>CM038007.1:18161737-19361737 GCA_021234005.1 Nephelium lappaceum
AGTCTGGAGAGCGGGAGATGAGCTTCTTGTACGACGCCGTTTGCCGCTCACGCTCGCGGTCCGCATTGGACACGTATTACGTCGCCTGCGAGGCCTTCTCCGAACAGCATCAGCTTCTCCGTCTCTCGGTTTCGGTTCCGATTTGTGTCAAATTCAAGTACCTGCTCTGATAGATAGATTTTTTTTTTTTTTTTGGAATTTTATTTCTTGGATTTGGATTCTGGTGGTGGGTCGGGTCTTTTTTTGTTTGGTTTGTGGTGTTTTTGGATTGAATTTTTGTGAATATGGATTCCGGTTCGGGTTTTGGGAATTCGGAAGGGGAGGATGGTGAGTTCGCCGAGAAGGATCCGTCGGGTCGTTACTGTCGGGTACGTATCATGTTCTTTATTTTTATTTTATTTTTAATAATCATCAATTTTTGAGTTTTTAGATATTCGTGTTACAAATTATTATTATAATTTGTTTGTTTAGGTTAAATTAAGTGAAAATTATAATAGATTCAGTCATGTTCAAGTTTGGTGTGTGTGTGTGTGTGTTTTTTTTTTTTTCTTTTTTTTGGGGTTACCATTTTAAATTTTGGTTTTATTAGTGATTTTCATTTATGGTCGGTTTAGGGATGAGATTAGTTTTAAAATGGATTTAAAGTTTGATACTTTATGGAATTCGAAGATGTTGTTGTTGTTGTTGTTTGGAATGCATGATTGTTTGTTGCGATTTTACTTGAATTTGATCAATTTTTATTAGAATCATGAAAATGCGTGATCAATTTTTGATTGACGTACGTGAATGTTATGGTTTCTTTATGTATGAAGTTGTAATTGATTACTAAATTTAAGGTTTTGTTGAGTTGAGTTGGTTCGAGTTGAAAGGAGTTGTTTACTTGTATTTAGATGTAGTGATATGTGTTTGTTTTTTCTTTTTTTTTCTTTTCTTTTTTTTTTCTTCAGTTTGATGAAATCTTGGGAAAAGGAGCTTTCAAGACTGTGTATGGCTCTTCGACCTATCTTCATTAGTTTCTCATTCAGTTTTTTATTCATAGTTTTAGTAATAAGTGGTTTTTGGATGGATAACGGCTGTTAATATCTGTTTGAAATTTCTGAAACTTTTATGGTTTGGTCGGTGTTAATATGTTTGTGTAGATATAAGGCATTTGATGAAGTTGATGGGATAGAAGTTGCTTGGAACCAAGTGAATATTGAAGAAGTGTTGCAGTCACCTGTTCAGCTGGAGAGATTGTATTTGGAGGTCTATCTTCTGAAATCTTTGAAGCATGAAAATATCATCAAGTTCTATAACTCTTGGGTGGATGATAAGAACAAGACTATTAACATGATAACTGAGTTGTTCACTTCTGGGAGCTTGAGGCAGTGAGTTTTGTTGACCGTTTGTTTCTTGTTTTTATTTGAATTTTATTGTGGTTTCCTTTTATTTATTTTATTTTTATTTTTTATTTTTTTGTGTTGTAACCGTATTTTGATTTAGATATAGGAAGAAACATAAGCAAGTTGATTTGAAGGCCATCAAGAATTGGGCAAGGCAGATTCTTCGAGGTTTACACTATTTGCATAGTCATAATCCTCCTATCATTCATCGAGATTTGAAATGTGACAATATATTTGTGAATGGAAATAATGGGGAGGTCAAAATTGGAGATCTTGGGTTGGCAATTGTCATGCAACAGCCTACTGCTCGAAGTGTTATTGGTAATGATTTAATTTCTCAGCCATGGTTATGACTATTATTATTAGACCACCCTAGTAATTATTTTTATGATGTGCAGGTACCCCAGAATTCATGGCACCGGAGCTGTATGATGAAGAATACAATGAACTTGTCGACATCTATTCTTTCGGCATGTGCATGTTGGAGATGGTTACTTGTGAATACCCATATAATGAGTGCAAAAATCAAGCGCAAATATACAAGAAGGTTACCTCTGTAAGTTAACAACCACCTGCAATACATCAAACCTTCTACTACTTCTGAATTTCCGTTTAATTTCCATTCTCTCAACATATTTTGCAGGGTATAAAGCCTGCTTCCCTTGGCAAAGTGAACAACCCTCAAGTTAAGCAATTCATCGAGAAGTGTCTTGTTCCAGCATCTGAGAGAGTTCCTGCCATGGAGCTCTTGAAAGACCCATTCCTTGCTCCTGAAACTCCAAAGGAGCCTATTCGTAATTCCCTGCAGCTACCTGATCTTGTTCCGAAATTGACGAACTTGCCCACTTCTGAACCTCATCCCATGGACATAGATACTAACTGCAAGAAGCTTTCAGTTTGTTCTTCTACAAAAAGTAACATTGAAACTCCATTGTTTTCAACCCTAGAACTCCAGTTGGTTACTGAGAACAATAAATTCTTGTTAAGAGGTGAGAAAAAAGATGCTAATACAATTTCATTGACCTTGCGTATTGTTGGTGAATGTGGTAAGTATATCTGCTGCCTAATATGTTATCTATTGTTCTTCCTCTAATTTCAGCTGATAAATTTGTGTTTCTATCAGGCAGGGCAAGGAATATCCACTTTGCTTTCTACATTAATATTGATACTGCTATTTCAATCGCTGAGGAAATGGTTGAACAGCTTGAGCTGTGTAAAGAAGATGTGGTATTTATTACTGCATTGATTGATTACTTGATAGTAAAGCTTGTGCCCAGCTGGAAACCTTCATTTCAGGGTATTGCTAGTCTTCCAATTACATTATCAAAGGGTTCTCCTGTACTACCAAACAGTGAATGCTCATGGGATTCAGGGTCAGTGAAGGCATTTGCTGAGGCAGTCAGCGAGCAAGATGTTTGCTCAAAGCTAGCTCTTGTGAAATATCAAGACTCTCAAGGATTAGTCAATTCAGTTACATCTACCGAATTCAATCTCTCATTCATCTCAGATGGCAGTCATAACAAACCAATAAGTTTTCATTATGATCATGGAAGGCATGAAGATAAAACAAGAGATGAGGTCGATATTACAGATTCTGTTGTTACAAACGAGTCCACACAGAACTCTGAGACATCCTTCATCTATTCATGTTCTGGTATATCAAAAGACGTCAGCTTGTCAAGCATCTCCTCTCTCTCCCTAGCAGACAAAGATCAGTGTGATGAGCTGAAGCTGGAGCTGGATGCTATCGATTCACAATATCAGCACTGTATCCAAGAACTGCTGAGGATGAGAGAGGAAGCAATTGAAAATGCCAGGAAGAGATGGATATCAAGGAAGAAAATCTCTGTTACATGACTCCCATGATTTCCGGCTTAGGTAGAAATTTTGTTTTTATCTTAGCTTTTGTTGCTCTGCATTTTTGTCTTGTGATCGATTGCTTTGGAAAAAAGAAAAAGGTCATTCTTTGATAGATTAATTTCAATTGGTTTCTTTTCAATCTTGCAATTGTAATACCTTATATTAGTCTCTTCTTTCTTGTTCTTTTTCATTTACTTGGCAATGGAGATTACTTGTTCAAACGTGTTCGGGTTTTTGGACCATTTAGTCAATAATATATAATATAACTGATTGATAATGCCATGGTTTTTTTTTTTTTTTTTTTTTTTTTTTTTTTTTTTTTTTCGGGTTTGTATGTTTGTTTGACGTGATTAATTCACAACATCGGGCAATACCATAACTCGCCTCAAAAGAGGTGTGGTTAGCATTAGATTTCCTTGTTAGGTGTAGTCTATTCCCATTTCAGGCATAGACTTTGATATATTCTGATATTGATTGTCAGTGTCACGTCGCGAAAACTTGTACTATTAGATTAGATATATGGTTTAATCTGTCGCAACTATTATTCTGCCAACAATTGAGTTCTTCTGTATCAGAGCAGTGGTTTTTCCTCTTAATATTATTGATTGAGAGGATTGTAGGTAAATCATGATTGTGTATGACAACCAATGGACCATCTTTGATCTCTATCATTTAAAAATTAAAAGGATGGCTTCCAGCTGCTGACATTTCATCTGTACCAACCTTGTAATTTGAAGTTTCAAATTTGACACCAAGCATGTGCTCCTGTTTGATAAATTGACTTGGCCGAAGACGACATACAACATATCTAATCAACACTGCTAGACAACTAAGATGACAAAACTTGTAACATTTTGCACGAGTTTAGCATATATATATGTTAAACGGAGCCATCATGGCACGAAAAAAAGACATTGATTGGAAATTATCCTGCATATTCAAACACCAACTACAACATGCGGTTCTGTTATACTTGCCTGCTTCAAGCGCATATAATTTTGCAGAAGTAACTGGAACATGCTGTACATCATAAGCTCAATGATTTCAGAATAGCTATTTCATGCAGAAAGGAAAATGTCTGATATCTTGTATACAAAGTATGGTAGGCCGGAGATTAAAGTATAGCAATAGAAAACCTATTTATATCCCTATTTAGCTTCAGAAGTGAGACGTAGGACAGCAAAATTTTGGAACGTGATTGGCATTACAAATTCATAACCAATCACAAATGTAAGTGACACAACGTATTCACATTTCACAAATCTTACTGACAGAATCAAAGATTTTTAATACAATATCCACACAGGGAACACAACAAGAATGCACACGCAGGAACATGAAAGAATATTTTCAATTGGTTAGAATTTTCTGGCTAGGATAGACATTTTGAAACATAAATACACTTAAACATAGCCAACAGAGATGGACCAGAAATCACCATAGATACTACCAGTTTTCCTTCGCAATTTTTGATTTCTCAAGAATGAATTTCCCTTCCTTGTACTTCTGCGTTTCCTCATATGCTCGTTCGTATTTCCAACCCAACTCCTCTCGGCAGTCACAGCAGTAAACATCAGCAACAGTGTGGAGACCAGTCATGAGTTGCCGATCCTCTTTAGGCCCCACTGTGATATTCATCGCATGGGAGAACAGAAACGCTCGACCATTTCTTCCCTAATAACAAAATCAATAAAACAAACTTTTGGAACATATATTTGGGCAATGCTTCCAACACAAGCACAAGCAGATGATCTTATACAAACATGAATGAATTAAGAACAAATCACTATAGAATCCCACTCTTTTCGTTTTTGTTTCGTTTTTGTTTTTTTTTAGGACTAGGACTAACCCAGAGGACAACCGAGGCCTACCGAGATAGAAATACTAGTGTTGTGGCCCGGAGAACTGCTCCCAAATGAGAGGGATCCGACCATACGGAGGTGGGGAAGAAGCCCACACGAGGGTGAGGGGGCAACCCACACAAAAAGTGGGAGAACATGTTATCATTTGGTGTCACAGGGCGTCAACCCATGCCTTTGGGGGCATGGGGGCAGCTGGTGCACTAGCCAACAGCACCAGCTTATATAGAATCCCACTCATTGTGTCCAACAGAACTACCAATTGCGCTAAATTATACAGTCATAATTAGTCAAGTACAACTTTAAACACACATTCAGATTAATGTTTTCATCTTTGTCAGTTCCTTCTAGATTTTTTCTTTTTTCCCCTTTTGGGCAGCCGTGAGAGAGCTCCTTGTTAGTCTTTTTATCAGATAGAGGCCACTCAGCAGAACAAAATATCAGTTGATCAAAATGATCAAATTTTTATTACAATTAAAACTAAAGCATAATTACAGCGAAATCAGCACAAAGTTCTTCACCTGAAAAGACTTAGAAATGACATCGTCATGAAGCGCAACATGGTTACTGCAATTGCAGCAACTGTATAACCTCGGACCAATTATCTCTGCCATTGGCAATTGTTATATAACTAGCTGCCCCAAAAATAAAAATAACAAAAATATCACCCTGATTGACATTAAACATGAATAACATCACCAAAGGGTCAACTGATCATAAACTTACCTCACCAAACCAAGTACACAAATTACTGTATATGAACCTGCTATTTAACAAGAAATCTGTATCCAGAGATAAAGGAAGTAAAAAATGTAAAGAATCAAAATCAAAACAGATATAACATGTAAGAGATCAATACATCAATCTTATATTATGATCTCAGAAGAATGGGTATTGCCAACAAAGCAACTGCAAAGGGTATTGAAAAAAATACAATCTTAATCAACAAAATTACCCAATTGATCAAATTATATAACAAAATCAGGATAAAAAGGCTACACAACCCACCATGTAATTGAAACTAGCATTTAAAGTGAACCCACATAAGAACCTGAGCATCAAAAAAATTGAACCACATCATAAGCACCTCAAACTGGCATTTGAATTTGTGTATGGAACTTGATCATATCAACAGATCATTGAAACACAGTTCTAAATATATAATCTTTATTAATCAACTGAGAGCTTGGTACATATATTTATATAGATTAAAAGAGAGTGGTTACAATCTTCAAACCTGATCAGGGTTCCTGTATTGTCTGTCTGTAAATGAAGCTGTGAGAAAGAGAGCTACAATCTCTTATGTGAGTGCGCGCGTTAGGGTTTTTAGATTCTGAAACTGTTAAAAAGTGTTGTGTTTGAGTCCGAATTTGGTGGGTGATGATGAGTAGTAGAACATGGTGGGTGATGATGAGTAGAACATGACAAGTAGCTTCGGACCTGTTAGGAATTCATTGACATCACAATATCTGTAAATTACCAAGCTACCATTCTCCTGTTTAAGTAGAAAACACAAGTGAATCCTATCACCATCTGTCGAAATATTTAATTAACAATAGAATAATTAATAATTATTTATGCTGATTGGATTTTTTTTAAGAAACTGTATTTTTAAAGTTAAACATACTTTCAGTAACTGTTATTAAAAAATACAGTATATCATATAAATATGAATCTTTTCATATAAAAAATTTATTTTTTTATTATAAATATGTATGAAATATGATATTAAACATAACTAGAAGTAGTACAAAGCTAACAAAAGTACTGCAAAGTGTAATTAATAAGAGACTGAGTCCAATCAAAGCTAATCTAAATTTCCTTTTGCAGTAATAGCTCACGTCGGATTGCAGTTAAAGTATGAACTTCCTGATTTCCTGCCAGTTGAATCATTGAAATCAAATCACAGATTGTTTTGTTTTCACCTTAGGAAATTGAAATTCTTTCCACCTTGCACAAGGAATTTGTTTTCTCTTCAGGAAATCGAATCCTTTTCCACTTAGGAAATCAAATTCTCCTGAAATTCACTTAAGGAAATTCAATTCCCTTCCTTCTTAGAATATTGTCTATAGATGGTCATGAATAGCACAACGCATTGTACTCGGCCGACATGTAATTTCCTTCTCAGATATTGCCTAGAGTTGCCGTGATTTGGTTCCATAATCTTTTTTTTTTTTTTTTTTTTTCAGAGTGTTTATATATATATATATATATATATACACTTACAAAACTCTCATTTATTTTTTGAACTCTATTTTATAACACCCAAATTATTCCCTAACCGTTTAGGTAAAACTAAATTATTGATATTTTATTTAAAAATAATATTTATATATAAAAATCTGTATTTAACAAGATTTTCTAATTCGATTAAATTTATTTTAGGAAACTACAATCTATAGAAAGCCTTTTCTTCTTCATCAAACATTCAACACAACTTAAAAAAAAAAAACAAAACAAAACAAAATTCGTTACTCTTGAATTCATAGATAACTCTCACAAAGTTTTTGAAAGAAATTTTATTAGTTTCCTTAGTTTGGAAATCGAGAAGGCTTTATAAGGTCTTTTATCATTTTTTTTGTGTATTTTATTTAAACGCTTAGAGTATTAATTTTTTGATTAAGATTGTTTAGGCAAAAAAAAAACCTAGGTATATTAGTTTTTTTATGTTAGTGTCGTATAGACTAACTAGTAGGCATTATAAGTTGTTCATATATTTGATTTTGATATTAAGGCCTTTTATTTGGAAAACTAGACCTTTTGATCTTTCAAATAAAATTGATTTCATAAATCTATGATAAGTATATGAGTTTTTATAGAGTTTTCTTTTTAAGAGAAAAATGTTCAAATTAATATTCTACACATATTCTGATCAGGAAATATTTTTTTTTATTAAGTTTTACATCTCCGAAAATTCTTGAATTTTATATCGTTGTTTATAAATATATTAAATATCACCATGTAAATTTTTAGAATTTTTGAAATCGTATTTTAAAAGTTATGAAAGCACCAGACAACATGTGTAAGTATGAATACAAAAATATTGTAAAAATGCCTATATGAGTTATTTTCCTATCAAAATTTTACTTTGAACTCCTAAATAAGTGTGTTTTACATTTGCAAAATCTTAAGTGAAACAAAGGTCTATAAAATATTAAAAAAAATTCTGAATTTAAGCATATTTTGAGTTGTCTACCATCAGACATATCATAGTACTTTATAAAATAAATTTTGTTATGACACATTCGGATTTTATTTAATTCTGAAAATTTTTGTGGTGTAAGATATGTAAGTGTAGCATGTATATGAAAAATTCAATTTTCAACTTATTACAATTTATTAAAAATCATAAATTGAATGTCGTACAAATTATATAGAACTAGTTAGCTCTAATTTTCATTGTGTTTTTTACAAATACATTTTCTTGGAATTTCAGAAGTTATTTTATAATATATTAGTTCATGTCTTAGCCTTCGGGTTAGGGTGTGATAAATTTTTGTTTTGTTTGATTTTGTTAGGGGTGCGATCTTGTTAGGGTTTCAATCTTTATGATTTCAAAGTGTTTAATCTTGTTGTTTGTGTTTCTTTTTTCTTGTCTTGATTATTTATTTATTTATTATTATTATTATTTTGGTTGATGTGATTTTTAGGGTTTTCAGTTTTTTTTTTTTTTGGTTTTGCAAAGATATGGCGGATGACTTACATAATAATGATGACAAGGAGGAGGGGTTGGAAGTAAGTTTTATAATAATTTTATTTATTTTTAATTTTTGTTTTATTATTTGTATAATATAAAAATTTATGATAAGTAGTTTATTGGTTTTGTACAGTGGATGGGTTTGTAATCGTTTTTTGGGAGTTTTGAGTTGTATGTTTGTATATGTTTTGTGGTATATTGGATTGAATGGATGTGTAGTATTGATCAGTTTGATTAGTTTGTAAACCATATATGGTTAGTTGATAATTTTTTGTTGGAAGAAACTATATTGTGGGTACAAATTTGTGTTTTGGGGGGTTTGAATTTGTGGTTTGTAAATGCCTTTTTGTTTTTTTTTTTTTTTTTTCTTGGATGGAGCAACTTAACTTGTATCATTAGTCTGCTGGTTTCATAAACCTTGGTGGTTTGATTTATAGTTGATTATTGTTGTGTGTGGGGGTGGACCTAACATGCGTCACATGCCTCGCCTCAAATTTGAAAAAAAAAAAAGAAAATCATATTTTTATATATAATTTATTTTTAGATTTTCTTTTATGAAATCTTGATTTTATACTGTTTATTTTATTTTCAATTTTATTGTTTTCTAACAACCAACATTAGATTTTATTTTTGCCATTCATTTTCAACCAATGCTAACAATTTATTCGTATCATCAAAATCTTGACAACTGTTCTAAATTAATAATAGCTTTATATTATTTTAAATTATTTCTTATTCTTTTCAATTTTTTTTTTATCTTTAATAATTTTAGTTTGACATACATCTAATTAACAAATTCTAAAATGTCAAATTTTAATTTACTACATTTAATCTACAAACTCTAAAATCTTAATTTTTTTTTTCATATATCTAATAGTTTTAGTTTCACTTAATTGAACGATGAATACATGATTGAATGATAGCTTATTCATTTATGTTGAAATATATTTTCAAAAAAACTGATATATAGATTATAATAATTTAAAATGAAAAGTCAAGTAAAAAAAATCCTAGTAATATATATTTTACATTATTTTTATTTTCTTAATATATACCTTGATTAGAATTTTTATTATTATTTGATTAAGCCAAATTAAATGTATTTTTTCTTGTATTTTATTTGAATTTTATTGTTTTATCAAATTTTTATTTTTGTAAATACTCAAGTCAGCGATATATATATATATATATATATGTATCAATATAAAATTGTTATTAGTGTGTATAAGTATCCCTTTACTTTACTGCAAAAAATATCCCGTTAGCTAAGAATTTTTTCGACCGCCGCTGGGTGTGTTTTTGAAAGTGTGATTGTGGGGTTGTTGCAGCTTGCTCCCTTCGATCCTGCTAAGAAGAAGAAGGAGGTAGTAATTCAGGATGGCGCTGATGATGCGGCTGAAAAATTGGCTGAGTAACTGAATCGTTGTCAGGTGAGACCGAATAAGATTAATTAATTTTACAGATACATGAGTTGGAACTGTGAATTTTTCTTGTTCCGTACTATACATGCATAACGACATTCGGGACTTAATTATTATTTTTTAACTCTTGCAGTCTGTGAGGGTCTTCAAAGTAATTTCGCTGGTATGAATAAGAAGAAGAAGAAGAAACCGGTATGTTTGAACTTTGAAGGATTTTACATTTTTCTTTTTTCAATGTTAAATGTTTCCTGTAATTTCAGCAGCAGTTCACTTAAATGTTTATTTTTTGTTGGAATTGTAGACTGAAAGCAGTCTGTTGAACGATGAGTCTTTGGAAGCAGGAGGAGAGGATTTGGATGGTAAGAAGTTGCATCTTAAAAGCGGTGATTAATGCGATAGCTGAGTTTACGAAAGGCATATTTCTTTTTATTTACACTTTTCTGTTATGGAATATGAGAATTGCTGACTTATTGTGCATTCAGATCATGCTGGGGAGGGTGAGGAAGGAGATGGCATTGTCTTTCAGCAGCGTTATCGTCGGGAAATGAAGTGATCGTGATTATGAATATGAGGAGGTATATCAATTACTTGACTGGAACAGATTTTTGCTATCTCTATATAATCTGAGTAGTGCTTGTCGATTAGCGTTGCGCTTTTTTGGCATAATTAATGAACTTTTTATCTAGTTGTAAAGCCTTTTGGTTTATAATAGTATATGCAGTGGCAAATTGTGTGGTTAATATTGTATCATGTTTTATGTCCATGTTATTGACAACCTGATCGGGTCTTGTTGATATTCTGCATCATGACATGTAGTATATTAAAGTTTTGCTTGCAACTTTGTTCGCAGCTTCTTGGTAGGCTCTTCAACAATCTCCGAGAGAACAACCCTGAACTGGCTGGATACAGGCGCAGAATTGTTATGCACCCTCCTCAGGTTCTTCGTGAGGGCACAAAGAAAACTGTCTTTGTGAATTTCATGGATCTCTGCAACGAGTATGTTCCGATCCTAACCTTACTTTTTCTTTTTAATGACATGCTAGTATTTATGGTTGTGCTTGTGTGTGTGTTTAATTTCTGATAATATTAGTTGGATTCAACTCTATCAAAAATATTAAATTACGCACTTTACTCATATTTTCCTCTTACATTTGTTATGAAAATATATAGCATGGGTCGTGTACTGGACCATAATCAGGTTATGGCATTCTTGCTTGCTGAACTTGGGACAAGTGGATCACTTGATGGACAACAAAGATTGGCTGTGAAGGGTAGATTTGCTCCGAAAAATTTTGAAGGGATATTGCGTCGATATGTCAGTGAGTATCTTGGTGATCAGTTGTTTCTTACATTATATGATTTTGCAACTGGGAAGTTTCTCTTGTTTATTCTTCAATTTGACATTTACTTAATTGTTTATTGTTTCCAGATGAATGTGTAATCTGCCTTGGGTGCAGAAATCCTGACACAATCCTTTCAAAGGAGAATCGTCTCTCCTTTCTCAGATGCGAGAACGTATAGTTTTGTTTGCCCTCGTACATTTTTTTTAAATTTTCTGCAGCACCACCTTTTTCTTTCCTACTCTCGTAGTGAATGCATAACTTTATTGTGGTTCTTAACATGATTCTTTCACAATTCTGGTTGCTTTTCATGTGTTTGGTGTTTGCTTGTAAATCCTTTAGCAAGGTACAAAATATCTGAAGATACTATTAAAAAATGTGTTAGAATCTCCTTTATAATAGTGGATGGAACACTAAAACTAACTTATCAAGATAGTAACCAATATCTTCTGCTGTGGTGGCCTATGATGATTAATGAATTGCCTCCGTTGTTATATTGTTTTGTCAGTGGCTGAGAGATTAAGTATATATATATTGGGAACATTAGTGTATATGTTGAGAAAGATTGAGGATGCCTTTGTCGATGGATTGTTCTGATTTTAAGTTTCTCATTTTATACTATTGAGAGTTTTGTGTTGGGGGGGTTATGATGATCTAAAAGTTGCCTACATTGTCAGATTACTAATTAATGACTGAGAGACACGTAGTTACTGATGCCTTCATGGAAGACTGCTATTGTGCTTTTCTGATAGGTTTTTTACTGAACATAACGTCATGCATTGACCAAAACCGTTTTTCTCTTTTATTTTTAAAGTAAGGTGTTTGTAATTTCAAGTTATTGCAAACTCTCCCTGGTTTTTTTTTTTTTTTTTTTTTTCACTCGTAAAATTGCAAAAGCTTCTACTTAGGTGGCTTATGATGTGAGAATTGCCTACATTGTCAGATTTGTCTCATCACTGACTAAGAAATAAAGTAGTTCTGAGGCCTTTTCCAAATTTTCTTTTGTTATTACTGTGGAAATTATTAAGGAATGATTTTTTGATAAAACTGTGTTTTGAGTCCTTTCCAAGTTGTAACCTTACAATTGTCCACCAGAATTATGTTCATTGAAGTTTTCTAATTATTTTGTTGCTATCAGATCTTATATTTGGACATGTGGCCTGTGATGTAACATTTGCCTCCATTGTCTGATTGTCTTATCAGTGACTGATAAAACGATGTAGCCCTTATTGCTCTTTTGTATGATAAGTAGAAATTGTTCTTAAAATTTAATTTCAATTACTATTAGGTGTGATCAGTTGGCAAGTTAAAGTTGTACTAGCGATATTTTGCAAGTTTTGGTTTTGGTAATTCATGTAAATATTATTTGATTTAGGCTTGTTTGTTATGGTCGCATTCTTGCAGTGCAGTTCTAGTCGATCAGTTGCTCCTATCAAAGCTGGTTTTGTTGCTCGTGTTGGCCGAAGGAATACTGGGACTTAGCTTGCTTGCCTCTTGTCCATTTGCATCTTGAGAAGCTCATTGTCTGTGTCATATTTGCAATGTACTTTTAATATGATTTTGACTAAGAGGTTAATAATTGTCTTAGTCGTTAATTGGAAAATATTAAGGATAGAATTTGTGTTCGGCAAAACGAGTACTGCCTTTTTCTTTTTCCCCCCTGTGTTAATGGTTTTTGGTGAATGCTCGACTCTATTATATATAGATATATTCAGTAAAAGCTGCATGTTGTAGCACACCCTCTCTCCCTCTCTCTTTTATGCTTTCGCTCTTTGGTCTGCTTTTCCTGTCTATGTTTTTAATTTCCGCCGCCCTTTTATGCCTGATGTTATATGTGGCTGACTTGAGAAAGCTTTCATTTGAAACTTAAATAATACATGTTTAATTAGCTTTAGCTTCTATTAGGTAAAATTTACTAATTTGGTTACCATTCTCAATCCACAAATTGGTGATAAATTTATGTATTTTGTGGCCTCCGACTTTTCTGAAAACATATAATACCTATTAGATTCCATTAGTTTTGATTACAAACCATATAATAATTAATAAAAGAAATGAATTACAACGTAAATTATAAGGTGTTTATACCATTAAGTCCCAATTCTGAAACATGATAACATAAAATTTATGTTAAAATATGCTGGTTTTATTATTTGTATTATAAATTTAATGTACAATTTTGACATAGAGTTTAGAATTTAATAGAATCCCAACGTTTTGACATGATACAATTATAAGTTATGTTTAAAAATATTTTAAAATTCTTCTTCTTCTTCTTCTTCTTTTTATTATTATTATTTATGTTTATGCCTAACATGGTTAATAAGAATAGCTTTTAAGTGTAGAAAAAACACTTAAATAGACTTTTTACTGATAACATTCTAAAGTGTTCTTGTAAATTTATTTTATTTTATTTTTATCAAAAACACTCATAAATAACTTTAATTAGTTCTCATAATGAACTTGTTAATTAGCTATCTATATATTGCAGAAGAAGAGGAGAGATTACCAGCTTTGATAGAGGAAAATAGGAGAAAAATTCCCAAAAAGAACCAAAGAAGACCACTCAAATGCTTGTAGATCACCATCCCTGAAAAAAGGCGCATCTACCTGCATGTATAAGTTGTAACTTCAATACTGTTAGAAGGAAATGTTTGTGTGTCTAATTTTAACAGATTTTTTCAAACATTTATTCAACAGTGTCATATGTATACATATTTGAAAGGACTGTTAAATAGTGTTTCCAAATAAAAAGTATTGGTAATGTTTCAAAGCCGCCGCGCGCCCCCCTCCCCCCCCCTCTCCCCAAAAAAGTATTGGTAATGTTTCAAAGCCGTATGTAATGTTTCAAGCCGCCGCTGCCGCCGCCGCCCCCACCCCCCCCCCCCCACCACAAAAAAAAGAAAAAGAAACAAAATCATATTATTTGACATTTCTCTCTCCCCTTTTACAACATTAATACTTGAATTGCCCTTAAATATTCATGTTCTGTCACGTTCTAGAGACCCTCCAAGCAATAATTCAACCAAGCACCAACTTGAGTTTTTAATACTTAATGATTTATTCTTTATCGAAAGACTTCAAATTAATCCAAATTTTGGCACATTAAATTTAAATGAAGTATACGAGAATTGATCTTAGGGTACACGTTTGTTCAACCTCAACAAGATCAAACAATTGCTCGAAATTTGAAGGTACCCAATATGATTTCATAAACAAGTGGTCCACATATAATGTTACATCCCTTTTTACTCAAGTGGTGTGTATTTTTTTTTACACACTTAGAGTGAGAATTAGAATATCATGTGTATTTTATGAATGTATGAAGGTTTTTTTTTTTTTTTTTTTTTTTTTTCTATTATAAGAGTGAATATTCAAGTTTAAATTTTATCATATATATATTATATAAATATGTGAAATGGTGTGAGAAATTTTATCCAATTTGTGAAAAAAAATACAATGGAAGAAGAATATAAACAAGAAGTTAGAGCCCCTCTAAGTAAAGTCACCAAAATTTTGATAATGTTAAAATATGTAATTATTTTGTATCCATTTATCTAATATTTATGATGAATTCTTGAATAAATTATGTTAATTATTTAGTATTTTTATTTGTTTTGTGTAATCGGTGAGATATGAGTGAAAAGGATCAAATAAGAGAGATACTGAATTATTTTGAGGAAAAAGCATTGGGGACGTGTGCATTTGATTAATAAAATTCCTCTCATTGTAAATCATGAAATTGCCTGCATGCGTTGATTCGTGGAGCATGTTCACGTCAAGATAAAAGGCATGTTTGCTTTTGATTATTAAATTCAAGCACTTACATGTTGTTTACCTTATTCAAATCAATTTCCATTTGGTTGCTTTCGATAATGACAACCAATTTGTTCTTGCGTATATTTTAATAGACAATAATGAATATGAAGAATTGAAGTTCACGTTTGTTTGCAGCGAACAAATGTGAATCCAAGCCAAGCCGTGAGCCATATTTCAAGCCCATGTGTGAAGAAGTCAAGCGGCAAGTCAAGCTCCCATGTGTGATGCATTCGCAACAATTCTTTGGCAAACAAGTTAAGTGCAGCCCACGGGTCCGAGGTCAAAGTCGCACCAGCTGGCGGCGGAGTCTGGTCCTGTTCGATGGCAGATCTTGTGGCTGAAAATAATCCTTGTTCGCCAAGCAGAATCCAACAGTTCGACTGATGAATTTAGAGGCGACACCTGAATTAGAAATTTCAAGCACGGAACTCTTCCATTTTGGAAACACTCACTTGCCGATCCTTGCTTAAAACTCTATATAAGGAGAGTCAATTCAACGTGAATGGAGACACAACACAATTTAAGGGAGAGAAGAGCAGTAAGTCTTTAGAGTTTTCGAGTCCATCGTCAATAATTGAAGGCACCAGGGTAGCAATATATTGGAAATCAAATTGGAGAGACAAATCTGATTACGGAGATTATGGAGACAAGATGATCGCCCCTATTCAATGAGAATTTCTTTACACTTATTTTTTATCTAATTAAATATGTTGTTTCTTTTTTTGCTTTAGTTATTTTTATTGTAAATTAATGATGAATTGAATTCTCATGTTTAGGCTATAATGTAATTTGACAATTATTTTAATTTATTTAATGATTCGATAATATTTTATAATTTATTTTATTGGTGAGTAATGCTAGTCGATTAATTTGAATCTTTTAATTGATTAGATCTTAGGAAGGGAGCACCAAAGTGGTTTATCATCATCACAGATTCATAAGGCACAAGAGCCTGAAAGAGAACTCATCGGTGGAACAGGTGGCCTTGACAGTGGCCACCACAGATGATCCATCTCTTCCTACTCTCCTAATGAATGCACAACTTTATTGTGGTTCTTAACTTGATTCTTTCACATTTCTGGTTGCTTTTCATGTGTTTGGTGTTTGCTTGTTTATCCTTTAGCAAGGTACAAAATTTCTGAAGATAATATTAAAAGATGTGTTAGAATCTCCTTTATAATATTGTGGATGGAACACTAAAACTAATTTATCAAGATAGTAACCAATATCTTCTGCTGTGGTGGCCTATGATCATGATTAACGAATTGCCTACGTTGTCATATTGTTTTGTCAATGACTGAGAGATTAAGTATATATCTTGGGAACATTAGTGTATATGTTGGGAAAGAATGAGGATGCTTTTGTCGATGGATTGTTCTATTTTGAATTTCCGTTTTTAGACCAGTGAGAGTTTACTGTTGAGGGGTTATGATGATTTAGAAATTGCCTACATTGTCAGATCGTTAATTGATGACTGAGAGACATGTAGTTACCGATGCCTCCATGGAAGACTGCTATTGCGCTTTTCTGAGAGTTTTTTGACTGAACATAGATTCATGCATTGATCAAAACCGTTTCTCCCTTTAATTTTTTAAAAGAAGGTGCTTGTAATTTCAAGTTATTGCAAACTCTCCCTATTTTTTTAACTCATAAAATTGCAAAAGCTTCTACTTAGGTGGCTTATGATGTGAGAATTGCCTACACTGTCAGATTCGTTTCATCACTGACTGAGAAATAAAGTAGTTTTGAGGCCTTTTGTGAATTTTCTTTTGTTATTACTGTGGAAATTATTAAGGAATGACTTTGATAAAAACTGTATTTTGAGTTCTTTCCGAGTTATAATGTTACAATAGCCCGCCAGAATTATGTTCATTGAAGTTTTCTAATTATTTTGTTGCTATCAGATCTTATATTGACATGTGGCCTGTGATGTAACATTTGCCGACATTGTCTGAATGCGTTATCAGTGAATGATAAAGCGATATAATACTGAGGCCTTTATCACTTTTTTGTATGATAAGCAGAAATGATTCTTAACATTTGATTTCAATTGCTATTAGGTGCGATCAGTTGGCAAATTCAAGCTGTATTAGCAATATTTTGCAAGTTTTGGTTTCAGTAATTCGTTTAAATAGTATTTGATTTGGGCTTATTTGTTATGGTCGCGTTCGTGCAGTGCGGTTCTAGCCGATCAGTTGCTCCTATCAAAGCTGGTTTTGTCGCTCGTGTTGGCCGAAGGAATACTGGGACTTGAGCTTGCTTTCCTCTTATCCATTTGCATCTTGAGAAGCTCATTGTCTGTGTCATATTGCAATTTACTTTTAATAAGATTTTGACAAAGAGGTTAATAATTGTCTCAGGCATTAATTGGAAAACAGTAAGGACAGAACTTGAGTTTGGCAAAACGAGTACTGCCTTTTTATTTTTCCACCCTGTGCTAAGGGTTCTTATGGTGGATGCTCGACTCTATTATATGTAGATATATTCAGTAAAAGCTGCATGTTGTAGCACTCCCTCTCTCTTTTATGCTTTCGCTCTTTGGTCTGATGTTATATGTGGCTAACTTGAGAAAGGTTTCGTTTGAAACTTAAATGTTAGATATTTAATTAGCTTTAGCTTCTATTAGGTAAAATTTCCTGATTTGATTACCATTCTCATCCACAAATTGGTGATAAATTTATGTATTTTATGGTCGCCGACTTTTCTGAAAATGTATATAATATCTATTAGATTCTATTAGCCTCTGTTTAAAAACCATATAATAATTAATGAAAGAAATGAATTACAAGATAAATTATAACATGTTTATATCATTAAGTTCCAAGTTTGAAAGATAATAACATAAAATTTATGTTGAAGTATGTTGGTTTTATTATTTGTATTGTAAGTTTACTATCCAATTTTGATATATACATTAACCTCGAGTTTAGAATTTAACAAAATCCTAATGTTTTGCCAAGATACAATTATAAGTTATGTTTAGAACTAATTTTAAAATATTTAAATTTGTTATGTTTGTCCCTAACATAGTTAATAAGAATAGTTTTAAGTGTAGAATTAGCATTTGAATGGATTTTTCACTGATAATATTCTAAAGTGTTCTTGCACATTTATTTTATTTTAGTTTTATCAAAAACACTCATAAATAGCTTTAATTAGTTTTCATAATGGACTTGTTTGCTATCTATTTTAGAAGGGAAAGGACAGATTACCAGCTTTGATAGAGGAAAATAGGAGAAAAATTCCCATTGAAGACCACTCAAATGCTTGTAGATCACCATCCCTGAAAAAAGGTGCCTCTACCTGCATGTGTAAGTTGTTACTTCAATATTGTTAGAAGGAAATGTGTGTGTGTCTAATTTTATAAGATTTTTTCAAACCCTTATTCAATAGTGTCAGATATATATATATATATATATATATTTAAAGGACTGTTAAATTATGTTTGCAATAGATGAAAATTATTGGTAATGTTTCAAAGGCCACAGAAAAAAAAAAACAAAATCATATTATTTGACATCTCTGTCTGCCCTTCTACAACATTAATACTTGAATTGCCATTAAGAATACTCATGTTCTTTCACGTTCTAAAGACCCTCCAAGCAATAATTCAACGACCCACCAACTTGAGTTTTTAATACATAAAGATTGATTCTTTATAGAAAGACTTCAAATTAATCCAAATTTTGGCACATTAAATTTAAATTGTGTACGGAGAATTGATCTTAGGGCACACTGCACAGATCTCTATTCAACCTCAATAAGATCAAACAAGTGATCGAAGTTTGAAGGTACCCGATATGATTTCTTAAACAAGTAATCCACATCTAATGTCACTTCCCTTTCTACTCAAGTGGTGTG
Organism: Nephelium lappaceum; assembly: GCA_021234005.1. Lineage (NCBI taxonomy): Eukaryota > Viridiplantae > Streptophyta > Magnoliopsida > Sapindales > Sapindaceae > Nephelium > Nephelium lappaceum. The sequence goes on from CM038007.1 coordinate 18,180,977, forward strand.
CACTTTTTTGTACACATTTAGAATGAAAATTCAAATTTTATTATATATATTTTATAAATATATACAAGGATTCTTTTTTTTTTAATCTAAAAGTAGATATTCAAATTCTAATTCTATCATGTATATTATACAAGTGTAACGCTAGACGTCCCAATTTTTTTTTTTTTTTAAAAATTCATACTTAAATAATGTGATATATGAGTTGTCAATATTATACAACTCACAAATCATATTATTTGAATATAGATTTGAGCAAAAATTTTGGGAAGCTTAGAATATATTCAATGCTCTTATGAATTGTAAAAAAATTACATGTCATATAGTATAAATAGACATTGAAGCGAGGTGACAAAAAAAAAAATTAGACTTTGTTAATATAACCATATATTTTCAGAGGGTCTATCAGACAAACATCTTAGTTAGTCAGTAACTATTTAATTCTAATTTTTTAAATTTAATTTAAAATCGATCAGCATTAAAACATTAAATGGAAAAACATGGAAACATTAAATGGAAATATATGGAAACATTGAAGAATAATTTTTAATTGATTGTCTATTAAATGATATTTATACATATATGAAGTAAATCTCTTGACATTAATGATAAGATATATTTTTAAAAAAAAAACCTAATTTATGAGAGTATTGTAGATCGCTTTTAACATTTATATAAATATGTGTAACGCGTGAGAAACGTTCTACTTAATTATTAGGAAAGCAGATATTAAAACCATAACCCATTTGATATCATCACAACTTTTTTTTTCCCCCAAAATAATCATATCAGACGAAGAAGATATGCGTCTCAACAATTATACAGGCTGTCTCATGCATATTATTGCCATTCATTGATACACCTACTGATTCATGTGATACTTTCCATTTCAAATCTTCTTCTCTCCATCTCAGCCGTCCATACTCTACGTCGACAAAAACCGCCACGTGTCTCAAAACTGTTCGTTAATCAAGATTCCGCGAATCTGTACATGGAGCTCATTCCAAAATACCAAAGAATCAGAAGCACGCATCAACCACCACCACTTAAAAATTTTGAAGACTTGCAGATAACAAATGTAATGTTAGTTCCAACTTTCAATTTCCAAGTTTCACGCTCCTTGTTTCCTTGCTCACGTCCACAGTCGAAACAAATTTGATTTCTTCCAACAACAGCGACCGGTTTCTCGTTTGTTTCACTTTCATTTTCTCCAATAAGACTTCACATTACTTGTACCACATTACTTCTCCTAAGTACCTAATCCGTCTAATTAATCACGTTCGTTTTCATAACTTTTAAACCGGATTTTTTTTTTTTTTTTCCCGTGTCAAAATTTATCATTCCTATTCAGCATCATTTGCATGAATAAAATAAAGGGATACATCTAATTTTCCCCTTGTAATTTGATATAACAGCCAAAAACTCCAAACTTAAAAAGTCACTAAGGAATAGTAAAAAATTTACTAGTTAATAAAAGTAGCCAAAAAACCCTCTATTGTTTATGAAAATAGTAAAAAAAAACCTCTTACCGTCAATTTGGACATTAAAAGTCAATGTTTGATTATTAATCAAGAAGAATAAAACCGTTAATTCATTATAAAATAAGTTAAAAATTTTTTGAACAAATAGATGAGTGCCACGTGTACACTATAGATAGAAGATTATATTTTTTTAAATGATTTATAATTAAAATAATTAAACTATATATTTTTTAAAATAATTTCCACCACATAATTCAAAAATAAAAAAAAAAAATCATTTCTCAAAACACACTTCTCTCTCCTCTTTCTCTCTCTCCTTCTCTGGTATCTTATTCTTCATCTTCATCTTCTCCAATTTCTTCGTCTTCTCTTTTTCTTTTTCTTCTCTTCTTCTTCTCAAACCCCATCTGGGTTCGAACCCAGATATGGGTTCACATCTAAACCCAGATGGTTTGCATTTGAATATGAAATCGAACCTAGATGCAAACCCACATCTGGGTTCGAAATTGAACCTAAATTTGGATTTGAAATCGAATCCAAATCGAACCTAGGTCTTTTTATTGTTTTTGTGTTTGTTTTGTTTTCAATGAAATTTTGAATGAATGTATTTGTTGTTAATTGTGTTTGGTTGATGGGAAACTATGGTTTTGTGTCTAATGATTGATGATGGTGGTTTCATCTTTGGTTTAACATTTTGTTGTTAAGGATGATGATGTCTAAGTGACTAGTGTAGAAGTGTTTGAAAATAATATCTAGTTTTTATTTTTTTTATTTTTAAATTAATTTTTGGGTTTATTTTGTTTTATTAATTTTATTTTCAGCTTTTCTATACTTGAGGGGTAATTTCGTCTTTTCACATACTGTCATTGTCAAAATCTACTATTCACTAATAGATTTAACAGAAGAAAGAAAATAGAATTTATCCAAACCATAAAGGAAAATTAACGATTAGATCAAACGATAGGGGCTATTAGGATTATCCCTAAAATAAATAAACGGTTGACCAATTGGCACGTGGGTCAGTTGCAACAACTAATTACACACCTAACCATTTACGGAGACATGCATATATATGTACATATTCATATATATATATATGTACATATTCATATATATATATATGTACATATTCATATATATAAAATCATCAAAATTGTAGCATCACCAACTATTTTTGTGAAAAAATACGATGGGAGAAGAATCTGAACAAGAAATTAGAGCCCCTCTAAGTAAAGTCACCAACTTTTCAACATCAAATCTCCATATCAATTTACATTTTTATTGCTTCCAACAACATTTTCTTGTTGAATAATAATATAACCTTTCTCCATGAAAATTTTTGTGCAGTATCTGAAGGGAGTACTAAAGATGGTTCATCTTCATCAGAGATTCATGAGGCACAAGAACCCGAGGAGAACTCACCGGTGGAACAGGTGGCCTTGACAGTGCCCACCACAGATGATCCATCTCTTCCGGTCCTGACATTTCGTATGTGGGTTCTGGGGACACTTTCCTGTGTTGTCCTGTCGTTTTTGAACCAGTTTTTCTGGTACAGGACAGAACCATTGTCAATCACGGCCATCTCAGCTCAAATTGCTGTGGTGCCACTTGGTCGGCTAATGGCTGCCAGGATCACCGACCGTGTCTTCTTCAAAGGGACTGGCTGGGAGTTTAGTTTGAATCCAGGGCCTTTTAATGTCAAAGAACATGTTTTGATCACAATTTTTGCCAACTCTGGAGCTGGCAGTGTATATGCCATCCATGTTGTGACTGTCGTCAAGGTGTTTTACAAGCAGCACATCACTTTCTTTGTGTCCCTCCTTGTTGTCTTCACAACCCAGGTTTGGTTTTGTTGGGTTCTTTTTTTCTGGGTTCAGGGAACAGTTTTTGAATGTTAGTTTTGATGGGGGGGTTTGAATGGTAGGTGCTGGGGTTCGGTTGGGCTGGAATTTTCAGGAGATATTTGGTTGAACCGGCGGCTATGTGGTGGCCGGCAAATCTCGTTCAGGTTTCCTTATTTAGGTAACGATCTTTTTTTAATGTTTTGTTGTGGTTGATTTACTAATTATTGCTTTGTTTTCTATCGTTTCTTGCTAAGTTGTGTGTTAATTTGAGGATTTTTGGTGGGTGTGGTATTGATTGGTCTTGACTGGATGGCGGGTAACTTGACATATTTTATTCTCTTGATTTTTTTTTTTCTCAAAATGATCAGAACAGTTTCTTTTAATTGAGAAAAAAATCCAAAATGAGGTGACAAATGACATGGTGTTACGTGTTTTTGTTTCTCATTCATCCAGACCTCAAATTGTATTTTGTTTTGCATGGAAGATTTGAATATGTTACATTTGATTTTAAGAGATATATTTAATCTAAAGTCTATTAGAGTTTGATGAATCTCTTTTGAATGATAAATTTAAATGGAATTCATAGATTCTATAGACTCTATATTGATTTTATTAGAATTCCTTAAAAAATTCAATAGAATTATGAGGAATAATAAAATTTGTTATAAATTTTTTATTCATAAAAGTCACTTTAAAATCTATACAAATCCATCATTTAAATGAAATATGTAAAGTCAATGATTTTTTAAATATACTTAAATTTTATTGGATTCTATTAAATATGAATTAAATACATCTAGATTTCAATAGAATCCATTCAAATTTGAATTGAATATACCTTAACTTTAAAAATGTTTTTAATTTAAATGAAATCTAAGTAATAACAGACCCCCCAAGTGATGAGAGCCCATTATGGGCTTCCATTGGGCTTTTAAAAGTGACTATACGTTGCAAATCTTTTGTTACAGGGCTCTACACGAAAAGGAAATACGTAAAAAGGGAGGCGTGAATCGAACTCAGTTTTTCCTCATTGCCTTTATTTGTAGCTTTGCTTACTATGTCTTCCCAGGCTACCTCTTCGAGATGCTCACTTCCCTCTCTTGGATATGCTGGATATACCCGAAATCCGTGCTGGCCCAACAACTGGGTTCTGGTCTTTACGGGCTTGGAATTGGAGCTGTTGGGCTTGATTGGTCCACCATCTCAGCCTACCTTGGAAGCCCACTTGCAAGCCCATGGTTTGCCACAGCCAATGTTGCTGCAGGATTTTTTTTGGTCATGTACGTTTTGACTCCTTTGTGTTACTGGCTCGATGTCTACAAGGCCAAAACTTTCCCCATATTTTCCGATGATCTTTTCACGTCATCTGGTCAAGAATACAACATTACATCCATCATTGACTTCTAATTTCCACCTTGACCTTGCCGCGTACGAGCGAGAAGGGCCTCTTTATCTCAGCACATTTTTTGCCATGACCTACGGTGTTGGTTTTGCTGCACTTACTGCCACTGTTGTTCATGTTGCCTTGTTTCATGGAAGGTACCTTAGTCTCTATTATAACATGATATCGTTTTTACAAAAAACATACTACTTCTCTAATATGGACGTCCACATATCTTCGTGGTCGAGAAATAAGCTGCATTTGATTGTATATCTAGAATAGACATCCATCCTAGTCACGACCACTTAATTTATATCCACATTTGAGATTTTGTGTTATTATATCATCTCATTCGGGATATGAAATGTAGGGAAATATGGGAGCAAAGCAAAGCAAGTTTTAAAGAGAAAGGAATGGACATACACACCAGACTCATGAGGAGATATAAACAAGTTCCTGAGTGGTGGTTTGTATGCATTCTTATAGGTTAACATAGCAGCCACTATTTTCGCTTGCGAGTATTACAATGAGCAGCTTCAGTTGCCATGGTGGGGTGTTTTACTAGCATGTATAATTGCTATTACATTCACTCTTCCCATTGGAATCATCACAGCCATTACAAACCAGGTAAACTCTATTTCAAACTAATTGTTCAAGAAATTGTCTATGGTTTTCTCATATTTTGTTCAGCTGACACATTTGATTTTATTGCCTTGCAGACACCAGGTTTGAATATCATCACTGAGTATGTAATTGGGTATATTTACCCTGGATATCCAGTTGCTAACATGTGCTTCAAAGTGTATGGATACATAAGCATGACACAAGCCGTCACTTTCCTGCAAGATTTCAAACTTGGCCATTACATGAAAATCCCTCCAAGAACAATGTTCATGGCTCAGGTTAGATTACACATATCCTTGCTCCCTAGACCTCAATTTCATTGCATAATCATTTTTTCGATCGTCAATAACAATTCTAGACACATCTGCTTAACTAGGTTGTAGGAACTGTCATAGCCTGTTTTGTGTACTTGATCACTGCATGGTGGCTAATGGAAACCATCCCAGACATATGTGACACAACAGCCTCCGATAGTGTCTGGACTTGTCCTAGTGACACTGTCTTCTATGATGCCTCAGGTATCTGGGGACTAATTGGACCAAGGAGAATTTTCGGAGATTTAGGCACCTATGAAGCCATAAACTGGTTCTTTCTAGGAGGAGCAATTGCTCCTATACTTGTTTGGTTGGCTGCCAAGGCATTTCCTAACCAAGAATGGATCAGACTCATAAACATGCCAGTCTTAATTGGTGCCACAGGAATGATGCCACCAGCCACTGCTGTTAACTACACTACTTGGATCATTATGGGGTTCCTCTCAGGCTTCGTGGTGTATAGGTATAGACCGGATCTATGGCAGCGTTACAACTATGTGCTATCTGGGTCACTTGATGCTGGACTAGCATTCATGGGGGTGCTAATATATTTGTGCTTGGGATTGGAAAACATTAGTATTGATTGGTGGGGAAATGACCTTGATGGGTGCACTTATGCTTCTTGTCCGACGGCCAAGGGAGTTGTGGTAGAAGGCTGCCCAGTTTTCACTTAGACAAAGTAGCAAGAACTCGTAGCATTTATGTGATTCTTGGCTCTTCACTTTGTATATAAACATTTATCTATCTGCTCCTATACTTGAATTAAATCGATAGATTTGACAATTGAAATGGAATAGTAATCGAAGATTGTGTACTTGTCGCACAAGAGAGATAATGTAAAAAGCCTAATTTCTTTAATCTTTCAATTTTATGCATGCTCTCATGAATTCTAATACAGAATCGTCCAAAAATGAGTTTTACATATGTGGTGATGATGACTATAGCCCATAATCATAATTTTTACTTATTCCAGAACTCTTTTAACACTAATAAGCTTTACAACAAAGAAGTAAGTAGGAAAAATCAACTTCGAGATTGCAGTTGACTGTCTGGATTACAATTATAACACCAATTACATGTAAAATCCCATTTAACTCTTCACAAAAGATAAAACTCATTAATTAATTAAATTCTGCTATATTATTTATCAATCCAGTTCTAAATAATATTCAAAAGATATTCTTTATTGAATAATTATTGTTAACAAAATAGATATTCTATAATAAATTTTAATTTCTATATTTGATTATTTAATAACCATTATTTAAGTTTCGTGTATTGCTAAAGTAACAACAACACCCCGTGACTTTGTTTGCCGTGACATTGGTCTCGGTTCAAGTCATAATGTCACCAAAAAAGTATTGCTGATTTTTCCCTTCTTTGTGGGTGTATTATTTGTACAGTAATTGTACTTATGATGTGTATGTAATGTTAATACATTAAAAATATTTAATTTCAAAAACTCAAACATGTTTTCAGTTGACGATAAAAAATAACCAACCAAACCCTTATAAAGCCCAGAAAGCAGAGACATTGACTGAAGTCAAAACTCAAAAGAAAAATGGAGACAGAAGCCACAGAGACCAACGAAGACACAAGCAGCGTAGCGAGCATCAAAACGGTGCGTAAGCAGTTGGAGAACCGAATCGAGACCCAACACAACACCCACTTGGGCGTTCTCGCTTCTCTCCAAAACCTAGTCCCCGGCATCGTCTCCTCCCTCGACCTCTCCCTCCACCTCATCTCCAAATTCAACAGCCGCGCCTTCAACCCCACCCCGCCCCTCCCTGAAATCCCCAGACTGCCCCCCAAGCACCAAGCCCACCTCAATCACGACGCCGCCGCTGCCGCCGATGGCAGAGGCTCCGCGTCGGCAGATGACGCGGAGGATAGGGATAGAGTTGGGCTTGAAGATGGAGGCAACCCGCTGGCGGTGGTGCGGGCGATGGTTGCGGTGTGTTTGCTGCAGCGCGTGCCGTTCACGGCGATTGATTCGTCTATGTTGTTGAGGAAGCTGGAGACTGATTCGAATTCAATGACGGTGGCGGAGAAGAGGGCGTTGAGGGAGGTGGGGGGTGAGTCTGGGGCGGTTCTGGCCGTGGAGATGGCGCTGCGGAGTATTGCGGAGGAGGGGGGCGGATTGGAGCTGGAGGAGTTCTCGGTGAGTGGGAAGTCGAGGGTTATGGTTCTGGGGATTGATAGGATTCGTTTGTTGAAGGAGTTGCCTGAGAATGTGCAGCAAAATCAGGACTTGAATGCTTTAAATGGGAATAGCAACAGTCAAGGAGGGCAGATGGAGTTGTATGCAATGCAGAGGCCTGAAATGTGGGACCCCCATTTGGCGGCAATGTACCCCGGTGGAGGAGGGATGATGGGGCCCAGAGGAAGAGGAGGAGTGATGAGAGGAGGGATGAGCATTAGGCAGCAGAATCGGACTGAGGAGGACGATTGGAATGATATACATGAGATGTTGAATAAGAAGACCTATAAGGAGTCGCAGAGGTCTAAAACCGGGGAGGAGTTGCTGGATTTGATTCAAAGACCAACCGCCAAAGAAACTGCTGTGGCTGCAAAGGTATAATTTTTTGTGGTTCAAGTGATTGTTGTTGTGACTTGTGAGTGATAGTTTTTTAATGTTTTTGGTAGGTGGTGTGTTCTTTATGATAGTTTAAGAGCAAAGGTGGTTCGCAAGTGAAGGAGTATTGTTCGTCTTTAACCAAAGAGGATTGCAGGCTTAAGTCCGGTTCCTTCACTGCTTGTGAGAAGGTTGGTAGAAAGTATAACATTGTCAGCATTGTTTGATCGTGGATTGTACATTTGGCATGGTGGATGCGTTGCTAAATGATAATGTAGTTTGATGTTTAATGCTAGTTACGTATATTTAATGAAGAAAAAATTTTGGAGGATATAAATTGAGGTTATGTTTCTAGAAATATTGAAGTTTAGTTGATTATGAAGAAATAATAGGAGATAAGTTAGGAAGTCTAAGTCTAGTGGGCGATACTTTATTAGAAGAGAGATACATGGGGAAAGAATTCGGCTGATGGTTCTGACTAGAGTAATTCGAAATCGAGTTGTTTTCTAATAATGGTTTGTAGGGAAGAATTGAGTCTTGGTTTTGTTTAGTTAAGTTGAGTTATAATAAGAACCTAAATGGGAAATGATATTTTAAAGATGGAGTGCCCTGTAGGGCTTATAAACTACTTATTATATATATATGCATATTGTTGCACGCTAGACTAGAATGCAGTTCTGTTGATTATTATTTCTTTGCCTTTGTGAGTGGAAAGGTAGTCTTGATAACCACTTTATGTGTGAAGTTTATAAATTAGTTAACAATGGCTGTTGTTTTCGTTTTTATGGAGTTGTCTCCTGTAAAGTCTAATGGGGTTCGGGTTGATTCTATACTAGCATTCATGAGATGAAAAATATGAGCCTTGGTCAAATTTGTCTCTTTTAGAAAAGAATAATCATCTACACTATGAAGTTTTTCTTGTTATACTTTTGCTGGAATCATTTGACTTATACTAGGCAGATCTGTTTATTGAGAATCTAGATAGGTAGTCTTCAGATTTTACATCAAATACCAGAATTTTATTCTTATATATTGTGACCCTCTGTTATCTACTTTGAATAATTTAACATCTTTTCAGGTTCATTTTCGGCGAATTATCGCTCCACATACAGATATTAACTTAGGTGACTGTTCCTTTCTTGATACATGCCGTCACATGAAGGTAAAAATATATTATAGCTCTGCTCCATTCATTTTAATTATGGTTTGAAACTTCTATTAATGAGAGTAATTAGTTTGCGTTTACTTTCTATAGACATGCAAGTATGTTCACTATGAACTGGACCCAGAGAGAGATATACCACCCACTATGATGGGTGGTGCAGGTCTTCCTCCCAGACCATTAAAGCCTCAGCGTCCGGAATATTGTTCTGAAGTAGAACTTGGTGAACCTCAATGGATTAATTGTGACATCCGTACATTTCGAATGGACATTCTTGGGCAATTTGGAGTTATAATGGCAGATCCTCCATGGGATATTCATATGGAATTGCCTTATGGGACAATGGCTGATGATGAGATGCGCAATCTTAATGTCCCTGCATTGCAGACTGATGGTCTGATTTTCCTCTGGGTTACTGGGCGTGCAATGGAGCTTGGACGTGAATGGTGTGTCTTCTTTTGTAATTGCTTTCAGTACAAAGGTACATGGTTAGAGAGCCGCTAACATGCTTCATTTCTTGCAGTTTAGAACTTTGGGGATACAAACGTGTTGAGGAAATCATATGGGTCAAGACTAATCAACTTCAACGAATAATTAGAACGGGGCGGACAGGCCATTGGCTGAATCATAGTAAGGAGCACTGTCTTGTTGGATTAAAGGGAAATCCAGAAGTAAATAGGAATATTGATACTGATGTTATTGTTGCTGAGGTTCGAGAAACAAGTCGTAAGCCAGATGAGGTTTGTACTTGTTTGTCTTTTAGATATTCCTACTTTTTGCTAATGTTGACTTGAAGCATGTTTTTTATACTGGTGTAAATTTGATTTGAAATCATCTATTCCTTGCCTATGTGATGCTATTATTGATTTATGCAAATTCTTTCTGGTAGATGTACCCTATGTTAGAGAGGATAAGTCCAAGGACAAGAAAACTGGAATTGTTTGCTCGGATGCATAACACTCATGCAGGGTATGCTTTCTCAACTCATAATTGTGCTTCTTTTAGATGCATTAACGTTATTATTATGCATCATTACCCCTGAATTTGGCAAACATTGAATTGATAAGATGAGGTTGCCAGCAGGACACTTTGCCAGCTTTCATATGATTTCATTGAAAATGAAATTGTTTTTCATCATCTTATACGAAATTGGCTTCTTCCCTTTTTTATCAGATGGATGTCACTAGGTAATCAATTGGAAGGAGTACGACTGGTTGATGAAGGCCTGCGCGCAAGGTTCAAAGCTGCTTATCCAGACGTGTTGGTGCAACCGACCTCCCCTCCTAGAGCTTCCGCAATGGAAATAGACTCAAACCCCTCTCAAGCTAGGAGCCCTTTTGCAGTAGCAGAACCAAGGATCTCCACACCTACAGTTTTCAGAGCCTGCTGCTCCTGAAGTCGCCTATGCTTCTGAAGAGAGAACAATGGCTGTAGATGCTGATATGGCCAACTGACTAGGGACATCTGTTGACTCTTTTAAATTTCCATTTTTAACAAGTTTTGATCTTATGCCTCGTTTTGTATTTTAGAATATAGAAGAATACCATGTTACATGAGAGGTCCCCTTGTAGTCAACATTCTTGCACATTCATTTAATTTAGGGACATCCACTATAAATATTTCTGTTTATGAAATAAAAATAATTTCGATATAATTTGGGACTAAATCCAAATTTCATATTTAGAATATTACCCCTTTAACAGTTTATGCTATGACAAAAGACAAACATTTTTATCACTCGTACATTGATTTGAAAAGAACGACATAACATTCTCAAAAAAAACAAAAAAAAAAAAAGAGAAAGAAAGACGTAACTTTGGTAGATCCATTGGACTGTTGTCTACTTCTTATGGTCATGTACAGTTTTACTCATCCTAAACTTCTTCACATCCTCAACAGCAGCGCTGCTAAACAGGCCCACATCAACAGCACCACAGATCATGTGATATCCACGTCTCCTCATCTCGTCAGGCGGATCGTGTGGCATAGAAAAGCCAGCCAAGTAGGCATCACTGCACCCTAACACTGCCTTCTCAGCCACTCTCATTGCCTCCTTGACTTTATCACTCCCAGGGTCCCACAAACAACCCACACTCGCACTCAAATCCAACGGTCCCATCATCACACAATCCACCCCATCAACGGCTGCGATCTCTTTGATGTTCTTCACAGCCTCCTCCGATTCGACTTGGCACATGATCAGCAACTCTTTCTCGTATTTACTTAAATACCCTTCATCAATTCCGTATTTCGATGCCCTCACGACCGGATGCGCAGCTCCACGGACACCACCAGGAGGGTACCTAGTAATTAAGAAATAATTAAAGTTTTAATTTTTAGAAAATTATGTCTAAATATTATCTTATCTCTTTTTCAATTAAGTAAATATTAAATTCGATAACAATATCGAAAATTTTAAATTTATAAAAGTACCATTATATATACTTACTTACCTGCAATAAGATAGGGCTTGTTTGGCGCAATCAGGGCCGTCGATCATAGGAAACATGAGGCCCTGTGGGCCTAAGTCGAGGGCTTTCTTGACCCAAGTTGGAGAATTTTCCGGTAAACGAAGGATGGCGGGAGTTTGAGTAGCGGCAAGCGCGTGGAGACATGAGAGAGCCTGGGAGATGCCGCCGTGGCCGTGTTCCATGTCGACGACTACAAAGTCGTAGCCGGCGTGGCCCGAAATCTCGGCTAGAGTGGGAGAGAAGCTGAGGAGGAAGAGGCCGTAGAGAGTCTCTCCATCGTTTAGACGATCTTTGAGAGTCTTGTTACTAGTACTGGTGGCGGCAGCTGCGGCGTTGCTTAAAGAAGCCATTTTTATCCAAACAACGTCTCTCAAAATTCGATAAATGTGAATTTGAGGAGTGAGAAGAGATAAAGCATTGTTCGATTTTGTTTGATTTGTTGAAATGTTGACAAGACTCGTGGTCGTGGATGAGAAGTGAAAAATACAAGTGGCAAAATTCCATAATATTTCAAATAAACTAAAATAGCATTGCATCCGATAAAACAGACAGATGATAATTAAAATAAAAATTATTATTCGCTCCAGTACTTCTCATCACCATCTTTGAATTCTCCTCTTTCATCATCTTCGTCATCAGAGCCGTCCATCAGACTCATCTTGAATCTGCTCACATCGTCTACAGCGGCGCTTCGAAACAGCCCAACATCGACAGCACCGGACACCATGTGATAGCCACGTGACTTCAAATCAAGGGGACCATCGTGGGGCATAGCGAACCCAGACAAGTAGGCCCTACCGCCAGCAAGGACGCCTCTCTCAGCTGTCCTCATCATCTCTCTGACTTTCTTATGTCCCGGGTCCCACAAATAACCCATGCTGGCGCTAAGATCCAACGGCCCCATCTGAATGCAATCCACACCATCAACGGCTGCGATCTCTTCAATCTTTTCGACCGCGTCCTCGCTCTCCACCTGGCACATGATCAGCAACTCCTCCTCGTAATGACTTAAATACCCCTCGTCGATACCATAGTCCGACGCTCTCACCACCGTGTGCGCCGACCCCCGGATTCCGGCCGGCGGGAACCGGCAATACGACACCGCCTTCTTCGCCTCCTTCGGCGAGTCGATCATCGGGAACATGATTCCTTGTGGACCGAGATCGAGGGCCTTTTTAGCCCAAGTCGGGCAGCTCTCGGGGAGACGCAAGATGGCAGGTGTCCGCGTGGAGGCGAGAGCTCGGAGACAAGCGAGGGCGTCGGAGATGCCGCCGGGACCGTGCTCCATGTCGACGACGGCAAAGTCATAGCCGGCCAGGCCCGAGATCTCGGCGAGAGTGGGGGAGAACGAGAGGAGGAAGATGCCGTAGAGAGTCTCGTTGTTACGGAGACGGGATTTCAAAGATTTCCCAGCGGTGGATGGGGCGAGGGGGTCGATGGCGGCGGCTTCGATGGCGGAGAAATCTGGTGGGGTTTGGGAGGACTTGAGCGGAATCAAATTTGGGAGAATCTTTTTGGGTTTGTTTGGGTCGATAAAGGAGGATGATTTGGGAAATGAAATTATTCTTAGTTGAGGACCTTTCGTCGACGCCGTCGCCGCGGCGGCGGCCGTGGCCGTGGGGTATGTTAGAGTGGCCATCGTGGGTCAATTGGGGTTTTGAAGTGTGATAGTGAGTGATCAAGTGAACTCTCTTCGTTTGATTGTTCGGTTCTAACTTTATGTTGACTCATGTCATGCGTGACACATGGCCACCTCTCTTGCTGTACACATCCATAAAGTTTATAATAATTTAATTTTCAAACAAAAAGATACGAGTGCTGGCATTGTTTGGTTGGCTAATCGATATTTCATGATCATTTTGAATGGTGGATACATTGCTAAATGATGATGTGCCTTTATACTTTTAATGCTAGTTAGCAATATGTCTATTGAAGAAAATTTCAAGAGGGTATAATTGTGAGGATAAGTTACTTGAAACATTCAAGTTTTAGTTGGTTGCGAAGAAATTTTAGGACACAACTTTGGAAGTCCAGTAGGATACTTCAATAGTTGTAAGATACCTGGGGAAGAAATTTAGCTGATGGCGCCGCCTAGAGTGATTTGAATCTGAAATTGAGTGTTTTTTTTTTTTTTTTTCAATTTAAATATGGCTGCATAGGGTGGAGTTGAGGCCATTGATTGAGTTTAGTTTAGTTGAGTGGTTATAGTAAGATACAAAATGGGGAATGATATTTTAAAGATAGAGTGCCCTGTAGGCTGTAGGGCTTATAAACCAAATTATTATGGATATGCATATTGTTGCATGCTAGTCCAGAACACAGTTCTGGTGGTTATTATTTCCTTGCCTGTGTGAGGAGAGAGGTAGTTTTGGTAATATCTTCTATTGTATTTAAAATCTAAGGGGCTTGCTTGGTTTTGTGATTGCATTCATGACATGGTGAATTGGGAGCTTTGTTCAAATTTGCTTGTCCTAGAAAACGATAATTATTGTTCAATGAAAATTCTTATTAAAAGTTTGCTGAAATCATTTGACTCATAATTGGTCATATCCGTTTATTGAGAATATAGAAGGGTAGTCTTCAGATTTTATATCAAATACCTGAGTTCTTTTCTTATATATCATAACTCTATGTCATTGACATTGGATCATTTGAAATCTTTTCAGGTTCATTTCTGGAAAATTATTGCTCCACACATACAGATATTAACTTAAGTGAATATTCCTTTCTTGATACTTGCTCTCACATACAGAATTATGATGGCAGATACTCCATGAGACTGTTCCTCTGGAATTGCCTTATGGGATAGTGATGCCATAGTTGCTGATGTTCGAGAAACAAGTCGTAAGCCAAATGAGGTTTGTATGGTTTGTCCTTCAGATAGTCCTGCCTTTTGCTGATGTCGGTTTGAAGCATACTATTATTTCATTAAAATATGCTTTCATTTTGTTTCACTGGTGTACATTTGATGTGAAATCATCTATTCCTTGCTTATATGATGCTATTATTAATGTAATGCAAATGCATTCTGGTAGATGTACCCTTACCTTATGTTGGAGACGATAAGTCCTAGGACAAGAAAGCTGAAATTGTTTGCCCGTATGCACGGTACCTATGCAGGGTATGCGTTCTCAACTTAAAATTGTGCTTCTTTTAGAAGCATTAACGTTATTATCTTGCATCATTAACCACTGATTTTTCAAGGATTGAATTGATAAGATGAGGGTGCTAGCTGGACCTTTTGTAAGGATTCCAGAATGAGTTCCATTTTAATTCTGAACACTCCTGGAGAGCTCCCAAAACTAAAAGCAATCTGATAGTCCACTCTCTAAATTGAAGTTCTCTATCATAACAATTAGGGTCATCTCAGTTAAGAGGAAATTTGAGAGATTTATTAAGCAAATTTCTTGTAGTCAACATTCTTGCATTTATTGAGAATTTATTTTCCCATAAATATATTATTAGTAGAACCCAGCAAAATCATTTTTTTTTTCCAGTTAATATCTAACTGTATACAGAGAGCTATCTTCTATGAAACTGTCGGCACAATGCTCA
The DNA here is from genome assembly GCA_021234005.1 of Nephelium lappaceum. Taxonomy (NCBI): domain Eukaryota; kingdom Viridiplantae; phylum Streptophyta; class Magnoliopsida; order Sapindales; family Sapindaceae; genus Nephelium; species Nephelium lappaceum. Next base: position 18,196,381 of record CM038007.1, read on the forward strand.
TAACCAGCTGGCAATTATGAAATTAATTAATGGAACTGGGATGCCTTTGTCACTTCCTTAATTTCAGGCTGTGTTCTTTTGGACATATGTTGTTCAACTTTTTGGCTCCTGTGACCTGGAAATTGGTGTCTTCTTTTCTTAGAGAACTGCAAAAGTGGATGTGGCAAAACTCAATAGATTCCTTTTCTGCTATTCAAAACTTATAAAAATTTGCATTACAAATGTTGTCCCAAAACAAAACACATATTCAAATATAGATAACAAAAATAGCTCCAACATATAATGAAAATCAAAATAATTCATTTCATTCTCTTAAATTGTGGAAAAGAATTAAAGACAAAAATATCATATGAACCAAAATAATAAAAAATTTAGAAGTGACACGAGTCTCATGACTCATGATTCATGCCCATCACATGAATCCATTGAATATGGCACATATAACAGCTGCTATGAAGACTGAAAAACTCTGTGATGTTGATGTTGCTGCTGATGATGATGATGATAAAGAAGAAGAAGGTGGTTGAGGGATTGAACCAAACACAGTTGGATAAGAGGGTGCAGTTTCAGGGAGATCACTCGGACCATAAGAAGGAGAGTCTGCAGCGACATTGCCAACATTGATGTGTAGCTTCTGCTTCTTTTGACAGTGTCCTGGCTCACCACTAGTGAAGTAGAAGTTCCCATCTGTGGTGATGTTGAAGAGAGAGTTGCCATTGTTCATGTACAAGATTGGATCAGTGGTGTTGCATGAATCAAAGGATTGTTTAGTGACTTGAATCACTGAATCTTGACTTGGTGGGTACAAAAACACTTTACAACAAATCAAGGAGGGAAAAAAAAGGGTGAGAACCCATCATAAATGAATGAGAGATCACAAAAAGAAGAAAATTACAAGACTTACAGAGAGAATCTCCAATCTTGAAGGTGTTGTATTCAGACCATTTTGCATAGACTAGTGGATCTGCAGAAGTGGGTACTCCCCAGGCATCCAAATCTCCAACTTTGAATTGCAAAACACAAGACTTTGGTTTGAAGTAACATAAGAAACTGAAAAGCGTACCAGAAGTGAAATCTAGGACTTCTAAGATTGGCCATTCTCTCTCAAGCTCACCTTTTTTTTTTTTCTCTCCTTTCTCTTTTGGTTTCTCAAACTTGAGAGAGAATCAGGATAGCTGGAGAGTGAAATCTTATCGGTGGCTTAAGTACGTAGATTGGTGAAACAAATAAGAAGACAAGCTGAAAGCTAAATTTACCTGAATGCCCCTCAAGAGAATACTGTCAATGCTTGATGGTCAAACCTGATAATATAGTGAGAAGTGTAGACATAATAGAAATGAATGGTGGAGATCAGAAAATAAGTTTTCAATCAGAGATCTCAGCGGAGGAAGAATTCAAATAGAATAATAATTCATTGCATAATTTTATCTTCAAAAGAATTGGACATAGAAGGAAATTGACTTTGTATTTTAAAAAAATATGGTTAACAATGGTCACATGGGCCAGTTGGATTGGCCATTCACAGCTATAGAGTGCCAACATTGGGATCATGGAAGAGGAAGAGGAAGAATTAAGCATGTTTTTATCAAGCATTATTGGAGAGATTGATTCAATTTATTATCATTTCATCATGTGGAGGGTACACTAGAGAACAGTGAGAGACATGCTTGATGTCTCCTCCCTCACATGTTTAGTCTTCTTGGATAATTATCTCTGAAAATGAAATAATAACTTCACTCTCTTTTATCTATGGGTAATCCAACGGCCCAGGCCTAGTAACAGGCCCAATTCGTTATGGCTTGGTTAACCTGTACTGCGATGCTGGCTCTTTTTTGCTACCATGGCTTCTCTAAGCAAGCAAGGACCATTAATGACCATTAATGCATGTAAAAATCTCTCAGTAACCGTGACCTCTGGCAGGTTGTTTTAATTGTAGATTTTATGTGTTCGTTTAATATCTCTTGTAATGAACAAGTACAAGGTTATTATGTGGTTTTCTGATGGGAAAACTTTGTTTCAATTGTGTGTACATAGGTACAGTCCATCCTTAAATAATCATCAAGAAATTTGTCACTTAAGAGCTTCATCAACTTCAAGAATGATATCAACACAACATATATACAAATCATTTCTGATGAAAGTTGAAAATTCCAAGTTTGATCACATCATATCTGTCATGAATTGTCAAAACACATTAGTCTAAACAAGGCTAAGAAGACAGTCATAGTGTTATCTATTTACATAGATATGCATCCAATTCGATGAACAATCATCGCAAAAAGAAAATATTTAACCTTCTTTCATATATTTGAAAATATTGAAGAGATACACTGAATATGTACACAGCATCAGTCTACACTATCTCAAACACTATCTAAAACAAAAAAAGTTAGTGAATTCTTTCACTCACCTAGTAGTCATTTCTTGTACTGAAAAACTAGAGGGTAAAAATCCATTATTGTGTCCTATTATCAAAGGAGGTAACACCCCATAATCTTCTGTTTCCTTATTAATCATATTGCAAACAGCAACCCATTTGTGATGGGAAAAGGTGGCTGGCTGCAACTTAAAAATTTTCAATTTTATTCCTTCGTGAGTGAATCAAATATTCAATGGCTCTTCCTCTGTATTCCTCTCCCTCAGAGCCGTCCAATCTTGTGATCCTGTAATTGGAAAAAAGCACTCACAATCAAGGTTTGTAACAATAAGAATTGATGGAAGCGATCAAGGGTTTGGGTGCCTACAAAACCAAACAAATTTCACAAGTTGATCAATGCAGTCAGGAAGTAATGCACATAAATTAGTCCCTAAACTTCAACCATTATATACAAGTAACAGCCGTCCAGCCTTTCCTAATTCAGATATCAAGTACTTGGACGGATCACAGTATAAAAGAAACCTTACTTGGTTTTTGGGTCTCTGCAATTACCATAAGCCGCCTCTGCAGTACAGATGCCATGAAGAGGAAAATCGAGCACATGCCAAACATGATGGTGATCGGGAATGCATTAACCTTCATAAAGATTGCAAACCAACTCTTAGAAAAGACAGCAGAATAATACTAGTACATTCTGTCTTAGCTTACTTCATACAATAATTTACAAATGTATAACCGCTCTGTTCCCTGATTAGGGATTGGAGTTGCCTCCAAATATCACCAGAAAGTTTTGCTTCAATGACATCATAGTAACTCTGATTCTGCCTTATTAATAATCATGGTATCATTCCCAATCAATAAAAAGAAAAGGTAAAACAATTAATAATTGTATTGAACTCACGTTGTACAACACGACACAGACAAAGATGTTGAGAGGTATGCGAAAGAAGTTCATGATGGTGCTCCTAGCCTCTTCAGGAATGTATTGGGACCTCATCTTCATTATAGATGGCCAAAATATTCCCACACAGGCCTCAAAGGTGCAGAAGCCAATGAGCTGGATACACCCAGAAGCAGATATGCTTCCTCCTTTCACACCAGAAGGTAATCCCAGGAACTGTAGAACTTGAACAATTTGTAATGACCACCGGTATTTCCATTGATTTAAAAGTACATATGATAATTTAGAGAGAGATAACAAAATGTAAGAAAATAGAATCTGCAACATACATTTGTTAATATTGGAAGCAGAAGGGAAGCTGCAGAGATTACAAAAACAATCTGCATATAGCTCTCAACTCTCGGGGATGAGCGAGCCAAGAGTCGAGAGGCAAATGAGCTTCCTAGCATTGAAGCCAACATGAATGTTGCGAATATAAACCCGTGTGGGATTTCCTCATCATTTGGGCTCAGAGCAGGAGTCCAAAGGAAGACAAAGGTGTACATTGAACCTTCAAATAGGGACTGTATGGCACCCAACAATGCAATCTTCTCATCTGTATCAAATAGAGGATTATATCAGTAGAGCTTCCCGAAACATCAAAAAGACGGAGGGAATAGGGGAGCAGGGATTAACAAGAATGAGAGTCTTTCCCTTATATCTATTGGATCAAAATGATCAAAGTACAAAGGTTGATCAATAAAATCAACTGTGAAAAACAAGTGTAAACAGTAAATGAAGGAACAGATAAAACTAAATATTTGAGGCCTACGAGGTCTATTTATTGTATTAAACCTTTTGATATGACAAATCTATATCTCTAACAAGTCGAATGTATGAATATTCAATCAACTAAATTTCCATATGGAAGCCAGAACCTATAAGGATGAATTTAGAGAATCACCTGCTGCAATGGCAACAGCAGCACCCTTGAACTGAGCAAGCAAGTCCTTGTTTTCTGAAGGGTCTCCGTAGTTTTCAGTCCATGATGACAATATAATTGCCATGCCGATGGCAAGAAAGCATGCGGCAGCATCAAACGGAGCAACAGGACCAAATCCCAGAGTTTCCACCAGTAAATTACCAAACAGCCCAGAAACTATAGCAATTAAACCGTTTCCAAGAAATATGGCCTTAGAGAATGTTACTGACAGCCATTGTTGATCAAAACCCCTCTGAAAAATTAAAAATAGGGAATATGACATGGAACAAAATACCTAAGACAGACAAATCTTTTGCATTATTTACAGCACAAGTCAACTAGACCATAAAAGTGTTCTTGGCAAGGGAAGCCAGCAAATGCGAGAAGTATTAATCCATGAAATTTTAATGGAGAAAGCAATCAATTATCATTTCTATAAGATGGTACCCTTAGGGAAAAAAAAAATTGCATTTACCCTAATCTATCTCTTGCTCCTATTGGCATGACAACAAACTAAACCCGACTAGAATTAAACTACTGGTCCAACTCATGTAACAGACAGTCAATAATGGCTCTATACCATAGTCTAAAATATGCTTCATCTCTAGAGATACAATTGATGTAATATTTTACATATATTTTGTTATGCACTGAATCCACTTGAGAAGCATTTAACCACAGGCACCTAAACATTTACTATAACATGTAAACAGAGACTCCTAAACAAGAAGATTTTAGAATGTTGAGCCAAAATTTAGCTTACAGACTAGCAACTGATTGTCAGAGCTAGGACACACCTTGTTGTGTTCTGCGACAAGCCAAGATTCAAAGGCTGAAAAGAGTAGAGAGGTGGAAATGCCTCCCAATATACGTCCCAACATCAAAACTTTGTACAGAGGAGAATGTTTGGTGAGGCAGCTTAGCATGTAAGTTATACAGTACGTCACACATGCTCTCTTTCGGCCCCTAAATTTGGGACACGATTCATGAGAAAATAATATTCGGTCAAAATACTCGATAAGCAATAATTTATCTCTTTTTTCCACAAATATTTTAAACCAATACAAGATCTTACTGTTTGTCAGCTAGAGATCCAACAATTGTACCAAACAACATAGATGATCCAAAACCAGCAATAAAGAGTTGTCCAATCTCCCCCTTACCGTATCCATACGTACTGTAGAGATAGTAAACATATGGACCCTGCAACCAATCACCAGCTATTGCCACAACCAATTCAATCAGCAATCAAACAACACAGAATCCTCCAAAATTCACACATGAATGAACATATCAACCATAACACTCACCACTTAGACAATTCTAATACAGATTCAAATTTCGTGGCAAAAATCAAAGACATTATACGTAAATTTTATCCAGCTGACATTGTAAACAAGCACATGCAAAAACAAAAATACAAAAGATACAACCTTTTTGTTTTTTAAAACAAACCCACATACAAAAACACAAACCCAAATCAGAAAACAAATAAATACAAACATCACAAAAAATATAAAGGAAAAAAAAAAAACCCCAAGAAAATGAAAATGGGAGAATACCCATCATGAGAGAGTAAACGAGGAGGTAGTTGTTCTTGAAAGCGTTGAAAGCAGAGGAGGTGTTGATTCGATCTTTGCTGGATTTGCTCAGCTCCGAAACCCGCCACAATTGCCGCCATGGAACCGAAAACAATGAAGTAAAACACCTCCATTTCCTCTGTTTTATTCTTCTTCTTCTTCTATGCAAATAAAAAGGGGTGTTATTGTTTGTGTTAAAAAGGACCTCGCATCAATCAAGACATTGAAATTTTTGTTGGTTGTGATTTGTGAAGTGGGATTGATTAGTAAATCAAGAAAAAGCAAAAAATAGAAGCAATCAAGAGGGTCTTTTATTTCGTCTTCGTTTCGTAATTTTCCCGGGAATTGGGAGTTTTCTTTTTTAATATATATATATTGAATTAAATAATAAATTTATTTAAAAATAAAAAATAAAAGATAAATTTGATTAATTGGTTGAGGATAGTAATTATAAAAGTATTTATATATATATATATATATTGCGGGCCTTTTATTTGCATTTCATGATTTTTTGTTTTTGGTAAAAATCTGATTATAAAACTAACTATACATGGTAAGGTATTAATCAAGCATTAGAGCATATTAATCACTTAATTAAGCAAAACAAAAAAAAAAAAAAGAAAAAAAAAATATTATCCTTCTACATATTGGTTAAGGTAGCTCAATCTCTAAATAATCAGTTTATACTCACAGTAAAATTTTTTATTAATTCAAACTCTGTCTAACATTTTTTAAGATATCACGTTTGTTAATTATTTATGTATAATAATATGGATTTTTTGCAACATAAACATTTTTTAAAGAGAGTTCTCTTTCGTAAACAACCAAATGTAAATCATTACTTCAAAATGAATGGTTTTGTAAATAATGACATTGCCCTTCACGGTGAAAGTTGGAATTGATGAGAAATTCTCAGCCATCTCAGTATATGACAAGCACGTGAGATCTTTTGGACACCATGCAAGATTCTTTTGGACACCATGCAAGATTGTCTTGGAGATTATTTATAGTTACTCAACAACTTAATTTGACGTAATCCACTATTGCATGAAAATGCAGCCACAGTTGAATGCCTATCATTAAAAAAATAATAATAAGTATACAGGCAACCCATAATGCTTAACAAACAGTCACCACTTTAAAAATAGACCCCTCAAGACATTCTAATCAAGTTCCATACGAAATCCTATCCACCCAAATGATATCATATGATTTTATAAACATAGGATCATGTGAATGTAAAATGTAACTTACACTCTACTTTCTATACATAAATTAAATTGAAATTCTATGAAAACGATATGTATCAATTCGAAATTTTTGGTACTCGGCATAAAATAATTTCCTGCAATTAGATTTAAGAGGCAAGGGAACGTGGGATTCCTCATACCTGCAAATGCAATCTTCCCAAAGCAAGATTTCAATCACTTGAGCCCCTCTTGAGTCTGCATCTTAATTTGTTAGGAGACATTAGGAATGTAACACAGAGAATGTGTGACTCTCAAGGTAATTTTTAAGCCTGCGGATACTTTATTCCTTGATTTTAAGTTTATGTGTCAAAATGGAACCAATCAAATGAAATATAAGAGTTAAATACACTAAACCCACGTGAGGTTAAATTTGGTACAAGCGCATAAACATTTACGTTTTTATAATATCATGTCCCTCAGTTAACAGTCAACTGCTATTACATGTGATATTTGACCTGTTTTTTCAATAAAAATATCAAACACTTTTATTTTTATAATTTTTATTTTTTTAAAAATAATTTAAAAACTTTAAAATGAATTAAATATTTTTTTTAATCAGATCTCCACCATCTATCTTAAAATTTACTTCATAGTCTTTCAAAAGAAAAAAAATTACTTCATTGAGGATTAGACAAATACGAAGTGCTTGACACAAAAATCACTTTATAATTACGAATATAAACGCAATTTATGTCTACACTTCATGAAATTTGTAAAGTTTAGTGCATTAAAAGTTGTAACTTTTGCAAGGTTTTAGGAACGACCCCAAATGTTTTTCTTAGATGGATTATATCAATTCGAGGTGATGGGTGCAAAAAGTTGTTTAACAGTACGTATCGAAACTTACTGATATTTTTTCTTTCATGAAGCTCCTAGGGGTACACTAAACATTGTAATTTTTTGTAAAGTGTTTTTTTTTTTATGAATGCATGGATAAATTAGACCAATTTAAGGCTATAAAGTAATTTTTTTTTTCTTTTTGAAAAAAAAAATCACGTATCAGAGCTCATTTTTCACACAGATGAAATATTACTTATGAATATTTTAAGAAGCTAAAAGCAATTGAAATGCCATTCCAGATAATATATATATATATACGTATGTATGTATGTATGTATATGCCTAAAAAAGCCCATCTTAGAGACTTGGAGAAAGACTAGGATGCACTGGATGCACATGCATCCCCCTTGTTACGTGGCATGATCACAATGCATCTTCCGACTCCAAAGATATTCCTCCTTGGTCGGCGTAACTTGATAAATCGGCAGTGTAGAATGTCGTTCTCTTCCTTCCAAAGTTTTTGGGTTGGACTTTGTTTTAAATCCTTACAGATTGGGGCTTTTTTTGGGTATCATTTGGGCTTTTTTTTAACAATATACGGGCTGAGTGTAATCGAATGGCAATGTTTCTCTAAGAATAGATTGACCGGGGCTGGCAATAACAAGAGAGAATTTGGTTTGCATGCATATAGGATGGAGTAGTATAGCGATCTTTAATGTATGAATGTTGCATGAGAATTTGTTTTAATGGTTGTGAGTAGAGCAGCATAGAAAGTTGTTTTACTCAGCAGAGATATATATATATATATATATATAATTCCCACATATTATATATGCTTCTCGTTTAAAGTCTTAATTTTTGGCTATGTTTCCTAAGTTTTTTATTTTGATTAGTTTTAAAGCTTCTTTCGTTGCAAGTGAAAAAAAGAGACAGTTTTTTAGTGTCCTGTCCCCTCCCTTCACATTATTATTCCCGCTCTTTGTAACAAGGATCGACTTTTATTGTAAATATTCCACTAACTACGTCTGCATTACATTATTAATCCAAAATATAAATAACAAATAAATGATTTAAATAAGAAATTTACTAATACGGTTCAATGATTTATCACTAAAATAATACTCAGTCTATTAAATTAAATTAATCCAAAAAATACATAACAAATAATGATCTAATTAAAAAATTTTTCAACCCAAATTGGTGGACTAACACGGTCCAACGATTTATCACTAAAATAAGGGGTTATACTCCCATCTTGTAAGTTGTAAATTCCCATATCCTTACCTCCTCCTTCATCCTTGAAGAAATAAAAATTCATAAAATCATCAGTGAAATATATAGAATTAGGTTTGCTATTGGTAAGATGAGCTGCTAGTGAGAGGGTAGAATTGTGACCCAAGAAGATTATTCTGCCTCCCAAATCTTTTATCTCCGTAAATGTACGAGTATTTAAATTAAGCTTGAATACTTGAAATCTTGAAGTTTTAAAATAATCAATTCGCTTGAATATGTCGTCATCCGAATCATCATTCTCTGAATTATCGACCTCCGAATCATCATTTTCTGAACTATCGACCTCCGAACTATCGACCTTCGAATCATCATTTTCTGAACTATTGACCTCCAAACTATCGACCTCCGAATCATCATTCTCTGAACCATCGACCTCCGAATCATTATTCTCTGAATCATCGACCTCCGAATCATTATTCTCTGATTTATTGACCTCCAATTCATCCTTCTGTACTTCCTCTAGATAGCGAGAAATTATCAACAGTGTTCCTTCAGATTCTACTATATATAATTGGGTTGGAGTTATTTCAAAAGACAATGTAGCCACTAGTTTAACCGTATTCGGATTATCACCACCAATATTACAAACCATTATCGACCCAAAGTGAGTTAAGGCGTAAAATTGTCCTTTATAGTAAGTAATATCAACATATGGATATGTGCTTAAAAGCGTCCAAGTTTCATCACCTGGTCTAGCATACAACAGATTTCTTCTACCTCCAAGGATGATCATCACTACATAATCGGATTCCAATAGAGGACTTGATGACAAAGTGCATTTGTTTATAAAGCTCTCATACATGGAACTAGGGATAAACTCGTCCCAATCTTGGATTGTTTTAATATTGGGAAATTTAACCCGTAAATTTGAAAAAGGATGCACAAGTTCCACATCCAAATTTTGTCCAATTGTTAATAGACACCCCTGGGAAGAATAGCACCTTTTACCTCTAGCTTGAGGTAAAGGTACCTCGTGAATACTTCCCGTTGAAAGATCGAAAAAATCACGTACATGACTGTCTTTTCTAGGCGCAAGCATAAGCAACGGATCACGAAACCAGAAATTCTCCTTTGTACCAGCAAATCGCCAAGTAGTACATACTCCACGGAAGGCAACATAGTCTTTGGACCGCCTTATTCGCCTTGCAATTTCAACCAAAATATCGTGATCAAGTATCTCCCAGATTGCCATTGCTCCTCTCTGAATTTAGGTGTAAAACAAATAGAAAGGAGAAAACATAAAGAGAAACCTCACAGTATCTCCATTATTTATAGGTAAATTGTTTTACTACTTGGAAAAGGATTGTGAATATGTCTTCCTTCTTGTAGAGGGACTGAGAAAGCTTCAATTTGTTATGATTCCGTTTCCTATTAAAAGTGTGGTTATTAATTAGGAAAGATTATTTATAGGTAAATTGTTTTACTACTTGGAAAAGGATTGTGAATATGTCTTCCTTCTTGTAGAGGGACTGAGAAAGCTTCAATTTGTTATGATTCCGTTTCCTATTAAAAGTGTGGTTATTAATTAGGAAAAAAAAAATTAATTTCTAATTGGTAGAATTATCCGAATTGGAAATTATTTAGTGAAAAGCATATGCTTATGATCTGGCAGCTTATACTCAAAAGAGAGTACCATGCATGCAATATTGAATTTTCTAAATTTGACGGATCCAAGCAAGTTGGGTTTGGGAAATTGAATGCTTTGAAGAACATAGTTGATGCCAAAATTCAAGCTATATGCCCAAAAGTAATTTTCTTCTGCAATGTAGTAATAGTGGTTTACATGTTTCAACTGTGAGGCTAGTTATGTTGTTTATCTCCTATATATTGATAAATTTTACAATTTTTATCTACATACTCTTCTCAGGTTTTCTGTTCTCACAAGATGGATTGATTTAATTTCTTTTACCGATCACCTTAACTTTGAATTCTTGCTATTCTTAGTATGTTGAATACATCCACGGTCAAGAACATTCATCCCAATGATTAACTCCTAATGTTCAAATTCGAAGGGAGAAATGCATAGGAATATCTAAATTAGAGGACTTGTTAAATTAGGAACCCCATACAACACTGTCTTGCAATGAAGGGTACCATGTGTGATATTGTGTCTTTCACGACTGGCAATTTTCTTGACATGTGTGATATTAGAGGTGATGATGAAGTGAGATTGATTTGTAAATCAAGAAAAAGCGAAAAATAGAAGCAATCAAGAGGGTCTTTTTTTCGTTTCGTGATTTTCCCGGGAATTTGGAGTTTTCTTTATATATATATATATATATATATATTGCGGGCCTTTTATTTGCATTACATGATTTTTTTATTTTTATTTTTGGTTAAAATCTATTTATAAAACTAACTATATATGGTAAGGTATTAATCAAGCATTAGAGCATATTAATCACTTAATTAAGCAAAACAAAAAAAAAAATAAGAAAAAATAAAAAAAGAATATTATCCTTCTACATTTTGGTTAAGGTAACTCAATCTCTAAATAAACAGTTTGTAATCACAGTAGAATTTTTTATCAATTCAAACTCTGTCTAACATTTTTAAAGATATCACGCTTGTTATTTATTTATGTGTAATAATATGGATTTTTTGCAACATAAACATTTTTTAAAGAGAGTTCTCTTTTATAAATAACCAAATGTAAATCACCACTTCAAAATGAATGGTTTTGTAAATAATGACATTGCCCTTCACGGTGAAAGTTGGAATTGATGAGAAATTCTCGGCCATCTCAGCATATGACAAGCATGTGAGATTTTTCGGACACCATGCAAGATTGTCTTGGAGATTATTTATAGTTACTCAACAACTTAATTTGATGTAATCCACTATTGCATGAAAATGCAGCCACAGTTGAATGCCTATCATTAAAAAAATAATAATAATAAGTATACAGGCAACCCCATAATGCTTAACAAACAGTCACCACTTTAAAAATAGACCCCTCAAGACATTCTAATCAAGTTCCATACGAAATCCTATCCACCCAAATGATATCATATGATTTTATAAACATAGGATCATGTGAATGTAAAATGTAACTTACACTCTATTTTCTCTACATAAATAAAATTGAAATTCTATGAAAATGACATGTATCAATTCGAAATTTTCGGTACTCAGCATAAAATAATTTCCTGCAATTAGATTTAAGAGGCAAGGGAACATGGGATTCCTCATACCTGCAAATGCAATCTTTCCAAAGCAAGATTTCAATCACTTGAGCCCCTCTTGAGTCTGCATCTTAATTTGTTAGGAGACATTAGGAATGTAACACAGAGAATGTGAGACTCTCAAGGGTAATTTTTAAGCCTGCGGATACTTTATTCCTTGATTTTAAGTTTATATGTCAAAATGGAACCAATCAAATAAAATATAAGAGTTAAATACACTAAACCCTCATGAGGTTAAATTTGGTACAGGCACGTAAACATTTACGTTTTTATAACACCATGTACCTCAATTAACAGTTAACTACTGTTAAATGTGACATTTGGCCTGTTTTTTCAATGAAAATATCAAAATGCTCTTACTTTCATAATTTCTATTTTTTTAAATAAATTTAAAAACTTTAAAATGAATTAAATAATTTTTTTAATCAGATCTCCACCGTCCATCTTAAAATGGATGGTGGAGATCAATTTGAAAAAAAATAAAGAATTAAATAAAAATTAGAAATTAATTTGGAAAAAATTAAAAATTTAAAGGCAAAATTTTAAAAAATATATTAATAATTTTCTTAAAAATGAAAAAGGAATTAAAAAACTTTCTAAAAATTGAAAACTCATTAAAAGAATTGATTCAACATGGAATCGATTTGTAGAGTCCCTGACAACGTCCAATTGATGATTCAACAAAAGTGTGTGAACATGAAGGACACAAATCTTCTTCCCTTAAAAGCTTCCAAAACAACTTTTTGCTCTTCTCAGCACTCTTCCCAATCGCCACAAATATGCTCTCCCCCTCCTCCTCGTCTTTAATCTTGCTCAAAGAACCCAACTCAACTCATCTTTGATCTCCTCAAACTAATAACTTAACATGTATTTTATGTGAACATTTTCGCCTTCACAAAACTGTAGGAATTAATATATCGAAAATAGTTAATTTTGAAAGTTTCTTGGAATGACTCCAAAATTTACTTCATAGTCTTTCAAAAAAAAAAAAAAAATTACTTCATTGAGGATTAGACAAATGCAAAGTGCTTGACACAAAAATGACTTTATAATTACGAATATAAACCCAATTTATGTCTACATTTTCTGAAATTTGTAAAGGTTAGTGCATTAAAAGTTGTAATTTTTGCAAGGTTTTAGGAATGAACCCAAATGTTTTTCTTAGATGGATTATATCAATTCGAGGTGATGGGTGCAAAAAGTTGTTTAACAGTACGTATCAAGACTATTGATATTTTGTCTTTCATGAAACTCCAAGGGTACACTAAACATTGTAATTTTTTGTAAAGGTTTTTAATAAATGCACGGATAAATTAGACCAATTTAAGGCTATAAAGTATACTTTTTTCCTTTTTGAAAAAAACAAAAAATCACGTATCAAAGCTCATTTTTCACACAGATGAAATATTACTTATGAATATTTTAAGAACCTAAAAGCAATTGAAATGCCATTCCAGATAATGTATATATATACGTATGTATGTATGTATGTATATGCCAAAAAAGCCCATCTTAGAGACTTGGAGAAAAACTAGGATGCACTGGATGCACTTGCATCCCCCTTGTTACGTGGCATGATCACAATGCATCTTCCGACTCCAAAGATGTTCCTCCTTGGTCGGCGTAACTTGATATATCGGCAGTGTAGAATGTCGTTCTCTTCCTTCCAAAGTTTTTGGGTTGGACTTTGTTTTAAATCCTTACAGATTAGGGCTTTTTTTTGGGTATCATTTGGGCTTTTTTTCTCAATATACGGGCTGACTGTAATCGAATGGTAATGTTTCTCTAAGAATAATATTGACTAGGCTCGGCAATAACAAGAGAGAATTTGGTTTGCATGCATATAGGATGGAGTAGGATAGCGATCTTTAATGTATGAATGTTGCATGGGAATATCGGTTCTTTTGTTTGGTGTAGGTGTTTGAACAGCGTTATTTTCGTTTTGTAGGATAGCAAGGCAATGCAGAGTGCTGTGCTTGCTTTTACCGAAGAGGAAATACTGCCGGTTAGCACAGTTTTAAATGTGCTAAGAGAGATTGGGAACGAAGCAGTTGAAGAGTGTGATCCTCGAATTTTTACTCAAGCATCTTCTCTAAGTATTCTTCCACTCCTTTGTTGGGTTTCGTTTTGTTTCTTTTTGCAATGTAGCCGTTTGTGTGTCTGTCTACGGTGCAGGGTTTGTTTTGATTATTTTATGGAGTACAGATATACATGGAATTCAGGTGGTTTATACTTTATATGCATCTACAAAAATTGGACATTTCTGTGCCTTGGTTTAGGGTTTAATCAGAATTTGTATGCCCAGTTATGGTGCTTTCTTTTAACGTTTGGTTAATTTATTGTGTAAATTGTCTTGTATTAGACCTTTATCCGTTTCCTCCATGATATAAATTAGTTTTGAATGCTTTTCTATTGTAAATTTTACTTTCATTATCCTAAGTCCTTTATTGAGTAATTTTGTTTGTCAAACAGTAGTTTGGTTTTCTACCCGTTTTTTAGTGAAGATTTTTTTTTTTTTTTTTTGTTACATTGAATATTTCATATTATCTGGACATAATATATATAAGTCCTTTTTCTTATTGATTGTATATAATAGCGATGTACATACATTGGGATATAATGTTTGGTTCTTGTCTTATGAAAGGTCAGCTGAATCGTGTATACGTAAGCTTGGAAGTGTGGACTAGGGAATGCTTTTCGCTGTGCTACATGTCCTTATAAGGGTCTTCCCACCATTCAAACTGGGAGAGAAAGTACTGAATCGTATTATGGGAAGTTTTTCCCTTGCTGTCACTCACTCCCTCTCCTTTTCTCCTCTTGGTGTGGATATTTATCTCATCGAAATGAATTTTTCTATACTACTGCAGCCTGCAGGCATCCCTGCCTGGCAACTTTCTTGCTGCAGACTTTTAACTGCGTCTCATTGTTTAGTTGCAGTTTTTGGATCCTTAACAATGAAATCAGGCTGATGAAATGTTGTGTTTTCGAGTTTTATTAGTCGTAGTTAATTAATTCTCAGTCAGTCGCCTTCAAATGTGCAAATTTGGACTTTGTAGCGGTCTTAGCTATATATAAGACTCTGATTTTTTTTATGAAATCCTGTATAAAGACTATGATTGTGCTGAGCTAACCTAAAATACGTAAGCTAAACTCACAAAGTTGAAAATATCAAGGAAAGTTTCAAGCTGCTTAACCACGGTTTGCAAGTTTCATTTTTCTCTTTTAAATACTATTATGAGTGTAGCAAATCGAACTTACAACATCGTTAGGCTAAATGAATGTTTTTGATAATTAAACAACATTAGGAGGTAATCACAATTTGTAAGTTTCATTACATAATTCTCTAGAAACTTAGATTAAAAAAAAAAATGTGTATGTTTGTCAATTTCAAAATTCACTACTTAGAAATTTAAATTATTAAAAAAAAAAAAAGTGTACGATTATCAAGTGTACTCACATTACAAAGAAATTGATAGTAGAAAGAAACATTTCTGATGGATACTACTAAGCGTTTAGGTGGATGCAGGAATTTTCACTGTGAGAACAGTATTCCTTCACAAGCTGCCCAAATGGTGAAGATAATTAATGCAGTATCTAGGTACACAACTTGTTGGAATTGAATTTTTTATTCATAACATGAACAAGTAATTGATCAATTAACACAGAAAATGAAAAAGATTAAAAAACTTAATTGAAATGAGTGACACATGGGATAGCAGATTTTCACGAATATGTGCTTTTTTTTAAAAAATTTTGCGCGTAACAGAGTCGGTGAGACTACACGAATGGACTTGAGTTGGTGTGGAGCTGTAAAGGGCAACTTAGATTGGTCGATTACATAGCACGAGTCAGTTCCTGCATCTGGATATCAATGGACGGCCGAGTAAATAAAAGCAAAAAAATGAAAGGCAAAAAGAAAATAAAAAAGTTTACCCATATTTGGAGACGACAATGTGAGTGCGGCGGAGTCGTCGGAGGTGTTTTTCAAGCACTTCATTTCCTGCAACCAAACCCCCAGCACCACCACATATGAGAATATATATGAACACGACTGCATGCAGGTTCAGGCGTGTGTGATACAAAAAGGAAAGACAAAAAAGTGACACTCGCGTTTTGACACACGTGGAGGGGACAGCGAAAGGGTTGGTTTCAGGCAGTGGACAAATGGAATGTCTGGATTGGGCACTGAAACTGTGAGTAGATGGCGTCCGGTTTGGTCGTGGAGAACATAGGCGCGTGGTTATTGTGTGAAACCATAACAGAAAAAAAATGGAGCGAGCATGTGAGAGTGATATGTGGATTTTTGCTGGTACGTGGCTCTGGGAAAATTGCAAGACACTACAAACCCAATTGCCATTTTAATTACACACTCGCACTCACACTCACACTCACACTCTCTAGAGTGGTAACAGAATTTTGTACGGACATATGTCACGGCACCCACTCGTTGTCTATATAAGCAAATCTTCTCTCCCTTTTTCCTCTCACCCACATTTGCCCCTTCAACTCTCTCATTTTTGTTGTTTGTGATGGCTTATGAATGTCTCATCTGCACGGGCCGGAGTCTGCTCCTCAAGCCGGACCGTGACAAGAGGCCGAATGAGCTTTCGGAGTCTAACGAACCGACGCCGGACGGTCAAGGTTGGCCGAAAAAGCTTGCTGTTAACTTCGACACCCCCGACCTGTTGGCAGTTCACTACAAAAAGGAGCACCGCAACCATAACCACAGGTGCGACGTCTGTCTGAACTTCTTCTCCTCGAAGAACGTTCTCGACATGCATCTGTACGATGCTCACAGGTAATCCACCAACTGACTTCGGCCTGCATCTGTCTCGTTGTTAACCATTTTGTTTTGTTATGTTTTAGCATTGTATCTGAGAGAAGGCTGAAAGCTGAGGAGGAGAAGGAGGAGAAGAAGAAGAAGAAGAAGAAGGATCTGATGAAGAAGAAGAAGAAGAAGAGGGAGGTTGCCTGAAGAGAGGAGAAGAAGAAGCATGTGATGAAGAAGAAGGAGAGAGTTCTGTCTGATCGTGCTTGGTATCTGCGTTCGTTCTCTGTTTTGAGTTTTTATCTCTCTTTTTTTTTTCTTTTTTTTTTCTTATTTGCAAATCTGTGTTTGTTCTCAGTGTGTTGTTTTTCAATCTGATTAAACTTTACTAATATCTTCTCGGTTTCCAGATTGTTTCTAGTAGTTTGTGTCTTTCAATCTAACTAATCTTTCCAGTTTGCTCTGCTAGTAGTTTGTGTTTTTCAATTTGATTAATCTGGTCGGTGTGTTTCCAGTTTGGTAGAAAATGAGTAAGCATTTTAATTGCTAATCAGAATGAAATAATTTCACCAAGTTTGATGAAACAAGAAGAAACCTGCAAACATAATGAAACTTGACATAGCCAATTAGAAAATACTCTTTTAAGATATTCAAAAGACCGCCCACTCAATGCATGCGTAGTAAGGTACAGGCATTCTGATGTTTATATAACACCACATAAACAAACTAAATTCTATACAATAATACTGTGACAACGAAATAACATACCAGAGAACATTATTCCTACATGATAACATACTTATAAACTTTTAACACCAAACTTGGTGTCACTACAGCCTTACCAATGATGAATTAATATTTTTAAGTCATTAATACAACAGCATCACCTTCATTTGCATAATACATTATAAGTATGGTGTGGACTATTCTGCTAGACATATGACACTCAAAAATGAAGATCGTCCTCCCTCGACTCTACTCTCACCATCTTTCCATGTAAACCCTTCATCACTCATACTCTGTAACAATAAGCATTCGTAACCATCAGAACACCAACCATTACTGTTCCCATATTTTCGAACCAGGCTTTTTGTCAACCCCAAGTTTTTATTTAAAATTAAAAAAAAAAATTCTATGCTTCTAAAATTTTAAAAAAAGCTAATTAATGAAACATCAAACAACGTATAGTTTTTTTTTCTTCAAAAAAAAATAAAAAAAATCGATAAGATGATGCTGGTGTAGAAAAATCTCAAAATGAGGCAATTGTTACACAGAAATGTTAACATCCAGCAACATACAAAGAGTGAGATTTATCACTGCAAAATAGTTAAAAGCAAACAACAATACTCTCAAATCTAAAGCCACAACATACGAAAACTATAACATTCTTGTATTTCATCATGATCTACAGCGCAAAATTACAATTGCTGTATCAAACACGATTTTTGCATCACCGAAATTTTCACCAGTCTGGTTCACACCATTTATCGGTCCTACAAGATGTGAGCTAGACATGACGAATATAGATTAAATTATAATAAACTGTGATTTCATTACATAGTAATATCAGCAAATCGAAATATCTTTACTCAGGGCTTGGAAAATGCTTCGCCAGATTTCATGCACCCAATATAAACATGAGGCTTATCCAAATGAAGAGAAAGCATTGCTCCTAGGGCATCTGCAGGGAAAATTAAGAACAAGTTAAGAGAATCAGTATGGACAATGAACATTATGCTCATTTTAACAAGTTGAAGTTTCCTGAATTAACCAAGAGAGCTCACATTATTTTGTCCTGTCCTTAAAAATGACATAATTCTTCCATAATTTGTTTTTCTTTTTTTTCATCGTGGATGCCTCAACTTAAGGTCTTTTAATCTTTTTTACCTTCCTTTACATATCATTATTGACATCTTAATATTACAATTTTAAAGTTATTGTACACAAGTTCTAACATTTAAAAATTAAAGCACGATACTGGCTTTCACAATTTTGTCTACGAGTCTAGCGCTTATTCAATTTTATCAAATCAAAACAACAGTTAATTACTGACAGAGCACCGATATCAGTATCATATAGGTTTATAGCATACCAGTTTACACACAGGAAAAGAAGGGCAAGTCAGAGTTCAATATAAGCTTTCATCTGAAAATGTTCACGGGGAGGCATTGTTCTTCCTACCAGAACAAACAATTGAGGACTTCATACTAATATTAAGATAAACATCGTCATTGATCTTAGCATAAAACTCAGCATCTATCCCAGTTCTCAACAGCTTGTACAAAGAAAGATTTTATCTTTCTTGAGTGCTCCTTAGGCTCGATCCACCAGATCATCCTGGGAAAAACAAACAAAGAAAAAGCAATGTTAATATCTGCTCCTTCAAATTGTCACAATCTAACACATGTTAAATGCCAACTTCAATATATAAAACTGTGTATAGATTATAGGCTTTATTAGCATGAGATATCAAGACTGTCAGACATACATAAGTACTTGTATGCAAGTACAAACATTCACAGAATGTGTTTTACATGTATATATATATAAGGAAGGGGAAATAAAGAGGTCCAGAATCTAGTTTATGGGTCTCTATACATGCAGGAAAGAGTTGTTCAAGAGTATTGTTATTTTACTTCAAAACCCAACTCTTAAGAACTCTTTAGTTTCACAGAAGCTAGATTGCTGATCTGGCAAAATTGATGCCAGTTTGATTCTACAGTATAAGAAAAATTAGTGAAAATTTAAATTACGGTAAATAGTCTTAAAATAACTTTAACATGTGAACATCGAAGTACAATGAAGTCATTGGCTTCCTGTTTTCAGTGTCAATCTCTCTGTCCAAACTCTCTCCATTGTTTGCACTGCAATATATATATAATTTCAATTTAACAGAAAACGCACAAAACTCTCCACATGTTTATACATGTAGACAAATCAGTAAATAGAGAGCTTCTTCCCATTAAAAATCGCACAACAATACCCTCTGCATCTTCGAGCTTTTTTAAAGTAGAACCGACACACAATCACTGAAAAAAAAGAAAAAAAAAAAAAACATAATACTAGAGACATAGTCTAACAAACAAAGAGAATTTGATTCAAACAATTAACAGCTACTTTCAAGTGATGTTGTTCATAGTGACAATGTGACATTATTCCTCAATGATTTTGATCATGAAAAAAATGGATACTTCTTTTTAGTTTGTGTCCTTTGTTGAGTCCTTGCATGAATGATTTTTCTTTGCTCCAAGTTTTTAAGTTGTTGGTAATCAAATGTAACAAAACCCCAAACAACTTCTAGAATCTTATTGTAAAGAAACAATATGTTCCATGCATGCAAAGAGAAGCTTTCCATGCATGCAAAGAGAAGCTTGCATATCATTATTGGAATATATACTAAAAGTTTAAAAAATAACAAATCTATCCTCACTTCTTTTTGACAATCAAATCTATCCTTATCTAATATGGTTTAGAGGTAAAAAAAAAAATGTGCATTCAACCTGATAATATTCGAGATTTAAATCCTTGAATAGTATTTAAATAATAATAAAAAAAAAGAGAGAAAAACCCAAGCTTGAAGACGAAAATTATGGACTGAAGAGTTAGGATGTGGTTGGTTGGAGAGTGCGGCTTCTTTAGACTATGATTGGGAAGCCAATAGCGCCACTGTAAAATTTCTTAACTGTGCAGTTATTGATCAATCGGCATCGAGTACAAAAACAGTACGGTCATTTGCTATACAGAGTGCAAAAATATAAAAACTTTGAGAAATTTGAATTCATCATAAAATGTCAAATTTGAATAGAAATAGTTTTATTTCTATACACCAAATATCATCTACTGTTTTTGTTTTGTGTTTTGTTTTGTGTTTTGTATTTTTTATATGGAAATTAATAAGTTTTGAGTTTCATGACATTAGGTTACGAGATTGGACTCTTTCGACTAAAAAAAAGAAAGTTATGAGATTGGGCCCTATATATTGTGGACTCAGAGTCTTATAAGGCATGCCAAGTTTAGATTTAATTTTTATATGCACAACTTGTTGGAATTGAATTTTTTATTCATAACATGAACAAATAATTAAATATACAACTTGTTAGGTGTATTGGAATCCTTACCAGAAAACTAATATGAAATTTTAACAAATCTGTGGAAAAACCCAACATTTTGTTTAATATTGTAATCTCAAATAATTCCAAAATAGTGCCTTAAAGACTTTTTATTCCTAGAGCTACCACAGCTGAAGACTTTGATTAACACTGAGTTTATCTCAATTATGACAACAATTATCAGAAAATCACTTTAACCCAAGCAATATTTTAACTTCTATTTTTCTGGAAAAAAGAAACAATATTTTAACTTGCATGTCATTATTCACATAAACATTACACCAAGGGGTTGGATCCAATAAGGGTAAGAAACATTTCTCAGCACAAAATAGTATTGGGTTTCAATAAAGAGTGATGATATTTCCACCCCTCATGAATTGTGTGTACACCCATTTCATAAGTATATCTCATAAAAAATTATAAAAAATCTTTAGTTTGTAAATAAACTCCAATTAATGTCAACATTGCCATTCTTTTATTGTTTTTGTAATATATTTTTATAAGTACAATTCACAATACTTATTTTATTATCTAATTAATTTTGTTAAAATTTTGAAATTTTTTTCCCAATAAAAAAGGCAAGTAGGTTATGATTTTCTTCTAGTAATAATTAATTTAAAGCTTATCATTTTATAATCAATTTCTTAATAATTAATTTTTCTTTAAAAAAATTAATATTTGAAAAAAAAAAACAGTTAATTTAAAGAAGTTAGAATTTGAAAATGTACAGAGAATTTTGTCTCGGTTTAATTTTTTATTAAGTTTAATTTTTAGAGTTATATTATATCATTTAAACAAGTTCCTTGTTATTTGATCAAAAACAAGTTCCTTGTTATTTGATCAAAGTGAAATTTTTCTATCTCATTCTACGGATGTATTGTGTTATGAAAACAAAAATAATTGAATTGATTAATGATTCTTTATAAAGTATTTGAAATAAAACAAACTTCTTGATACATATTATTATTTTTTTCTCTCAAACATGTTTTCATTTTTATTTTTTTTCTTTTTAACTAAATACAATAATTTCATCATGATTTTAATTCATTCTCAATATTTTACAATTAATTTGTTTCCTTAAAAATTGTTTGATATTTGAAATTAGTATTTCAAAATCATTTTTAATATTTTGCAATTAATTTGTTACTTTAAAAATTGTTTGGTATTTGAAATTAGTATTTAAAATAAAAGTTAAGGGTTTGAGAAAATAAAAAAAAAATTATGATATACATGAAAAAGTGATTGATATATGTGGGTATAGTTACAAATTATTTACCCTTTTTAGTGATTTTCTTCAAAATAATATTGAATTTTTAAAAATAAACCTTTTGGAATATACATATAATTATTTAGGGGCGCAAGTATTGTTATTCTCAATAAAACTAGGAAAAACTTTATTTTAATCACTAAATTTTAAAAATATTAAGTTTTTAAAGCTCTATGGAAAACAATTTTTTTATCCCTAATTTTTCAAAACTCTCCAAAAAAATTCAAATTGTCAATCAACTGGTGATAAACATTAACAGAATATGTTAGAAAACATTTTACTCTTAATGGTTATTAGTGACACGTAAATTACCAGATTACTCTCACCAAATGATGAATTTATAAGTTAAATTTTTAAAATATCTTTAAATTTAAGTTAATAAATTTTAATTTAAATTATTTAAAAACACCGTTGATCATCAGTTAACTGATGGTTTAGAATTTTTTGAAGAGTTTTGGAAAGACAAAGGATAAAAAAAGGTTGTTTCTAAAAGAGCTTTAAAACTTTGATATTTTTAGAAATCTTAAGGACTAAAATAAAGTTTTTCCATTAAACCATTCCCCAACTCTCTCCAATTAATACTACTAGTACTACGTATTCAAACTTGTAAGGTAACAAACACTTCTATTCACATCACAAGCAATCAAATTGTTGAGTATTCAAATGAATACATAACAAATAAATGATCCAAACAAAAATTTTTTCAACCCAAATTGGTGGACTAACACGATCCAATGATTTATCACTAAAATAATGCTCAATCTATTAAATTAAGTTAATCCAAAAAATACATAACAAATAATGATCTAAATAAAAAATTTTCTACCCAAATTGTTAGACTAACACGGTCCGATAATTTATCACAAAAATAAGGGGTAATACTCCCATCTTGTAAGTTGAAAACTCTCATATCCTTACCCCCTCCTTCATCCTTGAAGGTATAAAAGTTCGAATAATCATCAATGAAATATATAGAATTAGGTTTACTATTAGTAAAATGAGATGGTAGAATTACCCACACTTTTGATAAAGATGAGATTCGAACCCTTGACCTCTTAGGATGAAAGGAGGTGCTCAATCATTCCTATTAAAAAGTGGTATGCATACTACTAGTACTACACCATCACCTCTTAATTAGGCATTTGGAGTTTTCTTTTTCAATATAATATATATATATATATATTTTTTTTTTTTGCAGGCTTTTTAATTACATTTCCTTTGGTAGTGTAAAACAATCCATGATTTTTTGTTAATATCTATTTATAAAACTAATTGTATATGGTATTCTCAAAAATAATAATAATAATAATAACAATAATATAATGACTATCTGCGGAAAGATATTAAACAAGCATTAGTGCCTAATAATCACTTAATTATTAAGCAAAAACAGAGAAAAAACAATATCCTCCTACATCTTGACTAAGGAAACTCAATCTCTATATAAACATTTTTAATGACAGTAGAATTTTTTATTGATTCAAACTCTATCAATAGAACTCTATCTAATGTTTTTGAAGATACCATGATTTTTTTTTTTTCCCAATAACATTGTTGATAAAGTTTGTATAACATATACGTGTTATTTAAGATTGTTCTCTTTTATAAATAACTAATAGACAATAATTCGTTTTAAACTTAAAAGTTAAAGTTGTTTGTGTTTAATCTCAAACAAAAGTTCAATCGTTTTTAGTGTTTGTCATCTTCTTAAAATATATTTCATATGTAATATTTCATCAATCTAAAATATTTTAAATATTTCATATGCAATATTTCATCAATATCAAATATTTTCAAGCCAGTTAACTCCTTTAAATTGGGCAAAAGTTCACGCAACATGCTTTTCTTTGTATACAAGAAAAAAAAATGACAATCAGATGACTGACATTTTTGTTGGTTGTGATTGTGAGGAGAGATTGATTGGTGAATCAAGAAAATAAAAAAATAGTAGCAATGAAGAAGGTCTTTTTCTCTCGTGATTTTTTCGGGAATTTGAAGTTTTCTTTTTTAATATAATATTTTTTTACTGGCTTTTTAATTACATTTCCTTTGGTAGTGTAGGATTTAAAGTATATTTTGTATGTTATATAAATTTCATCAACATGAAATATTTTAAATATTTCATATACAATATTTCATCAATGTAAAATATTTTCAAGTCAGTTAACTGCTTTAAATTTCGTCAGGGTGGGTAAAAGTTCAAAGTCAGATAAGTTTTAACACGTAGTTTTGTACAATTTTTTTTTTTTTTTAACAATCATCTTAAATTGGTTTAATATATTTATGAAGAAAAGAATTAGAGACATTCCTAGAACTTCACAAAATTTACAATCTTTAACCCTAAAAATTTTTTGAGAGAAATATGTCAATGTAAAATGAGTTTTAACTTGTAATTTTAAATGAATTTTCCACTATCATCTTGAATTGATTTAATTTATCTACAAATAAAATTGAGAATCATCATAAAAACCTTTCAAAAATAACAATTTTAAGCGTATTAACCTCTACAAATTTCATGAGGCGAAAAGTGTCAATCTAGAATGAGTTGTAATGTTACAACTTTTTGCACACACCAGACATCTTGAATTTATCTAAAATATATATGAACAAAGTTGTGAACTTCTAAAAAATTATCATTTTGAGTGTATTAATACCTATGAATTTTCTAAAGGCAAACATATCAATGTAATATGAGTTTTAACTTGTGATTTGAAAAATTATTTTGCAACAATCACCTTGCATTTGTTTCTATGGATGAGCAAAATTCCAAGAGTTAGAAATCAGGTTTCATTCACTTAAAATTTTGGCTGTCCCAGATATATCCTAGAAGAGAGTATTGTATTACAACGATATATTTGACAATAAAAGGACATGAAGTTACATAGGCAATGTGTATGATACAACAATATAACATGAGAAGAAAAACCAAGTACTGTCCACACATTTTCATGGTGATGATCATGTAAATTGTTGCATTAATTCTGCTCCAGATATTCATAACAGAAAAGCAAATCATCTTTTTACCCTGATAATTGTTATCTTCCCTATAAAATTACTATGGAACTCAGACCAATTGTAAAGTTTTCATGGTATGCTCATCTTTCTGGTTAGGCTGATTCTGTTTGGACACTATGACTTTGAATTCAGCTAAGTTTGCTAGTTGCTTCAACAGCTTCAACAATGGCTTCAATCCTGGAAGTAATTTCTATGAGCAAAGAAGCAAAAGTCACCACAGAAATTACACCCATTAGAGGGATAGTTGCTGTTGTTTTCTGAGATTTCTCTGTTGTCTTGTTTTCAGGGGTTGCAGCTTCTTGAAGTGGAGGTGAATTGGAGTTGGACAAACAAGAAAGAGATTTCAAGTCATGTTGGAGTTCCTGTACTGCACTATTCATTTCTCCAACTAAGAGATCTATAGTGGATGATTTCTTCATTGTCTTGATAGTTTTTGCTAGCTCTTTTATGACATTTGAAGAATTGGAGCCTACTCTCTGGCAAGTATTGCTTAGATGCTTCTTGATGAACTCTGGAGCCTGTTCAGGTTAAAACTTGCAATAAGTTTCTTGTTTTCCTAGCAAGAAACTGTATGAAACTTTCAGGAATTTCGGCATTACCTGGTTGTCCGAGTTGATGCACCCATTTAGAGCCTCTATGCAATAAGCACAACTTCTCATCGATGCCCCGATTTTAAGATATTGTTTCCATGGATGTCTGAAGTTAAAACGGCCATGAGCAGGCTCCCATCTAGCAAAATTGGCCTGTGCGAAAATGGTCCAAATATTTTAACTTCAGGAGAAGATCATATAAAATATTATAATTGGAATTTATTCCAGTAGTCACGTTACATACCATAGATTCTTCTGTTGCCTTAGAATTCAATACACATTTGTAGCCTAGAAGAGCTTTGTCCTCACTGTCAGCTTTTTTGTCTCCCTGGTCAAAATACTGGGATACACAACCTGAGAAGATGGTAATGGGTCAGACTTACAGGTTTTGTTAACAAAATATTCATGTTATCTCAACTATTTTTAAATAACTTACCGTCCAAGGAACTAGCAAGTTTGTCCATGTTTTTGTTTATCAGGACATAGAGTTCTTTGCCAGCCCAAATTGGGCAAATAAGTGTGGTCACAAGAATGCATAAGGAAGTTCCAATGATAATGGTGGATAGTCTTTGCTGAGCCATGTCAAACAATTCGTTTGTCCTATAACCTGATACTGTAACCAAGCTGAAGGTCAGGATGAAGATCATAGCACCATAATCGAACCGTGCTTTTATTGTTGGAATAAATCTAGAGAAGGTTGCAGTAGAAGCTGAAAAGAAGATGACAGTTATAAGTCAGTTGAGGTGTCCCGATAGTCGATGCAACAAAAGAAGATACTGTATTGGAAGAGTGTATCAACTTACCTAACAGAAAAACTGACGCTCCTACTATGAAGGGCTCCAAGTTCTCTCCTGAATGACTAGCAAGCCAGTGAACACCTATACCAAGAAGTCCAGCGAGGCAAGTTCCAAAAACTCTGTTCAAACATTTGCTTAGTGTTGCTCCTGCAGTGTTGATCATAAAGTTGACAATTTTCAGGTTTTAAGCAAACTAACCATCACAATTATATGTTTAAGATGATGGATTTCATTGAACATAAGCCTAATAATTAGCTGTTTGACCATCAAATAATTAGACTGAACAAAGAAATGCAAATTCTTGGGACCAGTCTAGTTTGAAGATTTATTATATGACTTAACTTTTGATAGGTTCAGGTTTTTCTCAAAAAATCAAAAGAAGACTTACCAACAGTGTTTTCAAACACTACCACAACAGTCATAACCGCCCACATAGCATTCCCTCCAACTCCTTCATACAAAGGCCTCATATAGTAAAAGAGTGAGACAACAGTAAGTGCTATCCCAACTTTGAGGCAGTGGATCACTTTTCGAGGATCATCGACTGCTAATTTCCATGCTTTTTCAAGAAACTTCCACACTTTTGAAACCAACCTTGCAATCTTATCTTTCAGGCCAAGCCAGATTCGGCTGGCTAGTGCTGTCTGTGGAACCAATGTCTCTGGAGAGCCATCTCCCACCTTTATTCTCCACTCCACTCCACTGGACAATTTCTTCTGATGAGCCATCACATACAATGACAGTGTACAATTTTCGGTGGAATTGATAAAGAGATTATCGGTTACTTGTGTTACTAAGACTGTGACAATAGCTAGTTGTTGAAGACCATGATGCCATGCAATGCGGATTGCATATTATATATATATGTGAAGGAGGTATATGGCATCTAGCACTGACTTGGTAAAAAGTAGACAAGAATATAATGGAATAATCTGATATGTCATGGGATCCTGGAGGACAATTTTTATTGCTTTTGGTAGGTATAGTTGACACTGGGACACATAGTGGCCACGATCAAACCTTTATGACTCGTGCATGCAGATCCTGCATTCTTCAGTATTAAAATGTAATTTCATGAATTAGAGAAGCAGCCATCAAAGAACAGTCACAGAAAATATTATCTAAGGAATACAAGAAATATACAAATGTATGCATCTTAGGGCATGCCACCCTGGCTATTCATTTCATGGAATTTCTGTTCTCTTTGGCGACCTAAAATCAAACTGTAAATGCAATGCAATGTGTTAAGATCAAACGTTAAACATCATGACTTTATGAGTACTGTGTTCTGAGTGGGCTTTGATCTCGATCCTATCTAATCAGTTTTAAAAGGATAAGGGAAGAGCACCATCTTAAGATATAAAGCATTACAACATAACACTTTCTTGAC
The DNA here is from genome assembly GCA_021234005.1 of Nephelium lappaceum. Lineage (NCBI taxonomy): Eukaryota > Viridiplantae > Streptophyta > Magnoliopsida > Sapindales > Sapindaceae > Nephelium > Nephelium lappaceum. The sequence goes on from CM038007.1 coordinate 18,224,644, forward strand.
TTATCTTCTAAGCTGAAACCACATTATTTTTGTTGTCATGGTCATTTTATGAGCCTAAGCATATAATGCCCTTGTGGTCCCAATCTAGCAACTTCCTTTTCTAGCAATTAGTCCCAAATAAGTAAATAAAGAAAAGACAATGTCATCTTCAACTACTGCAAGAAGCTAATGAAAATTGAAATGTAACCAAATTCTGAGAGGCCCTTCTTTTCGCAGCCCAAAAGTTGGCTGTGGGTGAGAGCCAGAAAGCTAAAACTATAAGCCAATTATCTTGAGAGTGTCAAATTTAAAACCTCCCCTCAAGTAATATTCAACCAAAGTGGACAACCCAACAACCATTTTAATGTAAAATAAGACAAATTACAAATCTAATGTTAGTGGTTTTTTCATGCCTTTAGAGAGTGTTAACAACTGGTAACATTCTAAAAACAATGCACAGCAAAATGTTATATTTATATATCTATATACCCTTCAACATGGCAAATTAGGTCATGAATATGACCAAACTTTTGATCTTTGTATAAGTTAAGTGGGGAGGCACAAGTTTAAATAGAATTTCAAAAAGGTGTATTCAGATTTGGCTAGGAAGAGGAACAGCACTTATCTCCATGTTCAAGCTTTAAAGAGATGCACCGATTTGAAAGGCGAATTCAACTATCAAAAGTTGCTTCCTATACATCATTTTCACATATATTCAACTCACCAATGTTAGTAATATCATATGCTTAAAATGGTAATTTATTGGCAGCGTACTTTCCCTGATTAAAGTTGATAATGACCCCTTTAACTCTAAATTATGTCTTAATTTAAAGGTTTAATATTGAGCCTGAAAATGTGAGTTTGTTCTTTCTTGCATATTTGCTACAAGTTTGTCCTTCCTAAGACGCAGATTGATGGAGAAGAAAGCATTACTGTAAACAAGAGTGCTTGTCAATATATATAACCATAATGTAAATTACTTATCAAATAATTGGTAGTAGCAATCAGAAGTGCAACATACGCTAGTTACAGAACATGTCTAGCAATACCGAAACTTTTATTTATAGAAGTTTTAGTTTTGTTAATACGTCATTCATTGAACATAACGACCATGTTAAACTAGCTAGGGACAACTCTTACAAACTCTTGCAACCAAATCTTGGGATTTTCTGTTTGAAGATGAACATTAATTGGTAGTAGACAATGACAGTGATTGCTGATGAATCATGATGATTATCTTGTAGAAGATGGAACAAATAGCCTAACAAGTGTACCTATACATTGATGAATGATGATGATCAAACTCAAAAGTTTGTAGCAAGAACAGAGCAATGAAAAGTCAAAGCAAAAGAAATTGCATGTAGGTGGATCAGGCCAGACAATGAATAATGTTGTTGAAAATGAGAAACTTTCTATCATGAGATTTGACTACTTCACACTAAAGCAAGCAAACAATAAAAGTATGGAGAGTAAAATTGGACCCCATATTGATTACGAGATCTAGCACAGCACCAATTTTTCCAAACCAAATTTACAATAAAACAAAGTTTGTTGTGAGCATTTCACTTTATGACAACTTTCAGCAATCTTATTAACTTAAAAATGGCGACAAGAAATCTTCGATGTCACTTTAGTGTTTTGTACTAGGAGGCTGTCAATTTACTGAAACTTCTTGGAGCAATGAATTATCACAGAGTTAGTATCCATCAATTACTTTAGTTTGTCATTGTTTTGAGTGAAGTTTACAGTGAGTTCCAAGCATATATATATATATATATATATATGTTGAATGATGAAAAGAATTCTCATGATCAGAATGGTTAGGCAAACGAGTATATAAAATAACAGATGAAGCGAAAAGATAATTGACACTGTTTGGATTCGAGGAGAGAATAAATTTATACTATTTAACTGATGAAACAAGGCCAAAATACAATTCAACAGTTAGCCTACAACTCGATGATCAGTTTCAGTTTATAAACAAGTTATATATGGCAAGAACAACCAAAAAAACCAAAGAAAAAATAGCATACTTTAGATAATTGACACTGTTTGGATTCGAGGAGAGAATAAATTTATACTATTTAACTGATGAAACAAGGCCAAAATACAATTCAACAGTTAGCCTACAACTCGATGATCAGTTTCAGTTTATAAACAAGTTATATATGGCAAGAACAACCAAAAAAACCAAAGAAAAAACAGCATACTTTAGCTTCACTCATGTCTGTCTACCATCATATGTAACGTGACATAAAACTTCCTGTTGCAAGACAAAGTTTCTATCATGTGTTTAGCAGACTTTTGCTTCCTACGCAAGGCATGCTCTGTAAATCCCTTCTCTAATCATGAATTGTTTAAGGAGAAGCAAGAAGATTTCTTGCGTTCTAAGTATGTCCTAGCTTATCAACCATATGCACAGTCCACTGCCATTTCCAAGATGGCTGAATTGGAAAGAAGAACCACATTTGTCATCTCCAGTCATCGCTCTTGAATTTTTTTTTAACACCAATCACTGCAGGCCCTCAATAAGTGAATGCTCAAGGTATCCCAGAAACCCTTTTTTTTTCTTATGTGTTCAGTCATTGGAGTGTCTCAGCCACACTGATGGGAAGCTGTGCGGGCAATAGAGGTTGCTGATAGCGATCTAATGGAGGAATCCCGCCATCAATGGCATTGTTCGGTTGACTCATTGAATCAGTTCCACTGGTAGCTGTTTGTTGTAGAAGCTGAACAAGGGACCAAAATATATCCATCCTTGTCACATGCCTGTCAGCCTGTCATAAAATTTACAAATCAGCTTTCGAAGGAATATATCAAAGCAGACTAAATTTACAGCATGAAATATCTTATGTTCATCCTTACCTCGACTATGAAACGCGCCCATATCTTATCTTCCCGAATCTCCATCACTCCCTTCCATATATTCAACCCAAAACCCTTAATTATGTCTGCTATCTCAAGAAAGAATCCTTTGTCTTCACACAGCATCTGCAACAAAGAAATGAAACGCACATTCAGTATCAAGTTTTATAGCAAATGATCAGGTGATGTCCAAAACTTCGTTTCGTACCTCAATAAGCATTTGGCCAGGTGGACTGAGGTCCTCAACTATAATTGGGCAAACCATAGTCTGACCGCCAACTTCATATGCCCATGTAACACCTCCACCTCCATTATGACCATTCATGCTGTTGTCTTTCAGAACTACTCCATTCTCCTGGCCAATCAGCTTTAACAATAAATTCATTATTCCATTAGTAAGCTATGCAAACTAAAAATATCATATTAGTAGAAATAAAGAAAACAACTTACTACCTTTGGCTCGTCAGCTTCTTTAAGCTTGTCTGCATTTTTTGTTATGCTTTGCAAGAAAAGCATGTGTTTGATGGTGAGATCCAACAAAGAATCGATGCTACACTGTTACATCAACCAAAATAACAATTGTCAACATTTTGTAGATTCCCAGCATCGAAAGCTATATCTAGTAGCAATGTGGCACAAAAGGATATATAGAAAATAATTCCCAAAGAGTATATACCTTCACACCATTAGGGATGATCCCTCGCAACTCTTTGAGGCGGTCTTGGATCTGCTGACGGTCTTTGGGCCTTGGTCGGGTACTTTCCCCAGGTCTAGCCCTTTTCCTGCTGACCTTTGTAGGTTTCTCAGGTTTTTTAGGCGTTGCAGCAGCTGCACCATTTTCAGCATTGATGCTATAGCTATCATCAATCCATAAGCCTACTTGTGACTTTGGAAGAACATCTTTCTTGCACAAAAGATTGTTGATCTCCTGATTGTAGACAGATTGCATCAAACTCATGTTTCCAGCAGAGGATGATAGTTTCGTCAACTGGACCGGATCACTACTGGACGAAGAACCATCCATTTTCCTTCTTTTATTAGTGGACAATCGATCCTCAAGATTACATCTAGTAACAGAACTAGAACTACTCAAACCATTTAAAAGCTCTTCAAGTCCTAACTCGGAGAACAGTCCCTTCCGAGGGCCAGCTGTGGAACCACCATCCAACTGAGTAAAGCATTCTGATATACCTGTACTGATAGTTGAGTGACCACTGCTAGTTACAGGCTTCATATAATCTTCCCAACATTCTCCAGCTTTTCCAAAACCAAAATCTACCCCCAAACCATCAAATAGATCATTCTCCAAGCCATGAACAACCCCGAAGTTCTCTTGTCGATCAGACATGAATGCATCACTGATTGAACTTTGCATTGAATTAGATGAATGTTTGATTGGAATGTCGGTTGAGAACTCACATTCAACCATACCAGAGGAAATGGACGTAGCTCCTGTTGTCGGTAAAAGATTATTATCTATTGTGGCTCCCATGCGGTTGATACTACGGTCTGGTGAAGCATTGAACAACTGAGATAGATCATCCACTGCATAGGAGCTAGAGAGAACTGTTGCAAAATCATCCATCTTAAACAGATCGTCTGGGAACCTATGTAGGCTAGTAACTATCTCTGAAAGTTCACAATCAGTTCCAAGAAATGACTCAGAAGAATGCTGGTTGTCATTCATCTTTCCTGACCTGACTGGAGTAGCTTTTTCCATGTCAACCAGGCCCTCTCCACTGTACATGGAAGAGAATGTTGAGTTATGAAAATTCTGGACAGGATCGTTTGCTTTTGTAGAATACATATTTGGAGAACTCTGGACCACACTTTCAGATGGAAAAGGTTGATCAAATGAAGTTAAGATGGAACCTTCATTACTCCATGTACTAATACAAGGGGTATTTGAAACTTTAGCATCTTTGTAAGCTGTTTGCAACTGGTTGCAAAGTTGAGATGAATCAGTATGAAGGGGGGTTGTCCACCCATGGTCAATCTCCGATATGAAAGTTGAGGACCCAGTAAGATTTGCTAATGAACAAGGGTTTCCCATCAGGTCTCTAGAGCTGCCACCTTGCACAGGTGTGAGATTCACATTAGAGGAATTTCCTGAAGATATGAAGGAAGCAAACAAGGCATTTAGATCACAAGACGGCATTGTGCTTTGCAAGTGGTTAAGTCCATCGAACTTTTGCACTTCCTCTAACAAATTTTTTGTCTGATTTAAAAATTTTGAACTCTCCGAAATCTGCAACATAAAACAGTCTTAAAGTCAATAAAATGCATTAAACCACACCACAATTATTTACTTAACTATATCAAAGCTCTTTAAAAGCAAAATTTCTTAATCAAACACAATTCACCGTCACACATAAATAGCAATAGATAGCAGCAATTTGTCCAGCCGCCACACACATAATATGTCTAAGTTTTGTGCTAACATTTCTACGAGCATGAATTTATTTCAATTCTTTCATTTTACTAACCTTCTGGGTGGATCCAAACTGCACCACTCCTCGTGATTCCAGGGAGATCACTGCAATTGTCTGCAAACCAGACATAAACTTAAATGAGTATGACTATGATTTGGATGGAGAAAACAACTAAATCACTACAGTTTCTTTCGACAAAGGTAAAACTAACACAAATATGTACAACACATTTTTACATTAAGAAAAAAAACTTGCACCTCTATTCCGGATGAAAATTGGTGATGGACATCCGAATCATCCTGCACAACAAAAGTAAAATTCATATAAGTATATAGATAACTCAAGCAACATCCTCTCTGGCTTAAATGATTTAACAATAATCAGAGTAATAACATTTTGAGAGCAAAAGTTGCCAAAATACCTGAAATGCTTCTAGACTTCCAACAGAACCAATGGAGTTCCATTCTCCACCATGAACATCAGAAAACATCCATTTATGCTTCCCAGTGAAAGCAACTTGGCCAATGATCCTACAGTAAACAATAATATCATGAGCAGTGCCACTAAAGGTTTTCTATGATACTAGAACTTCACAGAAACTGTCAAAAAATCAGCTGATCTTGCAAAGGAATCTTGGCAAATTCAATAACTGAGAAGTTCACGAACAAAAAGGCTATATCGGTAACCACAACTGAGTTTACTATATTAAACCTACCCTTCTCCCATCATGTGGACCTGTAGAAGCATGTTATCAACCAATGTAGCCATTTCCTCTTCACAGTAGGCATCTTCCATGGTCAACAACCTAATAAACATTTCAAGATCACAATTTACACTAAGCATAATATAGTAATCAGAGTATAAAACCAAAATAATGCAGATTTTGAAACCATGGACTAGTATTAGACATCCAGGATTACTGAGAATGAACTTCTTTTTAATCAAATCTATAAATTAAGTAACTTTTAGTTAATAAACAAAAAGGGAAACGTTTTTATGAAAGGAAAAAAATATATATCAAAATAAATCAAGAAGAAGAGGTTTCAAGAAATGCTCAAATGTACAGGAAGCAATATTTGTATCTACTATTTGCAAAAACACCCCACTAAGCTGAGAGATCTAAACCAGCGAAAAAATTGAAAATTGGAAACAAAAATTCAAAATTGTAGAGATGCAAACAATTAATTTTTTATTATTATTCTTTTTATATACTTTTAGGCCAGAAAGTGGTTTCACATTACCATTTTTCACTACTCCAAATTCATGACCCCAACATAATAATATTAAAGAAAACAGAAGTTACAGTTGATTACAAATGTTACACTTGGTGTGGATTGGACACACAAGTATACCATTAAAGTGTTACAAAAAGACAAAGACTTAAGTTTCAAATGAAAAGAAATGTGCATGTTTGCTACAAAAACATATAAAAATAGAGTTTCAGTAATGCGAAAAATCACATCTTTGTAACATATACGAAGCCAAAAATCACCAAAACAAAACAAAAACAAATATTTTAAAACTTACATGGAATTTCGCTGATCAAAACCCCAAAACACAGCATAAGACCAGCCATTACTGCAACACAAACTCTCAAGTGTCCTCTTTAGAGCAGAACCCATCTCCACTACAACTCCTTTCACCAAATAAAAACCAACTCCACAGGCTCCGAAAGCTCACTACTCACAACCCCATTAACCGCTTACAAGGCCTGAGTGTTATCCAGCCACCTCCTCTCTACAACCCAGAAACTGTTTTCACGTTGGAACCCCACAAGCAACCAACCAAAACAGATGAACAAAAGCTGTTTTTGGGAAACAAAGAGGTTGTTTTTATGTGTTCTCTTCTTTTGGCTGTAAGAAAACAAACAAATGAAAGCAGAGAAGAGAGAGAGAGAGAGAGCACAAAGTGGGAAAAAGCCCCCGTTTACAACTTTATATATAAGAGATTGAACAAGATGATAAAAAGGAGGTGGTGGAGTGGTGTTTGATGTTTCTTTTTTCTCTTCTTCTTCTACTAAGCGTGTGTGTATAGTATACATGTAAATATAGTGTTTATTGGTATTGTTTATGGACAAAAATGAAATCCAATGCAGTCGTCTCTGAGAGAGAGAGAAAGTGAGAGAGAATTTGAAGAGAAGAGAGACAGTGATCAAGTGAGATCTTCCGCATTTAACTCAGTTTTAATATCTCTGTCTTTTGTTTTTCTTTTACCGGCTATAACCGGTCTTGGTAGTTGATTTTCTCCTTTTTCTCATTCTAATTTCTCATGATATTCATTACCTCAAATATCGTCACAAGATATTGGTATCATCAATATTATCTTGGATGAGAAACATAATTTTGTTTTACATACATATCCGGAGTTTACATAATCAATCCTTTAACATTATAAAATTAATTATGTCATGGAGTTTTTTCTCCTGTTTATTCCAGTGTTATTAAAAATCACTTTATAGGACTATGAATTAATATTTTATATGAAAAAATGAGGAAAGTTTTATTTTAATCATTAAGATTTCAAAAATATCAAGTTTTTAAAGCTCTTGTGGAAACAACTCTTGTCATCTCTAACTTTTCGAAAACTTTTTCAAAAAGGTTCAAAATCGTCAGTTAACTGACAGTCAATATTAACAAAATACATGAAAAAATATTTTTATCCTTATTGGTTGTTAGTTTCATATAAATTACCGGATTTTTTTAATAAAATAATGAATTTATAAGTTAAATTATCTAAAATATTTCTAATTAAAGTTGTAAAAAAATGGCTTAAAGTTTTTCATTAACCGTCAGTTGACTAACAGTTTGGATTTTTTTAAAGAGTTTTGAAAAAATTAACGACAAAAAAAGTTATTTTCAAAATAACTTTAAAAACTTGATATTTTTCAAAACTTTAAAAACCAAAATGAAGTTTTTCCTGAAAAAATGTGAATAGTTTTAAACTATGTGCCTAGTTTTTATTGCAAAATTTAACTTGATAATAATAATAATAGCTATATGTATTAATTTGAAAGGATATTATTTTCGTTTTTGGACTTGTTTTTTTATTGGATCCAAAAGGGGAAATGAACATATTAAAGGAGAATAGGTTTCTTATTTTAGATAAATTTTAGGGGTTTATGAAGTTTTGTGGTTGGTAAATTTTGATGAGTATGAAATCTGTTGTAAGATTTGCTTTTATTTTAAGATATTTTCGAAAGTTTTGATAATATTTTTTATTTACTTTTGGATTTTGAATGTTAATGGTTATGATATAAATAGTAATACTTGATTGATTTGATTTTGTTTAATAAATGAGAATGGGTATATTATTTTGTATTTATGATTACAAGATTCTTGTATAAATGTTTTTATTTTCTATTTAAAAACTTTTAATAGCATGTATCTACAGTGAAAATTGGTTGATGTAAAAGATATGTTATTTGTAGATCTAAAATATATGTACTCTTTTGTTCATTATATACTTGGATTGTATTTCATTAAATCATTTAAATATTAAAATAAACTTTGATTATAGAGTTAGTAGGTATCTTTAAAAGGTCAAAAACACTAATCTATGATATAACTTGAAGAAAATATTTTCTTCATGTATAATATAATTTTCATTAACAAAAATATAAAAAATTATATCGAGTTTCATCAGCAAATAATTTATTTTTATGATCTAAAATCCCATATTAAATTACATCAACTTTATTTTCTGCACAATAGATAAAGTATTCCAGCTTCATAAGATTAATATATAATTTTGTAATCATAAAGCTTATATGATACACAACATAGAATTTTTTTCTTTTTAAGAAACACATAACATAGAATTAACTCAATAAAGTCATGTATATCTATCTATTTGTTTACATCATCTCGCGAGAAGAAAAAATCACAAAATCTCAACTCAATTGTCTGGACTGAGAATCGAGAGGGCCAACCAATGATTTTTTTTTTTCTGATAAATCAACCAAGGATTTTTTTAAACATTGCAATACATACATTACATTTATATTATAAATTATTGTTATTCTTATTATTTATATTTACATTTATTTCAAAAAGGTTGTTCTAACATGCGCTGCCTGCATGGCTGGGCGCAGTTTAGCAGCTCCGACTAATATAAGCCATGGGCGGTGGGACTTTTGTGGACCCAAATTCTAAGCCTTTTATTGCACTTCTTATAGCGCGTGCTCTCTACTCTCTCTCGCTCTCTCCGACTCTCGAGCATCCTAATTATCACCTACAATTATATTAAATAACTCGAAAATATATACATATATATTAAAATAAAAATATTTTTTTAAATAGATTAAATTCTTTCCAAGCCTTTTATTCCTCAGTCTATTGTTTAAAACATAAATCTAAAATTCTACTTTCGTTTTCTCGAAAAAGAAAAAAATTCTTCTTTAAAGAATATTTTCTCTATAACATATCATATGATATTTAGAATTTTGAATTATACTTACTGTATTATGTTATATACTTCCAAATCTTTAACACTTTTCTCTTTGAAACAATAATAATATCCAAGTTCACTTCGTTTATAAAAATTAATAGGTATGAAGAGGTATTTCTATATTATTGAAATAAAAACTGTATTTAAAGTAATAGCAGTAGTAGTAATATATATATATCGATATCAAATGGATCAAATGTTAGTTGAAATTAATTATAATTTATAAATCCATATATAAATTCTCACAGTAAAAAAAAAAAAAAAACCTTATTCTCATAATAAAAGAAGAAAATTCTTTACATAAAACTTATAGAATATATTGATGAGATTTGAAATTTTATCATTAAAATAATTTGAGAAGTGTTCAACCCTTTATAAAGGGATTGTTGTGTTTTAACTTTTATATAATATATATATATATATGTATGTAGATACATAATAGTGTCTTAGCCACAAAAGTAATTGTTCGGGTAGCTAGTCTTTGAATGAAGAATTAAAAACCATTAGAACAGTCTACAGTCTTAACTAAATAATTTTTAATCCTAGGCAGTGCTAAAATAGACTACAATAGTTGCGCAGTTGGCCTTGCAACTAAGATATCATTTGTTTGATTAAACAAATAGACAATGAATGTAGTATCTCATGCTCCCAAGAAGCATATGTGGAGATCGAGAAGAGTAGTGGTGGTGGTGGCGGCAGCGGCGGTGGCGGCCAGGGAGGCAGTCGCCGGAGAGTAACAGAGAATATTTACAGGGATGGTGGTTGATGGGTCCCACTTTTAGGGAAAAGTAACGAGTTCCTAAATTGGTCCCCACATACATAGGGGTTTTGTTTGTGGGGTTTATAGGGATCATTTTCTGATACCACCTTCTGCCACTGCCTCCCTTCTAGCTTTTACTCAAATCACAATTTTTTATGTGAACAAAAAATGGACCAAAAAACAATTGTTGGGAATTTGTAGCCTAGTATTTTGATTAGCTTAGAGTTTACTCATGTACCTCTTTTTGTTTATTTTTTATTTTTTTAAATAAATATAATAATTGATTGAGAAAATGTGTCCAATCTTTGATGGGTGGTGTTCTTGAGTGGTGATATCTCATAGATGACAACAACTAGATATGGTTCCATCTAAAATGGTGAGTAATCAAATATAATCTATAACTTTTTTGTCTCTATCTTAAGTAGTGTAAAATGACCCGTAAAAGCCCGCTATTTTTATAATCCTTTTGTGATTCTTTATTATTTATTTTTTTTTTCCAATAGAAGAGACTGATTATCTCTATTTTGATGATCATCATTTCTTCCCTATTTACACAATATGATCACATGATGAACACCTAAGTATTAGTGAATGTGTGAGGAATTATTTTGAGTTTGATGATTAACAAATCAATTTAATGAATACATCTAATTTCTGTTTTCATGTACAGTGTAGTCTTTGGGTGGTTAAAATACAATTAACTTGAGAGTGTAGAAATTGATGCCAGATAGACTCTTGAGTGAGAGCTCTTTTAGAAAAATAAGACCTTTTTTTATCTAATAATTTAATAGTTGCATCAATCGTTATATTGCATCTCTCAATATTAATGGTTGAAATCATGTTTTTACAAGAACAAAGATAATTTTGTTATAAGAAGATTTTCAATTCTACGAAAATGTAAAACTAAGTTACAGCTCTAATAAAGTTGGTTTGTTGATCCAAATGTGATGTCTGTATGTACATGTCCACTTTTCTTGTGATATGAGAAGATTTGATTTTTAGTGTAAAGTGCAATTTGAATGGAGGGCATTAATAATGGGAGTTACTACCAAATCATGGAGAAGTTAATGCGCTTTTATTTAAATGGCATGCAAATTTTGATTGAGATTTCAACTTGAAGATCAGCCTTAACTGCTCCAAATTAGCAATGGTCGTTGTCAAGAAACTGAAACTTTGGCAAACATATTCCTCTAAAATTTTTTGAGTTTCTGGTCGCAAAAGGAAACAAATAATTCTCCTAGGGAATTAAATGAGTTCTCATGCATTTCTTAGAATATTTCCCTACATGTGTCTGCATATCAGTGCTAGCTAGCTCCTCTTCCTCCTCAATCTTTTATCTCAAATTAGCAGTGATAAATATATGGTGCATCGTCAAACATACATATAAACTAGCTCGAAATCAATATATAAACTAGCTGGACCTTGACACATGCAAATTAAATACGTAGAGGAGTTAATATTATCGCATGTGGATGTCAAACTTTAACAATTAAATTTAACAGTCAGAAGATTCAAGAGATTTAAGTTTCAATAAATTTTGAATGCACGTTATATAAATTAACCTATACAGTGGACCTTTCGGATATGACATTTCCTATGTGCATATAGCCTTTTCAATTCTGATAAATCAATTTTATTACCTTATATATTGGAAGCATCATATTCATATATATATATATATATATATATACCCGGACAACATGTTACCCAGTTGCACACCAATGTTTGTTTTTATTCTCTTCCTGAATCAACCAGACCAACTCATGACTCATGAGTCATCTCGATTACTGATACATACTAATATACATGCACCCAGCTCAATCAGGCTTTTATCTTGTTGTGATCTTAACACAACTCATTCTCTCTCTGTCTGTCTCTCATTCTCATTGTTTTTGTAGGGTATCCAAGGTGTCCCAAAACCCTAAAAGCTTAGGGGGACATGCATTATTCTTCATTGTATATGGAATGAAAGGAATGTTTGTTTGGCACTACTGCATGAAAATATACATATATGGGGTCCCCAATTTATCTCCCACAATCTCACTCCTAGTCTGAGAATCTTGACTTATCTTCCTATTACCAACCCAATTAAATTTCCTTCTTTAATATAACAAACTTTATAATCAACTATCTCTCTCCTCTTTACATTTTCCACTTATATATATTTTACTAGTCCATGCCATGCATCTCCCAATCACAATTCTCAAAAATCTAGACCCTTTTTGCATAAAATCTCATAAGAATGAGAAGGACCACTTGTTTTTGTTCCTTAATTATGATTAATTACTTATCTGTTAAAAGTGATTGACAAAAGACAAATTATCCAAAACCCCTAGTTTTTATAACAAACACAATACATATTGGTGTTGTTTTGTTAGATAGCATTGGCAATAATAAGGTCTGGTTTCTCAAATGCCCTTAGTGGTGGTGGATGTGCCACAAAAGATAGCTTAAATAGAGAGAGACCCACAAGTGATTTTCAGACGCAAAGTTGCACCCATGATTCTTTGCATCACAACCCTTCATTTTTAGCTAGCAAAGCTTATTATTTTGTCTCCTGCAGACAACACACGCTTCATCATAACCGTTGAGAATTTAAGTCAACCGAATTAAAAAGGGTTTCTCTTCTTTCTTTTTTTATTACCTTTTGTTTTTGTTCCTCGCTTTTCTCTTAAAAGAGAGGAATTAAATCTAAAACTTGGATTTTTTGTTCATTAATGCCTGCTTATATTAGTATTAATGGAGTGGAGACAATTTAAATCAATTGTGAGAGGTCCTACATTTTTATTACATGCATGATGATCGAATGAAGATGTTATCGACTTTGCTTCAGAACATATAATAATTGTTGTCATTTTGAATTGTATTTCCTAGAGAAAACAATTAAACATGCTTTGCCTTACGAAAAAAAAGGCAAGAGGACCATTTTTTAGAGTTATCATGTAATGTTCTCTCTTTCAACTAACATTGGCACATGAGATTGAAAAAAAAAAAAAAAAATCTCTACTTTAAACGTTTTGACTTGCAATAAAGAGATATTTCAGCTCTTCTTTTTTACCACTTTGAGAATAATAATAACGATAATAATTATTTCACTAATACATATACAACATAATTTTACCCTTATTTTGACTTGCAATAAAAATATACATATATATACATGTATATGTTTTCTAGCTATGATTTGAAATAACATCATCTATTCACACTATGGATACCCTTCAACAAGAATGATGTATAATTATATAAATCTTTGGTCGCATAGAATCATAGGATTCTTCTCGTTGACATTTTTCAATGTTGGACATTATAAGTGTTTTCTGTAAAGACACCTACTTAATCACAAAATATTCCACATGAAAGTGACATCTTAAATTTAATAAAGAGAAATAAAGTGCATGCAAAGCTTTCATTTATCAATTTTTATCCCAGCTACGTATTCTGTGTTAGGATTATGTTTGTTCATTAGTACTTTCACCAAACAACTTGATATTATATTTTTATCAACATCTTGTAGTGAAGAAACTATTTTAATAAATATACACTAAAGACATAAATAAAGGGGTCTTCTTTAATATATAAACATGTTTAACTAGCTAGCATTACGTTAATTTCGACCTTTGGCAATATTGAAAGAGTCTTCTTAATATGTAAATATATATTAGCTAGCATTACGTTAATTTCAACCGAGTTTGATAATTTCCTTAATATGCAAATCTATGTGTTCGTTTGGTATTACGTTAATTTCGACTAGGTTTGACAACATTAAAATTTTCTCAATATGTAAATCTATGTATTAGCTAGCATCACATTAATTTCAACTAAGTTTGATAATATATTAAAAAGCTCTTCTTTAATACACATATTTAACTTATATTATGTGTTGGTTAGCATTGTTTTAATCTCGATTAAATTTGAAAACATTTGATATACTTTGATACAACAAAAATTATTTTTTTATCAAATTAACTTTTGCGGGTAACAAAATTTTTTAACGTACACATATAAAAGACACTAGATAACCCTTTCTTATTACTGTCTTTTTTCCTTGATTTTTTTCCTCTTTTTCATTCAGCAGGAAACCAAAACATATATAACACTACAGTAGCAGTGTACGTATATGTGTGTACATAGATATTTAAAATAGAATTCGTGGTTTTTGTTATCGTATGATGAAAAGGATTCTGATGATTTTGTATCATTTACCCCGAGGAAAAAAAAACAGAAAATAATAAGGTTTTGTCACTATAGAGCAGTCTTCAGAATTCTCTTGATGATAAAAAGCTCACAAGGAAAAAGGAATCTCTCTCTCTCTCTTTCTCTCTCTTTATTGGAAGAGAAAAGCTGCCAAATGCAATTTAGCTGCCTGAAGCAGAGATAAATCCTTGAGACTGCTTAAAAAAAGTGCAACAAAATTACATCACATGTCACATAGGAGAGCTCAAATTGACTGCCATGACATGTGAGAGATTGTGATTTACAATTCCACCTTTTTTCCATCTCTCTAAAGTTGCAGTGAATAAGTGAATACAAGGTAGTACATATACTGATCATCATACCCATATATTTGTACACACAAGCACGTATCTGTACATATATATATTATGTATAATTTATATTATATTATTCATAAGCATGCAATTTCCAATACAAAATTGAACCAATCATGTCACAAATTTAAAAATCCCATTATTTCTCTGAATTTATGGGCTCCGATATTTGTTAGCTGGCGTGCAATATATATAAAAAGAGCTAGCTAGCTAGCAGTAGTTGTGCGACCCAAAAATGAAAATTGCTTTTGTTTTAAATTGGGTAGGAAGCATGCAATTATATGATTACTATACATTAGGATTGTAGAGGCTAACTAAAACCCCTGGCCATTGCATCGATCTCCTTTTCCTTTCACAAAGGCTGTTCTGAGAAGAAAATATTATTCATCTTGGGGTTTTTACCCGAAGAGTTTATAATTATATAAACGGTTTTATGAATTTTTAATAAAGTATTCATTTCATTCAATATATATATATTTTTACAAAAATTGTATATATCATGAGAAACATCTTTAATTACTTATGTAATTTCAAACTAAGTGTGTAAATTTTATATACAGACGAATTTAATTTGAAATAAGTAATCTAAAGAGTTCGTAAAAAATAAACGAAATTGGGTACTTCGTTTGTATTAAATCTACAGTTGCGGTCCCTTTCGTATTTGATACGACAGTCTTATCTAAAACTGTTCATGTGGTGACATAGAAATGGAGACACCTTATATAATAAAGATTATATAGGATTGAACCACAATAAGCATAAGTCTCTAAATAATATTGTTAAACTTAGAGATTTATATTTATCAACCAGATGATCATTTATGAATTGATTTTAATTCTGAGTGTATTATAAACTCATACTTGTTAAATTATTTCATTTGATTTACATGGATGAGATCAGTATAGATACCCGATCAATAACTTCGTACTTTGGGAATATGATTTAGTAAGTAGTTGGGAACATTCTATACAATAGTGGAATCCACTCTTTCTCGTGAGAAATAGAAAAAGTAGTTCCTTTAAGGGTTGATTCATGTCTTGAACAATAAGAACGCTCAACTTTCTATTCATATGTAAACAGAAAGATAAATTCATAAGTTGTTATGAATATATTGTTCATTAGAGAATCAATGATACTTAAAGATCAAGAAATAATTAGAGGGGTAAAACGGACATTTGATCTAGCTCTAATTATGAACTATTTGTGGAGGGTCAAATCATATATAGTGATTAAATCAATGGACACTAAAAAATTTCAGATTGTATAAAAAACATTTACAGTTTTGAGAGTGCAATCTTAGATTTTTAGTGGAGTAACTCTAAGATTAATAATAGTGAATTATTTAATTAAAGAGTTTAATTAATAATTTCGATATTATTAGAGCTCAAAATTATAGGTCCATCGAGTCTCCTTAATAGCTCATTTCACTATAAAAAACGTGTATATAAAATATTATAATTGGATAGTCCAATTACAGGTGTTACGTAAATAACAAAAATTTGTGTTCACTTGGTATTTGAATAATATTGATTATTCAAATTATATGATTATTAATTATGAATTAATAATTATTTAATTAATTTTATAAGAGATTTGAATCTAATTTTCAATAGTGACTTTGGTATAAATTAATCATGAATTAATTTATTAAAGGTTAAAAGTTCTATTTCAAAATATAACATGAATTAATTTTGAATTAATTATGTTATATGGGACAAAAGTTTAATTATAATAAAATTAGGGTCAATATTAATATTGATTAATTAAAACCCTAATTGTTTGCTTGTAGAAAGAAATAGCTTCTTTTCTAAAAAAATGTTTTGGTTGTTGCATATGTTTTTGAGAAACAATAAAAGAAAAAAAAAAAAGTTTTTTTCAACAAATACAAAAAACAAGAATTTGTGTTTTTGTTTTTTGTATAACCAAAAATCAAACACTCACCTCTTATAAGTATTTATTTAATTTATTTTTTTTAAAAAAGAAATCAAAAAGTAAGTAAGCACAATTCTATATAATTGTGTCAACTTACTTGTTTCTTGGTTTAGAAATATATCAAGAAATGTAAGGTGGTGAACAATCCATAAAGATCAATACAGAAGGTAAAAATATTATTTTTATTTATTTATATTATTTTATTTCATTTTTTTATGAATATTGAATTCTTGAGTTTTCTAAAAGATTTTGAAATTCAATATTTGGTAAAATTCTTAATTTTATGAAAAATAAATTGTTGATTTTTGTTTTTTTTAGCTAACAATTCAAACAAATGAAACTCGATGAAAATCAAATCACTAACTCTACTCATATTATTAACTTAGTTCAAATCAACAAAGAATTAATCTATTTTACGAAATAGAGTTTTCTTTCTTTTTTTTTTATTTGTCGCATTACATGAATAATACCTATTTGAAATACATAACTGTTATGTTTGTGCAATTGATCTTTAATGAAGTATATTGTGTGGAGTTAGCATAATTTAATAATGTATTAGTGCCTTATATTTTGTTTACCATATAAATTTATTACAAGGTTGAGAGTTAAATAAATACAACATGCGTGATTTCGACATTTCTTTTAAATTGATTATTTAAATAATAAATTAACTGAAAACTAAATTACAAAATCTGTATAGATGAACAACAATGGATAGATAGAGTATCATTTGTTTATATAAAACATGTTTTGATGTAGCACCAACGTTATAGAATAAAAATCTATATTCATTTTTTGTGCCGTTAAACTATTATGTAGAAATGAATGGGAAATTGTCATCATTTCCACCTTATTTCGTGTAAAAATTGTTGAATTAATTGTTTGAATTTTAATATAATTGTTTTATAATTTATAAATTCGAGAGTTAGACAAATAAAACATGATTTGAATCATCGAATGCTCACACTCAGGTGAATAAGATTGTGCATTCGAAATGGTTCTAGACTTCAGGAGGTAGCAGTCATGATGAACTTCAGAAATTTAAAAACAAAAATGATTGCGAGACGAGTTGACGAATGAGATGCATAGTAAAGGAGGCGTAGATAAGTAAAACCGCAGCTAGAGAGAGTTGCAGGAGCATTTATTAGTAAAAGTGGAGGATGAGAGCTTGGAGAGTAAAGAGCACTAATGAACCAATCATGATTTTGCTGTCGTCAAGGTGGTCTCGCTCATCTGCAACGCAGGCCCACCCAAACTCCACCACGTGGGCCACCTTTTCTTGGAAACCAAACCAAATTACCTCCCCAACCCAACACTTCACTATTCCCACTCCAGAGAATGTCTAACCAATCTCATACACCTCTTGTCGGTCCACAGCTCTCATCCTCTGCACTCATTCTCATTCAAATCATAAATTTAAAACCACTAATGATTTATAAATATCTTCAATACATCCATGCTTAGTCACCCTATCATCGAAATCAGGATTTAACTGCTACATAAAAATTTTATTTAGTTACTGTATAGTCTTTTTAAAACAATCTATTGGATAGTTATGAGTGTTGATTCATTTTTTAAAATTTTTTTATTAGTTTTTAACTGTTAATTTTTACTTATTTTTAAATTATAATTTAACAATCGTCGATCGGTTCAATTTAATAGCATGACTCTTAAAATTATGTCAAGCACATTAGAATTAGAATAATGTAGTCTCTAATATTCACATTAATCGAACATTGAATTATTAATATGTACCAATCCAACTGAAGAGATTTAACATTCCAATTAAAGAAAAAAAAAAAAAGAAACTTGAACATTTGTAGTGTTAGAGTTGTAGAGAGTAAATCCCTGTCTGGAGGAGCGACCCAATCAGGCAAAAGAAAGAGCTGTGAACCATGTTACTCGGGTGTGACCGAGACTCGAGAATTGTTCTCTCCATGGAAAAAGCGGACACGTGGATGGTCCGAGTTTTGATTTTTATTTTGATTGACGGGTCAATCGGACGGCGGTTGTTTTGAGGGGTGTGTGTGATTTGCGAAGAAGTAAATGTCGGTGATGAAGGGGGCAAGTGGCCGGACGGTTCAGATTGCTTTTTGGACTGCCAGTTATCTTCTCTCAATGGGTCTTGTGTTGCGGAGGACCACACCACTTAAAATGGTGGTCCCCAATTGCACCTCCCGCTGCCACGTTATCCATCATGTTTGGTGCTATGATGCCTCTGTCAGGTTTGATGATGGCAACTACACGTAATCACTGAGGCCTTTTCTCTCTCGTCCTGTTTTGAATGTACCTTATAGTTTTGTCCTCTAATAGTCGCTTTATGGGCCTTCCCAGGCCCATTAACAAAACCCACCAATTTTTTCTTCATATCCTTCACGTTTTTTTTTTTTAGTATATATTACATATACAACTTCTGACTACTAAATCAGATATCTAGTGAGATTTATTGATAGGGTTTGTTTAATAAACGGTCTAAAAATCTACTCTTAAAATTAAGAGAGAAAGTTATCTACAAATATGTGGAAAAATAATCATACATATTATGAACCAGATGAGGATCGAACCTACCTTTTGATTGGCAGGTGGAGTGTACCTTTATACTAGGCCATGCACTCTTCTCTTGGTATCCCTAAGTTAGACTTGCCTTAATGTGTGCTTCATGGAAAGACAAGTAAACTAATTGGGAATTGCAATGAATTTATGACTTGTGGTTATAGTATTTATTAATATCAAGGAAAGCAGTAGATTATCTCTTAATTTATTTGATTGTATATCTCTCCAATCATTAAGGTAGCGAGAGTACGATCCCACCAATCACATTTTATAAGCTAGTATAGATGATTTATTTATTTTATTGTCAGAGTGTATATCTAGACTGGACAAAAATTATTGATTTTAGTTGGTCCCAACCTAACATAAACAATTTTTCACACCTTATTATAAAAGTGGGGTAGATGTCTAAACAACATAAATAGTTATTAATCTCGATCCAAGTCAGTGTGAGTAATTTTTTCACCTTATTATAAAAACAGATATTCGGACCGCATAAATTTTGATAGGTTCAAATAGTCTTTTAATCATTTGGTATCGGGTTTGAAAAAAACAAAGAAGTTAAAAGTCAAATTACATAGACTCTATCGATAAATAAGAAAATAAATTTCAATTTAATAATAAAATATATATTTTTAATAATTTTTTCACTAATTTCTCTTTCAAAGAAACATAATCTCTTTTATTTTCATATTTTTAATCAGTACACGTAGGACGTATCCAAAGGTCCATCCTCATACTCAATCAACATTCTTTTTTAAATTACAAATTGACTGATAAATGGTCTTCAACTACAAGGGAAATAGTTGGTTGCCATAAATAATACATCCAAACATAAATGGTAGTAAAAAGTGAACTTAAATTAACAATTTTCAATTTCATGTTGGTTTATACGCAATGATAACGACCAACTTCTTATGATTTATGGATGTTTGTCGAGTACTAAGGTATAATTACCAATATAAATTCAACGTCCGCGTTACATTGATTGGGCCTTCTTTAATTTTCAATTGCAGCCCATGGACTACAAAAATTGGGCTTGGTTACTTGGATTGGAAGTAAATTTTTGGTCCAAATGTCATTTGCTGTCTCTATCATTTGAAATTAAGTGCTTGTATTGCAACATGGACAAGGGGCTCAGATATATATATATATATATATATTGAAAAGTGGGTCAGATATTTTATAAAATAATAAAAAAAAGTAATATTAGAATTGACATAATTATTTTTTTTTGTCAAGTCTAGTAATGGGTCACTAGTGTGGAGATAATTAAGAATGCAAATCACCTTTGTACATAGATATACCTCTATTTTGTTTTAATCCACCACAAAGTATGCATCTCGATGGATGATTAGGAAAAAAATATAATAATGAATTGAATACTTAACTTTCCACTAGCTGTCTTCACTTATGCTAATCATCATTAAATTAATCTTTAATTACGTTGCCCAGGAGGCTATATTATTCAATTCGACATGCAATATCAACTTGTCCAGTGGGCATAAAATTATAGGACAGGACAATCCTCAAATAATAAAAAAAAAAAAAATTATAGGACAGGACAGCAACTTTTTGTACTTCGTAATTTCAAAAAGAAAAAAAAAAATTTTAAACTTTTTGTACTTTAAAAAAAAAAAAACTTCTTGTACTTCTATTCTATTATTTTATTGATTACCTTTAATCATCTTTTAACTTTTTTTTAATTGTTAATTTATCTTTTATAATTGTATAATAAAAAGTTTTTTCATTGACTTGTAGGTGATAGGCTTAATGTTTAATAATAGAAAAACTAATTTTATTAAATTCATTGCATACCAAAAAAAAAAAAAATTGTATTTAAAAATATCATTACAATAATAAAGTATGAACCATTTGTACAGGATTACTTTTTGGACAATCAATGAAGCAACTTGAATAAGTTTTGACATCTAGACAACTAATTTTACAAGCTGTAAAAACCTTCCACTGTCCTTTTAACAAGAAAATAAATTATACCTTGAATATGGAAAGCACTTTGTAAAATTAATAATATGTGCATAAATATGACAAAAAATGGTATTTCCATAAAAGAAAAAGAAAGATACATTATAATCTGACTAATTAATGAAGTAATCATAATAAATTTTGAAACATTGACAGTCCGCGCCACGGTGTTATTACTAATTTTTCCATAACAGGCTACCAAAGAAATAAATTATAGACGTCTATGCTAGAGAAATGCTCTGGACAATTAATCGTCTATAAAATAAAACAAATCATTAACATGGAAAATATAGTAATCCGCAACAGAGGATGAGAAAAGAAAATTTATTGTACCAAACAACCATTTTTGACCCTGAAAGGAAGTCAATATGACAGGCATTGGCTTGATTATCGAAGTAGGAAGTGAAGGTCAAAAATGTAAAAGTGATGAGTAGATTCTTAAAACATCTGTCACTTCTCACGCATGCTGTCTAACTGAACTTAACAAGGCTTCCGAGCCTAGTATAAGGTGTTGCGCTCATGTTCTTCTCATTTCAAGATCACCGCCACAAGATTTGTTCTCTACAGTTTGACACGTCATCAGTCCCTCAGGTTCATACAGTTACAGCTTTTTCTGCGGTGAGTCTCTTTCTTCCTTTATGATTGCTGATAATCTTGTTTCTGGGAATTGTTTGTTTTTCAATCTTGGACTAATCGATCAAATAATTGTCAACTTTTGGAACCCAAAGTTATGATTTTTTTATTTTTCTTTTCTTTTCCCATTCATGTTTATGCTTTCTTGTGATCTTTTGTAAAATATGGTAGTGGATAAGATGGTTGTGTTTGCGATTCTTTTACAACAAATTTTTATCTAATATGGAATTTGTCAATCAAACAATGTAACTTTTGAGGGAGTTTTAGAGCAGAATTGTTGCAAGGTGGCTCTTTTGGTCAGTTTATGATGAGAAAATGAGAGAAAGATTATAGCTTTCAATTTCTTTTCTTGTTATTAAGATGTCTCATGTTCATGTATGACTGTGAATTCATCGTAATCGAGATGTAAATGAAAGTTTAGGAAAGAGAATTTGTGTGTCTTTTGGCATCTGTGGAAGAGAATTTAAGCAAAGAATTGTGTAGATTGTTTATTGAATTGAAATCTTAGATGACATTGAATGGAGAAATGTAGAAACATGACAAACTAAGTGCTGTTGTGGTGTTGAAGGGTCCTAACCCAATTCTCAAGTTCTTCAACCATGGGGATCGTGTTTTTGCATTGGGTTAAGGTATTCTGAGATACATAAGAACTTGCAAAACTCATATTTGTGGGGTTTGGGGATGAAGAAATGATTAAACTTAAAACATGTTTGCACAAGAGCATGCCAATAGATGATGCTTGTAGAGGAATTTAAGATAGTTGTGTTTCCGTTTTGCATATTTAATACAGTGAATTGTTGTCGTTTTCTAAATTACATAATGTATGCAGTGTTGATCCTAACAAGCATTTGTATTTTCACTTGATTTAGGAGTGTTATGGGTCTAGTTGGAGTTTGCATTGAATCTTCCTTGAGAACGTCTTTTTTCCAAATTTTGATGTTGCCATAGGTGTGAGTGTTGTGCTTTGAGTGTCTTGATTCACATAATCTCAGTTTACGTTTGTCATAGACTTGAAACTTTGGTAAATTGGTTATTATCCTTTTCAGCTGCAAGCCTGCACTTGAATTTTGGCCAATTGTTTGTTCAGTTGCCTGAAGCATGAATCTTCTGTTCCAATTCTCTACACATGGATGTCACTGGAGTTGCCAAGGTCTATAAACTTGGCGACCAGAATACCAGCGATATCATTGTACACTTAGGAAACGGCGAAGGAAGACATGAGCTGTTCTATTCTCACTCAACCATTCTTATAAACAAGAGCAAATACTTTGCCAATCAGCTCTCCTCTCCAAATTCTGGTTCATGCATTGAGATTCACTGCACAAAGTCCAATTATGATTATCATGTTAACCTACTGAGATTGCTGTATCTCCCTAGTGACTTACTTTTGGACTCATTGGTCTCTGTTAAATCTGCCCTTGGCACTCTTCAGGTTGCGGTCAACTTCGACTGTGAAGAGATAACAAAAGTCTGCATCCAATACCTGGAGGCTGTTCCTTGGAAAGACAAGGAAGAGGAGGAAATTTTAGTAGCAGTTTCAAAGCTAGGATCAATAGCCATGCCAATATTAGCCCGGATCCAACCTGTAGATTTAAGGGCTGCCAAAAACGTTTTCAGTTTCAGCTGTTCGTTTTGCCACATCCATTGGCGAGCCATGTCCAACATTCAGTGATGATCTTAAAATCTCTGCTCAAGAACAAGTTGAATACATGCTAGCGGAAGATGGGGACACCCCATTGGTCACAGCTGACGCCGAAGTAAAATCAGTTGTAAAATTGGGGCTGTCTCAAATATGTTTGTCATTTGAGAAGGCATTGTCTTCCTTGATTTTGGAGAATGACCTCACATTAGAGACAGCAGAGAACAAAATAATGCACAGCCTATCTGATATTGAATGGATCTGCAACATACTTCCTAAGATGGACTTAATGAAAGAATTTGTATCTAGCTGGGCAGAAATCTCTGGTAAGATTTTGCTAGTTGTTGAAGATAAGAAACTTGATTCTTCCATGTGGGGTTTGAAAATAAAAGTCATAGAAGTGACAGGAAAAGTCTTGGAAGCAGTTGGCTATGGTAATGTGATACTCCCAGCTCCATGTCGCATAAAATTGCTAAAGACATGGCTACCTTATATAAAGAAAATGAAGCCTCTTCTCGAAGCAAAGAGTATCAAGGAGGCAGACTTTCCTCACAAGATGGATGATGACCTTTGTGAGAACATCGAAGGAGCAGTGGTGCAACTAGTACTGGCATTGCCATCAAATGATCAAGCCGATATACTAGCAGACTGGATGAAGAACGAGCAGATTAAGTTTCCGGACTTGAGCGAGGCCTTCGAGGTTTGGTGTTACAGAACCAAGTCTGCTAAGAGAAGACTAGTGGAAGGAGGCTTGGATGGTGTCGAAAATGCCACCATTAGCCTCTAACTTCCTGTGAAGAGTTGTTGTAAGATTACTTTGTTTCATGTAACGGAAAAACACAATATTGTTCTTTGCTTCATTTTGATGTAGTCCCCGAAATCTAATTCAATACCTTTCATGATTGTGACATGCAGGCTTGTTTGGTAAAAAATACGAACCTGTTCACATTTTTTTTGGGGTACGGATTTAACTATGTTACGAGTAGATGATAGGTGATAGTGGTAAGTCAAATGTGGGATATTTTCACATTGAATTATGCTTTTTAGTATTAAATTATATCAGGCGATGGTTTACAGGCTGATGTTAATTATAATTAATAAACAATTTGTTATGAGAATAATGCTTGTTTGTATTTAAAACCACCGACTGGAGCATGTTAAACCCCACCATACTATAAATGATTATCTCTGTGTACACAGATCTTATATATTATAAACTAAATTTGATGAGGTTCTACCAAATCAACTAGGTCAGTTTGCTCCCTTATCAATTCCTTTCCACGTTGATACACTGTGCTTGTATATTATATCAAAATGAAACGTTTTTGTTTAAAGGATGTCTCTAATGAACTTTTGAAAAACTTTAGTTAGGTCGTCCAGCACTTTCTCTAGTATAAAAGTTTTGACATATTTCACTATCAAAGGATGTCTCGTAACAGTTGGATAAAATTTGGATGTCAAAATTGTGTATCCATTTTCAAATCTATAAGTTAACTTCTGAATATTTAGACAATCGAAAATATGAACGAATATTTTTTATATTATTTTAGATAGTTCAATGTATGAGAGATTTATAAGTAAATGTGTTTATCATCAAATCCTCTACCGAAATCTGATTACGTAGTGATAATAATCGTCTTTAGAGGTAGAAAAAAACTTTTATATGTTAGACACTTAGACTTGACTAGCTCCAATCCAAAGCCAATTTTATATAGTAGGATGTACAAAATAATTGTTGTTATATTTAGTGTGCTTTCCTAATTGAATGTAATACATACTTTTTTAATGAAGTATATGTAAATTTCCTTTTTTAAATTTTTTTTTTTTTAACTTTTCTAGAATCGTGAATTAATTTTTCACTTGCTGTAAACTCTAGTAATCATGTCTATAAAACTATAAAATTAACAATAAAATAATTTTATAAATTGTACAATAAATTTCTTATAATTTACAAGGGTAAACAAGTAATTAAGAAAGTAACTAACAGCTAATAATCACTTGGTCCCACTTTGATTAACCAATCATGTCTCTCTAATCATCCACCTCACCATAAAATTCTCATAAATTTTTCTCTCTTCCAATCCAAAGCTGCGACCTTTGAAAATATCTGCAAGTCTCAGAACCCAAAAGATCAGCTTGAATCCAACAACACATACAATCAAATCAAACCAACCCGATAACGAAAACGAAAACGCCTTTAAATGTACGTGAGGGCGGTGCCGACGACGGATCTGAACCGTAACACCGAGTGGTTCACATACCCTGGTGTCTGGACCACATACATTTTGATTCTCTTCTTTTCATGGCTCATCGTCCTCTCTGTTCTCAATTGCACACCCGGCATGGCCTGGACCATCGTCCACCTCTCTCATTTCCTTGTAAGATTGATTCTCCGCTTGCCCTCTTAATTGTTGGTCTTTTTTTTTTTTTTTTTTTCGGTGATTGATGTGGGTTCGATTGGCTTGATCTATATTGGTGGGTGGTGTCTCGATCCGTTTTGTTTGTGTTTGATGTTTGGTGGGTTTGGTTTTTGGAATAGAGAGGCCAAGTGGGTTGTGGGGTTTTGACGTTTTGTTGTGTTGTGTAGAAAGTTTGGGATTTTATTTAATTTTTTCTGTTTTTGATATATTGGTTGTGGCGTTGGATTTTTATGATTTGTTCAAGATGGTAGAGGTGGTTTTGATTGTGTATGGTGGTTTGTTGTGTGTTAATGTTTGCCCTTGACTCAATATGTATGTGTATGTGAAGAATTGGAATTGAGTTAATAGTGATGAGAAAAGTAGATAAAGAAGAGAAGGGTTTGTGAGCTCTGTGTTCATTTACTTGGAAAGGAAGCTAAGATGATTGGATAAGATCTTGTTGCCTTGTTTAGTTATGTGTGTGTGGATTTAGTGATGGTTTGTTGAAGAGAATCTTGTTATAGGTTTATTCATATTGGGAAAGGTTAGTGTTGGAATCTATTGGTTTAATGCATGGTCAGAATGGTAAAAACGTAAATGTGCATAATGATTAGGTTTTATGGCAATATGGCATAGTTAATCTTTTTTCAGTTTGGGTTGTTTGAGTTTGCAATCATATACCGATAGAAGTAAGTATAAGAGTAAGGAACATTTCTTTCGTTTTTGTAAAGGCATAAGTGGTCAGTGGACTTCTTGTTAGATAATTGAGGCTTTGAGAGTGTTGGTTTTAGCTTATCTTCTTGCTTAACTAGGACTTGACACTCTGTTCAAGATTGGCTCAAAATATTGTGGTATTGGTTTACCGAAATACTTTATTGTATTTAATAAGCTGAAGATTGTATGATCATTACCAATAATAACCGCGTGCTTTACTGTTATAGACCTTGGGGGTATCTCTCAAACCACATATTTTTTTGTTTTGTTTATGCCTCCTACTGACTTGTTTGGTTAACTTCAGAATTGGAATATGGTATTATAGGTTTCCCTTAGACATTGGTATCACCATGAACGCTTGTTTAGATTCAGTTTTTCTTCCCTTTGTTACATGAGAGATTTGACTGTTAGGATGTTATAACAATAATAAATGTTACCATGTTTGTGTGATTATGTTATCTTGTGTGGCTTCTTAGTTGATTAAATATTTAACACGCTTGAAGGATTGTACAAGATCAAATATGGAGGAATCAGAATACGGTTAACCATCTTATTGTTTTGGCTTCCTTGCATCATGTACGTTTGCTTAACCTCTTCCTGCCTCCAAGGACGCAGGAAAATTATACATTCTCCAGCATGGTGTTGACATGCATTCAGTTTGAGCTGTATAAATTTTTCCCACCTCTCCCTTGTAGTTCCTTTTGATTATCTTTCTCATAATTTTATCACTACACTTCTTTTCCACTGGAAATTTATGTAGATTAATAGATAGGATAATATCACTGCATGATTCTACTAACCTTGTGCAGTTGATTCTCATAAACACTAAAGACAATTGTTGTAACATTTGAAGAAGATGAATCATAAATTTTGTAAAAGATTGTTACTTCTTGTGTTATAACTGTTTACTCATCTACTAGTATATAAAAAATTAATGAATTAATCTTTCTTTGCTTTCAACCACGCTAGTGTGAGTTTAAATACACTTGTGTAAATTATAAATGGCTTGCATCTTCAGGTTACTTATCACTTCTTTCACTGGAAGAAGGGGACTCCATTTGCTGATGACCAGGGGATTTATAATCGGTTGACGTGGTGGGAGCAAATAGACAATGGCAAGCAACTCACTCGCAATAGAAAGTTTTTGACTGTTGTACCGGTTGTGCTGTAAGTACTCTGATCTCATTATATAAATCTTTTAATTGTCTGTAAAAACTATGAACATGAAACATTATTGCATATCACAGCATTACTGCTCAGTCACCTATTTTTATGTGATATGTATGGGTTGTCATTTTGTTCTAAATATTAAAGATCAAATAACTGTAGGGTTGTCTGGATCGCTGTAAGATGATCAGCTAACATGATCAAAACTGTGCCTATGAGATTAATTTTGCATGCATTTAATTTAATTTTATTTATAGTTCAAGTAAGTTTATAATTGGATTTTGGACTAGGCCTCATCAAAGCTTTCTGGCAAGCATCACCATGAACACCCACATGCACATACTAATAACGGCCTTATTCCAGTTTGGTGGGATGAAATGAGGGGTTGGGTTAGTATAGTTAGCATCACAGGCAATCATAATTCCTCCACCGCACAATCAAGTTGGAATTTTTCTTTTTGTGAAGGTGGATGATGAATTGTGAATCTCAATCTCTTTTCTTAAAGGCATGAGTACTGGAGGGTATTTGTGGCACGGGGAAGAAGTTTCAAATGGAATAATGTTTTTTCGTAGTTGCCTTAAATTTTAATTCTGTTTCTTGGCCAGTTAGTTGTTTTAGATCTCTACGTCATTATTCTCTGTTGTTAACATTTTGTGTTGAACCACTCGTTAAAAAAGCTAACCCCAAAGGCTTAATATTTAAGGAAAAGAATTATATGTCAATGTCATTGTTGACTGCTAATGCTAGTCCATCCATGTCAAGGACCAGTTCCTTGCTTTCTGTAATGAGTTTGTCCCTTTAATATCTTTCAAAAGGGTGGAGTAATTTTTCAGAAATGTGTTGGCCGTTTGTCCATCATTTCCCTATCTTGTAGGGTTTTAGTTAGAGCTTTTCAAGACTGTTTCCTTTTCATGAGATATTTACGATCCAATCATGAACAGCTTGCATTTGACTATGTATTAAAATCAATAAAACTCATTTAAGTTGTTACATTTTTTGGACTCTTTATGAGAGAAATTTCTTGGAAGAAATGTTTAAAACCTATCTTTTACTTACCTTATGTTTCGTTCGTTAGGTATTTGATTGCTTCTCACACGACAGACTATCAAAATCCAATGCTTGCGATCAATACACTGGCAGTTTTTATTATGGTGGTTGCAAAGTTTCCAAACATGCACAAGGTCCGTATATTTGGGATCAACGGTGATCACTGAAGTGGCGAGGAATTCATGTTTTTTTCCCCCATTTTAGTTGCTAGATTTGATGATTTTGTTATTCCATTATGATGGTGACATCCCTGTACAGATGTTGAAACTGGAAAGGGTACATTGTTTTTTTTACTTATGAAGTGAATACGTATACCTTCATTACCCACTGAGAAAAATACGTTCGTTGTATTCCACTTTCACGGATGCTCATATAGATGGATTTTGGTATTTGTCAACTTTGGTGTATTATGACCTGAAGCTAGACTGCCCGTTTTGGGTCTTTTGATAGTCACCCAGATATCTAAACTCTATCATGCTTTTGCTTTCATGTAATTTTTCTCCGGATCATTCCATTCAAAACATACTTGAAACCAACTAGAAACATATAATGGTAGAGCTGAGGCTTTACCTGCATTGCTATAGTTAGGTTACATGGAAATTGAACCACATGAATGTAGGCTGGAGGGTGAATTCCAGTTGAAACTGCACTTTCTCACATGCCATATAGGTTCATTGAAGCATCATGAAGCCTAATTTGTACCGTGAGCAACTTGGATTGATGGTCTTCCTAGATACTTAAACATGTCTTTGTCAAATATCTATCTATGATTGCTTAGCCTCTTGCTTGGCAACAAAGATATATAACCATGCATACGGGGAAAGTCGAAAAATCACATATATCTTCATTGTGAGTTGGCCATGAACTTGCAAGGTCTCTCACTAGAACCCTTCTGGTTGGTGTCAAATTATTGATGTATTATATTGTCATGAGTCAGTAGCAATGACTTATTGGAGTCAGTGGCAATAACTTATTGGCCCCAAATATCAAGGGCCAATGGCCTTGAAAACTTACACTGGACAACATTTGTCGTCATCGAGTCACTTATATGTGAAGACTAGAGAGTGCGCATTATTTGTCTTCAATTTCAAGTTACTCATCTTGAAACTTGGACACACATTAACCCACACCACATATCATACATAATGCTTCATGAATTTGATTCAGATCCCCATATCAATCATCACCTTTTTTTCATTTTTTCATTTTGTAACTTTCAACATGGTGATTGAGAACACCAAAGGTGTTAATTTAATCCATACATAAATTCTTAGAATATTCAAGAACAAATAGGTACAATAAGTAGTTCAAACTCATGATATAGGTGAAAACCTATCAAGACAACACAACCACCACTCAGAAGCGCTTTTTCCCTTCCATGTCTTCTCCCTCTTCCTTTTTTGTTAATCCTTCCCACAAATAGCAGCCTTGTTGAACAATCTTTTGAATATCTAGTGTCTCTAATCTTGGTGTTTTCATGAAAGTTAGTTTGTCATAAAGCTGGACCGAAGTTTTATACATGGAGTGGCTCATGGTTGGATATTCTAGTTTGCCAAACAACCCATTAGATCCAAAAAACAAAGTAGAATTCACATGAACAGAAAGAGCTTTAAATTTGGCAAAGAAAAAGACCCCCGTGAGAGGGTTGGGGGGTGGGTGGTGTGGTACATTGCATTACATAACATATATCTAACATTTTTTTGCCAGTTATCATGCACACTAAGTGGCATACAGCAAAGAAACGAAAAAAAAAAAACAAATGAAGTAATTGTATATACAAATATACAAAATAAAGGGTAGTCTAGATCTGGATTTGATCATCAACTTAGTGCGGTGTATTATTCTTTTGCACACTTGTCGAGGGGAATGTTTGTGGGGCCCTTTGTAAGACCAAAGAAAGTAGGGTTTGTCAGATCTTTCTCAATCTTTTAATTTTGAAATAAAAGAAAGAGAGAGAGAGAGAGAGAGAGAGAGAGAGTAGGGTGGTGGTGGTGGTGGCCATTGAAGCAATGATCACTCATGGAATTAAGGCAAATGTTTTTTTTTTTTTTAAAAAATAGAACCAATGTTTGTATATAGAAATCAGTAGTTGAGCATTTGAGTTGAGGCAGGTTCTAGTGGTTCTAAATTAGCACAATTTTAAGTTGCTTTTTACCAAGTTCTTTATTGCATTGTCATGTGGGAGAGATCAGAATTTCTTACCTGGCTATTCTTCTTTAGCTATATCATCAGCCAGTTTTGCTTCAATGATCAGATATGCTTTTAATATTTGGCAACATATATACCTGTTGACAGACAAGAAGAAAATGCAAAAACAAAAAGATGGGACACAAACCCTTTTGAAATCATTGAAGGCTTACACATATATTAACAATGTTTAACTAAATTGATGAAAGATTTTTTTAAAAAAATTTTTATTTTTCACACCTTACAAACTTGCACATTATACACTTATTTTTTTGTACCAAGCCAATTAACCAATGACACATAACATTGGGTTGCCCTTTCTGCTCCTTTTTGGATTACAATATATATAACATGAAATAAAGGGCACACATTGATCAATCAATGCCATCTTCTACTTCTATCATTACTCAATTTTTCTGATCATGTCACTCATTCTCATGAAGCCAACCTAAAATAAGCTTCAAATTCCCACGATTAACAAATGAGAAGAGAGAAGATGATAAATTTAAGGATAGATAGCTAGAGAGAAGCAAAAGAGAGAGTTTAAGAAACCCATGTATTATCTCCTATGATGATGATCTGTTAGTAATGAAGAAATCCAAACAAGTCACCCCACCTTAACAAATTAATAGAAATTAAGTTAAAAAAAACCCCCATAAAAGAAAAAAAAATAAGAAAAAAGGACCCCCAAGATAATTATTATTATTATTTTCTTTCATCATATATGATATATGTTTACCATGATCCTCCACCTAACATTCCAGTCCAATATCCTGAAGAATCGCCATGCTCTCTATTCTGCTGATCAATATCATGATGACTTGTGCTTGAGACTTGTTTCAAATCTTCAAATGGGAACAAGAGCCTCCCAGTAGTAGTCTCTTGAACACCTTGGAGACTCCCATATCCACTTCCAAGTCCATCAAGAGAGAAACTTAGGGTTGGTTTGAAGTCTTGCATAGGGAAACCAGGTGTGTAAACTGTGTTGTTTGGATCTGGATGAACTGTCATAGGCATGAAAGAATTCAACCCTCTTGAAGAGATCCCAGTCAGCAACTCCAAAGAAGAGATTTGGTTGCTCTTGTTGTTGTTGCTGCTGCTGTTGTTTTCAATATTGGGTACTTGAACCAATTCAGAGATACTTCTATAACCTTGACTTGTTGAGAAGGCTAGGTTGAGGTCTTGCCCTTCATTATGGATCTTAGGGTTTTGATGAGTAGACAAACTTGGGGGGTTGACAAGCTCAGGAAGCTTGGTCCTTGATGAAAGTGATGATGATGCTGATGATGATGATGATCTCTTGTTCTTCCTTGAACCGCCACCCACAGGAATGTTCCTTAGAGATCCTCCCTCAGTCCAGTACCTTCTACAGGTCTTGCAAAAATACCTTGGTTGTGTGAGGCTGTAGTTGTTGTAGTAACAGAACTTGGTGTTGGTTGAATTGCACCTTGGACAGTTCAAAGCTTGCTCCTTTTGAGGCCTTGCCTTCCTCTCTAAACTAGCAGTTGCTGCAGGTGGTTTTGGACATGTAGTGTTTGTGACTATCTCTTCTATAGGCTTCACCACAATCTCCTAAAAAGAGAAGAACTCCAAATTACAAATATAGCAAAAACAGAAAAAAAAAAAAAAAAAAAAAAAAAAAGAAGGACGAGAGAATTTAACAATAACTTGTAGATCAAACAAAGAAGATGAGTTTGAGAGATAAAAAAGATGGAACATTAAAAAGAACACATGTAACATATACATACAAACAAACCAAACCAAACAAAACAAAACAAAGAGGTATAGAATTTGCTTTACACGTTTCAAGATTATATCATCCCAAACATAAAGGGAGACGATAAAAGAGAAAAAAGGAAGCCCTTTTTTTTTAAAGATATATATATATATATATATATATAAAGTGCAAATAAAAATGTTGAAGAACAGATAAAAACTATAAATCCCAATTGAGTGGGGACTTATTGCACTAGCTATGAACACACACAACCACAATAGATGGTGTCCTTTTTTGTGAAAAGAAGAACAAAACAATACAAAGCACAATTCAAGCCTTTTTCTTCTGTGTGTGGGTGTGTTTTTTTTTTTTTTTTCTTCACATGAAAAGCTAAAAGTTTTGACAAAGATGATGATGAACTTGGTGTCTATACCTGTGGCCACTGAGCAGTATCCATGGATATGAAACTGAAGAAGGAGATCAAGAGGGGAAAATGGTATCTAGAGAGAGAGAGAAACAAGCACTTTTCTTGAAACTGGTTTTAAAAGTAGGAAAAGGAATGTTTTGTGATGGATTTTTGTGTATGGACGTCCTATGTATGTATCTATCACACACCTTGCTTTATGTGCTGTGAGTGTACATGAGAGAGAGAGAGAGAGAGAGATGGGTGGTTTAATTTTATTTTATATTTTGTCTAATTTTTTTAATACTACTATACATGTAATGTGGTACATTATTTAGATATTATTTTATTTGTAAGTGGGAATATATTGTGGTATTTGCAGATACAATAATTCAAATTGGTGAGAGAAAACTTTGAAGTGGGCTTTTGACTGTGTACGAATTCGATGATCATCCTTTGATGGTGGCTTTGGTTGCGTGTGTTTTTTTCTCTTTTTCTGACTCATGGAACTGGAGACTTCTTCTCTCATGTTTTTCTGTCTCATATCTTCGTATATATTTGCACTGTGTTTTTACTTTATTAAATTAGTTTGAGACATCTTAGAATGTTTAGTTTATAGTTTCTCCTAGTTAGAGATTGAACAAATAGTTACTCTTTGGCCCAAGTCCTGTTAACCAATTTTTTTTTTTTTTAGCTAGAAATTCTCACATTATATCATTCTGAATATTATAAAATACAATTATTTCTCAAGTTGTTGTGCATTTCTTTCTTATATATGTAACTAAACATTTAAGTTTATACGTAACTACAAACATATGTGAATATGTATAATTAAAAATAATTCAAATAATCTATTTACATAAGTAAATTTAACATCAGGGCATAAATATAATCTAGATGTCCATACTATAGAAAAACTCTTATCAACCATATTAATATTTTCATTAAAAGAAAATTTATTTATATATATATAAAAAGAAACTCTTCTTAATGTATGAGTAGAATTCCGAGCATATGCAATTTATAAGCATATGTAGAAAGTAATTTATTTTTATTATAAAAGTAATTTCATTTTAGATATTGAGATTGCACAAGTAGTAATTATTAATTTTGATAAATCTCTTAAGGTAAAATAATAATAATAATAATAAATAAGAGAAAATTTGAGAGACATCAAACAGTATCAACTCAAGAAGTAGTATAAGTTGCCTTTTTTGGGTCCCAGACTTCTAATCCCTTTAAATGCTTATTAGAGGATGCGACATGTCATTAATTCAAAATTGATCATATGGTAAAGCACTTTATGCATGAAGCTCGTAAAAGCACTTGTTGCTACTATGTAGCTTTTTTCCGGTTATTAACCGATCAAGAAAAGCAAATTCAAAATAGTAGAAACAATTTTGTTCTACCTATGGTCACGTCTATTACCAAACAAGAACACAATCCATTAATATATGTATCATCAATTATGTTCGAACATGACATATGTGAATGCAATATTTATCCATAACTCAATCACAGTAAATAAATAGTATGATATGTGTGATAAGATACTTGACACATTCAAAAATATTAATTATATCTCAACAAAATTTACTTTACGTTATATAAATTTATTTTATTGTACAACCATATAAATTTATGTTCAATCATGCAACCCTAGTACAATTATCAATTCCTAATTATACAGTGTGATCAAACCCATTTATAAATTCTTAATCATAAAGTTTTCAAACGGAGTGTTGTCCAAGCTCAACCCAAAATTATAAATACAAAATAGCTGGGGTCAATATTTCTCCATGAATCAATTATAAAATATTAATAAAGTGCTACACCATGTGTTTGATATATTTTAAAGTGAAAATGAAATGAAATAATATAAATAAATTCACTTATCTTACTTTTATCACTGAATCAATAGCTTAAGTTATAATAGTACCTAAGATTGTAAACTTTGGATTTTACTCATAATGAAAGTTGTTTCATTTTCTCTCTTCCTTCTCTTATTTCAACAGACAGATCAAATTCTATTTCTTTCTCTTATAGTCAAATATTTCTCCATATTTCAACAAAGCAAAAATGACATTTTGTTCAAAATATTACCTTGTTCGAGACTTGAAGAACTCACGATGACTTACATCAGTATGTTGTCATTTAAAAAACAATTTGGAGGGTTTTGAAATTTTATTGGTTTTGAATCTATTAAATAGCATGAATTTATGTCAGAGAATTTTACGTATTTTAAAATTGAAAAAAACAAAAAGTTAAGAAGCCATTGAAGAGGAGATTCTTTATTTGAAATAGTCATTATTAGTCATATGTTTATAATTGTTTGGGGTCTATATGTCTTTGTTCAAAATCTATTTTTCATGAGTAATGTCAAATGCTTTCGAAAAAATTTAAGGGGTAAACAATGTCAAATTTATGCCTATTGTATACCTTTGGAATTATGTCAACGAGGAGAATAAGTTCTTTTTAATAATATTTTCAAACCCAAACATTTCAACCCCTATTTGAGCATTTTTTTTCTTTGGTTAATGGTTCTGCTTCTATCAAAGCTACTAAAAAGTCAGCTGGTTCATCACCGTTGGAGTCATCGTTTAAGTCGTCATTCTCTCTTGTCAATCTCACCGTTGATCAGTGTTCCAATATTTTGTCTCACTCTCTCTTCGTTTTTTTATTTTTTATTTTAACTCTCTTTCTTCGTTTATTCTTCTTTTCAAAAAGCTTGAGTCTTCATTTTTTCTTTTCTTTTTTTAAATTTTATATACAGTTTTTTTTTTTTTTTCCAGAACCCATGAAAACTCAGTATTTATTTAAAGACATGATCAAAACTCACCCTTTTAAAAGTGTAACTTAAAAAATTTTCTCTTAATGTGGTTTGGTGGTAGAAAACGTTTATTCAACTTGATAATTAGATCCGAATTATTGCGCTGTATATGATATTTAAAAAAAAAATGTTATTTAAAAACATAACTATATTTAAAGTTATCGGTCTCATTTCAATGAAATTTATATTATATTACAGAAATTTAATAATATGCAATTTCAGAAAATTTTCATTCAAATATATAATACATATGGTTCCTAACACAACGGTTGGATCAAATACATAAATAAATTCGTTAGTCATGTTCATAAAGTTGAGTTTTTTCCTAAAAGAGGATGTTGTTCAAACTCAGACGAAAGTTATACGCATAAAACAGTCGTATTTGAAGCGACTCGACTAAACCAAACAAACAGTATTGTTATTGCATAACCTTCATAAACGACCTGACAATAACTCATGTTACGACCACCATAGCTGTGAATTATTTGTGGATGGTCTGCTTCATTTGGGAAAAACATGAAATCATGGTTAACTTGCTTCCACTCCCGTGGTGCATAAACAATAGGGAAATAATAATGACTGCATTTATTTGCTTTTAGTTAGTAATCACTGAATTTCAACTCTTTTTTAGGTCATACTATGCATAGTACTGTAGATTTATATAGTGATAATTAATTAACTTGGATTTTTTAATTAATTATAAGGTAATTCGACACTAATAGTTAAGGACTGCTGAAATTGAATACTATATGTACAAATTATACTCTTATAACACCGGATAATGTTTTTTTCAAGATAATGATATAATTAAATTTACGCATTTCCTTTTGGTTTAAATGATTGTACACATTTGTATCTATTTTAGTGTTGGGAGTTCAAGACTTCAAGTTCCACCATGCAATCAAGTATCACCATATTTGCATATCTCTTTTTATTTTAAGTGGTTATGTACATTTTCATTCATCTTTAATATTAGAGACTTAAAACTTTAAGTTTCACTATACACATTTTATAAAAAATTGTATAAAGCGTTGTCCTACGTGTCTCTTTCTTTTAAAAGTAAATATATATTCAACTGGCACATATAGCATTAGTTGATTTTAATTATAACTCTCAATATATCTAAAATCCATTTGATGTGAATTTTTATTTTATCTTCTATGATTCTACCAGATTTGCATAGAATAGTTCTACAAACTTGAGTTGGGGTTCAAGGCCTGTTTGCTCTTAACTTTTAAAAACTAGCTTTTTACTTTTAAAGGTAAAAAAATGTTGTGGGAGTGTTTGTGTATACTCCAAAAAATAGTTTATAACTTTGAAATACATTATTCAAATAGTAATGAAAAAACTTTCACTTTGACTACTCTCTTTAACCGACAAAAATTAGAAGTAAAAGTTATCTAAACGGAACTTTAATATGTCAATTTATATATAAAAACAAAATATTTTAGCTTTATAAGTTGCATCTTTTGATACGAAGCATCTCTAAATCATCCAAAACTTACCTGACCTAATTTAAAAAAAAAAAAAAATGAAAGAAGCTGGTTATATGTTAAAAGTTGTGTGATTTCATTAAATTAATTATGCTTTTATACTCTTTTTTTTTTTAGTTACTGAGATTAATTCAAAAAACAATCGAAACCATGTTGATAATACACTGATTGCATGATCCGAATAAGCCGCTCTCATATAATTGGAAGCTACCCATATTTAGATGAAAGATAATTCATCTATTTATACTTTTATATGTATTCGAAAGTATATTTATATATCAAGAATTTTGTCTTCTTTCTGGTAGGCTAATTTCGTGTACGGCCAGTTGAGAAGCAACTTATAATGGAGTTCGACCTTATCGAAACAAGCCCTCTCTCTTGAGCAAAAGCCAAAAAGCTCTTCAAACTAAGCTTAAAACAGCCCCAACCAAACGGTGCCTTAACCGACCACATGCACGGATTGGTAATATTTTCACCACTTCACTTGTCACCTAAGATTCGAATGGTCTGCTGCTATCTAGCCTATGTAAGCTACAAGCTAAAGCTAATGCAAAGTCGTCGAAAATTTGTGCAGTCACATCTAGATGGTGATGATGATGCAGTTGATGCATGATTCAGCGGTGTTGATTCGATCAATACCCCCTTGTGGTAATCATGACCTTGATTGAATGAATGATGGACCCCTCCCCACCCATCAACGGTTGGGCCACATGGGGTTTCTTTCTCAACAAACTGCTATCATGTCATAGTCATGTACATATCCATCTAATCATCATCATACTCCCACCACCATGCCGCAATTCCACCACCAAGGCAAGCACTACAATATTTACATGCACACGTGGAGACCTGTTAATGGCTTCACTCAATCATACTGCTCCCAACTTACAAAAAAGTTGATTATAACTAAAAAAGCATCATCAAACTATTGAGTATTGTTATTTAATAAGAATTAATTGTTCGTCGCGAACTTTCTACTATTGTTGACATCCATACTTTTAAACATTCTACTATTAACTAGATAATCTTTGTCAGATGTATCAAAATTCAAAGGGTTGAAATTTAACAAAAATCTAAAATGTGTTATTGAAAAATAACTCGTGACTTACTTATATGATCTTTACTCATTTAATATTATTTTTTATCAATATATTCATGATATAACATCATTGATGGTTGTTGCTTCCCTTTTGAATCAATATAAATGTTACTTGCTTCTCAACCACAGATCAAACAGTATTACTTAAATATCTAATTATATCAAACAAGTTACATAAATAATGATATATCACTTTTTTTTTTTTTTACGAGGATATATCACATCTATTTTAAAATTGACATTTGAAAATAACACTACTAAGATATTTTCATACTGAACTTATGTTTTAATACCCACTAGTATATGTTGCAAACACATGCAAATTTCTTTTTTCTTTCTTTCTTTCTTTTTTTTGGCCCACGGCAAACACAAGTTATGGAGAAAAGCTTATATGAAATAAGCATATTTTGTCTGCCCAATAAAACACAACAATGCGATAATTCTTCAAAATATTTTTTGCTAACTCAGATCTTTCACTAGCAAATTGCATAATAGTGAATTCGTCCCGGAGTCTTATATACATTATCGTATTGTCGGAACCAACCATGTCCAATGTATCATCGGAACCAACCATGTCCAATGTATCATCAGAACCATCCATGTCTAACGTCAAGGAGGTACCATTCCAAAGCCACGACTAAGGACCTAAGAGAAAGATGGTATGTAGTGTCCCACTGAAAGCAATATTAGATAGACTTCAAGCAGTAGTCTAATGATAAGACCACCATTGTCCTTTATCTTCATAAGATGGTGGATTATACTCTCATCCCCTCGTAAATTTATGAGTTCTTTTCCTTATACATTATGGATTGTCTTTTTACTTTATGTGGATTGTTTTATTTTATTTTTTGGGAGTTGTTTCACTAATCGTACCATCAGAGTTTTATTTCAATTGATTTCGACTATCATCTAAGTTAGTACCAATAGTTAAAAAACCGCAATATTAGATCATATCTAATCTTTTTTATTACGTAAAACATTTTGATTAAACCGTCGTGATACACCAGATTTTATCCCAAACTAGAGTCTAAGAGTAGCAAGTAGCAGCAAAGTAGTAGAGTATATAGTACTAGTACTACAGTAGTGTACCGTCTTGTGGGGATGGATAATGGCGGCGAATTGAAGCCGTCAGATGTGGGACATATCATTGATGATAAAGATAAAGGACCCCACAGCCTTAGAAGCAAAACCTACCAACCCAAAGACCCAAAAACAAAAATTGCTTGTGCTAACCAATAAACGAAACGTGTCCCACACCAATGTTCGACGCTACAGAGGAACAGAAACGACACAGTCACACACACACACATACATGCACGTACACTCACACACATATACATCACATAAAAAGCAAACGCAGCGTGTGGAGTGGGCGGTGCTGTGTAGGGACCACCACACAAAAACACCCCCCCAAAAAACAAAGATCTAAAAAAAATTAAAATTTGATGCGCATGCCAGATCAAGTGGCATTGCAAATTCCTACCCAACCAAGTAAGGAATCTAATCTAACCACAACCGTCGGATCTTTTTTAAATTCCTTCTTTCAAGTTTCAACCAACCTTCCTTCATGATGTCACGTGATTGGCTTCCTCCCTCTTGACGTGGACCGCATGTGCCTAGTGCGTTCCACGTCAGCTTTTGTTTTTCACACATACCCACTTGATGACTTTGTCATATATTACCACATGGAAGGATTTGTGAGATGGAAAATTTAAGACGGTCTCACCGTGACACTCGTATGGTTGTGTGTCTATTATTAACCAGTATCATGCAATAACTATAACTAAATTAGAAGCAATGTAAAGTGAAGATTAAAAAATTTGTGTCACACTGTATTTAGGATCTGATTATTTTTCGAAAACAATTTTTTAAGTTCAAAATTGATAAAAATCACGTTGTCGTATACTAAAATCATATTGTATTATCAAAATTTAATGGAAACTCCCTAATTATATATCAAAAACCTTCTATATGTAGTTTTTGCAGATCTCCCGACGATCATTTGTCTTGGGGAGGGCGTATTGCAACCGGTCCATAGAAGATTTTATCAAATAGAAGTTTGGATAAACTTGAACATTAAAGAAGTTTGAGTTGGCATAACTGAGATCGAAATCATAATTTTTACAGAATATATGGATACGATATAAAACAGTGAGCTTTGATTATGGATTGATTGGATTCTCATTATAATTAATTAACCAAGTGACGTTCGAATTGATTTGAAATGATACTGATGGAGTTTGCATTGACAAATATATTAGACATATTGACATGTTTGAGCCACCCGTGGACTATGCACCCTACATGTATGGTCAAAAAGCAAGGAGTTAAAATGAATGTGAAACCGATTAGTTTATTACAACCGTTGATCTAGTTTGGTTTCTTGGTGAATGAAATTTTGCTCGGGACCCACTAAATCTCTGATGAGTTAGATGTCCACCAGACCACGATCAATTATTCAATAAACTACAATTACTTATCAACCATGTTTTCTTCGAATTTAGAATTGATACACACATGAATACTAGTGATCGTTCTGAAAGTCACCTATATACAAATAAAATTTAAAAGATTAGAGAGTTGTAAGTTTTAATATATTTAGTTAACTAGGCATATTCCAAGTTAATCCCAAACTAAATATATAATTTTATTCTCAAAAGTTGATATCCAAAGAATTAGAAGTTTATTGGTATCTATCGTAATCATTCATAAATTATGAAGGCTCGGATGTTTACTATTACTATAGGTCATAATTAAAGACACCTAACCCCACAATAAAAGGTGAGAACTCCTCACACATACAAGTTAAATCCATATACTAGGAGTTGAGTCTCCATAATTAGTGTAGATGGGAAAGTGTACTAATATTCCTACAATTAAAAGTGAAAATTCTCCACATATGTATGTAAAATCCATATAGTGAGAGTTAAATGCCTATCAATTAGATAGATAGGGAAGCATGGTAACCACTTAGAGTTATAAGTGAATGTATACATCGATTGTTTTTATTTTTGAACTACTATTTACAAGCAATTATTTGAACTTAAAATACTACTAAATAGAATAAACTATAAACGCTTTCTATTATCAAGTCATATTACCTAATAATCACATAAATCATATTTAACTTTGTAAATATGACAAAATAATAGGTGTCCAAGTTAGACTATGCATATACACCATATTATATGGTCAAAAAGTGGAACTTTAAAATCAAAGTGAAACTTATTAGCTTATCACAACCGTTGATGTTGAGGCTTTTGTTAGGGACCCACTAAATCTTTGATGAGATAAATGTCCACCAAATGAAGATCAAATATAATATATACAAACAATACTTGATTGTAACTTATAACGATATTTGTGCATCACATGGACAAAAAAATGACTTAAAATTCAATAATAGTAGTGAGCCAAACACCGCTTTAAAAAGTGGTATGATTACAAAAGCCAAGGCCGGCGCCTCATGGAAGGACCACATCACCATTACCGCCACCATATATTCCCCAAAACGGCGTGTAGTTTCTTGGAGAAAAATTGAGCAAATCTATGCAAGAAGAAAGAATCTTCTCTTTTGGATCATGAATTTTGGAAGTTGTTGTTATTGACCCCAGGAGAATTAAAAAAATTACGAACTTTGAAGACTTTGTATGTGTACTTGGAAAGTATGGGGTATTTGTTTGTGATTAGAAAAATATTTTGCATGAAGTCGAAGTCTTGGTGGTGGTTGAAAAGTTTGTCGACAATGGGCTCTAGGATTTGAGGTTTAGGTTGTCTTATTTAGCTTCTAATTAGATATCATTATTTGCAAGCGAATGTTTATAGTTAAAGTAAGACTTAGTTGATTTCTTTTGAATGGAATGGTTTTTTGTTCCGTGTTGTCTTTAAAATAGACTAGAATTTTCCATTAATTTGAGTTGTATTATCAGTTTAATAATCAACCATCGACTTCACTTGTATTAGCTTTTAGCTTTTAGTTTAGTATAGAGTTTTAAGTCATGTCTTGCATGTAAAATTGTAAGTATGAAGGGTCTTTTTTTTTCGGTTGTTATAGATTCTAATTAAACTCCCATGGGTGTAGATAGTTAAAAAAAAACCATAAACTTCATATGTATATTCAGAAAAAGGTTTTACTATCTTACCCAATTATTAACTTTGCCCATCAATTGGAAGTCTTGAATTAGTTGTAAGAGTGGTTATGAAGCCAATCTAAAGGCTCCAATTGATAGATAAGGTTAGTGGTTGGGTAAACTAATTAAACCTTTCACAAATATGGTTAATAAGTTCATTCACTTTTTAATTTTTCACTGCTTTAGCTTTTCTGCTTTTGTAAGCCAAACCTAGCAACCTGGTTTGGAGGCAAGAAATGAATGGCTTCTTTTTGGATCTCAAAGCCCATGAAAGTACTAGCCAGCTTTCTTCATTGTTGGGTCTGGTGGGTTTCTCTCTGTCCATATCTATATCTGGCCTGCATCATGGGCTGAAATTGCAGATCAACACATCATTTTCTTGAGGGCCACCAGCTAGCAGTTGCAGCCTTTTTCATGTGAACCACCATTCACAAAATACAAGAAGCACCAACTTAAATGGCCCGAGCACTGTGAATGACGCTCTTTTGTCCTTGAAAACCAATTATTATTGCTGTAACTTGGTCCTATCTAAGGACCAATTTGCTACAGTAGTCCAACAGGGCTAACTGGTTTCACCAACCGCTCCTCTTTTACATGAAAAAATCAA
Organism: Nephelium lappaceum; assembly: GCA_021234005.1. Classification (NCBI taxonomy): domain Eukaryota; kingdom Viridiplantae; phylum Streptophyta; class Magnoliopsida; order Sapindales; family Sapindaceae; genus Nephelium; species Nephelium lappaceum. Next base: position 18,268,209 of record CM038007.1, read on the forward strand.
TCACATTGGTAACAACTCACAAGTACAACCGTCACTAATTATCATCGACAACGAAAACTTAATTAGTTATCGTTAAAGCAACTGACACTAACACATCTCTGTCAAACACACCACCCAAAGCTCCACAAGCCCATCTAAATCTAGTTTTGTTACGAACATTCTGATAAGTAACATCTCTAATTGTGTTATGAAACTCCGAGGCGGCCCCTAAGCCGCTATATATGACTTGTTTCAAGTCCAAAAACTGAACAGGTAACATGGTACCATATGTTATTAGTACGAATATATGTACTTGGTGGGGGTGCATGAAACCGAACATTCATGGAAGCCCCCACAGTCCTTGTCTGCATTTGCAACTGTCAACAGCACCTCTAGCTTTGATGTCTGTCAAACAAACCCGGATGCAGAAGAATTATTCATAAAAATACAGCCGTAGCGTTTTCAAAAAGACAAAAAAAATTACAGCCGAAGTGTTCTCTTAAAATATTGATGTGTCCCACGCCATCCACATATCTCTAGTGATTTTTTTATTCAATTTATCATCATCCACCCAATTTTTTTAAAGATCTACTATTCCTTTTTTGTAGCTTAAAAAATTGTCTACTCTTTACTTGTTGCAATTTCTTCGAAGATCAAGCCACAATTTTATATGGTTCCATGCGGTTTTTAGCCACCAAACCCCTCCTAGAACGATCTATTTGATTCTGGTCAAAAGTCAACTTTAAAATGGCTGGTCGGTCGCCAATCCTAGAAGTGATTGGTGATTTGTTGTTGTGATGCAACTCTTGATGTGACCAAGAGCTCTGGATCTTTCTTTTGAGTAAAGAATTATTCCTCCCAAAAAAAAAAAACAAAAGTCCCAATGAATTTAAATATTCACGTCGGTCCATTCTAGAAACCAGAAAAACATTTAAAAAGGGTTGGTGATCATATCTGAAGATCATAAATTTTGACCAGAAGATGAATGAAAAAAGTTATCATAATTACAAAATTCACACCTAATCACCAACCAACTAATGAATGTTGTGTTCCTGGCTAAGAAACATTGGTCTAAGTAGATAAGACTAGATTGGATAAAGTAAAACTTTTATTTTCAATTTTTGTTATTAATTTTCTCAGCTCTGGTTTGGTGGGCGACAAAGCAAGGGTCGTTATAGGATTGAAGTTGTCGTGTCTGAAAAGCTGCAAAAGACAAACCAATCAATTCTGCAATTCATTCGATTTTGTAGCTTTACACATGTTTCTCCTCTCACTTAGACACATTTCATCCGACAGTTGTAGTTATTAAACAACTTTTGTTTTTTTCTTTTTTTTCACGAAAGTAGCCCTAAGATTGCATTGCGCTGTACGAATCATCCAATGTCGATCTCTGTTAACACCCTTATAATAGCCACTTGTAAATGAGGAGCAAAGTTCAAAAATTTTATTTGGAGAACCTATTACACAAGATAAAAAATTATAAGGGGACTCGCAAGTCAGTTGCCTTGCTGCTGGTAAGACACTGCACCTGGCCTCCTCTGTGTGCATGAATAGGTTTCGAGTATCGCTTCTGGTAAACACGGATAATTACAATTAGACCCTCATGTGAAAATGATTAAATTATATTTAAATTCCTTTGACTTAAGGGTGGCAATATAGGTCACGATATGACGAGTCGACATGAATTTACAAAAATAAATGAGATATGGATTTGAGTTAAACGAATTCATGTCATAATCGTGTTAATTCGTTTAACTCGTTTATTAAACGAATCGAATTAGGTTTACTTAAACGAATCGCGAGTTGACACGATTAAATAAGGACTAAAATTGAAATATGGACATGTTATAAGGATTAGTGTGTAATTATCCATTTATATAAATACACATATTTAACCCAACCCTAATCTAACTCATTTTGATAGCCACCATCCTATATCAATTTTCTTCCTTCCTTCTCCTCTGTTACGCCTCACGCCGGCAGCCACCACCACCCATTCCACCATTGTCCCTCACAGTCACCACCACCCCTTCTCTCTCTCTCTCCCTCACGGTCACCTTCACCCATTCCACCCTTCTCCCTCACCGTCACCACCACCCCTTCTCCCTTCCTCTCTTTCATGGTCACCACTGCCCATTCCACTCCTCTCCCTCACGGTCACCACCTCCCTTTCTCCCTTCATCCCTCACAGTCACCATTACCCATTCTCCCTTCTTCTTCCATGATCATCACCACCCCTTCTCCCTCATTTCTTCACGGCCACCATCACCCATTCCATCTTTCTCCCTCACAGTCACTGCCACCCTTTCTCCTTCCCTCCTTCCCTCACGGTCACCACTACCCCTTTTCCCTCAAAGCTCACGGTCACCATCCCGCCTTCGTCACAACTTCTTCGTCCCACCTACACTAGTAGCTTGCACTCCATCAGGTGCTCAATCTAATTATCTACCTCGGATTGCAGTAGATCCACCGTTGGGTTTTTTTTTTTGTTTTTTTTTCTTTTGTAATGTTGCTATTGTTTTTTTTTTTTTTTTGTAAAAAGGAAATTGTAAATTACTGTGTTCTTCAATAATGATGGTTTTAGATGCAATGGATATTTGTGATTAAAATTGGTTTGTGCTGGATATCTGTAAAAAATTATTGATCTAAGCTTTTGGTTTTTTGTTTTCTCTAGATTGTCTTTTTTTTTTTTTTTTTTCCATTTTTTTGAGTTCATGATAGATGAAATTGGGTGACATGATGAAGGAGAAGATTATGAGTTTTGATTGGTTTAATTTGGTTGGTTTAATTGGATTTAAGTTTATGTTAAAGAAGATTTGTAATTGATTATTGTTAAACGAATTAAATGGATTAAACGAGTTAAACAAATTAACAGGTTAATGGATTCGGATCTTTTATGATTTAACTAATAAACGAATTAATCTTATTGATTCGTGTTATTCGTTTATAAACGAATTCACGTCGAATCCGAAAATATAGACTTGCTTCTTAAATGAATTTGTGTCGAATTGGTCAAATTCATAAACAAATCAAATCGAATTCAGCTCGACCTGACACACCAACCTGTTTTGCCATCCCTACTTTGACTATAAATGATTGTTGTTCCATGAATATAGATTTTGTCTTCGGATTGTTCGGGAGTAGAGTTAAGTAGTAGAGTTAAGTTATTAAGGTTTAAGCTGTTCATTAGCTTCACTATCACGTGTACTTGTAATAATATATATATATATATATAGTGTGTAAGGGAGACTAAATTTTATAAATTACAAAATTCGGGAAGAACTATATAAATTGTAAAAGAATTTTTTTTCCTTTGAGAAAAATATGTTGTTTATGTATATATGAGCCCTTTCCTAGCCTCCATCACTAGTAAAAGTATTATAAGTGTGATTCAAATAAGAAGTCAAAGTCCTATTGAATTTGAGATCCAAAAACTAATATTGAGTCTAAATACAATATGATATATTAACACTAAAAATTATTAAGGCGGTTCAAACGTATGCTGTTATGATATGTGAAAAAAATCTGTTTACGCTAATTTTATTGAATAAATGTAAAATTCGAACCCATAACCTATACCGGAGAAAAATGTATGGTCGGTCATTATTCAAAGTGGGTGGATGTGTACAGTTGTGGATCATCAATGGCAAACAAAAGGTAATTTGGTTTCCATTTAATTTTGGAATTAACAAGCAGTTGAGAGGGTGAGGTTAGCATAATAAATGCTAAAGAACATTTGTCAATTGTCATGGTCTCTTCGTTACTAACGATTTGTTTGACAATATTTTAAATGGGTTTTGATGAAACTTCAGTGACAGACGCTGCCATGTCTGACCTCCATTTTGAAGCAAAATCTCCATCAAGTCTTCTCTCAACGCGTGACACGTGGCACGCGCACAACCAAATGCTCACCTAATGGCCTGTATTCTATGTTTTATTCTTATTTTTTAATTTTTACAAGTGTCGACTATATACTTATCGATAAAGTGAATATTGGATTCTTATTTTTAAAAAATAATAATAACAAGTAGGAAACATCAAATTAATTGTGAAAACATCAAGATATTTTGGATATGTCTCATTTCAAAATATAAAGATTTTTTTTTAAAGGAAAAATATAAAGAATATTGAGAATATATTAGGTGTTATATTGAATATTGATATTTTCTATTTTATTAGTTGTATATTTATATGGTAATTACTACAGTCCAATCTTTCTAAAACAGAAAAAGTATTAAGAATATATGGATTAGTATATTGATATTTACTTTTCTACTGAATTTGTATTTTACATGCATGATGATTAATAGAGTATCCTATGTATAATTTCCATTTTTAAAGATCTTTGAAATTTAATAAAAGAAAATTCTCCGTTCCTTCAATTGATTGAGGAAAATTAGGCAAAAAAATATGTGTTAAAATGGTGATAGAAAGTGGTTCTAAGAGCATCTCCAATGTAAATATGGATTATTTTTTATAATCTATTGTCATGTCATCAATGTTCAAGGAATTACTTCATACATGACATTGAATAGCAATTAATAGACAGTGAAATTATAAAATGTTCTCCAATGCTTCTATTCAATATTCATATTTTGATGGGATGTCATTTTTTTTTAATTACAAAACTTACCAAAAAAAAGACAAAAATAAAAGTCAACTAGCTTTTAATAGAAAACATGAAGCAATTAATTTTATTTGCTGAATTGGCTGTCTAACAAACCCTTTGAAAATAGAGGGTCATGTTGACAATGTTGATTTCTTTTTTGCCACATCAGATTTATAGTGAGTGCAAACAATTGCATTGGAGAATCATATTTTGAGTCAATGTCTATCTATTCTATGTGGACTTCAATTTTTTCACAATCCATTAGTCCATTGGAGATGCTATAATATTTATGTTTTTTTTTTTAATAATAAATAATTGATGTTTCCATCTTTTTAATTTATTTAATCATAGTAAAAAAAAGAGACTTTATGGAGCATTGACCAGGCCCCCACTATAAATTAGAAAATTTCGCAGTGGCTTACGCTTCAAGTTTAAAGTCAACGTCTTGGGTGCGTGTCGACACGTTAGATATTAAATTCCATTAGCATTCATTAAGAAAATAAAATCCAAAGAAAATAATTTTTTTTTTTTCTTTTATAGAAAGTAAATAAAAACATTGTTGCTCAAGTTGATTTAACAGTTTAACTGATCCGCCACTCGGTCCACTCCCCACTTTAATCAATTGACATTTTCAATTAACCAGATAACGACAATTTTAAGTTAAAACTCAACAAGATTATGGTTTTCTTTCTTCATAAACATGAATTTAATTAAACTCTCCTTCACGTTTGATCTAACTACAGGCACACCCACAAAACTAAAATATTTTTTTTAAAAATATTAATGATGTGATAATTATAAATAAATTTATTACGTTATTTAGATAATAAATTTAAAAAGTTTTTGGTGTGTAGCATTACTTCTTTTTTTAAAAAACAAAAAAAAATTAAGGTTTTGTGATCTTATCAATAACAATCATTTGATTGATAGAAAGAGTGGATTATTGAAGAGAGTAAAGATTATCTGTCATCTTTTTTTTATTAAATTTTGATAATCTAATGTTACATCAGTATAAAAAATAATGAATGATCAAAATTATTATATATTTTTTTCTCTCATCCATGACTTAAATATAAAAAACTTCGCACAATGTCAACATTGACAGAATATTCTTATTATATAGAATAATATTTAAGAGTTGTTAGCGATGATTAATTTTACCAGCTAGTAATGTAGTTAAACTCAAAAAATTAATTTTAATTATGTAAAATATATAAAGAGTACTGTTAGATTTTTTAAATATTTTACCTAAATTTATGTTCAAATAATATGATATGTGAGTTGTTAAGATATTATAAATCGTAAAATGATATAATACTTGATAGAATATTAAAAACTCACGTATCATATCATCTATATTTGAAAATTCTAATACTATTCATATACAAAATTTATGAGAAACATCTAGATTGTATACTAATTGCTTTGATTTTTTTTTTTATTTGAGAATTAATTACTTTGATTTTTGGATCAACCACTAATCACTAATCACTAATCACTAATAATCACAATCGTTTTAAGATTCAGTGCAGGTGTGAGTTTTTCTTATTAAAAAAAACCCAACAGAGTGATCAAGAGTTGCGTTGGTCAATGGGGTGCAACAAAAAAGTAAATGGTAAGAAAAAACAATATCCGAACCCGGCCAAAGTATCAAATGGACAATCCAAAGTATTTGCTGGCTACAGTAAATTGAAACACAGCACAACACAAGCACACACACAGACAAAAAACATCTCTTCCTCCACTTTCCCTCTTCTCCTTCTTCGTACTCTCCCCCCAAACCAAGGTCCTTTTGCCCTTTCCATTCTCATATTTTTATTGTATTTATATATATATTTTTCTTATTGTCTTTTTTTTTTTTTTTGTTGTATTTATGCTGTTCTTTGCCTCTTCAAGTCGCAAGTTTAGAACTGTATTTTTTTGGTATGATATAGAGAAGGGTTGTTTTTGCTGCTGTTGTTAGAGAAGAGGGGAATTCTTGTGGATTTGTCGATTGTTTCCAGAATTTGATGTTGACCCAGGTCAGTAAATTTAATTTTCTACATGGGAAATGTTTTGTTTTTGGTTTTTGATTGTAATCTGTTTGAAAGATTCAATTTTGATTGGTAGATGTTTCTGTTTGATTGTTTTTGTTGATGCCCTTTTTAGATTTTGTCGTTTGTGTTAGTTGTTTGGTGTGAGATCTGGGGTTTCGTGTTTGTGATTGGGGTTGTTTAATCTTCGTTGAAAAAGTCATATTTGTGTGAATTTTGATTGGAAGTTTGTGACTTGAAGAAGGGTTTGATTGAACCTTGTTTAATTTTTTTTGGTTTATTGGATGCGATTCAGAGTTTAATGGGTTGAGAGTTGGTGTGAAAAGAATGGCGGGTATTTTTGTTGCTGATAAGGAAGATGATCAGTTCTTTGATACCCGGGAAGAGATCTGTTCTGTGTCTGATCGTGATTGTGATTCAGATTGTTCTGAGGACTGTTCTGTGTCTGGAGGTGATTTGGTTGATGGTGTTTTGGGTTATTCGAAGTATGATTTTTGGACTAAGTATCCAGTAAGTGTTAATGAGCGTCGCCAGAAGTTCTTATCATTGACTGGTTTGAGTTTGGATCAAAATTTTGTTGATACGGATGATTCAGAAGATGTGTCATGTGATGAAGTTCAATTGGATACTGAGAGAATTAGGGAAAATAGTGGGGCGGTGTTGAGAACTTCTGGTTCGGAAGATGAGATTTCCTCTAATCAGTCTTCCATGTCTTCGTGGTCATATGAAGCGCAGGACTTATCAGGAAATGATGCTTTGGAGGATAATGGTTTGTGTGGAATCAAGAATTCAGATGGTAGATTGGAAGCAGTTTCAGATGACAGAGACCAAGATGAGATACTCAGCAGACGGCAAGAGGGTTCAAGTCGGTCTCTCAGTTTTGATGAGTTTCAGAAAACTTCTGGGTCATCATCTCCTTCAGTCCATCGGCAGATGAGTACAGGAGATGATAAGGCAAGGAATTTGGTTGATGCAAGAAGTAAATCGAAGCGGGGTTGGTTGAGGAAATTAGGTGCTTTGGCACATATTGTTGACCGCCATGGGCCAGCTGATCTGAGTCCTAGTGATCATGAATCAACACTGGGTTCAAAAGTGCAAAAGGTTCGGGTACATCATACGAAAAAACAATCGAAGGAACTATCTTCTCTTTATTCTGGACAAGAATTTGTGGCACATAAGGGGTCAATTTTGACAATGAAATTCAGTCTTGATGGGCGATACTTAGCTAGTGCAGGTGAAGATGGTACTGTGCGGGTGTGGAAGGTCATCGAGGATGAGACATCAGACAGATTTAACATTCAAGAAGATCCTTCATGTGTATACTTTACAATCAATCATACATCCCAGTTAACTCCATTTGATGTTGATAAAGAGAATATTGATAAGACTAAGAGTTCAAAAAAATTATCAGATTCAACTTGTGTTATTTTACCACCAAAGGTCTTCCGGTTATTGGAGAAGCCTTTGCATGAGTTTCGGGGACATAGCCATGAGGTTTTGGATCTCTCATGGTCTAAGAATAGGGTCAGTATCATTTACTTAACCCTTCTATTTTATATTAGAATTAGTGTTCATGTTTCTAAAATTAGTTTGTAATTGAATTACGAACTGTACCAGGTAACTAGACTTCAGGAAACTAATATTGCTTTTATATTCTTATTACTCATTGCAGTTTCTGCTGTCATCCTCTGTTGATATGACGGTTCGTCTGTGGCAAGTAGGATGTGACAGATGCCTGAGAGTATTTTCTCATAATAATTATGGTAAACCTCTTACTTGTTTGCATTTACTTTTATCATATAAGTGATCAATGGTTTAATGTTTGTTAATCTATAAATATGGTTGTGTTTCTATTTCCCTTTATGTTTTTTATGTGTTACAGGTTGATTTGTAAATATTCTTATTGTTGTTACAGTGACTTCTGTTGCTTTCAATCCTGTGGATGATAATTATTTCATTAGTGGTTCAATTGATGGGAAAGTTCGTATCTGGGAAGTGCTTCGCTGTCAGGTTGTTGATTACACTGATATAAGAGAGATAGTCACTGCTGCCTGTTACCGCCCTGATGGAAAGGTTTGGTTAATTCTTGCTTCTAGCTTTTGGCAAGAATGAAAAAAGTTTAAAAATTTCATCTAAAGAGTATCCTTGCTTGATTATGGCAGGGAGGAATTGTGGGCACCATGACTGGAAATTGCCATTTCTATGATATTATAGGTATGCATATATACGACTTTAAGCCAGCTTTTCCATTATCAGTACTAGAAGTTTGTGGTTTTGATAAATGCGTATGTATATTGGTGTTGGGTTGTTTTGTCTTCTAAACCTATTTAACTATAATTTTCACATAGTAGCAGAAATATTGCTTATGGTTGGGTATAAAAATGTATTTTAGTTATATTTTGACCATTGTTTATATGTCATGACTGAATTCATATTGGTGCTGAATGGATTTACTTCTTATCAGAGAAAAATTTAGGTGGGTGTGGATTGGTTTTGAAGCCACGCTCACTTTTTGTTGTTGTTGTTGTTGTTGTTGTTGTATGTTTTTAGTGTCTTTGTACTTCTTGTTGAATATAAGTTCAATGACCTTGATGATCCCTTTAAAATGTTTTGGGTCTAATAGGAATCAGTACTATGTGTTGTGGGTGGGATGCAGAACATTGTAAGTCTTAAGGAGAAGCCTGCCAAACGAACCTTGATCATTATGATTCTATCACTTTTGCATGACAAAGTATTCAAACTTGGAATAGCTGATTGATTTTGATGAAATTGCTTACACTTGAGGCTAGTCCCGAATCTATTATGTTTGAAAACATATGAATGTTGAACCGTACTTTGGATAGGTTGTTGCAAAATCATTAAATGCAATGGCATTTGATGCTCTATATTATAGTTTAAGAAAATTATCGGATTTTGTTTTAGTAACTGTATGTTTATTATGTACTTGTTAATGATAATTTTATGTTTTAAAGACTATCAGCCTGGATAATAGTTGATAATGTTTGTATGGAACAGAAAATCAATTGCACCAGCATTCTCAATTATGCTTACAAAGCAAAAAGAAGATACCGGGCAAGCGGATAACTGGCTTTCAGGTGGTTAATCTTCAAATATTTTTCATTTAATATTGATAACTAATGCTCTTTTATCTAACTTGGAAATGACTTATTTATGGTTATTTTGCTCTCTCCAGTTTTCTCCAACTGATCCAAGTAAAGTAATCGTCACTTCTGCTGATTCACTGGTTCGAATACTTTGCGGGTCAGAGATCATATGCAAATTTAAAGGTGTGGTTTTTTTTTTTAAAAATTTTTTTTCTGTATTTGCATTCCTGCAATTGTTAATTTTTATTTTTGAAGTGTTTAAAAATCTGTAGATTGTTTAGTATCGTTTTGAGTACTCAATAATTCTGGTTTCCATTTGTTAATATTGTTATGTTCTTTCCTCTTCCAGCATCAGGTTTTCGGATTGCAGGAAGCCAGATGTTTGCAACTTTCACCTCAGACGGAAAACATGTTGTCTCAGCCAGTGAGGATTCTAATGTCTACATCTGGAATAACATAAACCAAGACAGGACTTCTAGCCATGCAAAGAGCATCTGGTCTTGCGAGAGTTTCTTGTCCCACGATGCGTCTATTGCTGTTCCTTGGTTTGGCATTGAAACCATGCCAGGAACACTTCCATCCCCAACATTTGGTGGGAATATGCAGAGAAATATGCCTGAAAATGGGCAGAAGCATGACAACGTCGATGGGGAAGACGACCAAAGGATGTCTCACTCTTCGCCGGATTGTTTTTCTCTAGCGCGTGGATTTTTTTTGGAGTATATGACTAGGGGTGGTGCAACTTGGCCTGAGGAGAAACTTCCTAATACAAATCCAAAGCCAATGCTACCTCCCATCTGTAAATCCAAGTTGAAGCTTTTGAGAAGTGCTTGCCAAAACATTTTAAGTTCTCCTCACTTGTGGGGTCTTGTTGTTGTTACTGCAAGCTGGGATGGACGGATTCGAACTTACCTCAACTATGGGTTACCTATCCGTCTTTGAGACTCAAAATCTAAGAGGATTGGCAAATCTATCAGGGCACACTGCTCAGGCTGTTAGGCGTTTTGAAGACATTTGTTTTTGCATTGCAGCTCAAGTGTCATCAAAGGTTGTGGTGTTTTTATGTGATCATCTTTGCATGAGCATTTAGTATATAGATGACAGATAAAAGAAGGATTTTATTCCATAAATTATGAAATGTATTAGTCCAATTAGGCGGAGCCGGATGGCTTCGGCGTATATTTTTTTAATGCCCTCTGGCAAGGTGTCAAAACATGGCATTTATAATTGTATCTTCTCTAATCTATATAATTCTTTGATTTGTTCAAGGGCATTTAGCTCTCTTACATATATATGCATTGAAGTTACTGTCTTCACAGACCCATTTTTATGTATAACTATTAACTGAGAGATGAATTTGATATCTGATTTTGTAGAAATGAAATAGTATGTATGGGGTTCAAACTGCAGCATTCCCATCTGGTTTATGTTTTGAGTCGTCCAAGACCTATGCTTTGTTTAATTTTTTAATATCATGAATTTGAGGAGTGACTTATAATTATCATTGGATACAATTTTTTTATCCTAAAAGATGTCACCAGAATCTTACCATAGATTTTTGAGGGATTTCAGAACCTAACAAGAAATTGTTATGATAAGCTGGTCAAGGTATTAATACTATATATTTGACTCCAAATCAAAACTTGCTCGGTCTCCTGATATCAATAGCAAGTAGCAGCTCATTAAAGAATGATGGGTGCATTCCAATGTTCGAAATTTTTTTATAATTATCACAAGTTAAAGGGATCTAATCAGACCCGGTAATTACGTTTTTTATGCTCGGTTGAAATCAATGACCGTCAATGGTCGGTTTTGGTCTTTTGGATAGTCCAAGTCCAAGTGCTGAACTGGACAACTCTATTTCACACTAGACATTGAAATCTTTTGTAGTCTTAAATGGAGTTTATATTGAGTTAAAGCCATAACTTAAGTTTGCAGGTTTCAATATCTGATCCATCGTATTCCTTATAATTACCGACACTTTATTGAATTGTGGTACACCACCCTCTTCATATGATGGAGGTTTGACTCTTTTCTATATTGTAGGAGTACTGCATTATTAGTATTTTCTATTTGTAGTATAGACCTCTAATTCGATTTACATATGCATTTCATAATAATAATAATAATAATAAGGGATAGCTTTATTTTGATCCCTATATTTTTGAAAAACTTCTTTTTAAATGCAAATGATTTGTTTATAGCGTTTATGGTCTCTTTTATTTTAAAAACTTATCAAATTAATCCTTACTGTCAATTAATAGGCAGTCAAACATTTTACATGTGGGGATAATTTCGTTTTTTAATATTAATTGGTGACATAAAGACATATGTTAAATGATTTTTTTTTGTTTAAAAAATATTAAAATAAAATCAATAATTAAAAGCGTATATAAAATTAAGAGAAAAACAGTCTTTGATCATTTTTGTTGGTATTCACCATCAAAGATCACGTCATAAGGATTGATTTGATGAGTTTGTGAAACATTAGAGACAATGAACGCAATAAATGAATTTGCATTTAAAAATAAGAAGTTTTCTAAAAATATAAAGATTAAAATGAAGTTTTCCTTAATAATAATAATAATTCTAAATTTAAGTTATCTTTAAGCATATAACTCTTAGCAAAGAAGGTATCGGTGATTGTAATTGTAATTATAATGCCAAAAAAAGTATATGTATATATTTTTAATAGAATCAATAAAATTTGGAAGCTGTAGATAAAATTCACAATTACTGAAATTTTATTTGATTGCTGTAGACATAATTGATGTACAGAGAGCATATTTTCATTCGCATTTTTTTTGACATATGAGTTCACAACCAAATTAATTATACGGAGTTCTGTTATGTGTGTAAATTCGTAAATGACTTTCATTGTTGCATATAGGAGGCCAGTCACTTGTTCATATAAATGCGATAAATTATGGGATGAGTTGTTGATTTCATTAATTAGTTGAGTCGGTGATGCTAGTAGTTGTGATTCACGCTAATTGTTTGTTTAACGGGAAATTATAATAGAATTAGTTAGTGACTATATACGGTAGATAGTGAGGAGCTATAAAAACAGTAATTATTAATTTCTAGGAGCTGCCTATAAGATATGAATGAGAAAGAAGAAAGAGTGTGAAGTATTTTTTTCAGAAGAAAGAATGAAATGTTTAGTGTTGGTAAATATTTTTTCCCTTCTAAAGAATTTCACAATTAGATTGTTATTATCTTAAACTAACCAACAAGAGAGTAGTCTCTCCGATCAGGCAATCCAGAGCATCCTTATATTTATCCAAAACTTGATTGTAAAAAAGCGATCATATCATAAACAATACTTTGAAAATTCGGACAGGAGGTATAATCAACGTAGGAAATTTTATGCTTATTGAGTTACATGTTAAAAATAGAGTCTCAAAACCTCTTAGTTATAATATACTGATTATACACCCCCCTTTCAATATTAAAGTGGTAGGGGTTTACTTCCTACCAAATATATTTTAGAGTAACGTTAGAGTCCTCAAATTTTTTATTCAAACTCATGTTTAAATGATATGTTATGTGAGTTATCAATATTATATGAAATATCATACAATCTCATGATTTACAGGATGTTGATAACTCATATGCCACATCATTTGGACATAAATTTATGCAAAAAATTTAGGAAGACTAGTATTACGCTATATTTTAGTATAATGGAAGTAAATGTTTCTTGATTATAACCATGAGAGTAATTATCTAGACTGTAATTAATTATGGATCTTCATAAGATTTGACAGACTTTGAAGTTGCCGGATATCAACTTAGGAAAAAAAAAAAAAAGCAGTTAAAAGCTTCGGTCCGTCTGGCCTACTTTATATATTCTGTAATTTTGATTGGTTACCTATCTCTGATGCTTAATACGTGCTATTAATAAAAGGCGTAAAGATATTAGAATTACTGAAAGTTTTCTATAGAAGTGCTAATCGAAGAACGCTGGAATTTTGAAGAAAAAGTTGGTTGAGATTGAAGCTTAAAATATTGTTAGAAAGAATTCAACACCTTTTCATAGTTTAATTAGTATATAATTTTTTCGGTCATCGTTCACAAGGAATCTTAAACTGATCGAATCCGATTCAACGTACATTTTAATTCATATCATATTTTATATACTATTATTATAAGATAGATTCAGTGCATATATATATACATATATATATATATATAGGGGTCGAGGGTGATTGGTAGGGCCTTGGAAAGATTAATACTTTGACTGCTTGATTGCTCGAGCTCTGCTTAGTTTGATAGTGATAGTGGTCACTAAATTGTGTGTTTTGATTGATTTTCCAATAAGATGGGAAGAACCCCTTGTTCTAAAGTGGGTTTGAACAGAGATCCATGGATTGCCAAAGAAGATGCTTTGCTCACTAACTGCATTCAACAACATGGTGAGGGCCGTTGGAGATACTAGCCCAAAAATGCTGGTATGCTTCTCGATCGTTCTATATATCTTCAGAAAATGTTTCCGAGAAACATTTTTAAAATCAGAATATATGTATTAGTATTTGAAAACACATTTGATACAATAAGTGTTTTTATATTTATTTTTATTTTTTAAATATAACTTGCGTTAAAGGTGACTCATCTAAGGGTGATTCAACCTGCATTTTCAGTTACCAAGTCATATTAGACAATAATTGTTTTTGAATTGAAGTATAAAAAAATCAAGATTTTTTACTAATCTTTTGAATGTAAATTCGAGTTTCAATAGTTTTCACAAAGCATATATTTTAGTTACAATCCCAGACAAAAAAAAAAAAAAAAATTATGTTTGAGTTCTCTATGGAAGGCCTTGTTAGCGTCATCGAAGTTATTCACATGTGGCATATTTAAAGCCAAAGATTATATTAACTATAGCTCATTAACTTGATTTTTTTTTTTTCAACATGATCAAGGCATACTTAGATGTGGCAAGAGTTGCAGATCGAGATGGGTGAACTATCTCTGATTGAACATCAAGAGAGGAAACATTGCACTTGATGAGGAGGATCTAATCATCCGTCTCCGTACCCTTTTCGGGAACCGATGGTCTCTCATTACTAAGTGATGGAAATCAAGATAGCAATCATGGAGAATAATGAGATAATTGGACAACGAGACAATTAAAGTCAATCGGGCTGATTCGTGAAGACAATTGAACTTTATTGAGCTTCAATTAGATGCAAATTGGGCTATTATTTAGTTGTTTGAATTAATTTGGGGTTACTTTGTATTATGAGTTTGGTTTTTATTTAGTTTAGTCTAGTTAATTTTATGTAAGGCTTTTTGGGTTAAGACATTTAATTTAATTTAAGACCGTGAGTATGTTTAGTTAAACTTAGTTGTTAGGGGGCAGGGGTTTCATGTTAGGGTTTGATTTGTTTGCCTATTAAAAAGCTTGTAACCCTAAGCCAATAATATTAATGATGATATAGCCGTCTTTTGAATTAAAAAAGAATAGAGATTTGTTTCTTTTTTATTCTTTATGAACATGTGATTTTATCAAGCTATGTTTGTGATGATCGAAATCATGACTTATTTTCCACTTTCTCATTTATGTCTTGAGAGTGGCGTCAATATCATTTTTGTTATAATTTTGGTTTTTAATTATCATATATTTAATAGGTTAAAATTCTTTATAATTTTGGTTCTTAAATAATATAATCAAAGAGTCAAAATTTTCGTTATACACTTATTTTAATCTTTTTTTGGATTGTGTTTCAATTTGATTGTGGATATCGTATATATTTTTATATATAGAGTTCGCATCAGATGGTATCAAGCCTTTGAGTATTAATCCAGGTTTGATTTATCAATTTATTTATTTTTTATTTTATTTTTTTTTATAGTTGCATATGGATTCGCACCAACAATATGTTTTTTGAATTTGCAACATGCTGGTTCATCAATATATTCTTGGCTGAATCAAATTTGAATTTGCTTTCTGGTTAGATTCATCATTCATCATCAAGTTGACTTGTTAGCCGCACCTTGTTACTTGTCTTCAAGTGCACATCATTTTGTTAGTTTCTTTTCTTTACATTATCTTATTATCACACCAACTACTCGCTCAACATCACCATCAATTCTTTATATAAATAAATGAATGTATATATATATATATATATATATAAATATAGTTTCAGTCATACTTCTTTTGTTGCATCCTCCACCAACCATTACCAATTTTATATTATTTTTGGCATCAATCTTTCTTTTTTTTTTTTTTTTGTCTTCTTGTGTGATTAGTAACCAAGTTGTTTGCTGGTCTGTTCGCAACGTTGTTCACCTTCAGTGTTTCATATTGTTTTCATGGCCTCAATGGCCGAATATTATCAATTCTTTTGGGTTCCTGAATTCATGGCTGGTCGAATCTTATTTGCATCAAATTATCATCAATCTTGATTTATTGTGGCTGAATCCTTGCTTGAGTGATGTCAATCTTGAATCGAACCAATTAGGATTTTGGATAAAATTATTCTTGGGTTGAATTAACATCTACGGTTCTTGATTTCTTGCTGTCATATATCTTGATCCATAATTCTTAATTGATTTGCAAGATTCACAGGACTTAGTGTTTCTTGAGTGATATACACATGAGTAGAATGAAACTCATGAGGAAGTGTGTGAGGTTTTCACTAACATTCTTTTAGGTTTCAATTATGTCTTCGAACAACAATAAAGATGAGTCTCGATTTAAGGACAAATTATTTTGAAAAAAAAAAGGAATGATAGAAATTAAAATAGCAATCATGGAGAACAATGAGATAATTAGACAACGAGGTAATTGAAGGCAATCAGTCTGATTCATGAAGGCAATTGGACTTTATTGAGCTTCAATTGGATGCAAATTAGGCTATTATTTGGTTGTTTGAATTAATTTTGACCTAATTTGTATTATAGATTTAATTTTATGTAAGACTTTTTGGGCTAAGACATTTAATTTAATTTAAGTCTATGAGTGTGTTTAGTTAAGTTCAGTTGTTAAGAGGCTAGGATTTCATGTCAGGGTTTGATTTGTTTGCCTATAAAAAAAGTTTGTAACTCTAAGCCAATAATACCAATGATGACGAAGCCGTCTTTTGAATTAAAAGAGAATAAAAATTTGTTTATCTTTTATTCTTCATAAACATGTGATCTTATCAAGTTATACTTATGACGATCGAAATCATGACTTATCTCTCATCTTCTAATTTATGTTTTGAGAGTGGCGTCAATATCATTCTTGTTATAATTTTGGTTTTTGATTATCATATATTCAATTGGTCAAAATTCTTTATAATTTTGGTTCTTGAATGACATAATCAATAAGTCAAATTTTTCGTTATAAACTTATTTTAATATTTCTTACAATTGTATTTCAATTTAATTGTGAGTGTCATATCTTTATATACAGAGTTCGCATTAGTTGGTATCAGAGCTTCGGGTATTAATTCAGATTTGATTTATCAATTTTTTTTTCAATGTTAATTTTTTTTTATAGTTGCATATCGATTCACACTAACAATATATATTTTGAATTTGCAACATGCTGGTCCGTCAATATATTCTTGGCCGAATCAAGTTTGAATTTGCTTTCTGGTTAGATTCATCATTCATCATCAAGTTAGCTTGTTAGCCGCACCTTGTTACTTGTCTTCAAGTGCCCATCATTTTATTAGTTTCTTTACATTATCTTATTATCACAACAACCTCGTGTTCAACATCACCATCAATTCTTTATATAAATAAATAAATATATATATATTTATATATATATAGTTTCAGTCATTCTTCTTTCTCTGCACCCTCCACCAACCATTACCAATTTTATATATTTTTTGGCATCAATCTTTTTTTTTTTTTTCTTTTTGTCTTCTTGTGTGATTAGTAACCAAGTTGTTTGCTGGTCTGTTCGCAACGTTGTTCACCTTCAGTGTTTCATATTGTTTTCATGGCCTCAGAGGCCGAATATTATCAATTCTTTTGGATTCCTGAATTCATGGCTGGTCGAATCTTATTTGCATCAAATAATCATCAATCTTGATTTATTGTGGCCGAATCCTTGCTTGAGTTATGTCAATCTTGAATTGAACCAATTAAGATTTTGGATAAAATTATTCTTGGGCTGAATTAATATCTACGGTTCTTGATTTCTTGCTGTCATATATCTTGATTCATAGTTCTTAATTGATTTGCAAGATTCACAAGACTTAGTGTTTCTTGAGTGATAAACACATGAGTGGAATGAAACACGTGAGGACATGTGTGAGGTTCTCCCTAACATTCTTTTAGGTTTCAATCACGTCTTCGAACAACAACAAAGATGAGTCTCGATTTGAGGATAAATCCTTTGGAGGAAATTGGGAATGATGGAAACCAAGATAGCAATTATGAAGAACAATAAGATAATTGAACAATGAGATAATTGAAAGCAATTGGATTGATTCTTGAATGCAATTGGACTTTATTAAGCTTCAATTGGATGCAAATTAGGCTATTATTTAGTTGTTTGAATTAATTTGAGCCAAATTTGTATTATGGATTTGGTTTTCATTTAGTTTAGTATATTTAATTTTATGTAAGACTTTTTAGACTAAGACATTTAATTTAATTTAAGCTCATGAGTGTGTTTAGTTAAACCCAGTTGTTAGGGGGCTAGGGTTTCATGTTAGAGTTTGATTTGTTTGCCTATAAAAAAACTTGTAACCCTAAGCAAATAATATCAAAGATGATGTAGCCGTCTTTGAATTAAAAAAGAATAGAGATTTGTTTCTCTTTTGTTCTTTATGAACATGTAATTTTATCAAACTATACTTGTAACGAACGAAATTATGACTTATCTCTCACCTTTTCATTTATGTCTTGGGAGTTGCGTCAATATCATTTATGTTATAATTTTGTTCTTGATTATCATACATTCAATTTGTCAAAATTCTTTGTAATTTTAGTTATTGAATGACATAATCCATGGGTTAAAATTTTCGTTATAAACTTGTTTTAATCTTTCTTAGAGTTATATTTCAATTTAATTATAGGTGTCATATCTTTACATACGGAGTTTGCATCACTAAGCGTATTCTAGGTCGAACAAATAATGAGATCAAGAACTATTGGAATACTCATCCGAGCAAAAGATTTAAGAAAACTACTTCTTCAGATAATTCAAAATCATTGAAAGAGAAGAAGAAGAAAAAGAACCAAGATAATGCAAATGAAGAACCTAAAAAGATGAAAATATACCTCCCAAAGGCGATTAGGGCTTCTCCATTCTTGTTGACTTTTAAAAAAAATAATTTTGATAGTATCATCAAGAGTACATCATCTAATGGATCCCATCTCAAAGAAACCGATGATTACGATGAAAATTATCAAATAATGCCATATTTTAAAGACTATATCGAAGAAATTAACGATCGCAATGAAAGTAATCAAATGATAAGAAATTTGCAAGAAAAATGAAACAACATTGATGATACACATAATATTGTTAGTGAACTCTTTGAGGAGTAAGAGCAACTTCTTAAGTTAGAAGATCAAATCAAGTTTGATGCATTATCTGTCGACTCGTTTTTTATTTGACATTAATTAGTAGAACGATCAGAGAATGGCCTAACTAAATGGTAAATCTTGACCTAGCTCTCAAATCTCTTTGGTTTGCGAGTTTGAATCTCATCTACCTTTATATGTGGCAATTTTCATTCTATTATTCCTTTCGCTTGGGAGTCTTTATCTCCTCCCATTTCTAAAAATTTTAGTTTTGAGCCGTATCTTAGGGTTCTAATCAAACGAGTTTGATATATAGTTATTGTATGTGTAATAATTAAAAAAAAATAATAATAAAAGGATCGAGTAGATTTTGATTAATTAACAATAATAAACATGTTGTGGGAGGTAATTCAACCGAATGGTTGATTTTGACGCACTGCTTGCATGCCACGTGCCTCCCGTCGTTATTGGGATCAAGCTATCTCTGTCTTATTTCTGTTTGAAATAAAAAAAATAAAGTAATTGTAAAGTTGATTTGGTTCAATTCCATTATTTCTAATGGCAACGGAGATTCGTATTATCATTATTATTATTTTTATAGAGATTGTTATTTATCAACTTGGCTAGATCGGTCTAATCAACGGCTAGCAATTGATAATGACTTCGAAATCCTGACATATAAATGAGTTTAATAGTACTATTCCAGTGTTCGCCATTCCTTCCATTTATCTTTACCTGAAGATTATCATATACATATATATCCTATCAAACAAAAAGTATCGGTTTTTTTAATAATCAAGACCGTCGATATTAATATATGGCAAATATTTCAGATTAAATCCAACTTCTTATCAACAAATAAATTAAAGAAACACATTATAATTGCTTATGTGGTCAATCAAATGTTTAGTATAATCATTTCTATCAATTAATAAGCATCATTGTGAAATAATAAATTAACTAATTAATAAGAGTATCTCTAATACTATTATACATTTTTTAGTTTCTATAAGCGACACATTAACTATTGTTTGACAATATATATACACACATATTTTTATCTCAAATGTAATTATTAAAAACAAAATATGTATCTAATTTTGACCAATCACCATTAAATATGTGTCTCATTTTTTTTCCTATTTATATATTATAATTAAGAGGAAAAAAAGATAAATCTTCATACTTTTAATTGATTGAAAAATTTGAAAAAATCTAGCCAACATTTCTAAGAGAATTCTTCAATTGAGAAACTCATATCTATAATTTTTTTTTTTGGTCAGTTAGCAATCATGTTTGGGTTAGATCATTACACTGGAGATAATTTTCTTATTATCTATTTATTCTATGGGATAAAAAATTCAGTTCAAATAAATAATTAGATTGAAATTGCTCTGACTAAATAAATATGATTGACAGCTGCGTTTCCTTTGAAAAGAAAAAAGGAACAATTATATTTAGGAAAAAAATCATTTTAGTCTTTACCTTTTGTAAAAGAATCAATTTTTTAATTATGTTTTGGAAGATAACGAAATGGATTTTAACGTTTCGAAAAAATACCAAATTAATTATTTCTGTCAGTCAACTGATGGTCAAACCTAACGGATGACATAGTGTGTAGAGATAATTTTATCATTTCAAATCGTAACTCGAAATCTAAACACATGTACGAACCTTATAATTTGAAAAAAAAAATAAAAAAGAAAGGAAAATTAAAAATAAAGAATTAAGAAAAATTTTAAAAATAATAATAAATGAAAGAATAGATATTTAATAAATATAAAAAATAAAAAAATAATTTAAAAATAATGAAAATGATATTTACCATTAAAAGAATTGAAAATTTTTTACATTAATAAAAAAAATAAAAAATTAAATGATTTTTATTAAAAAAAAAAAAATCATCCCCTTATCACTTCAATTTCATCGAACCTAGAAATCTCATCCGTGTCTCTCTTTCACCATCAACTGCAACATCGTCTCTCTCACTGGAAGAGATGAAATCGTATCTCTCTTTGCTCTCATTTTTTCTTCGCTGTAATATAGTGATTTTTTTTTATTATTTACTAATTTTATTTAATTATTCTAGTTTACAATAACATTTAATAATTAATAATTTTTTAAAATTTGTACTAAAACAAATTGAGTCCAAGGGCAAAACTATAATTTCACAAAATTTACATATCAAACTAGTAAAGGATAATTTAGTAATTAAATATTATTATAACATTTAATTATGGATGGAGGTATGATGGTTTTTTTTGTCCATTTTAACTCAGTCCAAGGGTAAATGAGTCTTTTTAAGTTTTTCGTTAAATTTAATCGTCAGTTAATTGACGAAAATGATTAATTTAATATTTATTTAAAACGTTATGATTTATTTTATTATTTTTTAAAATATAATTAAAAATTTAATCATTTTTTAAAAGTTAAAAACTAAAATAATTTTTTCCTTTATATTCACAGGTAAGATAATCCATCTATATTTGATTGATTACTGATCATCCTCGTCTTTCTTTCATTACTAGCTTCTGAAAATTGATAAGACGGTCTTTGATAAGAGTCACGAGACAACTGCAACATAATTGATCGAGGGTAGCTGAGCAAACCACTCAGAGTCACTGCAGGACTTCAATAATTTGTTTGTCGAATCACCAAACAACAAAGGATGGTTGCTAGGCGGCTTCTCCGGTACAGTGTTTCTTCTGCACAAACGAGGAGATATGTCTATAATTTATACAAAATTATATTTATATTCATTAATTAAATCAATACGTAATATTAATATCATTTCATATTAAATTATGATTCATTATTAATTTTTAATCCGTATTTTAGAAACAGATAGTTTTATAAGCGTAGACTTAGATGACTTTATTGTAAGTACATGATTAAATATAATTAAATAAATTATAAAAGTTATGAAATTCCTTTACTTTAAATAGTGGCCCATTTTCTTTAAATATTGGTATAATCGTTCGATTGATGATTTTATGATATTAAAGGAAATAAGAGTTATTTTTAAATGATATTTAAAATCCTGACAGTTTTCAACATATGATTGGATGAGAATTAAAGTTTTGCAAAAAATTAAATTTAACATTATTTTATTTTATCCTTTTCAATTATTTCAACAACGGAAGAAGACACTGCAAATTATTTTGTCTTAATGTACAGTGTCCTTGTCACATGTCCCAAAGAACATTATTATTAATGTACAGTATACAAACTATAAGTTTTTGTTTTTTCTGAAAAGCAGTACACAGACTATAATTTATAACTTGAGAATGTGCACATAAAAAAAAAAAACATAATATTGCACCACTTCCTATCTTTCCATCTCCGTTTTTGCGTGTTTCGAAATTATCAAAGAGAGAAAAAAATGG
Organism: Nephelium lappaceum; assembly: GCA_021234005.1. NCBI lineage: Eukaryota > Viridiplantae > Streptophyta > Magnoliopsida > Sapindales > Sapindaceae > Nephelium > Nephelium lappaceum. Next base: position 18,290,797 of record CM038007.1, read on the forward strand.
GAAGAGCCCCATGCTGTTCCATGGTGGTCGGATTGGAGAGAGGTCCATGGACTGCCAAAGAAGATGCTTTGCTCATCGACTATGTTAAAAGACATGGTGAAGGCCATTGGTCAAATGTCCCAAAAAATGCTGGTAAACAAAAATTGTAATTTGTTTTCTAGGCATCTGTATTTCCTTAATAAAATTATATCATGTTTACATTCTATAAACGAAAGTATTTGTTTCTTTTAATGTTTTAAAGGGCTACAAAGATGTGGGAAGAGTTGCAGGCTGAGATGGATGAATTATCTTCGACCGGACATCAAGCGAGGGAATTTCAGTCCTGATGAGGATGACCTGATCATCAGGCTCCATAAGCTTTTGGGAAATCGATGGTCTCTAATTGCTAGGAGATTACAGGGGCGATCAGACAACGAGATCAAGAACTACTGGAATTCCCATCTCAGCAAAAGACTACTACTCCAAAGAGCTGGTACCAAAACCGACCAACCCAAAGCATCAACAGATTCAAAGAAGAAGAAAAACGTAAAGACCCACCCAGAAAATGCAAACCAGAAAGAAACCACAAACACAAACACAAGTCTTCAAAGACCTACAAGGGTTTTCCCATTTTTGTCGCCAATCGCAAGAAACGAGAGTTTAGATAGTATGCCATCTGGAAGCAGCCACGGAGAAGGAAAGATTACAAGAGCAGCAAATGACATAGCAGCTCTGAACTCGTTAACTCCACCTTGGTCTGATCCGGTGGTGGCTGGCGGCGATGGAGAACTGAACCTGTTTGATCATAATGTGTTTGATATTTCAAGCCTGGATGATTTAATACCCACGGAAGAATATCATAAGATGTTCAATAAAACGTATGCGGAGTATCAAGAACTTCTCATGAGTTCTGAGAACCATATTGTCGAACTAGATTATGCTTTGGTCGATTCCTTTTTCGTTTAAAGAAAAGGTGTAGACTAAATCAAATGCATGTGTAGCTGTTCGTTTAAGTAACCAGGGATATACATATATTGAGATCACCAGGAATATTTGTTATTCTTAATTTGTATTTTGCGTAATAATGAGTATATTCGTTTTGATCTATCAAGTACTGTAAATAATTTAGTGAGGATTGGGCTAAAATTAATGTGGGGTGCACAATACTATTATGTAAAGTGACAGGATTACAATGTACTACATAGCTTCTTACAAATTTAAATAATAAAATAAAACTAAAAGTAAGAAAATTATGGATATTATATATTCAATGGAATGAAAAAATTATTATTAAATTTGTATGTTGTAAAATGAGAGGTATGAGTATGACTATATTTAATGTCCGTATCTTTAATGACTTTACAGTTAGGTATTAACATTGCAAGAAAAAACTAACAGCTAGTTCATCATGATCCCACATCATATTTTGGTCCTTGAAATTTAAATATTAAGCCATATTTAATGCATAAAATAGATAGATTAGATTTCTTTTGGAAATATTTCTAAAAATTCAAGATTAAGGGAGGGGGAATGACTTAAACTTACAACTTCTTCCACGTAAATACAAGAAGCATACCACTAAGCTACCAACCTCATCTTGTCTCGATGGATTCTATTAAATTGCGATGAATGAACTATAACTGGTTCCATTTTCAAATGTTCATATCAAGCATAAATCTATGCTAAATAATTCAAATTAATTTTAACATCAAAACATTATGGACAAATTAAAAATTTTAGACATTGATAGTCAAGGTTTTATTGAGACATGTCGATATTAAATATTATATGTAAAGGTAAAAAAATATACTTTTGTAATATGATGAGATATCTACTCCCATATATGAGAGACTATTCCTTACACATGCTAGCTGGCAGAACCTATCAACAGTAAATATACACGATGCGAAAATCTACTCGTATTAGTATAAAGAGATATTTTATCCCACATAAGGGACGATCACTCTTTACACATGTTGGCTATTGGGACCTGTCGATATTAATTACTATATACACAACTCGAAAATTTATTTTTATAATGTAAAAAGACATTTACTCTCATAAAAGAAGAGAAAACTCCCTATAAATATGGATATATAGGCATTAGTTAGTCTCTAAGTATTTCGATCACATATGTAAAGAAAAAGTTCTCAAACCATTTAATTTATGAATCTGGATCCTCTACAGAATTGACATTTTTTTTTTAATTTTTTTAAAGCGTGCAATTGATTGTTGTAAAAGTAAAAAATTAGATATAATAATCACTTTTCTATCTTTTATTTATTATAATACTAATATATTAGGTCATGAAAAAGGTCTAACGCACGAGAGGATCCATATTCTTAGTTTATATAGGTGTGGATCATGTGCTAGACATATAAATTTAGGAACAGATATTTGGAGCTTGAACAGAACTTTCTAGGTTTGTAAAAAAAGAGTCAAATAAGTGATGATCTATATTTTACTGTGTGCATCAAATGTCAAAACAACAGACGACAATAGGAAAGGCACTTGAAACTAGAAGGAAAAAAGGGGTGACAAGTGCATAAAATATAAAACTCCGTACACCATGATCTAAGCTTATCATCGTAACCCTAATAGAGTGCACGTATCGAATCATAATCTATAACAGTATCCAGAGTACAAATATGGATTACAAGTGAAAAACGCTTGCATGACGTCTGTTACTATACAATTCGAAATCATAGAGATGGAAAGGGCTTTCATATTTCATATTTCATGCTCCAGGTCTAAATTCCCGCAATTGATAGAAAGACCAGATTTCAATTACAAATAAACTGAAAACGCACCTTGTCCATCACAAACATTGGACATGAAGAGTTTGACAGGTTGCGATTTGAATATTTCAGCTGTGGCCGTGGTGAAAAAGAAACTAAATATGCCATGGCAAAACGATTAACAATACCATTTTACTATTCATCATACACAATTTGGATCTATGTTAGTGTTAAAAGGAACCACAAATATGTTTATTAATGCATCGTAACTTTGAGTTTTAAATATTAGAGTTGAAACATTTTTATCAACTTAAACTTTTGAGTCTAATAATTCTAATATGCTTGTTAGTGTATATAATCTCAAATCTTAAACTCTATCCCCCTATCTAAAGAAGCATATTAACATACCAAACATATTTGGTTGTTAGATGATTTGATCAGCTACTAACCAATCCAAAAACCACAAACTTAAAAATTAATAGGTAACCAAAAACTTCAAAACTAATAGATGTTGGTTCAACTATAGTAATTAAAATATATGTAATGGGTATATGGTTCGTTGAAGTAACCTAAAAGGATTCATAAACCGTATGCCCAACTTTTAAAAAAAAAGAAAAAAATCTTGTTGCAAAAAAAATTAAATCAAACGCCCAATGACCACTCTGAGCCATCCTGTTCGATTGATCAACAAGCATCACCATCCCCAAGATCAACGCGACTAGCATGTTTCTTCTTCCTCATTTCCTCTAGAACGTTGTCATCATCATCGTTTTCAACATCATCAAGACTAGTGGCCAGAAACAAACAGAATCCACATATGGGATCCACATATCATTCACAAAAGAAGGCAACAAGGGAAAATTACTCAGGTTCAAAGCTACACATATAAAGGTTCATGATGCTTTGAATGCTACATATCAACCATAACTAAAAGAGCATCAATATCAACAGATGATACTTTTGGTAACTTTGATCTTTATCCATAATAACACACAGAAAAAAATCTGTGCCTATATAACAGAGCAACTACATGAGATTGCATTTGTGACATGATATTATAGATGCCTCTGTTCTTGGTTCAACCAGAACTTGCCCATATCAAAAAAGTTTGTATAGAAACATGTTAAGACTGAATAGTATTGGAAACTTCCAAACTAAAACGGAATCCATGATAGCATATAGAACTCTACAAAGGCTATGATTTTCAAGTGCTAGTAATGGTGTGAACATGCACAATCAGGAAGCAATCAATAAGCAAAATCATAAACCAGGATCATGACGCAATTTCCATGTTGTTAATTGCAAGGCAAGGGCAGATTGTAACGATTAAGGTGACCATAGTTTCATTTGCACATAGTTAATAAAACTAAATTGAGCAAAATTGCAATCAAACCAGAAAGTTTGTTTGAATAATTATCTCAGTTAGCTACAAAAACTATTAGTAGATGGTTTTAGAGGTTATAAGAAAATCAAACCAGAAAGCCGAAGAGAAACTTAGTAACTTAACCAAATAATATAACACATCTCAGTTGAACTGATCACGTAATTTGTAACAAACCATGAAATCTATATAGAAAATTTCTAGTCCACGTATAGTCAATAAAATCAGTAGTAACAAACACAAAACACATAGAAAACGCCAAACAAAGTTCCGAGTAGAAATCTTTGATACCTGATAGCGGACTCAATAACAAGCAGAGCAAACAGCATACATTCTAGAGGTAACATGTACAAGCGACAGTCTCATCACCTCTGCAAGGTAATGGATAAGCGGCTCTTGCTACTTGGACCAGTCAAAAGAATTCAAAGGGTCATCAAAAAGCTTCTTTTGAAGTGGAATCACTGTCATAGATCATCTACAACATCAACTCACTTTCGTCTTGATGTACAGCTCTTCCTGTAAAATATATTATGATATTCTAACAGTCTCAATGTGCATGTTGATGATATATATATTAAATTAATCAACTGTAAATATTGATATATTGATATGCAGTGTATATAGTCCAATCATACAATGCTATAGTTGTTATTTGGTTTCACAGCTGTCTGCCCAAATGCTGTAATGATTGGGGGAGAGGAGAGAAGTCTTTTTTTATTTTATTTTTTAAGAGAGAGGAGAGAAGTCTTAAATCATGATTTTAATCGCGACACGAAAATAAATAAAGATAAAAGAATCATATCAGGATGTGACAAATTTATTACCAAGTAGATAATCTTACTTTTTTTACTTGACGTTAGCATCTTCAACTCTTTTGTTAATATTTAGTGTAGATAACTACTTTCACAACTATGAAAACATCCAGATAATATCATGCTCCAACCGTCTTCTAAGTTCTAAGCAACCCCAATGACAAAATCCATAGTACCCAAACGCTAATTGTGTTCTAGGTAACCCCAGGGACAAAGAAAGATGTGGCTTTTAGTATTCATTAGTAGAAGATTCAAATTCTTTGATTGAATTTGTTGTTGCTGCCTTCCCTTCGATTTTCTATAGAAGTACGTATAGTATGTCTTCCTTCAATCATAATTTGTGAGAGACTTGAGTACAATTTCAATAATAATTATGTGGTACAATAGTTGGGTTAATGATGGCACACATTTGTAACATTTTTCCATAATTAACAAAAATATATCTTGACACCTTATAAGCTATTTTACTATAAATTTGTTTTGTATGAAAAGCTTAAATATGTACCGTTATAATAAAGAGAAATATTTAGATGAGAATCATAAGACAGATGCAATGCATTCATCCTTTTTATAGGACATCAATGTGTGAACTTATATGGTTGATGGGCCCATCCCCGCTTCCCTCATATATTCACCATAGTAACAAGAAAAGAGATTAATATATGGGATGATAGTGAAAATTAATTTTGGTAAACAAGCAAAAAATATATGAGTTTTGAAGTGAGCATCAAAATTATAAATTGAATTTGTTTATTTACACTATTAATTCGCGTATAAAGTATTTTTTTCTATGTGAACCAACTTTTAGTTTACATTCGAACGAATCATTTGTTTGCACAAAAAGAAATAGTTAATATGCGAATTGATGATACTAAAGAAATTGGTTTCACAATTCGAGCCTTTTCTTTTAGCGTTGGGAAAAAATAGAAAGATATTATGTTGATAATGGTGCACGAAATTAATGTGTACATTAAATTTGGATCTTATTTATCAAACTCATATAGAGTCTATATGTATCTCACGCAAAAAATGGAACATATTTCTCTGTATCGAGGTTTTGAAAATTTCACAATTTTTTATGGCCACTCATGGGCCATAGCTGCTGTCCAATGCCTTATTTTATTTTATTTAACATTACGGTATTAGGATTAATCAAGAAATAAACGAGATCAAGCGGGATCAAATATTGATGGTACGATTTGAAGAACGACTCTCGTATACAAAAAAGAACGACCTACGCATAGGAGGAGGAAGAAACAACTAGTAGCACAAGAATTTATCGAACATACTTCGTATTTGTACCTTGTCAAGCGTTGATTTATCTAGTTTTTTGGTTTATATAGAATTATGATGGGATTGATTTGGAAAAAAAAAAATACTATATTTACTTTTAACTAATTTAATTGATTGTGTACTTCTCTTTACATTTTAATTAGAATGATTCGACTTTTTTTTTTTTTTTTGGTGAAAGAGTTTCGAATTTCAATATTTCACTTTATAAAAACATGTTTCTATAAGATTATAAATATTGCTGCCATCAATCATTATTCTTCAAACATCATATCTTACTGAACTTAAAACAAAAATAGTTGATTGAAAAAACAAAAATAGTGGTTTTTTTACCCCTTACATTAATTTATACCAAAAATAAACCTAAATCAATCAAGGATTTACCTGACTTTTTTTTTTTAGAGAAAAAGAACTTTACTACAAAGGAAAGGAAAAGATACAATTTTAAGATATATTAAGCCACTTGAGGATCTCATTAAAGATAAAGCTAGAGACGATGAGTCAAACGATTCCCAAATCTCTAGGAATAGTCTGACACTAACTATGACATTTACCTATGACTTTTGTTATAAACAAATTAATAGATAAAAGAAACCAAAAAGCCGAAGCACCCTATAATTATTGGTGTGTTATAATTGAATGTTTATTAAAAATATCATATCCAAATCAATGATTTGAACTTAAAATAATATTAAATTAAATCAAATTTTTTATCGTCAAATTATATTAAATGATGATTTTGTTAAATCAATTTTATCAATAAATTTATGGGTTGGTTGGTTGAATTTTGAGGCAAAAGATTATTTTGGATATAATTTAGGGTGCATGTGTTTAATACTTGATTTTTATTTTTTTCAATTTTTGGTTTATTAAAGTATTTTTTTTTTTTTCTGTTCATTTGTAAGTGATGTAGTTGGCACCACTCCTCTTGTCTTTGTATAGAGAGCAAGGTTTGAGCAGCACTTCCACCTATGTGTGGGCTATGTTGGTGGCATCTTTTTACTTGTATTGTACCTCTCCTTCCAATTTATAGAAGCTTGTTGCCGACCGTACCCGAGAATATATAATCGGAGATCCTGGATATAATATCTATAATATGTACTGATCTCAATATATATATATATATTGATCCTCCAAAGTCTAAAGGTTTCAAATCAGCAAAATTAAATAAATATTATCTAGGAATTTGTGAAGAAATGGGACTCACTTAATTATGATTGTAATTAAATTTTCAACATATACGAATATAATGTTCACTCACCAATATTATGTGGCTCTATGGTAATTTTATTCCCAATATTCTCATGATGTGGAGGCAATTGAATCACTTGCAATAAGAAGAGATCACAGCAGTAACTGTTAAATCGGTGACGCTCATCTCAACAATGTACCAATTTTCAATGTAAATGTCACAGTCACCATAACGACTACTGCAATTACTATTTATTTAAGATGTATTACTCTGTCGGCACTAAGTTGTACCTGGTCTCTCTCCAGTTGTTCTTATTTTATTAGTAATTTCTTCTGTAATCTCAAAGTTGAATCACATTAAAATCTTCCGTATCTGTTTCTGTCCAATGTAGAGGTGATTTACACAATTACACGCTCTTCTATACAATGCTTTGTCCGGTACTAGTTGATATCCATTATTATAAGTATGCTCTGCTAAACCAGATATTGATTCCATCCTCCACCAAAACCCAACACATATACCCATAACATATCTTCTAAAGTCTGTATCACTCTGTCCGATTAATCTAATTATATTAATAATTTATAACTTCCGGCGCATCTTTAACTTTTTTTCTTTTTTTGGAAGGAATCTTCATTGAACCTTCATTGTGTGTTATGAAAGATAAGTTTATGACTATATATATAAAAAACAATTTGGATCCTTTCATAATTTTGGTTTCTTTGCTGACTTAGGTTAATTTCATGATATATAAGCATTACAAAGTTAGTAATAAATAGTTTTTAACATTTACTTTTATGAGTTATCAATTACATGCTTAGAAAACAGTTACAAAAAAGTACAAATCAGTGGAGGATCCCGATCCATCTTTAGTAAATTATGTTTTTAAATACAAAAAACATATTATCATATAAGAACTATTGTTTAGAACATGTAAAATTAAAATTGGACTTTTTTTTTTTTTACTAACTCTGCTAGAGTTCTATAGAACCCGTTGAAATTTATTATTACTTTTGTGGTTCGAATATTTATTCTCATAAATTATAGATAACTTCTCTCATAATAAAATGAAAAAAATATGAATATAAATTTTAAAATATGATTAATAAATTAAAATTTCAACACTTAATTAAATTTAAATGGAGGGATGTCTAACTACTTGTCTAAAGAGGCGAAGTCCAAGTAGAATTACACTTTCGAAACACTAATTAAATAGAAATATATTTAACAATTGATGATTGAAAAAGAGACCCATTGATATCATTAGGCTTACTAATAATAATAATAATAATAAAAATAAGACAGTTTGAACGAATGAATTATTTCCGTCAAATGATTGTGAAAGATTTTTGTCTATTAAAAATCAGATTGGTCTTAAAAACCGGAAGGAAGTGGGGCCTAATAAATTAGTCCAGTGTATGAAATACATCTCCATCGTCATATGCCACGATTAAAACCACTAAAATATTAAACAATAATTGTTATAGAAAGTTTTCTCAAAAATAAAAAATTATTACAGAAAATAAATTTTACATGCGAAACATGTATCATTAAAATTAAATATCTGTTATAGGCAGTTGGCAGACATCAAATTGCATAGGGAAATTTCTAAAACCCACCTAAAATAGAAAATAACCTCAATTTACCTCAACTTTTAAAAATATTAATCAAAAAACCCTTTGCTATAAGTCAAAAGCGATTTCCATCCAAAATTTTGATGGTTTTGTGGCAAAAATAGTAAAAGACCAAAATACTCTTATTATATTAAAAAATAAAAAAATTTAAAAAAAAAAGTAATCAATTGCTAATCTACCCTTTTATAACCAAAATTAAAAAAAAATGAAAAAAAAAAATTGTTTAGAATTTATAATTAAATTTATATAAAAATAAATAAATAAATTATAATTTTAAATAATTGAATAATAATTATTATTAAATAAAAATTAAATAAATTTAAAAAATTCCATCAAATATATGGATGACGGAGATTAATTTTGAAAAAAAAAATTAAAAAATAAATAATAATTAAATCAGTTAAATAAAATAATTTTCCATAAGATTGATCTTCATTTTCATCTTCAACTAGGACCTTGGTTTGTTCAAAGAAAAAACAATTAAAACATTTAAAAAAAAAAAAAAAAACCCCAGACCAGACCGAAAAATAGATAAGTGAAACTCTCTAAACCACATCAAAGAACAACCAATGTTCTTCTTCCATCAAGATCCTAGAAATATGAAAACCCACCAAAAAAACACCGCCAATCATCCTAGCAAAACATCATCCCAGCCAAAAAAAAAAAAAAAACATCACCATCAACCATCCTAACTATTGAAAAAATTAATCACCAAGAATAGCCCCAAGATTCAATTGAAAAAATTAATCACTAAGAAGTGCAAAAAATTTGAAAAATAAAAATGAACAACCCTAAGATTCAATACAAAAATCACCATAAACCATAAACCAAATCAAACTGGATTCACCATAAACCAAAAAATCACCACAAAAATCAAACTGGATGATTTTTCACATTCAAATTTCAAATCACCATAAACCATCCAACAAACATAGAACAACACAACATAACTAAATTTCATCCTAAACCCAAACTTGTTAGGAAAGAGAAGACTACGAACGACGATTGGAGAGGAAGACCACAAGTGGTGAATGACTACCAATGAGGAAGATTGAACGACGAATAGAGAGGAAGACCGATCGACGAACAGTGAGGAAGATCGAGCAATGATTGATGAGGAAGATTGAGTTGCTTTGTCGCCATCTCTCTCACCCTTATTGATGGCTTTCATAGCATCATATTCCTCCCGCTAGCCCGCCTTAGAAGACGAGGTGTCGCTCCACCAAGAGGAGATGATGGATGATGGAGAAGGCCGTGACTCTACAGGAGATGGTCGGCAATTGAATGGGCCAAGAGTGGAGATGCATCCATAGTGTTCGGTGGTGGGTTCGGTCAAGAGTTGATGTTTGAGAAGAAGATAGGTGTTGGGGCTAATAGGTGTGTTTGGTGACAGGTGATGTTGAGAGAGAGGATTGGTGAGGGTTTTTTCTTTTTTCTTTTTTTTTTTTTTTTAAATGAAGAGAAAGCTCCATTTTTTTTTTTAATTAACAAATTACATTTCGTGTTCAATGATCTTTTTACCCTTTAAATTGATGGATCTGTTAGTTTATTGATGGAATCACTATATCATTTAACGGTTGGACCGTTTTAGCTATTATTTTCAATACCATGGGTGGTTTGATATTATTTTCAATTTCAAGGGTACAATAATAATAATCCAATTGCATATTTAAGAAGAAATTACACATATGATAAAAAAAAAAAAAAGAAGAAATTACACGTAAAATTACTTTATCCTTCTACACAAGATTTTTTTTTTTTTTTTTTTTTTGAGAAATATAGTCACTCACTTTGCCTTTGCTCAAATTCAATTCGATAAGATACTTGTTCAATTTTAGAAATCTGTAAAAATCTGTACACAAGTAGCTAGCTTCTTTTTTATCAGTGACTTGTGATTCTTCACATAGGTTTTGCTTGAATCTCATACTAGAGAAAGTTTAGTAATATTTGTAGTTGAGAAGAATCACTTCTGGTTTCTATGTCTTCGTTTTCTTTATCTGATCATGACTATAATGTGGTCTCATATTCAAATTGCGTAATCACATAAACACTTCTGCTCTTGAAAGGAGTTGAATAGGTTCAGTTTTTATGGAAAAAGATGGTACAATATGATGGATCTGAAGAGGTAGGTCGGCCGCCAAGCAAAGAAAATATTTGATTGGCTGGAGTTTTATTTATTTATCTTTATGATTTCATGATTTAACACATAGCCACTTATCTAATCATCCCTAATAATGAGATTCCATCGTTTCTCAAGAAAATTGTTTTGAAACTGTATTTTAAGAGATTTTTGAAGTTGCGGATTTTGATAATGTGTTTGAAACTGTTTTTTGAAAGATTTTTTAAGATGGATTTTGATCATGTGTTCAATATTGTTTTGCAATGATTTTTAGAGTTGGATTTTTTCATTCTATGATCTAAAATATCGAAAATGGATTGTATCGACGCTTTTATAAAAATGATCAGTCATTAGAGGCATGAAAAGAGTTAGAAGTTATAGTTGAATCTAATTTATTTTTATTATTTAATAACAAATGGTATTTTAAAAATTTTCAATTATCATGGCTGGGGTATCTTTATATTTCTGTTGTTAATTGTAATAGAATTTTACTAACCATATGAGAGTATATGAACCCTAGTCTTTTATAAATATTGTTTTCAAATCTAAAAAGGTAAAAAATAATAATAATAATTTTGTGCAATTATTTTTTATTTAATTAAAATTAGTTTATTATGTATAAATTATTAAAATTAATTTGAGATAATCTGACAGGATTTGGAATATATAATTTTATTAAGGGAAAATTACACTAAAGTACCTTCACATATCACATTATTACATCCATGATGTGAGTTTATCATTAATTACAGGTAAGTACCCTACCGTTAGTTGACTTAGTCAAACTTAACAGTTTGACAACTTTTTTAGAATAAAATGACACAAATGCCCTTATCATCTCTGTTCTCCTTTCTCTTCTGCTTCTTGTTCATCTTCTTCTGGGCATCTGGGTTTGAACCCAGATTCGACTGGGTTCACAGTCATGAACTCATCAAACCATCACGAAATCCCTATTACCCTGAATCACGCATCCTCCTCATCACCACACAATCACCAAAAATACAAAAGTTTTGAACCCAGTTTTTTCTAACCATGACAGTGAACCAACCATTACCACACAATCAACCAAACAATCAACCAACCACCCACCACCACGCAAAAAAGGAAAAAAAAAACAAGAACAGAAGATGACCAACAGTTCTGGGTTCGAATTCGAACCCAGATCTGGGTTCGAATGGAACCCAGATCGGAACCCAGTTTCTGGGTTCGAATGGAACCCAGTTTCTGGGTTCGAATTAGAACCTAGTTCTGGGTTCCATTCGAACCCAGAGAAGAAGAAGAGCAGAAAAAGAAGAAGAAGAAGAAGAAGAAGAAGACGAGCAGAAGAAGAAGATGATGCGCAAAAGAAGAAGAAAAAAAAAAAGAAGAAATAGAAGGAGAGAGAGAGAGATTTTGTTTTTTAGAGAGAGAGAGACATTTTGTTTAAATAATATCCCAAATATTATTTGATATGTAAAAAGACCAATTTACCCTTGAGCATTAATTTTACCGTTAATTGGTCGTTAGTCAAATCAAGTCAAAGGTATTTATGTGTAATTTAGATAAAACTCGCATCATGACTGTAATAATTTAATAGGTCCGGGTACTTTAGTGTAATTTGCCCTTTTATTAATTATTATCGTTAACTTGTCTCAACTCTTGCCCAATATACAGTGAATCGCAGTAGAGCAGTTGCTTTCTTTTTTATTTTCTTACCATGAAATTAAAACTATCATTCTCACTTTGACACTTTTAAATATAATATTATTTGTTTTTTTTTTTGAAATAAAATATAATATTATTTTGTCTTCATCAATTATATGAACAGAAATTGTAATAAATTAACTTGAGAATGTGCGCATCACATCTTCTTATCGGCATTATAAAAAGGGGACAAAATACATAATTTTGCACTACTTTCTATCTACCGTCTCTCTCGGTTTTTGTGTTCTTCGTAATCTTGCAAGAGAGAAAAATGGGAAGAGCTCCATGGTGTTCTATAGCGGGTTTGGAGAGAGGTCCATGGACTGCCAAAGAAGACGCTTTGCTCATCAACTATGTTCAGGAACATGGTGAAGGCCATTGGTCTACTGTCCCCAAAAATGCTGGTAATAAAAAATATTACTTCTCTGAATGTATCTACATTAATATGTGCGTATGCATGTATATGCGTTAACTAAACATCTACTTATTGAATAGAACCTTATCATGTATTCACTTTATTGGCAAAATTATTTATTTGTTTGGTGTTTTAAAGGGCTACAAAGATGTGGGAAGAGTTGCAGACTGAGATGGATGAACTATCTCCGACCAGACATCAAGCGAGGGAATTTCAGTCCTGAGGAGGACGACTTGATCATCAGGCTCCATAAGCTTCTGGGAAATCGATGGTCTCTGATTGCTAGAAGATTACCTGGACGAACAGACAACGAGATCAAGAACCACTGGAATTCCCATCTCAGCAAAAGATTACTACTACAAAAATCTAGTACCAAAACTGACCAACCCAAAATATTAACAGATTCAAAGAAGAAGAAATATATAAAGACGACCCCAGAAAATGCAAACAGGAAAGAGACTACAAATACAAGCACTTGCCTTCAAAAACCTACTAGGGTTTTCCCATTTTCGTTACCAATCACAAGAAACGACAGTTTAGAGAGTATGCCATCTAGCAGCATAAGAGCAGCAAATGACACAGAAGCTCTGAACTCTGTAACTCCACCTTGGTCTGATCCGGTGGTGGCCGGTGGCGACGGAGAACAGAACCTGTTTCATCATAATGCGTTTGATATTTCAAACCTGGATAATTTATTACCCACAGAAGAGTATCATAGCATGTTCAATAAAGTATACGCGGAGTATCAAGAGCTTCTCATGAGTTCAGAGGATCATATTGTCGAATTAGATTATGCTTTGGTCGATTCCTTTTCGTTAAATGAAAATGTCTAGAATATATCACGTATATCTAGCCGTTCGTTTTAAGTAGCTAGGATGTGATTTGTCTTCGTTTAATCTTTGTATTTTGTGTAGTAATAAATTAAGTGTACTCGTTTTGATGTATTAAGTGATGATAAATAATTTGAATTATAGCTCGAGCACCAAAACCCTGCTGATTTGCATTAAAGGAACCAAACTGCGGCTGATGGTTATTAGCCTGAAAATGGTTAGGTGTCCCAAACTGATTCTGCACACCAGAACTAAAACCTTGAGCTTGCTTTCATTATCTGTCCACCATTCTGACCTTGAACATTGTTAATGTTCAAACCTTGAAATGACTGATCGAACCTTTTAAAACATGAAGAGACAACATGGTCATTCCTACCACACAATTGACAACATATCACTCTTGGTCCTTGCCCATCTCCACTTCTACCTCTACCCCTTCCTCTAAATCGTCCTCTAGTCATAGATCCTCTGCAATTGTTGTTGTAAGCAATCTGGGCAGAGGCATGTGATAGATCTATAGCAGCTAATGCATTATGCTGAGCCGATCTACTTTCGTAACTCAACAACTGGAACTGCACGTCTTGTAATGACACACTTCCCTGTCTAGATGTGATATTGACAACCACAGGATCAAATTCCGGTCCTAGACCACTTAACACGTGGGAAATCAATTCTTCTTCTGACAAGGGCTGTCCTGCTTCCACCAGATTTTCACCAAGACTCTTTATTTTCATAACATAATCACTCACATTCATCGAACCCTTCTTTGTTAAATTCAATTCAGTCTTGATTTGCAGAATCCTAGCCCTAGACTTTTGAGCAAACAACTTCTCTAAAGTATGTCATACCTCAAAGGAGGTTGTACAATGCGTAATCTGCCCAAAAATTACCTCACTTAAAGTCGAAAATAACCAACAAACAAGTAACTGATCTATCTTCTTCCACAACAAGAAATCTTCATTCAAAACATGTTCTACTTTGTTGCCACTGTTTGTGCTACTCTTCGTATAATTCGGTGGACATTTTCTAGGGTTTAGGACAAAATCTTCTAAATCAAAACCTCTAATGGCTGGAAGCACTTAAGTCTCCAAAAACTACAGTTATTGTGATCAAGCTTAATCGGTAACTTGAAATTGAGATTTGAAGACAATAGATTTGCCTGAGATCGTGATAATCGAGTTCCAGAATGAGAATCTTCATTGAACAAGTCGAAATCTGCTTCCTTCTGCAACTCGAAATATTCTTCTTCAAATTGAGGATCGGTTTCAGCCATGACTGTAAGTCGTGAGCTCTGATACCATGTGAGAGTTTAAGCCAGTCTTGAAAACAAGAAAATTAATCAACAAGAAACAAAGAATAAAACAAGAATCATGAGAGAATTTGCATTGGAGCAAACATTTCCATTACTCTGTATTTGTGAATGAATACAAACTGGCGCACAACCAGCTTTAGATATTACGACCATTTACTATATTGCCCTTACTAACTCACTACAATTACATTTCTAACTTTAACGAACTCAACATTTGCAGCTTTGTGATTGGTTGATAAGTAGATGACCTGGCACGTTGTTCAGTGAAGAACCAAGTCTTCAGCAAGAAGCAGAGTCTGAACGTAGTCACTGCCAGTGAGGAATGGGCTGTAATTTAATTTTGGGTGCCTAACAGCATTTGGACTATCATGTTAAATTACAGTACTAGAACTATATAACTTCTTAAAAATTTAGATAATAAAATAACCAAGTGATGGATATTTTTCATACCTTTAATGACTTTACAGTTGGGTATTAACATTGCAAGAAAAAATCTAGCAGCTAGCTAGTTCATAACTATCATCCCACATGCAGGTCCCTGTAATAATGGAAATATTAGTCACTGTTTATTGCGTAAAATCTGATAGAGTTGTTTAACTTATACTGAATGGAACTAAACATAGTTCCATTTTCAGGTTCATATTACACACACACACATACATACATACATACCTATATATATATGACATTGAAAATCTTTTGATATTGATAGTGAAGGATCTACTGGAATTCTTTAATATGGAAGATATTAATAATTAAAGATCTAGTGGAACTATCAGATATTGAGAGACATAAATAGTTAAAGATCGAATAGACTTGTCAGATATTGAGCATTACATATATAGCTTAAAATTCTATTTTTATAATAGCATTAGAAATTTACTTCTACATAAGGAGAGAAAACTTTTTACACATATGGATAAATATTTATATTGAGCTTTGATGTATTTTTATCCCAAATCTGGAGAGAAAATGTACTGATTAACAACTTTTATAGTGTGTGTGTGTAAGTGGCTCATGGGCTGAACAGAGAAATTTTAGGAACATGTTTTTATAGTTTGAACCTAACTTTCTAGGTAAATATAAGTGAAATGTCAAATAAGTGATAATAAATACTTACTATATATATGCATCAAAAAGTCTCACCAACAGACAAGAATAGGAAAGGCACTTTGAAAAAAAAAAAAAAAAGAAAGAAGAGGTGATACATACACACATACATGTATATGAGTGTGTGGCTCATGCTGAACGAAGAAATTTTAGGAACATGTTTTTATGGTTTGAACATATTTTTCTGGCTAAAAATAAGTGAAAGATCAAATAAGTGATAATAAGTACTTCCTGTGTGCATCAAAAAGTCTCAGCAACAACGAGAATAGGAAAGACACTTGTAACCAAAAAAACAAAAAAGCGGCGTGTGTGCGGCTATATATGTGTGCGTGGCTCATGTGCTGAACAGAGAAAATTTAGGAACATGTTTTTATAGCTAGAACATAACTTTTAAGTACATATAAGTGAATGGACAAATAAGTGACTATAAATACTTACTGTGTGCATAAAAAATTCTCCACAACAAACCTGAAAAAAAAAATCGGCAACAGACGAGAATAGGAAAACTGCTTGGAACAAAAAAAAAAAGATGACAAGTGCATAAAATATACTACTCCATACACCAATAATCTAAGTTTTATCATTCCCTCGCACTTACACCCTATAAGTTATGAGATCGAGGCATCTTCTTCTTTTTAAATCACGAATTTACTTTAATATTTAAAAAAAAAAAGGAAAAAAAAGAAAATGAGTAAAAACTCTAAAGTTGGTATCCTCCATAACAGCAACAGAGTACATATACCTTATCATCATCTATAACAGTATAAAAATACGTGTATGGATATTGCAGGTTAAAAACGCTTGCATGACGTTTGTTACTACATCTAATATGTGTATGCATTTCAAATTGATAGATGAAGAGCACTTGCATTATAAAGTTCGTAAGCTGACACTACTCATACATATTTCCTTGTATCATTCTCCAGTCTAAATTCAAGCAATCGATAGAAAGGTCAGACTTCAATTACAAATATAAACTAAAAACATACTTTATCCATCGCAAACATTGTACATGAGGAGTTAATTGAAAGCTTGTGATGTGACTTTTTCGGCTGTGCCGAGGTGATAGAGAGAGTAAATATGTGATGGAAAATTAAAGAATACCATATTACTATTTACCATACACAATTTGAATTCACATTGGTGTTGAAAGGAACAACAAATATGTTAAGATGGAGCAAAAGGGTCATATACAACCCTGCCAGCGACCAATAGATATAAAATCTTAAGTTGATAGGTAGCATAGGTTGATGGGTATATGATATATTAACGGCCTCCTTCTCGTGTAAGGTGAATAGACAGGTAAATTTCTTTTTATTGTGCAACACATGCAATGAAAAAGAAATTCAAATGTATTGGCAGAGAAGAGACTTGAATCCAAACTTTTTACTCTACTACCATGTTAGTTATTAATACACCCAACCTTTAAACTGATAGGTAAACATGTATGGTATTGAAGACATAGGTTAATGGGTATAATTTCAAATCATATGCCCAAGTGATGACTCTGAGCTATCCTGTTCGATTGATCAACAAACATCACCATCCCCAAGATCAGCGTGACTTGCACTGTTTCTTCTTCCTCCTTTTCCTCTAGAACTTTGTCATCATCGTCATTTTCAATGTCATCAAGACTAGTCGTAACAAACTGGATCCACATTTGCCACAACTTCAACTTGTGATTTGCTAGATCCTCTGACTTAACCAAAAACAAAGCATCATTGACAATAGAAGGCAACAAAGGAGTATATCTTATCTTCAAAGATACATAAAGGCTCATGATCCTTTGAATGCTACAAACCATCCATGGATATATAAAAGACAATCAATATCAACAAATGTTACTCTTGGGAACTATGATCTTCATCCATGGTAACAACAGTGAAAAGAAAATATATCTACGTATATAACATAGCACCAGTATGATCACCACTTCTGGGTGTCACTAGGTCCCTGGGAGCTATACCTTGTGCTCATCTTTAGATTTATTGCATTTCTACGTAACCACGAAGATGCTATCAAATAGGCATGTGAAAATGAAAAGCACAAGCTAGTAATCCTCAACTAATAATTATAATATTGGATATAAAATCTAACTGAAATCACCATTTTCGCCATCCATAAATGAGGACGTTGCATCTGTGACATGATCATACTATAGATATTCATGTTGTGTTCTTGGTTCAATCAGAACTTGCCCACATCAGAAAAGTTTGTATAGAAACATGTTAGATCGAATATTAATTATTGGAAACTTCCAAACTAAAACAGCCCATGATAGCAGATAAAACTCTACAACAGCTATGATTTTAAAGTAATTCTTAAATCTTGATAATGGTGTGGACATGAATTCAGGACATAGCAAGGTAATGTTATTCATCGAAGGAAATCAATGACTTAAATCGTAAACCAGGATCGTGATGCTATTTTACAATTTCCATATTCTTAATTACAATGAAAGGGCAGATTGTAATTATTAAGGTGACCCTCTATCAAATATACTTACATTTGCACATAGTTAACAAACTAAACTGAGCAAAATTGCAATCACACTGGAAAGCTGGTTTGATTGAGAATCATAATAAGCTACAAAAACTATGAGTGGATGGTCTGAAAGGTTATGAGAAAATAAAACCAGAAAGCTGAAGAGAAACTTACCAACTCCTAGGAACTTAGAAATTATCAAATTACTTACAATTATAAATTCCGTTCACTCTTCTCAATTGAAAACTACTTGTTGTCAACACCGTGTTATGCAACCAAGTTAAGCTTAATACATTTGTAACAGTCCGCCAACATAATAATTTTGAAGCAAATATTCAATCCAAATTTTCGTGTCTTTCAACAAGAAGCGGCATTTTCTACAAAATAGTCCACATATATATAGTTACTAAAATCAGTACTCATGTTCAACACAACGCTTATAGAAAACACCAAACAAAGTTTCAAGTTGCAATCTTTGAGGGCTCGATAACAAGCAGAGCAAATTAACAGCAGACATTCTAGAGGCAAACTATATAACCGGCAATCCCAGACATTTATCAATGCCTGGACCAGTCAAAAGACTTAAAAGGGTCCTCAAAAAGCTACTTTGAAGTGGAATCACAGTGAGCATTGCACATTCGAACGATCTCCACTCACCATGTGCAGCTCTTCCTGCTTCCTCCATACAAGACCAACAGCATCAACTCATACAGATATTAAATGTGGACGTATCTGAATTATGATCTTCACCACGTAGTAAGATCACAAAGTACGACATATTTCGTTGTATTAAGTGTATTTTTTAACTACAGACATAATTTATTAAAACAATAATGAAAGGGAATCAATTAAAATAATGTATCAAGGAGAGAGAAAAAGGTTATAACTAACAAAAATGTTTTAGATTTCTAGTCTAGATACTTAAATATTAGTTAATCAAGTCACAAACTTTATCAATTCCTTTATCAAAATTTGTGTTCTCCATCTTTTACAGCTGCCAGTGCATATCGATGATATATATATAGAGAGAGAGATACATATATATACACATATATCAACTTTAATTATATTATGATAAGCAATATACGTAGAAAGTAGTCCAATCGTCATACCATGCTATAATTAATTATTTGGTTTCACTGTTGTCTGGCCAAATGCTATAATGATTGGGGGAGACGAGAGAAGTCATGAATCATAATTTAACCATGAGACGAAAGCAAAAAATGTCATGATACTGTTTTTGTTTTCTATAATTTATAGATAGTGGAGATGACTACTTCAACAACTGTAAAATGGTTATCCAAATAACATCATACTCCAATCATGTTCTAGTTCTAGGTTACCCCGGCCCCATGACAAAATTCATGGTCACATAATTTGATTTTCGCTCACTAATCAGTGATGACGTTGAACTTGGGAAACAATTCTTAGAGAAGCAAACCAAATTCGTCTGCAAAAATTGAAATATATAAAGATTGTATTAGTAAAGAATCCGATCCTCTAAGAAAATTATATTGATTCGTATGAAAAAAGATGTGGCTCTAACGATTCATTGGTAAGAGATTCTAAGTTCTTTGATAGAATTCATTGGTACAATAATTGATGAGTTAATGACAGCACGCATTTCTGCAACATCTTTCCACAACAAAGAATTTCAAAGTAATATATCTTGAGATCTATGAGAGTTGTGCGTGGCATAGTTCGTTGTGCCCCTCAGGGTCTTAGTTCAACTCTCATCCAAAGTAATTTCTCCCCTACTATATAAAGATATATGGATTATTCTCTCACCTTGTGTGGATCCTTTTCTTATCTATGTATGGGTTGATCCCTCTCATTTAAAAACTATTCTCCGGACTGCATCATAGAGTTAAATCTCATTTAGTTCTGATTGATCATTAAATTGGTCTTAGCCATCAAACCTCGATTTTGCCATCAGTGTCTCTTAGCTTTAAAAATTTAGGACGAACTAATCAAATTCATCTATTGTATTCTCTCTCTTTAAACAAATTCTTTTATTTTATTCAAATGCAATTGATGAATTTAATTTATTCGTATTAACTTTAAATGTAATAGATGAATTTAATTTCTTCGTACTAATTTTTTAAAGTTAAAGAGACACTAATGATAAAATTATTATTATACATATATACACATATTATAAGCTATTTTATCGTAAATTGGTCTTGCATAAAAAACTTAAATAGACAATTACAATAAAAACGAAAATTTAAATAAGACAGATGCACTGCATTCATCCAACTCTGTTTTTTCTTTTTTTGGGAAATACATTCATCCAACTCATAGTACATCAAAATATGTGAACATGTATATGATATGATTGACAGGCGCTTTGCGGCTTCCCAGAGATTTTTCAACGTAGCAACAACAGAAAAGATCATTGGATGATATTTTATGTGAGTAATGGTGCATGAAACTAATGTGTAAGTTTAATTTGGATTTTATTTGTCAGAGTCAAATAAAGTGTCTTTGTGTTTCTCAACTACCAGGCAAAAGAATTGAACAGTTTCCTCTGTTTCGAGGTTTTGAAAATTTCACTTAATTTTTTATGGCCTCTCACAGCTGTTGTCCATGAAAGATTCCCTTCAGTAGCACAAAAATTTGTCAAATGCGCTTCATGCATTTGTAACTCGTTAAGCTTTAATTTATTTATCATTTTTCTTGGGTTTGTATAGAATTTTGATCGGATTTATCAGAAAAGAAAGTTAACTGTATTTATATTTAACTAATTTAATTAACTGTGTACTTCTATTTTCATTTAATTATAGGGTAATGCAGAGTTTATCAATCATAGGATAAAACTAGAATTATACACAAGAGAGACTAGAATTAATAATGAACTTTGACGATACCAGAAAATTTTATAAATTAAAAAAAAAAAATGTATACACAAGTGGTTATATATCTTTCATACTTTAAGAAGTTTGAGATTTAATTCCCAAGACATATTATAGTTTGTGCATTTCGTTCATAGAAGTAGATATCTAAATCGTGCAAGTAGTATTTGATTTAGTATGTTTAAAAAAACTTCTGTACCATTCAATGTTAACTTTAAAAAAATTTTTCAAAAAAATGAATGCCTAGTTAGAGGAGACCATGAGTTTTACCCCTCAAAATAATATTGTAAATAAATATATTAACCAGAAAAAAATGGTAAAAAAATTGAATAAAATATGAAAAAGAAAAACAGAAAAGAAAATGAGAGAGATGTAAGTATAATAAAATTGAATCCAATGATATTTGAATTATTAAACTTATTAATTATATAATCTAGCATAATAGCATCGTACTATCAATAATATCTTTTTCGATACAAACAAACTATATTTTGACAATCATATGTTACTACCACACTTCATTATAGAGTATATTATGAAAAATATCAAAAGATATTTATTTTAAATAATTCAATATGTAACTAATAATGTGATCAAGCAAAAATAAAATGTAGAAAAACTAAGCCAACTTGCACCTTTAATGTATAAAATAATATTTTTACATACATAATATTTGAATAAAAATGTAAATTTAAACAAAAAGGAAACATGCAAATGCTTTAGGACATATGTATGCGCGCTTATCTTGATACCAAAAGAATTAGTAAAAAGAAAATACGTATATTGACAAATTTTCATATAAATATAATCTTGTATTTATATTATTTGTTCTAAGATCGGCCAGGGTCCTACCCTAGGCTTGCCAAGCATTTTTTTTTTTTTTTTAACATAATACAACTACTAGGATCACTATAATGGACATCCTGATGCGATCCAGAACATATGTCCCTATATAAGTGGAAAACTACCCTTACTATCCGAAAATGACTTAAATGTAATTAATCCACTCTAATGATAAATATATGTATTATTATGAACGGTACTCGAAATTGCGCACTCTCGTGGGGTGTAGGTGTGTTACCTAGCACAACAACTTGGAGTCCAAGCATGGTTACTTTAAATTAAAATAAAATTTCTATAAGATTACAAGTGTAGCCGCCATAAATAATTATTTTTCAAATATATATCTTTCTATTTTTGACATATTCAAATATTATATCTTATTAAACCTAAAAACAAAAATAGTTGATTTAAGAAAAAAAAAAAAAAAAAGCAGTTTTTTAAACCTCGAACAATAATTTATAGCAAAACACTCGATTTAAATCGAACATTTACAGTAGGATTTTTCTTATGGACAAATTAATCAATATAAGAAACCTAGAAACAGAAGCACCCCATAATTATTGATGTGATCATTTGAATGTTTATTAAAACATATATTTTTTTAAATAGTACATACACACTACAACGACTTAGCCAGGAGAGATTATCAATTAGTGTTTTTTAATCATTAAATTACATTAAATGATAATTTTATTAAAATAATTTTTGTTAATAAGTTTATAGGTTTTGATTGGTTAATTTTAAACACCATTTTGAGAGAAAAGATTATCTTATAATTTAAGGTGCATTTGCACAAAAAATAATGAAAATGAAAGCAACGAAATTCCCATTAAAATGAAAAATAATGTGTAACAAATTTTAATAGTTAAAGCAAACTTTTTAATTCTAAAAAGATCTTCAACAGGACCACGCAACATAATTAAATGAGAGTAATTTGAGTAAAATACCTCAAATACATTTTTTTAAAGAAACAAAACTAAATTTTTAGGATCTTTTTGAATTAATAATTTAATTTCAATGTTTACAGTACTAAATACTCCAAAAATTCAAAAGTAAAATTTAACACAGTAATTTATTAAAAGATTAAAATTTATTAATAAATACATACTTAGTGGCATGTGTGTGTATATACATATATATGATGGTTGTCCTCTCAATTGATAGCTGATAACCACCCATTCAACAATCACTCCAATACTTCAACCTTAATCTTTTGTCGAATTTACAAACTAAAAAAAAAAAAGATGTTTTTGGTCCTTACGGGCATCTCAATTCATTATATGAATATGTTGATGTCGGGTTACCAATTGTGAGAATTTTTCCAAGTTCTTTCTATAAGTTTCCACTATGACTGAGACTGAGTGAGAATTTTTTTCCTTTTTTTTTATTAATTTAAGATGTTTTAAATTTATTCGTTCTTTTACTGTTGTCACTGCTAAAAATAGATTTTTTAAAAAATAATTATATAAGTTAAATATGTTTCATGGTGAATAACCTCATAGACCGTGTATATTAATTACAATTTGTTAGATTGATTCAACATTTTGTTAGCAGTAGTTTGCATTAAAGATAATGTTAAGCAAACTTTATATATGATATCAAATCGGCATTGGGTGTGCTTATAATTTAACATAATTATAATTTGTTAGATTAATTCAACATTTAGTTCGCATTAGTTTGCATGAAAGATAATGTTAAGCAAACTTTATATATGATATCAAATCGGCATTAGGTGTGCTTATAATTTAACATGTAGTATCAAATTTCATTAATTAAAAGTAGTTTCTGAACTATAGATGAACAGAATATATCTAATTGAAGCGTATATAGAGAGCGCAAGCCTACATATTATTATTCATGGAAATCATACACAAGCTAGCAAACGATAAATCCGATTAATTAACTATGCATGCATGTGTTCGGTACTTCGTTTTCTTTATTATTTTTCATTTTGGTAAAGAATATTTAATTCTTTTCACTTAGTTCTCTATTCTTTAAATTATATATTTTTGTTCCTCAAAAGTCCAAAAGCTCCGATTCTACCAAATCAATGGAACATCGTCTAGGAAGTTGTGAAGAGATGGGACTCCTGGAGATATAATTGTTGTTTAACTTTTCCTAGTACATGTATATAGCGTTAATTTAAATTAATTTAAATTTATGATTTAAAATTGAATATCTAATATCCAATGATCCATCTTCATTATTTAACTTAAGGATTGAAATTGAACCCATCTTAACACCTATCTTAATTATTGGATTGAAAGCACATCAATTATTAAACTTAAATTAAATAGCCTATATGTTAGCTTTCCAATATTATGGCTCTTCGCTAATTTTCTTCACAATTCACATGATGATGAGGAGCTAATTGTATCACATGCATCGAGGAGAGGTCATTATCACTATTACTTGGAGATCACCATCACTATTCACTTGTAAAGTGAGGCTTATCTCATGGAGCAATTCTTAATACAAATTTTAATTTATCAATCAATGACAATGACTGTTAATCCTATTTTTCAGTATACGTGGATTACAGATACGTGAGATGAGGAGCAAAACTTTCCCGGATGGTTTTGTTGTGTCCTTTCAATTAAAAAGTTATTATATATTAATTTAATTTATTATACCGATAACCAATATATTTAAAAGTTTAAACTTATAAAGACTTATTTATAGTATTTAAAATATTATCATATATTTATTTTATTTATCAATCATAACTATTATATCAAAGAATTTGGGTTACGGATACATAAATCAACTACTTAAAATTATAGATGAATATAATATATAATAAGTTAACACATCTTCTCATATAAAATATGAGAACAA
Organism: Nephelium lappaceum; assembly: GCA_021234005.1. Taxonomy (NCBI): domain Eukaryota; kingdom Viridiplantae; phylum Streptophyta; class Magnoliopsida; order Sapindales; family Sapindaceae; genus Nephelium; species Nephelium lappaceum. The sequence goes on from CM038007.1 coordinate 18,316,312, forward strand.
ATGACAAATGTCAAATATATGTTACATTTTTTATGTACTGTAACATGTCAAATCTAATAAAACAGTTAAAAAATGATTTGAATTTAAGGTTTCCTATATTAGATCCAAATATTTAAATCAATAAGTAAAAGTTTAACTATAGCAATTAAAACATAGGTCGAAGATATTTATGATATTTAATAAATGATATGATGCAATTTGATTTGGTGGTTGTTGCATTAAAACATGTTCATGATTTGCATGAGTAGCCGAGAAGAGGAGGGTTTAATTGGTTTTGAGCGCTACTCTAGTTCTTTTTTGTAAAAAAAAACAAATATACTGTAATTTTAATTTTTATTCACGTGGGAGATCGTTATCTAAACACTTTCATTTAGGGAATTAAAAATTCTAATTAAAAGTTCAACCTAAAAGTCAGCATCTACAAAGCTAGGTTTGGTATAGATCGTGCTTTTGTTATATTATAACCTTTTTCATCTCTCAATGATTTCTCAACTTTGTTTGCATTTATACTTCAAAAAAAAAAAACTTTTTTTGCATTTAAAATATAATTTTTTTCACTTATTTCAAAATAATAATAATTTTTTCATAAAAAAAACAAATTCTACGTAACTTTAGAAAGTAATAACATTTGTACATATATAACGCGCACGAATATCATTCATGCACGTTTGATATATAGTGCATGTCATATGACACGCACGTCTTTATTTTTAAACAATCATTTGGCATCAAAATGGGAAAGTGCTGGACTATAAAATTTAACCAATGCACGGACCACATCTCCATAATCACATAAGACGCCAAAATCTATATAGAAATATATATGTCTTGCATTATTGTGTTAATAGAAATATGTCTTGCAAGTCAAAAAATGTACCATCACAAATCTCCACGATAGACTTACCTTCTAAATTATTTAATCATTGAATTTGACAACAGCCCTACAATATACAAATGAACTTGAAAATGTGATAGAAATATACGTATACTAGTACAAAGATGACTTACCAGAGATTCTGTGTTTTTAATTCATGCAAAATTTGTTTTTATAATGTTACAGAATTCATTTAATTTGTAATGTTATAAAATTTGGATTCCACACATTTTTATATTAGTAAATTTGCACCTTTCTTATGCGGGAACTTACGATATATAATGCTATTATAGTTTAATTTTCATTAAGAATTAATACTTAGGTCATACATAGATATTTGGATCGAAACATATTTCATTTCTCTTATTTCAAATTATATATCATTCGTGCAACAACCAAATTTTGTAATCAAATTTGATGAATAATAAATTTTGGTCATATATGATAAATAAAGAATTATGTATCACAAAATTTTTTTAATTTGATTGAATATTGTTATTGAATGTATTGCATAACAGAATTAAAGAGTGAAAATATGAAGTTGTTTCAATGGCATGTCCTTCACATATACACCCTAAACATTGTTTATTCAAATCATTTTTTCATTCTCAAATGAATTTATTCGAATTTACCGTAATAGTTGAAAAATTAAAGAGGGAAAAATGTCAAGAGAAAGTAGTATTCAGTTGAGAGAAGAGATCATCATAAAGCAAGTTGTTGAGCAATTGCTTTCTTATATAACATATTAATTAAACTATCATTATAACTCAACATTAATTGAAGTATGATTTAATCGAATTATAGTTGTATTAATTTAAAATTTTTATTTAAATTTATTATTTAAATATTCATTGATATAATTGCTCTCAATTTAACAGTATGAAGAGTTAAATAGTTAAAGATAGAAGACGGATTAAATAAAAATATTTCCATGAGTGTATATTGAAGTCCCACATTTAATTTAATTAGGAAAAAATTAAGTTAATTAATATACCTTGATTGTTATTTTATGTTGTCCATTATCATGTTTTACAATTGCAAAACGTATATTCTATAAATTATGAATAATGTTACACCATGTAAATTTTTTCTTAAATGATATAATAAACTTATTCGTAACCATCATATTGATTATAAAATGACATATTAATGATGTCTGTGATAATTACTAACTATAGCGTCATATCATTAATACTACATTAATATGAAATTATATATTAATGATGTTATAGTTACAAACTAACCTGTGATATAATTTGGTTAATAAATTTAAACAATTTTTTAGATAATGTAATCATATTTATTATTAATAATTAATCTGCCCACACATGAGTTTCTATAGTGTAAATGTTTGTATAAAAAATTTTCAACACCATGAATTTGTATCCTGAAATTTTTTCTTTGGGACATTCTAACCTGAGAATATTCTTACATGTACACAAACCACGTAACATAATTCAGAAAGGTGCACGGCTACTCCTTGGCCTTATAAAAGGGCAGAAAATAAACGACATAGAGCCGTACTCCTGAGTTCCTCTCTCTCTCTCTCTCTCCTCTTTATCTCCCTCGACCTCTCTCTGTGCTTTGAAATCTTCAAAAGAAAGAGAGAAAAATGGGAAGAGCCCCGTTTAGTTCCGAGGTGGGTTTGGAGAGGGGTCCATGGACTGCAAAAGAAGATGCTTTGCTCATTAATTATATCCAAGAACATGGTGAAGGCCGCTGGTCAAAAGTCCCACAAAAAGCTGGTAATTTAACTAATGTTTGTTTTATGATGTCGTTATAAGTTTCCGTATCTCGAATGCATGTACGTGTATCTATCCATCCAATAGAATCATGTCATGCCTTTCTATAAGCGGAATCGGATTCCTTTCGTTTGTTCGCTTAATTTAATTCCATTGTTGCTTGTTTGGTGTTTTTAATTAAAGGTCTACAAAGATGTGGGAAGAGTTGCAGACTGAGATGGTTGAACTATCTTCGACCAGGCCTCAAGAGAGGCAATTTCAGTCCTGACGAGGACGACCTGATCATCAGGCTCCATAAGCTTCTAGGAAACCGATGGTGTCTGATTGCTAAACGATTACCAGGCCGAACCGACAATGAGATCAAAAACTACTGGAATTCCCATCTCAGCAAAAGACTACTTTTTCAAAAAATATCACAAACTGACCAACCGAAACCATCAACCGATGCAAAATATAAGAAGAAGAAACATATAAGCATCAACCCAGAAAATGCGAACCAAAAGGAGACTGCTAATATTACAAACACATATCTTCCGAAACCTAGTAGGGTTTTTCCGTTTGCTATACCAATCACTAGAAACAACAGCTTCGATAGCATGTTGGGTGTTTCGTCGTTCTCATCCCCATTAGCTTGCGTCCATGGAGAAGGAAATATTACAAGGTCAACAATAAATGACACCAAAGCTTTGAACTCTCTAATTCCACCTTGGTCTGATCTTGCAGTGGCCGCCCCTGGAGGTGACCAAGAACCGATACTGTGTGATAATGAGTGTGATTATTCGTGCCTGGATGATTTATTGTTCAAAGAAGAATATCATAACATGTTCTACAAAATTTACGAGGAGTATCAAGAGCTTCTCATAAGTTCAGAGAATCATGTCGTCCAAGCAGATTTTTCGTGGGTCGATCCATTTCTGGCTTGACCAGAAAGTTTAGAGTGCATCCAATGAGTTATATATGTATCTGGCTCAAATTCGATGTCTATTTAGGGTTTCCTTTTCAAGACTGTAACTAGGTTTCCAAGTAGTTATATGTAGTGGTGTAATTATGGTATGATGGCTTAGGTTGTCTCTCACCTACCTTGCTTGGCACGTCAGGGGGCCCAATCTTTACTTTGTTGCCATTGTGGTTGTCATTAATTTATGTGGTCCAGTTTATAGTTTTGCGTAATAATATATTATTAAGACGATATGGCATTGGATCTAATTGAGTGTGCATGGGGTGCATGGCAGATTGGCAGTATATCTCACTTTTTAATCATATTTTATATGATATAATAACAAAAAGTAGATCTTATTCGATGAGGCATTGGATCTAATTGAGTGTGGGGTGCATGACAAATTGGCAGTATATCTCACTTTCTAATTATATTTTATGTGATATAATAACAAAAAGTAGATCTTATTCAATCTTACTGACAATTATATTCCCATCTCCCATAATTTAAATGGCTGATTGTAGTGAATTGATTTCTACCGTGGTTGACGAAGGGGTTTAGCTCTACAATAAATTTCTTGAGCATTAGTAACTTGCAAAAAAGTCGAAAGATAGACGAATTATCTTGACACTGGATTGGTGCTGACAAAAAATACTTTGATGCCCGTGTTAGAAATATAGTTAACGATAGTAGAATAAAAATATTGAAAGTAAAGCATATAATAAATAATGATTTAATACTAAAAGTAAGACGTACGACAAATAATGATCGTGTAATAGTTGAAATATGAGTAGGGTGACAAACGAATAAGAATGCTGGAGCTTTTATTGAGTATCAGTGAAGAATGTTGACAATTATATTCTCATCCACTTGTAATTTAAGTGGTTGATGCACTTCCTCTTTAAATACATGGTAAGTGTTTAAATTTAATTATACATATTTACTAAGATGTATGAAGAGTTTTCTTCTCATATAACTCTCTACTTGTATTGGATTATGGTAGTGTATGCAATGTTTAATCTTAAGAGTGAATATTTGACATGTATCTATAATATCAATCTTAACATATCTCAACAAATATAGATTATCCGTGTCGTACTTTAGTAAAACCTCTATAAAATAATACTTTTGAGGTAAGGAATGTTATTATTTAAGAGTGGCTATTTATTTATCGACAAATAAATCATTTATTAATTTATCAATCAAAAGAATTTTATGTCTTTTACTATTTGCACATGTTTTTTTTTTAAACCAAGATAGGTATATGTATGACTTTTAACTCAAATATGGATGTTGGTGAAGATGTAAGCATTCGTGGATTTCATGAAGCCATTTTTGGTTTATGTTCTGGAAACGTGATGGATGTTGAACATCTTTTGAATTACCTAGTGAATAATAAAAATGATATGATAATAGAATCACTTATTGATGAATAGATTATTTAAAGGATAATAAATACGCCTACTGATGATGGTACAATTAGTAAATTCAAGCACCAGTAAACTTAAATAAAAATAAAAAATAAAAAATAAAACCTGAATAATTAACTGAAGTTCTTAATTTATCAAACATCTATTTATTGGGATTGTATTCTACTTTGTAATTATTTAAAAAAAAAAATGACAAGCTTATAATTGAATAGTCAAAGTTGTAAATTCACAATTACAACTTTATCAAATCTTACGGCTAGTGCTAATGAATGATTATCCTCTACCTTTTCATGTTTATTGAAAATTTGTTATCTATGTTTATGTCAACATCATTCATAAGCATTCCGCATCACTTTATGATCCCTAAAACAGAAATATTAGACTATATTTAATGTGAACAATTTGACACTATTAAATTAGAATGTGTACCTCTTTTTTTGTTTTTTTTTTGTTTTAAGATGCCAGCTCTTTAATGCAACAAACATAGTGGCATCCTTTTTATCACTTATATCAAACATTATACTATACTTTATTAGAGTATCAAATCTAATGCAATCACGTACACTCTAATATCAAATATGCTCTCAGCAACTCTCATCCTTGATCTCCACGTCAAAACCTTAGACAAAGATTAGAAAAATGCTCTTGGAGCTTTAAGATAGCTTTCTACATTGATTATACGGAAACGTCAAATACTGGGTCCATAGATGGTGACATATAATTTTGTTGTGTGCATCGAAACAGACGAGAAGAAAAAGCAAAAGTAGACGCACTGGAAAACTATAAAAATGCGGTGAATAAATGTATATTTAGTTCATTTAAAAAAAAAAAATGTATATTTAGTTAACTTTAAAAAAAAAAAAAAAAAAAAAGTATATGTTTGACAGGTTGGTACACCAATATCGAATCCAATGCCGGTATCATCTGCATCACAAGAGAGAAGGACTACATGCATCGTTTACACGTGAACAACGTTTGTACAGAGTCTATAACATATAATACATGTATTTTGAATTCATAGTACAACGTCTATGACATATAATACATGTACTTTGATTTCATGGACGAAGAACGTTTACATAACGATAATGTTCATAATCTAATACCCTGGATTGTAAGTAATTCAAGTGAAAACGTACCTTATCCATCGCAATGATGTAGGATGCTCGGGAAATGCCAGGTTGTGATTTAAATATTTCACTTTGCTGTGTGGCCAAGGTGAGCAAGAGAGAATATATACGTTGTGTCGAATTAAAGAATAAAATATCACCATTTGGCATACACAATTTGAATTTACATTAGTGTTGGGGGGCAACAACATGAATGTTAATTTGGTTCAAAAGGGCCACAAATCACCCCAGAAAGATTTTCGGGCTAGATAATGTAATGTGGGATTCTTACTGCGTGTCAAGACCACATGCTCAAATGATCCCTCTGAGCCATCCCGTTTGGTTGATCGACAAACATCCATTGCCACTTGCCTGCCCCTTCGGACTGGAGGGAAGATAATTCTTCCCCATCCACCTCCAAGATCAGCACGATTTGTTTCTTCTTCTTCCTTATCATTGTCTTCATCATTTTCAGTAGCATCAGAGTCATAGCAAACTGGATCTGCTTTCTCATATGGCACAAGTGCAGCTTCAGCTTCAGCTTGTGATTTGATAAGATCCTCTGACAGGGCCATAAACATAGCTTTAAAATTAAATATGTAAACCAAAACGAATTCAGATTTTTCTGTTTTGCAAAATAAATAAAAAAGAGTGGATATCCAAGCAAGTCTTTTAGTAGATGCACTCTCTTAAGTCTTAACAAATATTTTTCAATAAATCGGGTTCTTGGAGTTGGAGAGAATAGGGTGTCTGAGACATACCATAATCAATTTCAAGATCTTCTGGACTTCTTTTAGCATGTTGCTCCTTCAAAGTCTCAAATGTTATACCATCAAGTGGCCAAGATCCCCTGTTCCAATTAGAAGAAAATAGACCAGTGAAACCAAGAGAAGCAAAATTGACAACAGAAGAAACTAATTAATGCTAGTGAGGGCGGCATGATCAGGGGCATAAAATATGTTTTGAAGTTATTCTAATAGGGGATGTGTTATATTGTTACTCCTAGGCATCAACTGAGATCATTCAACTTGTAACTTTGTAATACTTACCCCGCCCCAGGTCTTTGTCCTCGTCTAAAGGCAACAAACGAAAATTTCTCATCTTCAAAGCCACGTAAAGGCTCACCCTTTGAACGCTACATACCAATATGGATAAATTAGCATTAACCTCAACATATGATAAACTTAACATATGATAAACTTGGTACTCTGATCTTTATCCACAATAAAATTAACCCAAATACTGTTTCAAAGAAAAAAATAGAACTCAGATTTATAACTTTTGCATAGGCAGATATTATGAGAAGTGAGTGAAGAAGGAACCTTGTATGCTCGCTGTGATGTTGTCCTCTGCAGGCGCTGAACGAAATGACAGAATTTTCCCGAGTTCTCTAATGGGCAACGCCCATCATGGGGGCACTGCAATAAAAAACTGGCGACTTCACTTATAGGAAAAAAGGGAGGTGAAAAAGGTGGTGGGAATTCCGGGAAAGATATTAGCCAAGAAAAGTTAATTATGTTGGGAACTTTCTGTACTCACAGGAGCAACTATATATACACCACTTCTGCAAGTCACCAGGTCCTTTGAGGTTTCCCTGTTCACATTTTTTGACTTGCAGGATTTCTATGAAAGAAAGAGGATGCTATTAAATGAGCATGTGGGAAAAAAATCACAAGATAATAACTACAAAAATTAGATAGAAAATCTAACTGAACTCACCCTTTGCTCCATCCATAATAAATGAGAACGCATCTGTGATATGATACTAGATCCTTGTGGTGTTCCCGGTTCAACCAAAATCTGCCACATCAGGAAATTCAAATAGAATCATGTTAGACTGAATATTGGAATCTTCCACACTAAATCAGCCCAAGATAACAGACTAGATGCTAAAAGTGATAAGATTAACAAGAACATCATTCAGACATCAGGAATCCAGGATGTACGAGCATGTAAATATTTAAGCATGCTTTAGTGCATAGCATACACTTGTGAAACAAAAATATCAGAAAAGAAGTGCAAAGTAAACCAACTGTCAAGCCTGAAATCATACCAGAACATCCCGTGTAAGATCCCAAAGTTGGCGCACGATAGTAATCCGATCCTTCAGTGATGGTATCTCTCCAAGCACATAAGACTTAACCCCATTGCCAAGACAATCAAACAGTAATTAGCACCAGCCAAAGACCAAGTTAAAAAAGACTTCCGAAGTGCAGTGGTTTGGACAATTTCTTATAAAGAAACATGTTGCCATCAAGATTCGTGCCCAAGCAAAGAAAACATTAGGCCAAATCACAATTAAATAATTAATAAGGATAAACTTACAGCAATGACAAGGTCGTGTTCCCTCTCAGACTTACTAATATCTTTACTTAGCGCTTGAATGCTATTGTAGCTATGAATAAGAGGCAAGTTCTTCATACCTAAAACAATTATGACAAATGAAAGTTGAAACCTTGCTTTACCATTGATTTTCTGTATGTTTTGAGGGAAAAGAAGATTTTCAGTATAAAAACAACTTTAGTAACACCAGAAACAGATGTGCACACAGGGATAGCAAGTAACAATAACTTAATAATATGGCTAGTAGTCATTCAACTGCTTGAAAAGAAGCCCATAAAAAGGAAATGCTGCAGGCATGAATAATCAAGAGGCAACACCAATCTTAGTTAGAATACAACAAAAGAAATCAATAACTAAAATCACAACCACGATATTATGAAATGTTATATATTTGTGTTTGCAAAACTTGTCATTACACATTTTCCTCTTTTTTTAAACAATGAAACCTTTTTTCCTTGTTCCACAATTTTCTACTCCATAATTATTTCTCATTTTGATCACTTGTACATGCACAAGGGCAGATTGTAACTATTAAGGTGGATTCTCTATCAAATGTATTTTTTTTTTTTTTTCTTTTTTTGAAATAAAACATATTCTATCAAACATATTCTTATTTACCCATAAACAACGAACAAAATTGCAGATAGGCAATTACCTTGTATAAGCCTTTGACCAGCACGCTGCATCGATTGAGATGGTTCCACTATATTCACTTTTTCCAAGGATCCAGGCCAAACTTCTCTCAATGCCCTAATGACATTTTATCAGATTACATCAAACTATCCGTAGATAGTTCATTTAGACAAAAAAATAGGCACTTCACATTAGTCAGAACTAGCTCTCACCAGAAAGCTGAACCAGTGCCAGCACCAAAATCTAGTACTTTTGCCGGAGAGAAACCCGGTAACCTCCTACGAACCTAGTAATCGCAAAACTACTTATAAATCCAAATGCAATCATTTGCAACAGCAAGAAACATAATTTTTTAACATTTTCTTTTCAAAAAATAAAAATCAGCAAAAAATCAAATAAATTCATGCAACAATCAACCACCTGTCCAATCCAAGATATCATATTTTTCGACTAATAGTAACACTCTACAGAATTGAACTGATCATATCTCAACACAAAACACTTAGAATACCAAAAACGTTGCAAAATTTTCAATCTTGGATACCTCGCGGAAGACACGAAAACAAGCTGAGTAAACAGCAGGCATTCTAGAGGCAACATAAGCGACAGTCTCGTCATCTCTGTAAGTGAGACCGATGTCTCCATAGCTGCTCTTGATCTTCCAACGCTTGGACTGCTCCAAGGACTTGAAAGGGTCCTCGAAAAGCTGCTTGGAAGTGGACTCCGTCAGCATCAGATTCACGCCCTTGATTTCGTTGAACGACTCTGTCAACCTCAAGACCTTCCTCTTCATGTGCGGCTCCTCCTGCTCTATATGCCAAGCAACAAAAAACCCACTTTAGAAATTAGAAAATGAATCCAAAAATGTAAAAAAGATTCGATTTTGTTTCGGAGTTTCTTTTCTCTGTTGAACCTCGGAGGTATCTTTTGATGGCCCGGCGGAGGCGGACGGGGACAACGAGGCAGCGCTCCGACTGTTTGGCGGCGGACCGGAGAGTTTCCGGTGTGAAGATTTTCTGGGTCGTTTCTGGGATTAGGCTAGCCATTTTCCTGCCGACGGGAGGAGTCCGGTTTCGAGATTTTTGAAGGGTTTTGGGTTTCGCTGTTTTTTTTTTTTTTTTTTTTTTTTGGGGGAAATTGAAAAATAGGGTTTTAGGGTTTGTGGGCAAGTCATGGGCCCTGAAAAAGCCCAATATAGTTTGGGTTGATTGATAGTCCACATAATTGAAACAATTGGGCTGTAGATAAAGCCCGATATTCATGATTTTTTTTTTTTTTTTTGTGCGTTAAATAAAGCCCGATATTTGTGTGTAAAATAAAACTCGAATTTACTTTAATCATAGAGGCAAAGTAGAAATGCAAATGATTTTTTTTTTTTTACATTCTTTATTAACTACGAGTCTACCAACCTCAAAAAATATTCATGATATATAAGGGAAGTTTCCTACTACGAAGTTTATACAAACTTCAACATTTTGTCATCTAGTGAGGTTTATGAGAAATTTTATAATTTTAGGAAAGATTTCTAAGGAATTATCATTCTAAAGAGGTTTAAGAGGAATTTTATAATCTGAGAGATTAATACGGAATTATCATTCTATGATTAGATAGAGCAAGTCTGTAGTTTAGGCTATTCTCTCAAGAAATTTTATTAATGAAATTTTGTAATCAAGAGAGTATTTATTAATTCCAAACCGGTATAACCATGAAAACAGAATGTGAGTACGTCATTGCGATTTTATTAATGAAATTTTGTAATCAATGCGTTTAACAACAAAATTGAGCACCAGTTTGTTAATGATCAAAAAAGTGAGCAGGAATGTGAATTATTTCTCTTAATAATCAAAAACAGACCATATTGAAAATTACGCTTTATATACATCGGTAGCTCTTATAGGGTGGTCAATAGCTAAGATTTGGCATTTCGCTAGGTTTTGTCAAGTTTTATCAATACTTTATGATCGTGAACTGCATGCAACTACCTTCAACATTGATTGAAAGCAACAAATGTAGCTCATTTTTCATCAAACAGTTTGGCAGCTTGATAAATGATCACCACTGTCGATCTTTCATGCATCAAAAGTTTTTATTATAATACAAAGGATTGTTGGGACTTATCAAGATTTAATAGCGTAGGTTGAATGATTACTCCTACGATTAAAAGATGACTATTTCTACAAGAGAAAACTCATACTCACATATTGTATTTTTATAGAATAAGAGAATGATTCAAATTCAATTTTAAAAGGACATACTCAACCACTTCTATTAAAGAGTGTAAATGTGATCTTTCATGCATCAAATTGGTAAAAATAACAATAATTATTATGTACAGTGCATGTGCATGCATGAGAATGAGAAGGACAAGTCACCAAACATTCATCACAGAAAACCTGACATGTGAACCGACAAAAGCCCATTGCCCTAAAGGTTAAACTATAGGTCCCCAAGCAACGAAATGGAAGCAGAAAGTTGAGTTAGAATAAAACACTCTACAGTACTATGGTTCATGAGACGTAGTAGTGTAGACACATTGACATTGTTACAACTTATAAAGCGTACAGGGAATGGGACAAGTTGACTAGTTAGAGAGAAAAATTATTAAAGCTGATCAACTGAACTTTTGGTCCATATTTGTATGCATGTGTACTGCCTGCCCTAAATATACCTCTATATATCTTTTATCGGATAGAAACTAAGGGTCTATTTGTGGTTGATGAGACACGACTTTATTATAAATCTCTCGATCTGTCTTTGTTTGCCGGACTATTATTATCTCTCCAACTTTGGTAGCATACATGTGTGCCTATCTTAAATATGCTTTATATCTTTCTCGAAAAGAAACTAATTAGAGTCCTTTCATAATTAGTGAAACAAGACCAGACTTTCAACTATCATTATCTCCGTAATTTTGGTAGAACGTCCATATATGTGCCTACCCTACATATGCCTTCATCTTAATGTATCAAAATTAACTTCCATTTATTCATAATTAATTAACGAGACACGACTCTGAAAAGTCTCTATAACTTTGTGTTAGTCGGATTGGAGAGACTATATAATCACCTCCACAACTTAATTTTCGTAGTCCGGAAACTCAGCAGTATATTAAGTTCCAAGCTAGAGAAAAGAAAGAAAAAAGAGTCGCTAGAAAATAAATAAACAAGGGTAATGATACTACACGAGCGAGAGAGAGAAGTGCTAATGAATTTTGCTTTCCTTAAACGCATGTTTCCCTTCCACCACCAAACTCCCTGGCGCATGTTAGTAGGTCCCATGGCATGCCATTACTCCAAAGATACTCTTCAAAAATCAACTACCACATGCTCCAAACCGACCCCGTGTTCCTATAGTTGCCCACTTCTGCATATATAAATATATATAATTTTCTTTATACATATATATATAGAAATATATGTATACTTGGATTAGGGTTTCCAAGTAGTTTCATTTCCAACCAAAACACATTAACAATTAACAAAGTATTCTATATCATCATGGTATAATTATAACAAGATAATCCAAGCATTTCTTCAAAATACTTTGTTTAACTATACAACCCCACATCAAGGTCACTATATAGCTCTATAGTTAACTTGGAATTGCCTAACATATTCTCAGTACAAAACCACATACTTGTAGTATCTACATTAATCTGTTTAATTATCGGATCGACTAAAGATTATATATAATATATATTTTTATATATTGCTAGCTAGCTAGTCTCTAAATATTGTATACATTACATTTTGATGCTACATTAGATATATATGATCCAGTTAACAACTAAAGGTGCTTTTTCTTCTCTCCCTTTTGTCTCTATTAATTTTATTTATTTAATCTAAGGCAGCATTGAGCAAATCAGGAATTGCTTTGGGTTCTTTGTTGGAAACCAACATTTCTGAGGAAGACCATAACCTTGCAGCTTCATTTGAATTGGATCCTAGTTTTGATGTCCAAGCTTCATTGCAATCCGCGAAATACTTCCCGGAAACGTTTACAAGTCTCGGATGAATGGCAACGTAGCAGGTCGTGGCAGCAGCCTGTGTATAAACACCGTTTTATTCGATCATTCACTAATCAGGAAAATCATGCATACACTTCAAATAATTATAAAATCATTAAATTATTTGAAAATCTACCTGTGGAATGGTCTTCAAGAGCTTCGAAGTCAAGAAGAATACAAGATCTGTAATTAATTATATTCTTAGTTAACAACTACTTATATATAAAACACTAACAACTAATTAGAATAGACTTCTAATAATTAAGTTCCGATCAATGTTAAAATACAGATTGTGTTAAAAAAGGTTATATACCAAATAATAGTATGGATCTAACCTGTGATAAACCCTTCACGTTCTCTGGTCAGTCTGGTTCTCACGATCCCAGGATGAACACAATTCACAATAACGTTGGCATCCATTTGCTGTTTATATATAATTAAACATAAAATTAGATTAAACCAAACCATTGACATTAAATCTAACAAGATTTAATCAGCAAAAAAAAAAAAACCAAAAAACAAAAAGAAAACAACAAAAATCGCTTTTTAATAATTTTGTCTTAGCATTATTAATTAAAACCACCACCACCACGTACTCTGAGTCTCTGAGCAAGCTCCTTGGTGTGCAAGACATTAGCGAGCTTCGAGAGAGCATAAGCACGTGTCGCATCGTACTGACTGGAGACAACCCAGACAAGTAATTTCAATAAAGAATTATTATATACAAAATCTATAAACCGAAGTCAATTCCCACATATAATTAATGAAAGACGTTAAATTTTTGTGACACAATGCATATGTTGAAAGATCATTTATTTTAAACTAAAAAATTAAATTGTATTTTTATCTGAATTTATATTATACAAAACATCAGTCAGATTAATCAATAATTAACCATATTACCTTTTGTTTCGTGATATCTGTCCGAGATATCGGATTATGTCACCGGAGAACCAGCCGTGGATGCTCGACGATACGTTCACTATTCGGCCTTGGACGCTGGTTTCTTTTGCCGTCTCGATCATCTTCTTCAGTAACAGTTTAGTCAATAAAAAATGACCTAAAATTTTAATTAAAGAAAGAACGAAATTATTGACAATTAATAAATAATTAATTAAGCTTTGTTAATAGATTCGTTTCTGTAAAACAATTAATTAATTAAATTAAATTACCTAGATAATTAGTAGCAAAAGTCATCTCGATTCCATCCTCAGAAATTGCATGCTCGTGTGCAAACTTGCCAGCGTTGTTTCTAATTATAACATCAACCAAAACAAACTAATACATAAATAAATCAAACCACCGAAAAAAAAAAAAAAATTGTTTATGATTATAAATAAATAAAAAAAAGCTTTTTTTTTAAAAAAAATAATAATAACAAAATCAAAGCTGTTAACTGGTGGGGTGGTTTCGTTTGGTTTTCTCCGTTTTTTCAGCAACCAAACACAAACAAAAACAAACATATAAATTTTAAAAATAATAATAAAAAAAGTGGGATCTTTAGAGTTTACGTACATGAGGAGATTGAGAGGCAAATTGAGAGACTCGAACTCTGAAACGAAGTTTCTAATAGAGTTGAGAGAGCTAAGATCAAGAGCCATGACGACAATATCCGAACCGGGACACTCGGAGACTATACGCGCCTTGGTTTCTTCCGCCGCCTTGAGGCTCCGTGCCGGCAACACCAGCCTCACTCCTCTCTTGGCCAGCACACGGGCAGTCTCCGCCCCTATTCCTGACGTTGCTCCTGTTAAAATTAAATCACCCCACAAAAATCAGGTTTAGTCCAGCTGAAGCTGGTTAAATGGTATAAGCACTTATACAGTTTAACGTATGAAAAAAAAAAGAAAAAAAAAAAAGAAAGTGAGACTTACTTACCGGTGATGATGGCGGTGAGGGAGCCCAAGTTATGGCAGCTCCCGGTGACTTCCTCGGCTGTAGACTTGGAGCCGTAGCCGCTGGCCCCGACTGAGCCGATAAGATACCTCACTGTTTCTAACATTTCCAATGACTGAAAAATGAAAACAACTTGAGAATGAATTCTCTCTCGATATGGGGTTCTGTTCAAGAGTGAGAGAGAGGCAGAATCAATGCAAGAAACAAAAAGAGAAGCTGCGTGTTTGGAGTTTGTAGTAGTAGCAGAGAGTGTGGAGACTAAAAACAGCAATGATGATAAAAGGGGTTTTGTTTCTTTCCTTCTTTGTCAGATTTTGCTTGGCTACGCCGTTTTGCATTTAAGAGAAGAGAGAGAGAGAGAGCAGTAGTACTACTAATGGCTATAGTAATGGTTTTGGGAACTTTTTAAGGATCCAAAAAGGACACAGTGAAAAATTTTTGTGGTTAAGAGATAAAGAGAAATTAAGGGCTGGGTTGGGGATTTTATAATGGTGATTGGTGGAGAATCAATTAATTACAGAGAGGAAAGAGTGGATTGGATATTTGGCATTGATTGACCATTCAGATTGGTTTGTGATAAAAATGTGCATGATTGAAGAGTGCGGTGGTGTGCTTTGAGCTTTGGTTTTGTTTAATTAATTCATTTATATTTAATTATCCTTTGTTTATGTCTAATCCACCTTTTAATCTATACTTTTTAGTTATTTAAGATTGGTTTAGCTAATGTTCTTTGTTATTACAATGGGATTAAAAATATATATCCCCTTACATATCACTTTTTAATAGAAATAGATGCATACCTTTCTATTCATAAGATGATAAGGATTAGATTCCTTACAAACTTATTTGGATAATTTTGTATACTTGTTTTGTTGGTATTTCTCTATTGATTATTAAATATAATCGCATAAGTAATGATTGATCTTATTAAATCTAGAATGATCATTAACTAATCAAGTGTTATTTGATCAACACTTTAATTCCATCTTAAATGTTAATTTAATTAATAATTTATATGTTTCTTTTCATGTGTTATTGTAACAATTATAAGGATATTAAAAATATTTGATATTAATCGGCCACGGCAAACTCTAATTCTAAATATGAAAGTAATATAGTGGGGATTGAGGATCCATGAAGATGGATAATTCATTTGAAGAAAAAAATAAAAATAAACAAACAAACAAATAAACAAAAACAAACGGCAGAACTCATCGGCCGGACCATTAAATTAATTAAACAATTGAAAATAAACTTTTTCTTTTTGGGAACTGATGCTATTCTCCGGCAAATAATAGTCAAAATGCGATGCGTTTGACCGACCTTCTTGTTGCGTAATGATCCAATCATGACGTTTTGATTAGGCGTATCGACTAAGATTCATCAGCCTCGAATTCTAGTGTTACATTTTTCCACTACTTTTATTTATAAAAACATATAAATAATCTTCGGCATCTTTGATGTTTTCAACCTTTTCAAAATGTCACCTCGATTGATTACACATTAATGTGTAATTTCTTTTCTTTCTTTCTTTCTTTTTTTTTTTTTAAACGAATGTGTAATTTCTTACACATGTACTGATTCATGTTGAATTTATTTGGTTTTTATTCAATTATCTAAAATTAGCTTCTCTTACTACTTTCAAAGCTAATTTTAAATTGATTCTCTAATTCAAAAATCAAAAACATCAATAAAATTATTTGAAGTGAGTATTTTTCTTATCTTTTCATAAATACTTATACTTTAACGGATTCTATATCATGATTTAATAATAATTTGTACTTGATAGTTTATTTTCATCAGATAAATTTAAAAATTATTTTACTTTAAAAACAGAATAATTATTTTAGTGGTGGGTTTTAGATCACATTTTATAAATACTTATAGTTTTTTTTTTCTTATTCTTCTTTTATTATAAAATAGATTCGATTTTTAAAATAAAAAATATATATACAACTAACTAGGAGACATTTTTCTTTTAATGGTGGGATATCAGAGATTAAATTAAAAAAAAACCATAACTTATGTTTTACAGCATAATCTATTAAAATCTAATGGAGCTAGTGAAATAAAAATTATTTTCAGAGATAATAATAATAATAATAATAATAATTTTCTTTACCTTTCTATCTATGCAAAGAAATTAAAATAAAATAAAATAAGAAGTTGTTAAACAACTAAACTTGCTAAGCTGAAGTGTTGGTTGCTGGTTGGTAAGGAACGGGTCGGCGATTATATAAATGAAATAAAATCGATGGCACGAATATGTAGGCGGAGTTGTGAGAATCGTCAAACAGAATCGCACGTGAGGCTGAGACTTCTTCTTCTATATAATTTCAGATCGGTCAATTCTACGCCCTCGATTCCACCAATTCCTCGGGATGTAAAGCCCTTTTACCTGGTCAATCATTCAATTCATTCCTGTTCAAACTTCAAACCCATCACTTTTTTTTTTTTTTAATTGCATTTTTCGTTTGATTCTCTCTGTCGTTTTATTACAGTATACCAATTGTTATATACTGACATGATCTACATCGTTTGTTTTGAATAAATATGATAAATACAATCACAATTGTAAAAAACATTTGAAATGTTTTATTTAAGATGAAATGATATTAATCAAGGTTAATAATTTTAGTCTAAATTTAATTAGATCCTATGGAAGTTGTGGTGGTGGGGGTGGTGGAAGTTTCTTCACTATTTCTCTGTTTTCAATTATGTTTGCATGAAGATGGATAAAATAATGATATTAATCAATCATATATACTTATGTATGAACAAGTTATTATTCAATTTCTTCGTGTATAATGAGGTTCACTTCATTATAATTAGTGAATTACAATATAATTATTAGCGATCACACATGCATGCTCATGCGGGTTAGTGTTTATGACTTGTAGCTTAGATAAGCTTTCAAAAGATAGACAGATATTTATTAATTTATTAGTTTATTAATCAACTTAGATATCACCTTTCAATCAAGGATTCGATAGAGTTGTTTACTTGTTTTCTAGTGCGTCTCTAGAATAATCCGATTATATAATTGGACTCCCCATTTCATGTAATTAGTCTCAACTAAATGATAAGACGTGTAATTAATTAAGCTTTATGATTATTATAATTATGATATGTGATAAAGCAAAATAGTATATATGATTTATAATAAGGGCACGTTTGGCTCTTGTAAATGTGTCAAATGGGTGTGAAAAAAATAGTGGGTAGGGCCTTTTAAGGAGCCAAAAGCGTTAATATATAAAAGCAAAAGAATTTGATCACGAAAAATCAGCTTTTGAAAAGCACTTCTACAGACCCCGTGCCCCATGCGGGGGGCCCTGTGACATCATATTCCTTACTCCACAAACACCATATTTTTTTCATATGATAAAATTGTTACAAGGTTTGAGAAGAATATATGATCTTGCCAAGCTAATTTCACCTGAACTTTCCATTAAAAACTAGTTTACATTTTCTAGAATATTCTTCATAATGATCGAGTCCTTCTCGAATTCCAGTTTTCAGTTATTATATCTAATGAATGAAATTTGTTTATTTGACTTGGCCTAAGTTTCTGATATATATATATATATATATGCTAAATCGAATAGAAATAGAATCTGAAGTTTGATCAATATCAACATGTCTCTCAACCTGCATGAATTACTATATTCTTTATTTTCTTGCAAAAGAGTTTTCGTTGTCTTCTTGAATTACATAAAAATAGACGGGTTTATTAAGCCTGGTGAGTGGTCTTTATATTGGGGAAATAAACAAGATAGAGAATGTAGACCCATAAAAAAATAAAGTTATAGAAAAGCTAGAAAGTGGGGCAGATAAACATAAAAAGAAAATTAATCGTATTGGGTGAAATATATATATGGGCAGAGAACCGTGATGGCCAGTTCAAGTGTGTGTAGGGCAGCTTCCTTGTATGTTTACAGCTGTGCATTTTATATGCTCTACTTGCCACTAATTTTTGTCACGCAAAATTGCCTAAATTGATAGTGCCCTAGCTAGGGTCCATTGCCAATGATGCATGCCCATCTATGTTTTTTTAAGTTCTCGATAGAAATCTATGTGTAGATATATATTTAAACTTTTTCTCTGGTCAGAAATCAAAGGAAACAATGATGAGCTATTGAAAATTTGTGATGATAAGTAACAGTTTTAACATAATGTGTATATCTGTGTATGGCTTTTGCAGTTTTGTTTATCCATGATTGACATCAATGATTTGATCAAGAATAATAACACTTCAGACTACATGAATCAGAACATAACTCAGTTTTTGGTTAATAAAAAAAGAATCCCAGTTCAAAAACAACAGGCTCGAAGAAAGTCTGGTCTTTCTGAGGAGAAAATTAATTTGGTACAATATAGTATCATTCAGATATTTAGAAAATAAAAGAAAACTAAAAGAAAAAAAAAAAACAAAAACAGAAAAAAAAAAAAAAAAAAAAAAAAAACCAAAAACAAAACAAAATGGGTCTATGTCTATCATCTATGGATGCCTTTTTGAGTCCAAAGTACAAAATTAAGGTCAGAATTAATGTTTCAGAGTAAATCACATGGGGAAAGTTATTGACCTTACAACAACAGCAGAAACACATATTTTAGATTCCTCCAGGCAGAAACTCGATGCAGTACGTCTAGCTTCTCAGTCCTACTACTGCACTACTACTCTGCGATTTCCAGTGTATCTCAGCTGCCCTCAGAACACGCACACATACATACATATATATATATGGGCAAATTACACAAACCTCCCCTGAGGTTTGACGAAATTGCACAAATATTACGATATTTGGGTAACTCGCACGGACACTACCTGAGGTTTCAAAAACTCTACACGAACCTCCCTTACCGTCAGTCAACAACAGTTAAATTCTGATGGTCTATGGTTAAAAGTATAAAAAGACTAAAATACCCTTCAATAAACTTAAAATTAATATATTATATATTTTTTAATTTAATTTAAAAATAAAACAAAAAAAAATTAAAAAAAAGAAAAAAATAACTGGTCTCCATGGGAGACCAGATCTGGTGGGAGACCAGATCTGGTCTCCCATGGAGACCGCATCTCCATCGCTGGAGATTACTCCAGCGATGACCATCGTTGGTCTTGACCAGCGATGGAGATCCATCGCTGGAGTAGCGATGGAGACGGCATCGCTGGTCGCCGTAGACCAGCGATGGAGGGTCTGGGGAGACGGCATCGCTGGTTGCCGTAGACCAGCGATGGAGACAGCATCGCTGGTCGCCGTCTCCATGCGATGACCATCGTTGGTCTCGACCAGCGATGGAGATCCATCGCTGGAGTTTACTCCAGCGATAGAGATGGCATCGCTGGTCGCCGTAAACCAGCGATCTCCATCGCTGGTCTGGAGACGGCATCGCTGGTTGCCGTAGACCAGCGATGGAGATCCATCGCTGGAGTAATCTCCAGCGATGACCATCGCTGGTCTCGACCAGCGATGCCGTCTGACCAGCGATGGAGACGGCATCGCTGGTCGCTGTCTCGATCGCTGGAGACGCCGTCGTCTCCAGCGATGGAGACGGTCGATCTCCATGGGAGACCAGATCTGGTCTCCCATGGAGATCAAGCTTTTTTTTTTTTTTTTTTAAATATTTTCAATTTTCATGACTTTAATATATTTTTCTTTGATTTGGTTGTTTGATGATGATAATTGATTTGGTTGGTTTGATGATGATGAATGATTTGATGATTTTCATAAATGTAGAAGATGGAGATGAGGGGGGTAGAAGAAGATGGTGGTTTGATTTTTTTTTTTTTAAATATTATAATATTAGTTTAGTAATTAAAAATATTATTTTTAATTAAAATATTTATTATATGTGAATCGACCATTTTACCCTTTAAAATTTTGAATTAGCCGTGCTTGACTAACGGGTGACTGACGATAGGGGAGGTTTGTGCAGAGTTTTTTAAACCTCAGGTAGTGTCCGTGCGAGTTACCCAAACATCTTAATATTTGTGCAATTTCGTCAAACCTCAGGGGAGGTTTGTGCAATTTGCCCTATATATATATATATATACAGAGAGACAGAGCAGTTTATAATACATTTGAATATGAATATGTTTATAATTCTGAATATTCAATTTTTAATGAATTAAATATAAGAGTTGAGATTTAATTTTTTATTAATGAATTAGTACCCTTAAATTTGATTAGTTGAAAATTAAATGATTAATATAACAAGTATATTCATATTCAAACACACGGTAAAAATGCGCATATATAGTGCAGTTTATAATGCATTTAGGTATGATTGTACTTGTAATTTTAATTATTTAATTTTCAATGAGTCGAAAATAAGAGTTGAAATTTAATTTTTAACTAATGAATTAATATTTTAAATCTTGTTGAAAATTGAATGATCAAGATTATAAAGATATTCATATCGAATTACGCGATAAAAATGTGTGTATATGTATATGTATAATATATATATGTATATATCAAGTTTAGACTTTCTTCTGTATAATTTATCAGAAAATTATAATAATTTTCTGTTTCTCTTCCAAGTCTTCTGTTTTGTTGTTTAGTCTTTTTCTTTCCTTATATAAAAAGCAAAAACAAAGGACAGTTGGATGTCTTATCCTTCTCGGTCTGACACTTGCCAGTAGTGATCTTTCCTTATCTCTTCTGTTATCTATGCAATTGTCTACTGCTCACTTTTTAACATATATTATACTTCTAAGTTAATTTCCACTGTAAATGAGTCTGATATCGATGACAAAGTGTAATTTTATCATATAATAATAAATTTCAAAGTTAAGAGGAAATATGATTAAAATTCACGATTTTATTGGTGTAAATACATGAACCGAACCAAATCTTAACTTCATTTATAATTTGCTGTACTTAAAATTTGATTCTGAAAGTCATGTGTACAATGAACTTAACATTAAAAGAGATTTGGTGTGATTCAAAGGTTGGAGCAGTACAACTGCCATCTTGCAGAAATTTTAATTGGGCAAAGTGTGGTTGTTTGGGAGATTTCAATGAACATGCATTATCCAAAGCAATATTCAAGGACTTAGACAACCCATTAATCATGTGCATGTAACTGGCTTTATTATAGGAAAAGATTTATAATTGTTGAAACTTTAAGTCATATAAAGATATAATAATCAAATCATCTACAGATTGTAATATCATGCATCATAGAATTCTGTTACCAACACAATCAGTTAGGCAAATTACAAATCAACTACAATCGAAAGATTAGGATATTGTTTTCTTAAAGTGAAGTATTATTTAAAGTTTAATAGTCCCTCAATTTTTCGATAAAGCCTTAACATAAGGAATGCCATTTGTTATAATGCTACCATGCCACAAGCACTGTAATAATTAATGACATGAACATTCCAAATTACTTTCTTAATTAACCTTGTAAAGCTAGATAATATATTTAACCGTTGTCTATAATAACTATGAGATAGTAATTAAAGAAGTTAAAAACTTTCTGTGTATGAAATTGAAAAAGCTCACTTCCTCCCCGATACACCACCGCCTTGTGCAGCCAAAAAGTTGCTTCTAGTACTTTGGATTTATCTGAGCACATAAAAATTATATTGTGCTATGAGATCAAACTTTGGATGTTATATGTGATTGTACTGATTATTATAATACACTTCTTTTTTTTCGGCTTTCTCAAGTCTGAGTGTTTAGTTAGCCAACTCTATTTGACTATGAAGATGCTTTCTCATAGAGAAGCAAATCCCACGACACATAAATTATATGCACAATTGGGCATCTGAGTCTTTACTTCCCACTCACTCATTTCCCAATCCAAAATAAAAACACTATATATATCTATTTTTAATTAGTATCTAAAGCATATATGAATGGTGTCATTTGAATAATGCCACTCTTCAATGATTGCCACTCTTTTCTGTGGGAGCCCAGAATCTTGAAGGGTCCCTCGTCCCTTAAAATTAGGGCTTATGGTTTCCAATCTCTTAATATAAGTAAATTAATTAATTAAATCTTGGCTTGATGAGACTAATCATCTCTCCACCTCCTTGATTTTAATGTTTCTTTAGTTAAGAATATAAAATGGTATTGCATTTGGTTATTGGGCTTGTTAAACAATAGTGTTGCCTATGGTGCCAACTTCGAGCTATCACGTTATTGTTCATTAGACCACAAACATATATTAAAAAAATGAGAACACTATTAAATCAAAATGAAGCCTATAAAATTTTGATTGAAAAAGAAAATGATTTTATAAAAAGAAAATGATGAAATTTTTAAAGAGATTGATTAAAAAGTTGCAATATGATTTAATCACCCTAAAAAAAAACTGATCATGCATACCGAATATTATATCTATAACCATGCTAATAATGATTTAGTTTTGGTATCACAATTGGGAATCCAATTGATACCTTGTGGGATCTGTCTCTCTCTTTCTTTTTTCTCATATGAGTGATGAATCATGCTCATGTTTTGGCTCTCAGCTCTGATCATTTTCCCAGAAAACAAACAAGATATTCTAATAATCTCACTACCTACAAGCACTTTGAAATAGAGTAATATTTTCTCTATGATTAGAGGATCTATCAAATGGTTAAGAAAAGGGGTTGAGGATCTACCAATGACCCACCATCACCCACTGAGTAGGCCCATAGATCCTTTTTGAATGTAAATGTTTCCATAAAGATAAGAAGAAGATATCATACATATGAGTTGGAGTCTGAGTAGCTTATATGTGCAATCTTCAACACAATAATACTAATTAAACATAATAATGGTTTGGTTTGATTAGTAAAGCTTTTTTGTGAATCGGTTCCTTAGTTAAGATGTTGACAGAAAGTCATTAACAATTAGGCAACTAACTCCACCAGCTTCGGAACATTATTGAGTTATCATTCACCAATGCTCTCAGATAATCAGTATTAGTTCTAAATTAAATTCAGGATTCGTATCATAATCAAAAACCTAATTAGTGTTTAATCGTACTTATCTTTATTTAAAGAAAATTGCTTATAACAGATTATGGGTAGCATGTAATCAATTTTGAATCCCCCCAATCGCATGGATCAGGCGTTACCACATCATGTAGCCAGTTGAGATTAATACTTCAAAAAATACATATTTATGCAACTCTAACTTTAAAATTTGACATACATTATGGTTTTTATAAATAATTTTACTTTCATTTAATAATTAAATAGAAGAATAAATTTGTTCACAGAAATCTAAAAATTTTCAAATAATTTTCAAATATCAATCTGGGCTCTCTAGTTGATTTCTTTTTGACAGAGTGGATTGGCTTAAGAAATTTTATTTATGGGCCACAAAAGGAGATTCAGCTAAAATTCAGGCCTATACTTAAGTTTTAGTGGGCTGGGCGTAAAAATACTGCAGATCAAATAGCACAGGTCTCCCTATGGACGCCCAATCATATTTGGAAATGAAAATTAGAACTAAATCAGATTTGATCAACTAAAAAATAAAGTATATATCTAGCAGATTTATTCGACAGCTGAAACATCATTAATACAATAAAAGTCAATTCTAGTTTATTTACTTAAAAGCACAGTTGAGCAGTTCAATTTTCAATTCGAAGTCTAAACTTGCAATCCCACCAATGAATGCAAAAATGAATTATAAGCACTACATCAAAAAATCGTATCCGTATATCCAAGATGGTTTTTTTTTTTTTTTCCAACTATTAGATGCAAAATCAATAGAATTCCACTTAAATTATAAGCTATGTATTAATCTTCTAAATTTTACAGATTATTTGATTGTGTTTAACCACATTTATGTTTTGTACTCATCAAAGTTTGTAAGTGAAATGACTATCCTAACCTGTTTTTTTTTTTGTAAAGTGAGTAGAGTTTAAATTGAAAACTGTGGATAATTTATCAAATCTAAATCTAAAATATGCAATTTATGGAATATCTCAATTATGTTAAAGCTCTTAGATTAATTTAATAAGCATGAAATTCATTTTAAGTGTGTAATTTTATTTTGTTTTCAATCATAAAGAATGGTCCCTTAAATTGTTCTTCTTATTTTATTCTATACCTCTAAAATTTAATATTAAATAAATCAAAAGTTGACTCAAACCAATCAAAATTGATAATTATCTAAACGATTTCAATAAACACCACTGTAAAACCAAAAATTTACTTTTCGTACGTACCTCTCAAATACTCTCTTAATTTTAACTTAAACAAATAATTAAATTAAAATAATAACATATTTATTTGTTAGTAAAATTTGATTCTGGTCTTTGGGCCATGGACCCAATTTTCCTGGACCGATCCGAAACCCAAACGCAGACCAAATTACCCGCACCCGCTAAAAAAAACATCTGTTTTTGGATAATACAAGGGGGAGACAGCTCTTCAAAGCTTGAACCTCCGCTTTTTCTCACTCTCTCTTCATTATCATTTCAATTCAATTCAACCCCTTAAAAACAAGCAAACAAAAGCCCTAATTTGATTTCAAATTTTCAACAATGCCAACAAATTCCCAAATTTTCAACCCAACAGATGTCAAGACCCTCGTTCAATAACATTTAACTTGCAATTCAAACAATGGCCTCGTTTGACAGTCTGTTATCACTTAGAATCCACCTCCCAAACCCCAACAACTACTACCAGACGTCGAAGCTGATTCGTACGAACCCGAAACAATTGAATTTGACCCGGAAATGGAATCCGAGACCCGGTTTTCTCCACAGGTCGTTTACTGTTCTATGTGAGAGTGGGAAGTCTAGTGGAGAGGACTTTGTGAGTAGGGTTTTGAAGGAAAACCCTAGCCAAGTAGAACCCAGGTACCTAATTGGTCAAAAGTTGTATACTTTGAAGGAAAAACAGAGTCTTGGTGGCAAAAATGATCCGGGTGTGTTGCAAAAGTTGCTGAAATTGGGAGGGGAATCAAAGAGAGTGAGTGGGGATTTGAGTGAGAGTGGAAATGTGTATTTGAAGGATATTTTGAGGGAGCATAGAGGGAAGCTTTATGTGCCCGAGCAGGTTTTTGGGGGTGAGTTGTTGTTATCCGAAGAGGAGGAGTTTGATAGGAATATGAAGGAGTTGCCAGAAATGAGTGTTGAGGATTTTAGGAGGTTTATGGGAAGTGATAAGGTTAAGATGTTGAGTAGTAAGGAGGCTGTTAGTGGAGTGGCTCTTGGGAATGGTTATAGGGATTTTGTTGTTGATTTGAAGGAGATTCCAGGGGATAAGAGCTTGCAAAGAACCAAATGGTGTGTTTGAATTTGAATGAATCATGGATGGTGTTTGTTTTTTGGGCAATGGAGTTTGTGTATGGTTTTTTGATGTTTTGTGTGTGGTTTTGTAGGGCTATGAGGTTGGATGAGTATGCAGCTCAAAAGCTTTTAGAGGAGTACACTGGACCACGATATGAAATAGAAAGGCACTTGAAGGTGATCAGTTGTTAACTCTACTTGAATTTATTATGTCTGTGGTTATGATGAGTAGGAGAGTTGGCATTTAAAAGTCGAAAGATTCTTTGTCGCTAAGAGTTCTATAGGTTGGTTACGATGTTAAATTGTCATTCATATTCACAATTTTGCACTGTGATCTGGGAATTTTTTTTGGTCTATAGTTTTAAGAATTGGCTAGTTTGAGGCATCTTGTGATGATAGTCTTATATTCTCTTATTTTTAGGATTAAGGCAAGGATAGTTTTTTGATGTCTACTTGTTTACATTGGTCGAAAAATCCTGTTAAGAGTTGGGAGATCTGATTAGATGCATTATCTCTGGTTGTATCTTGTGCTGCAGTCCTCGGTTGGAAAATTGCCAGACTACCCTCATCCAGTTGCGTCTTCTATATCTAGTAGAATGATGGTGGAGCTCGGAATGGTGACAGCTTTCATGGTTGCAGCAGCAGCTGTTGTTGGAGGATTTCTAGCTTCAGCAGTCTTTGCTGTGACCAGTTTCGTCTTTGGGACAACTGTGTATGTTTTATGGCCGATAGTCAAACCACTTTTTAGGATATTCATCGGCATCATCTCTGGTATATTAGAGAGAGTTTGGGATAATGTTATCGATATTTTTGGAGAAGGAGGAATAATTTCATCCAAGTTTTATGAATTTTACGCTTTTGGTGGTATATCTTCTAGCATTGAAGTGCTAAAACCAATCGTGCTTGTGCTTTTGACCATGGTCCTCCTTGTCCGATTTACGCTTTCAAGAAGACCTAAGAACTTCAGGAAATGGGTAAGAGTTGCTTTCTTTCTGCAATCAATTTCCTGTCAGTTTTTGCTGTGCACTAAGAATTTTACTGATTCTGTGGTATATTTGCTTCAGAAGGTTTATGCATGATATTGTTTCTGTATTTTGCAGGACCTGTGGCAAGGGATTAGTTTTTCTCAGTCTAAAGCTGAAGCTCGTGTTGACGTCAGTTTCTTATGAGACTCATTTGTCCGTTTTCTTAAAGTTATATAGTCTAAAATTTCACTTACGATTTTGCAATGCTGTTCTCTCAGGGTTCAACAGGAGTTAAATTTGCTGATGTGGCAGGAATTGATGAAGCAGTAGAGGAACTTCAGGAGGTACCATTACTGAACTTCTCTCAGAAAGAATTTTTAATTATTGCACATAGTGATTTTCCATTGCATGCCACTTTATCTATACAATATGGTTTTGAGAAGACTGCTAATCCTTCTGAAAAGTTGTTGAACAAAAAAATTTCATTTATTACTTTCTGATGTGGAAGTTAACGAAACTTTGTCATTATGATAGAGTGCCTGCTAGTTAAGAAGTTTATGTCTGTCAAGTACCTGTACGTCAAGTACTGGATGTTTCTGGTTACAATTTAGTTTTCATCCTGTTTTCTTTTTCAGTTTTTTTTTTTTTTTTTTAAACAAAGATTGAAAGATTGAATGTCTAGCAAATGTCAACAATTAATTGTTTATTCTATGTATCCACTGCTTGTGCCTAAAGGCCCTGGATATAAACCTCTTTGTTTTGTCAATTTCCGACCACATTTTCTCCAATTGTTTAAAATTCCAGCCTGTACATTTTTATAGTTCCTTTAAGCCTAATAGCATCTTGCTATCCATTTGTGTAGAACTTTTGCTTCTCAATTCGGACCTTAAATTCAATCTAATCTTAGTTCTGGAGAAACTTATAAAATTCTCTTATGTTCTGGTGATTAGTTGGTGAGGTACTTGAAGAATCCAGAACTTTTTGATAAAATGGGGATAAAGCCCCCACATGGAGTACTATTGGAGGGTTCCTCCTGGTTGTGGCAAGGTAAGTCATACTTCGTAGCCAATTTACAGATAGTGTGGGGAAGATTTGTTTCATGAATATTGAACTCTACTCGTGCTTTTTTACAGACCTTAGTTGCCAAGGCCATTGCTGGTGAAGCTGGGGTTCCATTTTATCAAATGGCTGGATCTGAATTTGTTGAAGTCTTAGTTGGTGTTGGCTCTGCTCGTATTAGGGATCTGTTTAAGAGAGCCAAGGTGATTAACTTCCCATTTGTAAAATAATTGCTATGACTTCTTATTATTGTGCTTGTGTCCTTGTCCTGGTTTCATGCTTATTTATCCATGTGGACTAATCTCTCTCTCTCTCTCTCTCTCTCTCTCTTTTGCTTCTTTAGTTTGTATAAGTTTTTTGGCTTATGCTATGGCTAATATGGTTGACTCATATCTTTATCCGCTATGCATTTGTTAGAGATAGTAGTAATCCTTTTTATCTAATATATATATGATGCTATGCATAATATTAATTCTATTGCAACTGTCACGAAAGGGATTCTAGGTTTTTGAGTGATAATATGTGAAATTCATAATTAATCAAGAGGAAGAGGAAAGATCATAATGGGGAGATAATATGTTCATTGAGGTGATATAGATTTCATTTTCTTATTTTTTATTTTTATTAGTACTAATTTCCAAGGAGGGTGGTATGGTGGTAAATCAGGAAATTTGGACTTTGTACACCTAAGTTAACTGGCCATATCAGTATTCTGTGTCAACGGTTACTCAAACCCAGTAATGCTTGTTCTATGTGTCTTCTTTTGATCAATTTTCTGAAAACGGCTGGATTATCTGTGCAGGTAAACAAGCCATCTGTTATATTTATTGATGAAATAGATGCACTGGCAACAAGGTATGGGCTTTCCTGTTGTGGCTTGTAGTCTGGTTCCTTGTGGTACTCTGGATAATTTCATAACATGGCACTGCTTGCAATCCAACCTCTTATCTAAGGATTGCTATGCAATTCCGTTTCAATGTGTCAAATTTTAACCGCACACTAGTCATGTGTAAACAATTCAAATGATTGTGTTTGTTTTTACTGGAGCAGGCGTCAAGGAATTTTCAAGGAAACTACGGATCATCTGTATAATGCAGCTACCCAAGAAAGGGAAACCACATTGAATCAACTGTTGATAGAGCTTGATGGGTTTGATACTGGTAAAGGTGTTATTTTCTTAGCTGCAACAAATAGAAGGGATCTGCTAGATCCTGCACTTCTTCGTCCAGGTCGTTTTGATCGAAAGGTTTGTCCTTGTTATTGAATCAGACCATTGGCCAAGCTACCTAGTAGCTTTAGTAAAGAAGTTATTTTTTCCCTTTGCAACACATGTTAGTTGGATGCATTTTTTCTATTGATGTTGTATTGTGAAATTTTCGAATTGATGAATTTTACATATGAATTTCCTTTCAATCGAACCTGTCTGTTGCTCTGTTATCCTAGCGTATTACATTTGGAGTGAATTTCAGTTGTTAATTATGATGGCTTTTGTCCTGTAGATAAGAATCCGACCTCCAAATGCTAAAGGAAGAACAGAAATTCTGAAAATTCATGCAGGCAAAGTGAAAATGTCAGATTCTGTTGATTTATCTTCATATGCCAAAAATTTACCTGGTATGATTTAAAATTTGGTGTTTTATACTATTTATCATTTCATTGTCTGACTCATGTTTTTTGTTGTCAGGATGGTCGGGAGCAAAACTAGCCCAGCTGGTGCAAGAGGCTGCTCTCGTGGCAGTAAGGAAAGGGCATAATTCAATTCTTCAGTCAGACATGGACGATGCCATTGACCGACTTACAGTGGGACCCAAACGTGTTGGAATAGAGTTGGGTCATCAGGGACAATGTCGTAGAGCTACTACTGAAGTAGGCGTTGCCATGACTTCTCATCTGCTCAGGCGATTGGAAAATGCAGAAATTGAATATTGTGATCGCATTTCAATCGTTCCTCGTGGTCAGGTCCTCTTCCTGTTTCCTTGGACAATGTTTATCCTCCCCTTTGATTTTTTTTCCCATAAAGTCTTTGGATGCTTGTTGGTCTTGTATGTTGAGGTTGCCTGATCCCACTGAATTTAGCGAAAAAACATCTCTCTCGTGCTTTTGTATCACCAAAGGATATCTATTGCGGTATTGCCAGACATGGTTGTCAGCAGGTGTAATTATCCTTAATGTTAATTTAGGTTGCAATAATGGTCCTCCATCCTCTTAACAATTAAATGCAACAAAAGGCCATTTGCAAATTACATAGGGTTTAAATGTGTTATGTATCTGCTTTAGACATGTTTCCCTGATGTGTGACTATCCTCACTTAACTTCTCTCAGATTGTGTTCTCTTATGCTCTTTGTTGCATGTTATCTATGATAACCTATCAAATTTCGTGTGCAGACATTATCACAAGTAGTGTTTCAACGGCTTGATGATGAATCATACATGTTTGAGCGACAACCTCAGTTGCTGCATCGCCTTCAGGTTTGAACTTCATATTACTAGTTTGGTTCTGTTCTGTTCTGTTTCTGAAACATGTCCTGTGTTTTTATATGAATTTGGTCCTGTGGAGAGGTTTTACTTGGAGGGAGAGCTGCAGAAGAGGTCATTTATGGACAGGACACATCAAGGGCATCAGTCAATTACCTTGCAGATGCATCTTGGTTGGCTCGTAAAATTTTAACTATGTCGGTGCCTTTTTCAATGGGGTGGCTTTGCCGTTTTAGTTCTTTATTTCCTGGTAGGTGTTAATATTAAATCTTTACTTTATGTTCCTACAGATGGAATCTGGAGAACCCAATGGTCATACATGGAGAACCACCTCCATGGCGAAAGAAAGTTAAATTTGTGGGTCCACGGCTGGATTTTGAAGGCTCACTTTACGACGACTATGGCCTGGTCGAACCTCCCATCAACTTCAATTTGGATGATGATGTTGCACGAAGAACTGAGGAGCTATTACGCGACATGTATCAAAGGACAGTCTCTCTGCTTCGGAGACACCATGCAGCTTTGCTTAAAGCTGTGAAGGTAAGTCAATTTGAAGTGTTTATGTGTTGGTTTCTCATTCCTGCCGCATTATGTTCTTCTGATAAACAAAAACATTACCTATTCCACTGTAATCTAATTAAAATAACGGGTTCTTTGCACTTGCATTGCAGGTTCTTCTTAATCAGAAAGAATTAAGCGGAGAAGAAATCGACTATATATTGAACAATTACCCTCCACAAACACCATTAAATCTTCTTCTGCAGGAGGAGAATCCAGGAACCCTCCCTTTCATCAAGCAAGAGCAGGGCAGTGAGTTCGAATATGCCCTCGTAAACCATTCCAAAGGAGAAAACCTGTGAAATAATTTAGCTATTTCACATATCGTTCATCATCATTCCTCATCATAGACTCAGGCAAGGCATTTTAATCATAAATGCCAACACTTTGATGCAGTGAAAGCTTGTTACCTGCCATGAAGAAAGCATGAATGGCATTAATTTTGTAGTTGTTTGTATCTACTTATTATATCAAAAAAATGTATTATTTATTCTACACTTGTCATTTTAAGATAGTATTCATTTTGATATTAAGACATTACATTTAATCAGTTCGAAACTCCTAGCTAACAACGGACAATTTTATAGATATAATTTACGTATGTATCAAAATCAAATATTAAATATTACTAGCGTGATATGGTAATTAAATATGGTTTAATTTAATGTTACCCCGAATCAAACGGTCTTTGAAATGGCACAAACAAAACAAGCCACCACTAAGCTCCCGCAAGATAAGGGAAGCAAATCGCCACATGCTTCAAAAACAGTTGTATGCTCTTAAAAACACCAAAAATATGAGCCTTTAAAAAACAAACCACTAGTTCCCATATGCTGGGAAAGTCTCTCACTTTTTTGTTCCGCTCTTATCTATCAATGAAACAGAGCCAGAAGTGACCCCAACAAACCAAAACCCTTGTGTGTGCACGGATGAGACATGAAGAAACCTCAAAATGCTGTCCCCTTCTCCAATGAAACCATCAGATGTCAAAGCAGCAACGACAAGAAGAAGAGCATGCGCAACAAGTGTATTAACACCAACGAGAAGAAGAAGAACCAAAACCAGAACCAAAACCAAAAGAGCTTCTATGAGTTCTCATTGTCTTTAATGATCTCACTTTGGTGTTTTGTCCTCTTGTTTTACTCTAAACTTGGTCACAGCCACGACAATTCAGGTAACATAGAATTGTTTTTTGGTCTCTGATAAAAGTTCTTTTTGCATGTTTTAGTTTTCATTTTACTTGTTTAATGGTTTTGGTTCTTACCCATTTTTTTATTTTGGAATTCTAGCCAACCCATTTGCTCTTTTTTACATAAGTTCATATTTTGTTCACATTTCTCTGTTGGTGGAAAAGAGAGGAAAAAGAAGACATTTTGTGTTTTGTTTTTTGAAAAAAGAAAGTCATTTTTTGGAACAAAAGGTTAATTAAGCTGAAGCCTTTGATCTTCTTTTAATTTTTTTTTTTTTTTGGTTCAACTGGATTGACTTGAATACATAATCATTCAATGCAATGCTCAGTTAATTAGCAGAGTAATGTACAACTTGAAACAACATGTGAGTAGAAATTGAAATGGCCCAGCTTCTCTTGAATCCATAATATATTGCTCAAATGCTTATGTTTATATGGTTGATGATTTTCATTCTATCAAATTTATATGTAGTTTCTGTCAATGTATGTAGTTGTTCCTTTTGCAGAACCTTGAATAGAGTTAATTATCTTTTGATGGAGACTTATCATATAGGCATGAATTATGACAGTTCTGGAGTGGAAACTGCCTGTTTTATTTTGTGCTTGTTTCTTTTTTTTTTTCTTTCATTAACCTAAATTTGAATAATGAAACAGAAAGAATCATGTTGTTTCGTTGAACATTAGGGCCGAAGTGTATTTTTTTTTCTTTTTTAAAACTTTGTTTGTACTAATTAAGGGTATGTTCTTCAGGGAATTCAACGGCAGAAATTGAGAACAGACCTGGTCCTAAAGTTTGCAACAAGCAGCCTGACCCACCGTATCCATTTACTAAAAATGCAAGCGATAATTTTTCAAATGGGATGCTGTTAGAGCTTAATGTGTCAGCGACCTGTAACAACTCTATAGTTCCTCAGGAATTCGCAACTTACAAGTACTCGGTTCCTGGAACGTGTAGATTAGAAGACGTAGTTTGGAGGATTTTAGGTTATACAGCTTTAGTTTGTGAAGTGAAGAAGCTTGAAAACCAAAATACAAGCCAACCAAAATTATCAAATGGGAAAACGCCTCCTCCCACTTATCTCAACTTAGATGAGTTTCAGAACATAACAAGGCAAGAAAAAGGCAGGGGCATGCCCAGTCAGTTTCCTAACATCACCCATCGGTTTGAACCAGATGGGACTGAATACAACTATGCCTCCATGCTCAAGGGAGCAAAGGTGGTAGCACATAATAAAGAAGCCAAAGGAGCAAGTAACATATTGGAAAATAATCGTGATAAGTACTTAAGAAATGCTTGTTCTGTTGTGGGGAAGTTTGTTGTGATTGAGCTTGCGGAGGAGACTTTGGTTGATGCCGTCAAAATCGCAAATTTTGAGCATTATTCTTCTAACTTCAAGGAATTTGAATTGTTTGGTAGTTTGGTTTATCCAACAGAGATATGGTCACCGTTGGGAAAGTTTGTAGCAGCAAATGTCAAGCACCTTCAAAGCTTCAAGCTGCCAGAACCCAAATGGGTGAGGTACTTGAAGTTGAACTTACTTAGTCATCATGGATCGGAATTTTACTGCACTCTTAGTGTGGTAGAGGTATATGGTGTTGATGCAATAGAGCGGATGTTGGAAGATCTCTTTGAGGGTTCTAAAGAACCTTTATCCAATAAATTACCAGAACCCAACTCAACTGCAACGCCTTCATTGGGACCAGAAGCAGGTTCTGTTGATGGCAAAGGAAATGGCAAAGCACAAAATGGGGTTGCAACTGCTAATGTAAAGGTGGAAAAACCGGCAGAAGCACAGCAGGTCAAAGACGAAGTATCGAATCCTTTGCCAACTATCAAGGTTCCGGATCCTCTTCTTGAGATAAGACAACAGCCAATAGGCAGAATACCAGGTGACACTGTGTTGAAGATATTGATGCAGAAGGTGAGGTCATTAGAACTGAATTTATCTGTGCTGGAGGAGTATGTCAAAGAATTGAACCGAAGACAACAGGACGTCTTACCAGAGATTAACAAAGAATTATCAAGGATATCACTGCTTCTGGAGAAAACCAAAACTGAACTTGAAGATATCATGAAGTGGAAAGTGACCATGGTACTATATATGTAACTGCTTTCGTTTAGTTGTCCTCTCTTTTTTTCTCCTTATAATAAATGAAAAATTTACTAGTACCTAACCATTTGGTATCTTCTTTTTAATTCAGGAAAAAGGATTAACAGACCTTGAGTCATGGAAAGGAGTTGTTTCATCTCATATGAATTCATTGGTAGCAGAAAATAAAATGTTGAGGTTAGTAACATGTCTACCTTCACAAACATACCCCTTAGTAAACGTTTCCGATTATATGTTACTGAAACTGTCATTCTCTTGATGGGTTATTACCCCTATATGCATCATCAGTCTGGTCCCCTAATGTCCAGTGTATAAGTTATCCGCAACTATAATGGATGTTCATGCAAACATTAACACATACTCTTTTTAACATCATTTGAGAACTTGTAGCCAAACAGCTAACTCTTGTATTGGCTTTTTCATTTAGTCCTAATGTAGTGGATTTTCCTTATTATTACCTTTCCATGTTTTTCCCCCTAACCGTGTCTTTTTCTCACCCTCGTACCACAGATTAGATGTCGAAAAGATCTCAAGTGATCAGGCAAATCTGGAGAGCAAAGAACTAGTAGTACTAGCAGTGAGTCTTTTCTTTGCGAGCATTGCAATATTAAAGCTATTCTCAGCTGGACTTGCTTCATTTCTGGCACCCTCACAATCCGATAGAGTACGCAGAACAAACAGCGGCTGGTTTCTGATACTCCTTAGCAGCAGTATGACCATTTTTGTCACCTTACTCTCAGGCTAAGTCCCTCCCCATATTTTTATCCCTAGACTACTATAGATCATCCCTCGTCGGCCTCTCTGTAATTATAGCCTCAAAATCAGTTAATGTAATTCTTGAAATTGTCATATAGTTGTAGCCACATTGTTCAAGCATTAGAGGCCTGAACTGGTTTTGTGATGTTGAGATAGAGAGAAGTTGGTGGTGGCAGTTTTGACATTGGCCAACCAACCAACCAGCAGCTTCTCACTCCTTTGTTGTATTAGAACAAAATCCCCATGTTGGCTTTGAATGAGATGTTGAAAATCACTGTTTTTTAGGATTTCCTTTGTGAGATTTTGGCTCAACAACATCAATCACCCATTACATGCATGTTTGCCTTCCAATTATTATGTTGCTTCATTTTGGACATAACCCATCTCCTTTTGTCTCACTTCTCTTAAACAAGATTTCCCCAATTTTGGTAACCATAATATTAACCCAAAACTACATAATTACACATACTCCTCTTTTTTATTTTATTTTTTACTTTTTTTATCATCAGAACGTAATAACACATATTAAGATGAATAGTCATAATATGATGTATATAATTACTTAAATCTATATTAAAACATAAACAATCAAATCTTAAATTCTGTTTTAAATCATATATAAGTAGTCGTAAATTCAACCATAATATAATAGCATAAGGATATAATATTACAAATTAATTAGTAATTATATTTGAGATAAAAATTCTGTGATGGGATTTCGAAAGTGATTGATATTATCATTATCTTAAAAAAAGTAAAATATACTTGTATGCACACTATAAATTTAACTACATATTAGAACCAAATCAAATTAGTTAGAGGTCTGTTTTCTGAATGTCAAGTATAATTATAAAAATACCCTCAAAGAGTGGGACAATTGTACATTGACCCAGTAGAGTCCATTCCCACGTTCGACTTCCTCCTCTGTCCGTTACGAGTTATACACCAACTCCTCTACTTTCTCTCTCTCTCTCTCTGCAAAGAAACCCCTGAAAACAATTTCAGTTTTGTTAGGGTTTTCAAGAAACCAACTATTTTTTTTTTTTTTTTGGTTATTTTGGAAAAAAAAAAAAACGAACAAACGAAAAATTCAACGAAAACGAAACCCACCACAACAACCTCGTACTGGGTTCTAAAAGAGAGAGAGAGCCGACGTGAAGACAGACGCACAGACAGACATACACGCAATACACAGAAAAGCCAGAATCTATAGGGTTTCATATGTTCGTGTTTCTCGTCGCGCTTATGTCGTATGAATGGAGATTATCACCTCCCGTTTTCTCGCCGCCAATTTCTCGTCCCAACTTCTCGTAGCCGCGATTCTCACTCTCCTCTCTCTCCTCCTCGCCCTCCTCGCCCTTCGCTCCAGAAAATCCCCCAAATCCGCCGTCTCCTCTGCCGCTGGTTGCTCCTGCTGCTCCTGTTCCTCCTGCAACGGCACTGTCGACCACCACCCTCCGCCGCCTGAGGAGCCGCAGCGGATGTTGGAGGTGGAGAGGAACGGCCCGACGCCCGAGCGCGGCAGCGGCGCGTCGATGATGGAGCAGCTGGTCCCGGAGATTACAACGCACGCGCTGAGTTACTTGGATTATCCGAGTCTCTGCCGGCTTTCAATGACCAATTCGTTGATGAGAAAAGCTGCTAATGACGATAACGCCTGGAAAGCGCTTTATCATAAGGTAATATAATATAAAGATCCAATCTTTCCATTCAATTTTGCTTTTTGTTCTTCAATTACATTGCCATTTCGTGTTTTCGCTTGTAAAATTTATAGTTAATTAGATAGTTTATGACTCCATGAAAGAGAAAAAGCCTTACAATGCCTCGAAAATTTGAATGGATAGAATGTGTAGACATATGGGTTGTTGTTGTTTGTTAGTGTTCGTGTTTGTGTTGGTTTGATGCCCTTTATGTAAATAGCCTTGAAAGTTTGAAGGTTGAATGGATAAAATGTGTAGTCATACTGGTTATTGTTGTTTTGTATGAGTTGTTTAAGATTAGGATATGGGTTTGTTAGCGTTCGTGTCTGTTGTTTTGTATGAGTTGTTAAAGATTAGGATATGGGTTCGTTAGCGTTCGTGTCTGTTGTTTTGTATGAGTTGTTTAAGATTAGGATATGGATTGGTTAGTGTTCGTGTTTGTGTTGGTTGGAAGTTGTGATTTTTGTGTTTTTTTTTTAGTAGTAAGGTTCTTGATTCTTGGATAGTGAGGTTCTTGATTCTTTGATGTTGATGATGAGGAAAGTTCAGCCACTGGTGTTATTTATTTGAATTGATCATATGTAAAGAGAAAGATTCGGGGCTGATTGTTGTTTCCAGTGTTCTCCGTTATGTTTTGTGGGGTTACTATTTGGTTATTGTTTAGTTTCTGGATTTCGCATAGGGTGTATGTGTGATTTTATTTTTCATTTTTTGTGTTTAGGATTTTACGTTGGAGCAGGATAATGTGATGCCGGTTAATGGGTGGAAGGCTTACTATGCAGCTACTAGAGCGGTGGTGAATGTTAATGCGGAGTTTTATAACATCATCAAAGAAAGGTCGCTTCCAGCTATGGGTCGTCTTTGGCTTAATGCAGATTATGTGAAGTGTATTCATGCTTCAGGAGAACTCTTTTCAGGGTATGATGCCTCCTTTAGGTCACACACACACACACACACACACATATATATGTATGTATGTATTTAGTTATGGAGACATATTATCCCTAGCACCTTTCTGCCTTCTATTGACGGCTTATTTATGTAAGTTAGTGTAGTTTGTGAGCTGCTCATATGTTCTGAAGTTCCATGTACTTCTTGTGTTATGTTTGCCTGTGCTAGTGTTTGCTATATTGGGTTTTTATAGGTGTTATCAATCAATTGGGAAAGCATTAGGTTTTCCTGAGTTCTTCTGTATTTCTGTTTTCAATTAGGGGTTTATGAAGTTGGATGGTCCATGAAGAAAATTTTTTTCTCAATCATTGCCCATCCTTTTGGCAAAATCGAGTTTTCTTCCTGCTTAGCTATGCTAGAACTAATTAGATCCATCCACTAATATTGATTCTTGTTTTCATTCTTGCCTTGATTCCTTTAACTGTGTTGTGGCTTTATAGCTACTGCTATAGTAATGCAACTGCAAATACGCCTTTCCTGCCTGGAGCTGATTTGTAATGTATGTGTAGGTGGTTATTATTGTGGTCTGAGTCTGGAAATTTAGATTGGTAACTGGCTTTTGAAGTTGTAGTTTTATTTAGACTCTGTTATGGTTTTTGAATTCTATTATGACATTTTTGTTGAATGTGAATGCATAGTATTCTGTGTTTCACTAGTGAGAGAAGTTGGTTTGAAAGACCTTGTAGGAGATGATTTGAGTACTAGATACTTATATGCCTCTCTGCTGAAATGGTAACAACTAACAACTTAGAAGTTTAAGAGGAGCACGTGGACACATGAGAGAAGGAATCAACGGATTAGGTTTTTGTGTTCCAATTTCGTTCAAATTAGTGAAGAAATGGGGGTTAAATATAAATAATGAAGTGAAAGGATGACACCTCATAGATTCTTCTGTTTCTATGACTTGAGAAGAAAAATACTAACTAGATTGATGCTTCTGTTATACTAGCCAATTCATAATATGTTTTATTAGACTTGGAAGAGAAGAGACACCAGAAGTGCATGGTTACTTTATTTTCCTTGATCTTGTAGCCAATAAGTACATTAGACTAATTTATATTGGAAAATTACGTTTTGTGAATTATATTTGTTTTTCCTTGGATAATCCTTACATGTTCTCTGGTCATGCTGTCTGTCATAATTGGGTTTTCAAGGTTCTTAAAACTTCCATCTTTTTTCTTATGATTAGAATCAACAATATACATCTTTTATTGAAATCAAATAAGAGGGAAGTCATTTTTTCTTCCTTTTGCAGGTATAATTCTGTAATACAAAGTTGGCAGCTTGCATTTAATTGGGAACATGGGGTCGATTTTCAGGTTCAGGATGTAAAAGCACGGGTGCTGACAGACATGGCTTGGGTTACCTTGAAAACCTACTTAGATATTGATTCCGGACCCTTTAATGTGACTAACGTGTTTGAGTTCCACAATGGACGATGGTACATGGTGCATCATCACAGCTCTGTGATGCTCATTGACGGAGAGGTGGACCAACAGGTTGTGCACGGATAAAGAAGAAGAAAGAAAGGAAGAGATGATGATATACCCAATTGATAACTTTGATATACTAGAGAGATACAGAAATAGTGAATATTTGTTAGCATGAGCAAGTTGCTTGAATTTTCTTATGATTTCATTGAAAAGGTCCTTTCAAGCTTCCCCCCCTCCTCCCCGCACCCCCCCTCATTTTTGGTTAATGTGTGGTCACAAGAGGCCCCTTTTTTTTCCTTTTGCTTCTATAATCATTGTTACTATTTTCATTTTCCATTCTTCACTGAATGCTTTTCAGTAGTAAGTACATGCAAACGTGATAGGAAAAGGTTGTAATGGTTCAAAACACATTCTTTTAAGCAATGGAAGTCCTCCCGCAACAGAACACCTGAGGCTGGTACCCTATTCAGCAGCTAAAATCTTATGATTGAAACTTAAGGTTATATGATAAAAGTGAAAAGTTACTCCTCTCAAATGTGCAATTGGAGTGATTTTTCCAATCAGCTGATAATATAATAAAAAATCAAAAGAATGGCAAACCACCAGTAAGTGGTTCCATGGTCTAGTGGTCAGGACATTGGACTCTGAATCCAGTAACCCGAGTTCAAATCTCGGTGGAACCTGAATTATTGTTTTTATTTTTGTTTTTCTCGCACACAGAGACTCTCTTGGCCTTGTATTTGATAGAGTAAACCATACTAGTTATCCATTTCCTCCAAGGAGAGAGAGAATGGCAACAGCCCTTGTCTCAGTGCCAACTTCTCATCAAAATCCAATCTCTCAACGCTCCTTTTACGCTACCAATGCTAACAACAACTCTACATGGTTCCAAAGCAGCCTTCCAATTTGTATCAAGTACCCTTATAAGCCTTTTATTGTCCCTCTCTCCTCTTCTTCTTCTATAACTTCTGTTGTGAAAGATGGTCCTCCACCTGATGCAGCAGTTCCTCTCCAATCAGAATCTACCACCCAAGAAGCTGACCAGCCCCCTTCCAGGTATACACACCGTTTAAGCTTTATCATCAATCGTTAATAATTTGAAGTAAAGTATGTGGCTTTTTTTTTTGTATTGTTGCTATTGTTTAACATTTTTATAAGCTATATAATTGTAGTGCCTTTATGCTGTTGATGAGAAAATCTGTTGAAGATTATGTAACAATGCTCAGCTCAGTACTCTTTCTATGCAGTTTCATTTTTATGATATACCCCATTCAAAAGATTTGAAATTTCTACATAAAATCTTTGATTAGAGTTGTATATATGAAGTTTTTTCAAATTGTTGTTGTAAGGAGATGCTTCTGGGGTCATTATAACGTAATTGATTCTCATAATATATAAATAAGATAAGAGTAGTGTGTTTAAATCTTGTTTAGGGGCTGTAAGGCATGTGGTAGAGAGGAACTAGAGAGGGGATGCAATGGTGAGGGGAGGATTCAAGGCGGGATTGCAACGGTCCCGGGGTTTGGTTGGTGGCCTATAAAGGCTTACAGGCCTTGTCCTGGATTTGTAGCATCTGGTGGTAGGTATAGGCGACGTGGGCAAACCATGGATGAGGTTGCCTTTGGAAGAAAGGAAAGAGTGTCTCCTGTGAGTTCTGGCAACGAGGCCAAGTCAAGGTAACATTTTTGTAGTCTCACTAATGTAATTCTATTCATTGCAACTTTGCAACTAGAAACGGACACAATTGACAGGATTTCTGCTGTTGTGCTAGACTTCTGTTAACATAAACAGTTCAGACTGTGAGTTGTTTAGACGTTCAATTACCCTTTTTCGCTTAATCTTAGAGTTCAGGTGACCGATAAGAAGATTAAGTTCAGGATTCAGCTTCAAATGAAACACCTAGCCTTGCCATGGTTTGCATAAACATAAAACCATTGAAATTCATGTTCAATTCAATTGATTTTGTCACAAAAAAAAGGGGCCTTCAAAATTAATATTTATGCTTTCATAGCTCGTGTATAACTTTAGTGAATCCCATGTTAATTGAAGTTATGTACCATGTGACATAGATTATAGTTGATATTCCACCTAGTAACTTAAACTACAAGGTTGGATTAGTCTTGCGTCAGATCTAGTTTGGTTTATATTTGCCTTTTGGTTTAGTTTTCGATCAACATGCAAAACGCATTCTGCATTCCAGTATTACATCTGTCTCTCTCAATTTTTGTGTTTGATTCCGCTCCTTGTTGCGTCTTGTTATGCTTAGCCACATGAAGGATTGTTGTTGGTTGAACAATCCTAATCGAACCATCTCTACTATTGCTTAATTTTCGACAAGCAGTTTGTATAGGTTTGATCAGTGAAACCGAGCTGATATTTTAAGTCGTATCTCAATATGACCTTTTGCAGCGACAAGCAAGGTGGAAGGAAATTCAAGAGGTAACCTTTAGTGGGAAGAGAAATGATGCTCCTACCTATGAAGAAAGATTGTCTTTACAAAATTTGTAATTGGTTGCTCTGTGAAGCGAGGGTGACGTGAAATGAGAGTGTAACCACTGAATTTCTCATTTGATTTCTTCCGTGTTATTTATTCTCCCCAATAGAAATGAAATTGTTGTACTATTCTTCTTCAAAGTTGGTGTACAACCCAATACTTGATGACAAAACTAGCAAATGTTGGTAGTGCAACTACTAATAATATTGTTTTGAAGTGTATCCCCATTGTGTTTCCGGTTATATAACAAAATTATATGATTAAAAAAAAAAAAAAAACGTTTGAACTTTATCTGTTGTGCTCCAAATGAAAAAGGGTATGTTAAGTCGGTTGAAAATGACTGCATGGGAATTGGATTTTTTTTATTTTTTTTTCTTTTCTGAAAGCTGGAATTGGATTTCGATTTCTAGTTTGTTGTTTATATTGAATTTTTTGTACTAGTTGGTTTGATAGGTAAAAATCATATTTTAAAGTATACTGGGTAGCCTGTTCTCATATTTCCTTAATATTTGAACTAATTAAACCGAGAATTAATAAAGGTCATTGGAATAAGTTTTGATTTCTCTTTCGTTGTTTACGTTGAATTTTTTGTGCAATAAATTAGTTTAATGAGTTGAAATCTTGTCGCAGTACTTACAAAGTTTCCTTGTCAAAGATCAGAAATTTTGTTGATTTTTTATTTTAAAATTATATATATATATTTCAATATATAATTTTTTTTTCGTTGAATTGAAGTTTATTTAAAAAAAAAAAAAAATTTCTTACCTACCCTAATATATATTCCTAGCTCCGACCCTGCTTCCTGGTATAAGAAAGTTGATTTTTTTTTTCCTTCGAAGGATTTTGCAGCCGATGAATTCACTGAAGACTAGATGACAAGCCAGTGGCTGGTAGAAGTACGAAAATTGCTATTAGAGAAAAAACCCTTGTTGGATGACAAATGTAATGCAATTCCATTTGAATGGTGGGTGGTATTGGATTATTCCCACCAACTTTTATGAGCAAACAAACAACAATCAGGTGCTGTTTCCTACTCGTCCTCCATGTCTCCGTGATGTATGAATTTGGAAAATCGCGGTTGAAAAGGTTATGATCAGGCACACCGTACAAACATAGCAAGTTACCAAAGGGAAAAAAAAAATCTCGAGTGCAGTAATATATACCATGTATATTTATCACATGATATGATATGATCCCAATAAACATCAAGTCAAATATAGATTCTCATAAAAAAAAAATCTAAATATCTTTTGTTATATATTGTAATAAATTTTTTATTATTGATAGAATAAAAAATCATTATTTACGTCCAATATGATTTAAGGTTATAAATACTTATATAATATGGCAATTTCAATCGTCTCTATCTCCTAATATGACTTGATGTTGAAAAACACTCATTTAATGTAACAATATCATAAGTTTGAATCATTATTAAACATCATAAAAATTGTCTGTTAATCAGTTAATGTATCAACTCTTAACTAGCTGTATCAACACTGTCAAGCTTTACAATAGACCTCACCGCAGGGAATAACCCTCTTCCATACTATAAGTATGGAGCTCCAAACGCTACCGCCTCATTACGAATCCCCCCCAAAAAAGTAAAATGAGAGCAGAAACGAAAGCGAGAATCGAAGAGACAGTCCGAGAAATCCTGGAGAAATCGGACATGAGCGAGACGACAGAGTACCAGATTCGAAAACAGGCCTCGGACAAGCTCTCTCTCGACCTGTCTCAATCGGAGTACAAGGCTTTTGTCCGACACGTCGTCAATTCTTTCCTCGAAGAACAGGAAGAGAGGTCTAAACAACACGAACAAGAAAACGAAGAAGAAGAAGCAGAAGAAGAAGAAGAAGAAAAGAATGTTAATGGAGAGTATGATGACGAGGGCAATCTCATTGTTGCCAAGGTTGGCTTGTTTGTTTATAAAGTCTGTCAAGTCGTGTTTTTTATGTTTTTGTTTTGATTGTGTTTGGTTTTTTTGAATACACGTACGTAGCTGTCGGACAAGAGGAGGGTGACGATTCAAGATTTCAGAGGCAAGACTTTGGTTTCGATACGTGAATATTATCGAAAAGATGGCAAAGAGCTTCCTTCTTCCAAAGGTCTCTCCTTTTTTTAATGTTTTTATTTTCATGTCTTGATGGTTCAATGTACAACTTGAATCATTGGAATTGGAGTGTTCGCATTGGACTATGTTGATTTGGTGCTCTCTTTATCTTTATATTCTATGGAGTGAGATTGTGTATGTTAGTTATCACAGGATCTAAAAGCCGATAAAAAATGGCCCAACTCTGGTATTATATGTTAACATGAACCCTTACATACAACGTGGACAGATAACAAATAACATTTACATGTTAAACATCTTTTACATTATAACATGTACAACAAGATGACAAATATAGAGGGGAGAGAGGGTTTGAATAATATATATCATGTTAGTTATCATCAAACCCAAAAACTTAAACCGATAAGAAATAGTTTAACTCTAATATTTAAGACTTGAGGTTATGATAAGTTATCAATGTAATCTAGTTTGCCGGGTTTTTTCTCCCACTTTTTTTTTTCTTCAGTTGCAATGTGGTAAATATATGTGCTGAAATAGGATTTAGTTTGTGCTTTGCAACTCCCCTGTTTGGTTGGTTGTTTGTTATGCTCTCTTTCGTCGGTTAGAAACTGTGTGAGATGAAATGAAAATGATCCTTCAT
This sequence comes from Nephelium lappaceum, assembly GCA_021234005.1. Lineage (NCBI taxonomy): Eukaryota > Viridiplantae > Streptophyta > Magnoliopsida > Sapindales > Sapindaceae > Nephelium > Nephelium lappaceum. Next base: position 18,360,935 of record CM038007.1, read on the forward strand.
AAAATGTTTCACCAGCGGTTTCGATTTTTAATGTCTCTAGAAGATTTTTGAGTGGTTCATTTTCCTTTTTATAATATGGCAGAAGTATGGTGGTGGTTGAGTATTTGTTTATTGGAAAGTTGGTTATATCAGCGTTTTTCTTGTACGATTGGAACAAATTTAGTTGTTGTAAAGTTCTATGGTATCATATAAATTTCAGGGGAATTTGCATTCAGGCAAAATACTACTGAATTCTAGTTTTGATTGTCACCATTTCCGTTCTCAAGGTGAATATAATTTGTTAAAATGAAATATCTGTGTGTGATGCATGCTACATGTGCCACACTGTTGAATGGGGGGAAGTTCTCTGTTTCATGTTTTGTTGGGGGGAATTCTGGGTAGCATTTGTTTGGCAGGTGGTAGTTTGTTTTGTGACTTGTGAAGTTTGGAGCTTGAGTGCTGGAAAAGTTCTACTTTTCTGGGCTGGAAAATGGCTAATGCTAAACACACCTGAGTGTTTCTGTTGAGTTTGAGCGTGAAAGTACTACGTCTAGGTATTTGATCTGTGTCTACATAAGTAAATGCATGTTAGCGCTTGTTTGTGTGCATGTTTTATAAGGTTATTTGTTATGTTCTTGGTTTAGCGCGAGGTTGTTATGTTTTATAAGGTTTTGTTATGTCCTGATGTTTTAAGGTTGATTTTGCATCTGCAGGAATATCCTTAACAGAGGAACAGTGGTCGGCCTTCAAGAAGAATGTACCAGCCATAGAGAAAGCTGTCCAGAAGATGGAATCACGGATCATGTGAGAGATCATTTGGAGACTGATACTCTCAATGTCTTCGATCTTTTTGAAATGCCTATTTTGGATCCTCATGCCCCCTTGGTGTTTGTAATTCAGTCTCATTGTCAAGTGGCGACATTTCCTGGTAAGAACTAATGTGTATTAAGACATATATCCTTCTATGTTATCTGTGATCGATTAGATGTGGAAATCCTTTGTTATTGCTGATGAATGAACATATATATATATATATATCCTATGTTGCTAATTCATTTGGTTTCACATTAGTGTAAACTTGCCGCAAAATTAAGATTCATAAAAGAGAGTTACAAGATGTATGTACATGATGCTTTGATATCAAAAGACCTACAACAACCATCCTCTATCCCTAACTGACACAACAACAATCCGGTACTGGAAAGATCTTTCCGGTAACAAGGGCTCATTTCCCGTACTCCACAGGGACCTTAAAGACATTTGAAAACACAGGTTTCCAGCCCACAACCCAAGAGTTCTTGCTCCTCCTTGGTGTGAGACTAGCGGAGCTTGCTGCCATTCTCATTTTCTCAATCAATGCCTCAGTATTCACTTGCTCTGACAAAATCTCCTCCAACTGCTTGGTGCTGATCACCAGTTTCACCTTCCAAACACCATCCCCTTGCGATGGCAGGACTTCCAGAGCCGTCCCTGACCCGTTTCCCAAGCTGTCAACGAAATCTGCTGAGGACATCTTCCGAGGCTCTATCTTTTCCACCCACTTCACATCCACCTTCTCCTCAAGCTCTACCTGCTTCACTTGCTTCCTGGAAACATCTTCACGAGCCACATTCTCCCTCTTCTCCACTGGAAGAAGATAGTAAAACCGCCCACTGATCAAGCGTTCATCATCAGCCAACGGGGACGAAGCATGACCTCTAGGAAAAACCCCATATCCAGGATAGCTTTCCAGGACTTCTCCAGCTAACTTGGGGCACTTGAATTCCAGAATAGTCCCCGAGTCTGTGAGAACCCGGACCGAATTGGAACAACTACCCTCAGTTCCTTTAAGAGAGCAATTCCCCATTACAAATTCCTGTAGCTATTGTTTTCTTGAGAGGCTCCTGAGTTGTATATATAAACTGTGGAATCTTAGTGGGAGAGACAATTGCGGGTTGGTGTCAGAAGAGACATATTAATCAGTTTGAGACATGATGGTATATATTTCAAAATTGTAATCGGCGCCATGTGAGAATGGACCGTTGCAAGGATTATTTAAGCGAAAAATGACGATGATGATCCAAGGCAAAAGAATAGAACAAGAAAGGTAGAATCTTTGGATTAAAAATAGCAGGAAACAGACATATTAGAAGCAGACCAATTCAAATTTTCTGGACTAGGGGGTTTGCATTTACTACGACTTCCTGTGCGCTGGATTCTTTCTAATATTTGGACAAAATTTTGAGTTTGGTTTTTTTCTCACGAGATAGACAAACTTAAGGACAAAAAGCTGACATGTTACAAAATTGGGCTGATGCCTGAAACCCCACTTAAGATTTTTCTAGTGTGTTTCATGGACTGACAAAAGTGGCCCAAATTTTTATTTGATTGTTTTGGGCTACTCCAGGTAAAATCAGTCCTACCCTTTGAAACATTTCAATCTCCACCGAATAAATTCAGAGTCCATCAAAATCAAACAATATTGGTTTGTGGGTTACATATTCTTTTTTTTTTTTTTTAAATATTGCGGGTTACATATCTAGGCCCATAAAAGGAAGAAAATTGTAGGACTCAAAAACTTTCACGACTACTACAGTTGAAGGAGAAAGACACAACTAGCTGAGTTAGAGGAGACGTGTGTCAAATCAAAAGTTTTGTGCTAAATGAGATGGGATAATTAATTTTCTTCTTATAAAAAATAACATCCCATAATACACCTTGCAAATGGCGATAGCTTTGAAAGTGAAGTTCATTATTCACTAACAATTAATGCACATATATATAAACTTAAATTCTCTTCAAATTTAGAAAAATCATAATCCACACACATAATATAGCAATACATGTAAAATATTTGAAAGAGCCAAAAATCCATGACAAAAATTGACAACGCAATCCTCTCATCCCCACAAAACCCATAAACCAGCCACTCCTCATTTCAAGATACCATTCAAGTCCACTTGTCCAATCCACACACCACACACCACACAAAATCCAACCCAACACAAAAATACAACAACACTTCATCTTCAACTTCAGGTTGTACAAACTAGATAAACAATTACACCCACTTCTTGTCTTAAAAACACATTACAATTTACACCCAAAAAATATCGAAACGACACACGATAATCCAAAATGGGCTGCGCGTCGTCGAAAAGAATCGAGGCCACCACCGTCGACATCTACCGGCCTGCTCCGGCCAGCTTTGCCGTCTTCGATATCAGCGCCGTGGAAGAGCCGTGGCTTACGGCGGACAACAACAACAGGTCTCAAGAACATCAAGAGAAACCGGGTCACCACGTGCCGGCTCCGATTCTAGAGAAGCTAAACAAGTTGGAAACCGATATCAATGCTCCACACTCGTGGGACGAAGTCAGCAAAGCTCTAGAAGACCTCAAAACCGTCATCAACAACAAAGAAAACCCCATTGTTGTTGCCACGTCACCAGAAAAACCACTACCACAGGCACCAGCTCAAAAGCAGCCCCTGCAGAAGCAGACGCCATGTAAGAGCTCGTCGTTTCACACCCTGGAAGAGCTCGACAAGAAGCTCCAGTCGTCGAAGCCCACGAAAGAGTTGAAGAAGACCGAGTCCATGAAGCCCTTTGCCACCACCACTGAGTCGAAGAAACAACAACCAGAGACGACGACGATTGAGTCACGAGTCGTGGAGGGTTTCAGGTCTGTGAAGGACAACATTTTCGTGGTTAGAGATAGACTCGAGAGAGAGAAAGAAGGCAAGCAAGCCACGTACGTGAAGCGGGACCCACTTAGCGATTTCCCGGAGAAGTGTCCTCCGGGTGGAGCCGACTCGCTCGTCGTCTACACGACGTCGTTGAGAGGGGTACGCCGCACTTACGAGGACTGCGCGCGCGTGCGGGATATATTGGAGCTACACGGCGTCGTTTTTGATGAGAGGGACGTGTCTTTGCATGGCGAGTTTTTAAGCGAGTTGAGAGAGTTGGTGGGCGAGGAGGAGGGGGTGAGTGTGCCACGTGTGTTCGTGAAGGGAAGGTATGTGGGCGGGGCGGACGAGTTGGGTGAGTTGAACGATTCAGGTCGGCTGGGGAGGATTCTGAGGTGGGCACGTGTGGAGACGGGTGTCGGGTGGCGAGCGTGTGAGGGGTGTGGGGGTGCAAGGTTTGTGCCTTGTTTGGATTGTGGTGGGAGTTGTAAGGTTCTGGGTGATGCGGGTGTCAAGGAGAGATGTGGCGAGTGTAATGAGAATGGATTGGTTCGTTGCCCCGCTTGTCTTTAGTGTGACCAAGCGTTTTTAATGTGTTCGTGATACGATGTTATTGGAGGAATACACTAAATAGATGGATATGAACATGTGTTCACCTCATTGTATGTGTTTGTATCAGTGTTTAAGGATTGAGTTTGTAATTTGTTCGTGTGATAATTTTGAGTGTATTACCCTTTAGTATAAGTGATTGAATACTTCTCTTGATCCTAAAATGTCAAAAGTTTAAATTCTATTTTTATACTAAAACATAAATATTTTTATCTTAAAGGGTCAATGGTTTAAGTCTCATTCTTATTTTATAATATAAGAGTTAGATGATTTTATCCGAATTAAATCTATCATTTCCTATCATAAAAAAAAAAAAAAGGAGTAATTACTTAGAGTTTTTGAGATTGAAAAGATGGGTGAAAAAGAATTAAAGAAACTTGAAAATTTGCAATTGTTAGTGTTTTTTTCTTTTTTGTTCATGTTTGTTGGTGACAACTTGATAGTTTTAGTTTCCATTTGTAAAAGGTGAACAGAGATCCTTTTGTAAAATTGAACTGTATTAACGAGTCATCTTATTTTTAAGTTGTTAGAAGAGAAAAATTTTTATCCATGTATTAATTGTAAACATAATATGGTTTTTTATCGAATAGAATCAATAAATACACATATTTGGTAGATTTAGTTTTAAATGGTTGCTTGGTTGCCTGACATTCTTTAGTCTGTAAAAGTGGATGCATGCATATCTACCGAATAATGATATGTGATGAATCAAGATGTTAAATTTTGATGATAAAATATTTATACAAGTTTTACATAAGTTTTGAATTTATATCATACATTTCAGATTATTTCATATATGGAGAAAAGATAGCTTTATGTAAGTTGAGAATTTATAACTTCAAAAAACAAAAAAAAAAAAAAGCAGTTGCGAATTTATAATTAAATATCTTAAATTATTATTATGTAAAAAATAAAAAATAATGAAAACTAAAGGGCCCAACCGGGTTCGAACCGGTGACCTCTTGATCTGCAGTCAAATGCTCTACCACTGAGCTATGGACCCTTGAATGTTTTGGCCCAACTACAAGTCTTTAAAGAATGGTATACTGCTGGGTGATTTTCGTCACATGACTCTCTAACCCTAGAACGAGTAAAACATATTATCAATTACAAGCAACTCAAATATTCTAAATGTTGTCGCATGTTGTGTTATTATCTTTGTCTGCCGTCTCGAACATTTAACTTATTTATTGTATCGTTCATTCACTTTGACAAGTATTTTGATTTTATTCTCTACCAATATATCAATATATTTCGTAATGCCCGGAGAATATTACGTCCTAAACAACCTACAAAGACGAGGTACAATCATGTGATATTTGAGACATCTAGCTAGTATATAATATTTCTCATTCTTTATCTATTTTAAATTAATCACTATGTTATAATATAGCTCACAAATAATTAATCTATAAATTGTATAGTCCTTTGTCATTTATGCATAACACTACAATGTCAACTGTGAAAAAAAAAAAAAAAATTCTTTAGTGTAAACATTTATATTTTAATAAGGGGAGATTCGTGAAAACTCCTCTAATGTTTTATTATTTTTAAAAACAATCTTCTAGTTTCAAATTTTAATTAAAAGGCCTCTTAATTGTGTGCCGATGCCAAAACCATCTTCTATTTTTATGATTTATTTATTTTTTTTTTAAAAAAAAAACACCCTCTTGATTGTGTACCAAAAGCACCCTATAGAGAGTTTTCATTTAAATTACAATCACGTGGGTTATTAATGAATTTAAACATTACACTATCGAGATCATTATGTTTGTTAGTAAAGGTAATCTAGAAATCTTGACTAACTCTTCATTAAAAGTTCTAACAAAATTAATCAAAACGTCAACCGTACGCAACAGATTAATTCAATTCAGTATGTGATTTAGCTGGTCATATGAATCGGTAAAACCAATATAGCAGTCCGCTTTTGACTAACTCCAATGGAAACCCATCAACTTGAGCAATTCAAGTCTACTACACATCGAGATCCCACTGATTTCTTTGTTCGTATATACACTCAAGAAATGTTAGTCAACCAACCATTACAAGCCTGCAATAAATTAATTTGGAAAATGTTGTAGTGAAATGCACATCATCCATACATCATTTCCGTTTTGAAGCAGTCACCAATTGTTTTTTTTTTTTAATTCTTTTCACTTTCTAAAATTGCGGTTGGTAGAGACTTTTTCCCGAAAGATGTGTCACAGCACCCACTACTATCACTGGTTCCAGGGTTTTTCAAGTTCAGTGGCTGAAACCACAACCACCCTTTAAGAAATTGTGTTTCTTTTTATCACATCCCTGAAAGAAAGCGATGATGCATGCAACTTTTTGTTATAGAAATTCACAACCACTACAACACCGCCCATGCTTCAAGTTTCTTTAAACAAAAAGCCACCTCCTTCTCAACCTAATTGGATTGCTTAAAAGGGCTTCAGGATCCTAGATTAGAACTTTATAACAGCGCAAGATTGCTTGTCAATAAGGAAACTAGACAAAGACAACCCACTATAAGTTATTCTTTCACATCAAGAATTTATGCTATTCAGTGAATTCGTAACGTAAACGCTTCCAGATCATCCAATATGTAATTATAACACTCTTAACCCCGACCACCAAATTTAGTTTGGTGAAGGACTATCAACAAGCAAACATTCACAAACCATTATAGCAGAATTTAGCTTTCACTTATTTTGTGTTCATACACAGATCACTAAAATCATACATCAGGGAAGAACATATATATAACATATAAAATCATATATATGTTTATATAGTTTGCACTTGTTTATTTATAGGACAAACCCAAGAACAAAAAAGGAACAACCATATCAATCAGCCTAACAAAAAAATTTTACAGATAGTAGGCTGCATATATATATATATATATGTAAGTATCATCAGCTTCTATACTTGAAAATTCCCAAAACTCTCTGTGGATCCCCATATATATTGAAGAAGCCAAATTGTTTTCACTTTTGTCTCTAATTCTTTCATAAAGTATTTTTCTTCACTAACTTGGTTATTTGTATCATCATCTGTAAGAGCTTGTGTTGTTGGTGTGTTCACTCTTGCTCAGCAAATATGTCCAAAAGAGAGAGTGCCTGTGGAAAATTCAATTCAACAAGATATAGTTAGAACTACTACATATGCAGATCATGAATCGAAATGTGTATTGATCTGTGATGGTTCGCTTGGAATTACCTCTGGGATGTTTAGTTCTAGGCGGAACTTGGGGCCATCATAGTGGTGGAGAATTGGCCTGAAGGAGTCCTCCTCCAGGGGCTCACAGATTTTTCTGGTAACAACTCGAACCTGTGAACAAACAAACGTGTTAAAACAATTATAGCCGCGAACAATTTACACAGATATAAATTGTTATAAATCAAAATCGTCTATGTTTTCTAAACTTGGTTATGAATTATGATAATTACCTGAGCAGGGAAGCGCGATTCGCCAGGGCATTTCTTGTCCTCCCAGGCTGAGGGATCAATGTTTGTTCCTCCAAAGCCAGCAGCCTAAACAAACACACCATTATATATTAATCAGTTGATCAAGCAGAATCCAGGATATATTCATTAAAAAAAAAAGAAAAAAAAAATTCTATCAATATAGGAGAATCGGATTGATTACATAATTACAAAAAATACAAACCTCAAAAATCCCATGGAGTTGATGGGTGGAGTAGTTGTAGAGAAAAAGCGGCAATCCAGGAGTTATAGTCCTAACTGAATCTCTGTAACGCGGAGGCAAACCTGGAAACAGTTTTTAAAAACAAAAATTAGAACTAAACAACAAAAAAAAATCATAGGCTCCACAATAGCATCAACAAAATTGAATTTTTAATCAAAATAACTCATTCTATCCTGGATCATATTATGCAATAACATGATAAACATTAGGAAATCAAAATCAAAACCAAAACGTTGAAACCATACAAAAACGATTGAAACTTGGAACATACCAAAGAGCTGTCTTTTCAGGTTCTCAGCCATGGTATCATTGTTGCAGACAAAAATATAGCCACCAATGGTTTCATTTCTAGGCAACGCCTCAGATGGAGGCAGAGTCTTGAACCTCTTATCAACCCCACTTTTACTCTCCTTGGTTTCACTGTTGTTGTCACCACCACCGTCTTTGTTGTTGTTGTGGTTCTTCTTGTGGTGATTATTCTTCTTAACAACTTTGCCTCCATGATTCTCCTCCTCCTTGCTCTTGTTAGTCCCCTTCAAGTTCACATTCATGTAATGACTGTTGTTGTTGTTATTCAAAACAAAATTTCCAGGCTTTGAATAGACACCCTTGTTGAAGCCTCCATTGATTCCAATATTCTTCTGGGCACCAATATTGATCATCTGCCGCCCAATTGGACTCATACCGATATCATTTATGTTGTTGTTGATGTTGGTGGCGGCTGTGAGTCCAAGCTTGTTGTATCCATCATCAAAGAGGTTGTATTCAGACCCTCCTTTCGCAGGCTTCACGTTCAAGCCACCATTGCCGTTGTTTTCAACCAAAGAAGAAGAAGAGTTGTTATAGTTATAGTTATAGTTATTGTTGTTATTCAATTCAGCGCCAACTCTTATATCAAAATTCCTCCTCTCGTTTGTTGGCCTCTTGGACCCATAATTGTTGCTCCAAATCGAGTCATTGAGTGACAGATTGGCCAAGCTGGACGCCTGGACTCGAAGCTGGTCACTGAACTGCCAAAACGACTGGTTGTTGCTCTCCATATCTGCTCAAAACTCAACAAATTATTAGACCAAATCACTCAACACAGGATTCCGGGATCTGGGTATGACAGATTTTTTGAGTTTCTGGTTTCTAAAAAGATCAAGAAAAACTACAGAAGGAAATGAAAATGTTGGTGAAAGAGAGAGAGAGAGAGAAGAGAGTTAAATAAGGAGAGACTGGATTAAGAGAACATGAAATTTCTAGGAAGGTGTATTCGAAGGCGATTAGTAGGTCCTATTTAAGATTGCGTGTTGATTTGTCAATGAAGAAAGTCCCAACAACTCACAGAAACATTAAATTGTCAAATTGAAGCTTTCAAGATAATTGTTATTTATTCATCATCTCAATTTTCCTTTGATTTTTTGCCAAATTTGAAATTAAAATTAACTATATGTTGCATCCTCAGCTCTTAATTAAATAAATATGGAAGGATACCACTTAATAGGAATATATTGGATATGATATAACATCCATAATGGAAATTCGAATATCACCATACTGTTTTTATAAAACACAGTCACGATGGTTTCCATTTTTTATAATGCAAGCATTTAAGTGCAACATTTTCTATCATTAATGTTAATAACATAATTTTTTATTATAAAATTTAGATGTATTGAAATTTATTTAAATTAAATATATATATATATAAGCTTCTTATATTTGTTTTTAGTTAAATTATCACCACATGTCATCAAAAAGGTTTGGAGATATTTCCTTTTAATTTTTAAAATTTCTAATTTTTTAAAATTTTTCAAAAAAATTCAAATCATTCACAAAATGCATAGAAAAATATTTGTATCTTTGATGGTTGTTAATAACACATAAATTATCAGATTATCCTTATAAAATAATGAATTTATAAATTAAGTTTTTTAAAATATTTTTTAATTTAAATTATTTAAAGTTAATTATAAGTCGTTAATTGATTGATGATTTAGATTTTTTTTTAAATTTTAAAAAAATTAAAAATTGAAAAAACTATTTCTAATAAAATTTTAAAATTTTGATATTTTTTTTAAATTTCAGATATTAAAATGAAGTTTTCATAGCAGGCTTATCATAGATGTGAAAAGGAAAAATGAGGGGTATAATGTTTAATATCAAGATAATCACCATAATTACTTTGATGTGAGATTTTTTTTTTTAAAAAAAAAAGTGGGTTATTATTAGTTGGCCGAATACGAGGGTGATGACGACAGAGACGCGGTTTTGGGGGTGACGTGGAGGAAGGAGATGGAGAGAGTGGGAGAGTTGGGTTTAGAGTTTGGTGACTTTTCGATGATTGCGGGTTGGGGTTATCTAGAAGGTCTTCTAGGAGGTTCCCATGACTTTTTCAGCTTTCCAGATCGCAGTTCACACTTGTCCACACGCACACCCATGCGTGGGTTTCATTTCACTTTCATTTTGTTTTTTCCTTTTTTCTTTTTTTTTTTTTTTTGTATTTTCAATTTTCTTAGGTGTTAAGTCTTGAGCAAGTGCCAGCTACGCGTGAGAGTGTTGACACAACGTGACATTAAGATTTAAGATGTGAGTTTTGGGGAATGTGCACAGTCTTCTCCAAAACGTGTCGACATTTATCTGGCCCTTGATTTTTGGGGTTGCTCTTGATTGTCATTTCAACGACCAAATCTTTCTTGCATTTTAAATTTTGAACATCTGGATACACTATTTTCCATTCCATTTTCGAATCTGCATCTCTAAATATCTATATTCTGTTTAAAAAAAAATTATTTAAATAATATAATAAACTGATTTATAATTATTATATTAATTTTATAATAATATAATAACTATATATAAATTTTTCATATCATTTAAATAATATAATATTACTTTTAAAAATTACATAACTAAAAAATTAGTAAAAAACCATAGTTAGTATACCACCTCAAAATAATTTTATGTGGTGACAACAAGTCATTTTTTGTACTCCTCTAACCGCTTAGATTAAATTAAATCGTAACAAAGTGGTTAGGATAAGAATTCTTAAAAAAATTCCTTCTTGATTAAAAAATTCTTTCTTCTGAAATTATTGGTAAAACTATTCTTTGAAAGAGGCAAGTTATAAGAGTTCTGAACCAAAAATGGAGTTTTAAGTTTTTATTGTTTGATCATTCAAGGAGAAAAATTAAATATATTTTATAGATTATGTGTAAAAACTTTAAAAATCTTATCAAAAATCCTAATAAAAAAATTAATTTCTAATTTATGATTATTATAACGATTAAAAATAAAAATAAAGTTAAGATAAATTTCATACACATATAAATGAAATAATAAATTAAATTCCCTTTCCAAATTTGGTATTCAATAAAATTCCATTCCCTTCGATATTATCGACTACCAAACGAATTAATTATAACTAGCTCTCCTAAGTGAGCATTCAAGTTGTGGATAATGTTTATTTAAACAGAATTTTATAAATATGATAGTTTTGGTTAATATATAGTATTGATGCAATGTAGCCAAACTTTCTAGTCTTTTGAGGAAGAGAGTAATGATTATTGTTGGGCATATTAAAGACGATGGCAATAATGCCCACAATTAACAATTCTATGCAGTAAAGAGGCACTTGATAGCAGGGGAAGAATTTGCCAACTATGTGGGCCCCTAATGGACCGTCGACATTTAATAGCCCTCTTTCAAATGGGCCTCAAAAGGTCCTTCTTTCTTTAAATGGATTTTTTGTGTTATGTGTTTTTTGCAAAGAGGGTTTCGTTAAATGCAGCTCCTATGGTTAATGATGCCATTTGCTGGACAACATAGTCATTGCAACCACAACTACTGAGTCCAAGTTACATGAACTTTGAGAGACTTAGGCCAAATTGGTAACACAATTAAAGGCCTAGATACTTAATAATGATTTAAGTTTTTGATGCCACGGCCTTCTCACAACATTCAATTTGTTAAAATTGAGTAATGCTAGACTTCAAAAAGATTTTGTTTAAATTCATGTGTGACATATGAGTTGTTAAAAATCCTGTAAAATTTTGACAACTCATATGCCACATTATTTGAGCATAAATTTGGATAAAAGTTTTGGAAATGTTAGAATTACTCGTTAAAATTTAAAGTAGATCATGTCATATAAAAAAAATTAAATATAATTGAAAGAAAATATGGTAACATTTTAAAAAATAATATATAACATGTTTTATTAGATAGTTAAAATGAAAGGTCACTTGATTATTTATCTTGTTACGTGATTGACGGTCTGATGGGTATTATACATGGAAAGTATATAGACAAGATTGTTCGTTTACATCTATCTTATAAAAGTTTTCCATATGAAGTTTATATATTCTAAATTTTTTTATTTGCTAGATAAATGTATACGTAAATAATTTATTAGATAGGACATAGCATTGATTATGACGATGGATGGAACCGTTACATTAAAGACAATTTCTTTTTTTAACAGTGAAAAAGATTTCTTTTTTTTTTTTTTTGAGAAATTACAACTATCGAACCCTTTTTTAATGACACTGCCATCGATCTTATAAGTACGTAAAAAAATAAAAATAAAAATAAAAATAAAATTGAGAATCTTCATCATAAATAGCTTTCACCTTAATGTGCAACAAAAGATTTGAGTCTCATCATCACGGTGGACATTTTTCGTGAAGAAAATTTTAGCCTTAAATTATGATTCATTTCAAAAGATCACTATCTAATTTTATATGACATGCTTAATATACAATAATGGTTTAAAAACTCGACGAGTTTCATCGAGTTTTCGTCGGGTTTTCACGGATCGACACTCTGTCGATCCAAGAACTCTCAAATCAAATGTGCTGCTCGCTGGAGGTGGATACTCAGCCTAACTCAGCTAAATTTAGCCCAAATCAACAGAGCTCGACGAGTTCATCCATCACAAAATTGATCAGAAATCCTCCCAAAAACCAACAAAAAATGGGTTAAAATCCACTCATAACAAATATACAACACGTCAACAACAATAAACAAACCACATAGTCACATAAATGAAAGTCTAATCAAACAAGCGAAACCCTTACTCGCTGACAGTTTGGCGATGGTGACGACTTAAAGAAAGAGACATCGACTATGAAGACTTTAAGGAAACAATGTCAACAACACAGAGGGGAAGAGAATGAAACTTGAACCAACAAAGAATGAGGCTTGAACGATCGTACGTGTAGAGGAGAGAGAAAGAGGGCCGACAACAATGAAGAGGGGTTGGTTCCAGCTTCGACTTCAGCAACAACAACAGTTCACTGGAACGAAAACGATGATGGTGACGGCTCATTGGAACGGCAATGGCAACAATGATGTTAGAGAGAGAAAAGTGATGAGAAAGGAGAAGGGAGTGCGTTTATATACATGTGAGGATAATTTCTCCATGACTCTTGACATTTAAAGAAATTTCAGTTTACATTTTTAAATTTCAAAAATTATAATTTTCCCCCAAACAGTGATTTTCTAATACTCATCGATTACTCGTCGAGTAACCGATTACTCTTCAAGTAACCAATTACTCGCTACTAGCTAGGTCGTCAATCAAATAGCGAGTAGGGAGTTTTGGAACACTGTATACAATCATGGGATTGTTATTATTTTATTAAGTTGACATTGAAATAGCCAAAATTATACCTAAACCTGTTAAAATTAATTATATACTTATGCATTCTTAATATTTTGGACTTGATCTTGCGCCACTACGATGGATGTGAGGTGTAAATTGCTTAAACTAAGGAATGTTTAATTATGAGATTATTTAACTAAATTTTGAACTTATATTTTGGATATACAATAAATTATTGAAAAAGAGTTAAACTTGAAGGAGATTTTTGCAATTTTTCCTTTTAATAAGGGTTGTCAGCGCCACAGCATCACTTTCTTTGCATGCCGTCATAGTTGTACATTTCTTTCTATCCTACGATATGAATGGTTTAAGTTTTACTCTTGTCTTAAAATATAAAATATAAGTAATTTTCTCTGAATCTAATTCTTTCTCTCCCTCCACCGTAAAAGTGTCAACAGCAGCAGGACAGAGGAACACATGAGTGACAATGACACAACAGGCAATTTTTGAAAAGGCTCAAAACGTTTGTTAAATAATCCAAATACACGTTTAGTCAATGTACAAATACATCGATCGAACTAACAGTGGAAACACAACTGCAATGGATTTTGATGCATCACTGAAACGAGTACAATCATCCTTTTCATGCCCTGCTCAAAAAACCAGAATTGTAATTTTGTTTGGTATGATGAATCTTATTGAATCTAACCTTCTTATATGGACACGTTTTATTCGTTGAACATATTGCATTTGTCAACTCATCATAATATATGTAAAGTTTGCAGTAAACTTGTTGGGTTTATGAAAAAATTTACAACAGAATAAATTTAATACATTATTTATGCTTAATTGTATCTATTTCCAATAGTACATTGTTAGGTATGTGTCTCAAAAAAATAACAAAAAAACACACATATTGTTAGGTATGTATTTTTTCTGAAAATTTATAACTGGTAGTACCACTGTACTAGTCAATTAGGATGACTGGAAATTTTGAACATGTAGGATGATTGGAAATTTTGAAGATGAAGTCACACATAGCAATCTTCTATTATGTTGCAAAAAGAAACAAAAAGAGAGGGGTAAAAAAAAAAGCAATCTTCTATTAGACTAGCAAAAGATGATGTCATGATCACATCATCTTACATCATCTTATCAGCTTATATTCTTTACATGCATTTGCTTCAAATGTCTAATTGATATAATTTAAACTCCTTTATAAATATTGCTGATTCTAAAGCTGAAATAGACATATCTAATAATTTAAAGTTACAATCTCATGATAATATATCTACATTAATAGTATAGGTGGCAATATGGATCACAATACGATGGATCGATACAAATTAACAAAAATTAAATGGACGTGAGTTTGAGTTAAACGAATTCGTATTGTAATCGTATCAATTCATTTAACCCGTTTATTAAACGAATTGAATTAGATTTACTTAAACGAATCGTGGTTGAAGGGATAAAATTGTAGTATTGATATATTGTAGGGGTTAATGTGAAATTAGGCATATATATAAACATTTGACCAAACCCTAAACCTAACCCATTTCAAATTTATTTTCAGATCATTTTCACTTTTTTCGACAACTTTTCTCCCACACCCACACCAAACCTCAATAGTCGGCAGATCGGTGCTCAGATTGGTGCCACCACCAAATGCACCCTTTCTCCCACACCCACACGGCCGCACTACTGAATCCACCCCTTTTCCTTCACAATCATCGACTCACCGCCACTTCTCTCTTTCTCCCTCACGGTCATCAGCTCACCGTCACTTCTCTCTTTCTCCCTTACAACCATCATCCCTTCTCCTTCACAGTTGTCATCCTTCTTCCCTTTCTCCTTCACGGTTGTCGTCCTTCTCCCTTATCGTTAACCCTTCTCCACGGCTCTACTCCACCACCGGATCCACCATCTCCACCATATTAGGTTGGATTAGATTCTTGTTTTTATTTTTTTCTATTTTCTTAATTATATTTCTAAACTTTAAGATTGTAAATATAGATATCTAATATTGTTTTTTTTTTGTGATTTTTGTGTAGCTTAGAGGTCCCCTTGGAATAAAATAGGGAAGAATTTAAGTTATAAAGTTTTATGTTGGAAAATGATAATGTTATGCAATTTTAATTTCTATAGGTTTGCAACTTTGCATTGAGTTTAATCTTTGTTGTGGTTTTAAAATGTGAATGATATTGAATTTTATGTAGGTGATTTAATGTGTTGGTTTTTATGTGTTGAATTTGGTGTTTAGTTGTGATTTGTGAATTATTTATTATATTTGTGTTTAAAATATTATTTAGGTTAAATGTGTTAAACGAATTAAATAGGTTAAACGAATTAAACATATTAAACGAGTTAAACAAATTAATGATTTGACTGGTTAATGGGTTTGGATTCTTTGTGATCCAAGTAATAAATGAATTAATCGTGTTGTGTCGTGTCATTCGTTTATAAACAAATTTGTGTTGAATCCAAAAATGTCCACTCGCTTCTTAAACGAATTTGTGTCAAATTAGTCGAATTCATAAACGAATCGAATCGAGTTCAGCTCGACCCAAGACGTCAACTTGTTTTGCCATCCCTATTTAATAGTTTAATACATTGTCAAATATGAGACACTATTTATACATTAGCTCTTAGTAGAAGTGGTTAAGTATTTTATTGATTCTAAAAATGTCAAAGAATTCAAGTCTCATCTTTAATGAATGTGTGAGCTGTTTTCTATGAATATAGATTATTTGACCAATAAGAAATTTGAATATAAACTCATACAGCATTACAAATTTGGAAATCGAAAGAAAGGAATATGAATTGAATTTACAATCGGATTGGCATGAATATAAAGGATTTACCAATTAAATCATCTCAACATTGTTTTGTAACTGTCAAAGGTGCAGATTGAGACGCAGACTTGAAAGGACTTTGTTTAGCCATTCATAGTCGTAATTGTTGGACAAAAAAATGAACTAGTGTTGTCAAGCATGTGAGTAGAACCATGCAGAGGGGACCCTAGACCGTTGGATGTTGAGTGTGGGTTCCATTTTCCTTTAATACAGTGAGTCTGTAACAATT
The DNA here is from genome assembly GCA_021234005.1 of Nephelium lappaceum. Taxonomy (NCBI): domain Eukaryota; kingdom Viridiplantae; phylum Streptophyta; class Magnoliopsida; order Sapindales; family Sapindaceae; genus Nephelium; species Nephelium lappaceum. Next base: position 18,377,553 of record CM038007.1, read on the forward strand.
TTCCCTTAAAGCTCGCTTGTATGAAGGCGTTCATCTACAGTATTCATTGCTTTAAATGTAACAGCGTACATGAACCGTGGAATTATAAGTTGTAAATTGAAGTTTTGAATTCAAGATATAACACATTTTCGTTCGGATTTTGATGTTTGGATTTTAACATTCATCTCGAATATAAATTCATTGATGATTAGCATCAAAATCTACATCCAATAAACAGAAAAATTCGGTCTTCCACAGTAAAGCAGAACTTTGGACTCCCTTTTTCATCATGGTTTTATTCATCTCTCTCGATCATAAGAAAGTTATAGCCAAAATTGCTCTGCATTGGTTGAATTTTGCTGTCTATTCCTGCACAAGTTTAAGACTACCTGTCCACCTCACACATATCAACACATAAGACATATCTTTGACAATCATATATGGTTTTGTAGTTCTAAATTTGTTATATGGACCACTAGAAATACATAATTATTATAAAACGTTTCCCAGATGATTATATTAAAAATTTCCAAACAACAAGTTTATATCGTTATAAATTTATTGTTCTAAAATATTTTCTTCCAAACTGTTCATACTAGAGAATTTTTGATATAGAAGATACCTCCGATGTAACTTTACCATAAAAAAAAAAAAAATACACTATTTACAAGTTTAGCATGATGAACAGTTCAGGCTTAATGTATGTGAAGAGATGGTCCTTATCTTTCAAGCTGTAACACAAGCACACACGTCCTTTACGCTGATCATCATCAAAGCGAGTGAATTAAATGCAGAGCAGCAATAGCCATACTAGCTCGCTAGTACTATATAGCACTACTGGTTGTTTTTGTAATTTCACTCTTCTCAATTAATTTTCAGGGTCCAGGATTCTACATAAGAGCTTGATAAAATATCATCAAAGTTACAAAGCATAACAAATAAGATCATAGATATATATTTGTATATGTATATAGTATGTCAAGCAAATCTACTAGACATCCGAAGTATCAAGGAGTGAGGAAGAGACAATGGGGCAAATGGGTGTCAGAAATCCGAGAGCCAAGGAAGAAAACAAGAATCTGGTTAGGTTCTTTTGAGACTCCGGAGATGGCAAATGACGTGACATATGAGTTGTTAAAAATCTTATAAAATTTTGACAACCCATATGTCACATTATTTGAGTATGGATTTGGATAAAAATTTTGAAAATGTTAGAATTACTCGTTAAAATTTAAAGTAGATCATGTCATATAAAAAAATTAAATATAATTGAAAGAAAATATGGTAACATTTTAAAAAATAATATATAACATGTTTTATTAGATAGTTAAAATGAAAGGTCACTTGATTATTTATCTTGTTACGTGATTGATGGCCTGATGGGTATTATACATGGAAAGTATATAGATAAGATTGTTCGTTTGCATCTATCATATAAAAGTTTTCCATATGAAGTTTATATATTCTAAATTTTTTTATTTGCTAGATAAATGTATACGTAAATAATTTATTAGATAGGACATAGCATTGATGATGACGATGGATGTAACCGTTACAGTAAAGACAATTTCTTTTTTAATAGTGAACAAGATTTTTTTTTTTTTTTGAGAAATTACACCTATCGAACCCTTTTTTAATGACACTGCCATCGATCTTATAAGTACATAAAAAAAATAAAAATAAAAATAAAAATAAATTTGAGAATCTTCATCATAAATAGCTTTCACCTTAATGTGCAACAAAAGATTTGAGTCTCATAATCATGGTGGACATTTTTCGTGAAGAAAATTTTAGCCTTAAATTATGATTCATTTCAAAAGATCACTATCAAATTTTATATGACATACTTAATATACAATGATGGTTTAGAAACTCGGCATGTTTCATTGAGTTTTCGTCGGGTTTTCACGGATCGGCACTCTGTCGATCCGAGAACTCTCAAATCAAAGGTGCTACTCGCTAGAGGTGGATACTCAGCCTAACTCAACCAAATTTGGCCCAAATCGGCAGAACTCGACGAGTTCATCCATCACAAAATTGATCAGAAATCCTCCCAAAAACCAACAAAAAATGGGTTAAAATCCACTCACAACAAATATACAACAAGTCAACAACAATAAACAAACCATATAGTCACATAAATGAAAGTCTAATCAAACAAGTAAAACCCTCACTTGCTGACAGTTTGGCGACGGTGACGACTTAAGGAAAGAGACATCAGCTACGAAGACTTTAAGAAAACAATGTCAACGACACAAGGGGGAAGAGAATGAAACTTGAACCAGTAAAGAAGGAGACTTGAATGATCGTACATGCAGAGGAGAGAGAAAGAGGGCCAACAACAATGAAAAGGGGTTGGCTTCGACTTCGACTTCAGCAACGGTAAAAGTTCATTGGAACGGAAACGATGATGGTGACGGCTAACTGGAACGGCAATGGCAACGGTGATGTTAGAGAGAGAAGAGTGATGAGAAAGGAGAAGGGAGAGAGTGCTTTATATATATGTGAGGATAATTTCTCCATGACCCTTGACGTTTAAAGAAATTTCAGTTTACGTTTTTAAATTTCAAAAATTATAATTTTCCCCCAAACAGTGTTTTTCTAATACTCATCGATTACTCGTCGAGTAACCAATTACTCGCTACTAGCTAGGTCGCCAATCGAATAGCTAGTAGGGAGTTTTGGAATACTTTATACAATCATGGGATTGTTATTATTTTATTAAGTTGACATTGAAATAGCCAAAACTATACCTAAACCTGTTAAAATTAATTATATACTTATGCATTCTTAATATTTTGGACTTGATCTTGCACCACTAAGATGGATGTGAGGTGTAAATTGCTTAAACTAAGGAATGTTTAATTATGAGAATATTTAACTAAATTTTGAACTCATATTTTGGACATACAATAAATTATTGAAAAAGAGTTACACCTGAATGAGGTTTTTGCAATTTTTCCTTTTAATAAGGGGTGTCAGCACCACAACATCACTCTCTTTGCATACCGTTATAGTCGTACATTTCTTTTTATCCTACGAGATCAATGGTTTAATTTTTATTTTTGTCTTAAAATATAAATTATAAGTAGTTTTTTCTGAATTTAATTTACCTCCCCCTCCCCCATAAAAGTGCCAACAGCAGCAGGACAGAGGAACACATGAGTGACAATGACACAACAGGCAATTTTTGAAAAGGCTCAAAACGTTTGTTAAATAATCCAAATACACGTTTAGTCAATGTACAAATACATCGATCGAACTAACAGTGGAAACACAACTGCAATGGATTTTGATGCATCACTGAAACGAGTACAATCAGCCTTTTCATGCCCTGCTCAAAAAACCAGAATTGTAATTTTGTTTGGTATGATGAATCTTATTGAATCTAACCTTCTTATATGGACACGTTTTATTCGTTGAACATATTGCATTTGTCAACTCATCATAATATATGTAAAGTTTGCAGTAAACTTGTTGGGTTTATGAAAAAATTTACAACAGAATAAATTTAATACATTATTTATGCTTAATTGTATCTATTTCCAATAGTACATTGTTAGGTATGTGTCTCAAAAAAATAACAAAAAAACACACATATTGTTAGGTATGTATTTTTTCTGAAAATTTATAACTGGTAGTACCACTGTACTAGTCAATTAGGATGACTGGAAATTTTGAACATGAAGTCACACATAGCAATCTTCTATTATGTTGCAAAAAGAAACAAAAATAGACGGGTGAAAAAAAAAAGCAATCTTCTATTAGACTAGCAAAAGATGATGTCATGATCACGTCATCTTACATCATCTTATCAGCTTATATTCTTTACATGCATTTGCTTCAAATATCTAATTGATATAATTTAAACTCCTTTATAAATATTGCTGATTCAAAAGCTGAAAATGACATATCTAATAATTTGAAGTTACAATCTCATGATAATATATCTACATTAATAGTATCGGTGGCAATATAGACCACGATATGATAGATCGATACAAAGTTACAAAAATAAAATGGGTATGAGTTTGAGTTAAATGAATTCGTATTGTAATCGTATCAATCCATTTAACCCGTTTATTAAACGAATTGAATTGAATTTACTTAAACGAATCGCAGTTGAAGGGATAAAATTATAATATTGATATATTGTAGGGGTTAATGTGAAATTATGCATATATATATAAACATTCGACCAAATCCTAAACCTAACTCATTTCAAATTTATTTTCAGATCATTTTCACTTTTTTCGACAACTCTTCTCCCACACCCATGCCATACCTCAGCAGTCGGCAAATCGATACTCAGATTGGTGCCACCATCGAATCCATCCTTTCTCCCACACCCACATGGCCGCACTACTGAATCCACCCCTTTTCCCTCACAATCATTGACTCACCGCCACTTCTCTTTGTCTCCCTCACGGTCATCAACTCACCGCCACTTCTCTCTTTCTCCCTTATAACCATCATCCCTTCTCCCTCACGGTCGTCGCCCTTCTCCCTTATCGTTAACCCTTCTCCATGGCTCTACTCCACCACCAGATCCACCATCTCTACCACCATATTAGGTTGGATTAGATTCGTGTTTATTTTTTTCTGTTTTCTTAATTATATTTCTAAACTTTAAGATTGTAAATGTAGATATCTAATGTTGTTTTTTTGTGATTTTTATGTAGCTTAAAGGTCCCCTTGGAATAAAATAGGGAAGAATTTAAGTTATAAAGTTTTACGTTGAAAAATGATAATGTTATGCAATTTTAATTTCTATAGGTTTGCAACTTTACATTGAGTTTGATCTTTGTTGTGGTTTTTAAATGTGAATGATATTGAATTTTATGTAGGTGATTTAATGTGTTGGTTTTTATGTGTTGAATTTGGTGTTTAGTTGTGATTTGTGAATTATTTATTATATTTATGTTTAAAATATTATTTAGGTTAAATGTGTTAAACGAATTAAACATATTAAACGGGTTAAACGAATTAATGATTTGACTGGTTAATGGGTTTGGATTCTTTGTGATCTAAGTAATAAACGAATTAATCGTATTGTATCGTGTCATTTGTTTGTAAACAAATTCGTGTCGAATCCAAAAATGTCCACTCGCTTCTTAAACGAATTCGTGTCAAATTAGTCGAATTCATAGATGAATCGAATCGAGTTCAGCTCGACCCGAGACGTCAACCTGTTTTGTCATCCCTATTTAATAGTTTAATACATTGTCAAATATGAGAAACTATTTATACATTAGCTCTTAATAGAATTGGTTAAATATTTTATTGATTCTAAAAATGTCAAGAGTTCAAGTCTTATTTTTAATGAATATGTGAGCTGTTTTCTATGAATATAGATTATTTGACCAATAAGAAATTTGAATATAAACTCATACAGCATTACAAATTTGGAAATCGAAAGAAGGGAAAATGAATTGAATTTACAATCGGATTGACATGAATATAAAGGATTTACCAATTAAATCATCTCAACATTGTTTTGTAACTGTCAAAGGTGCAGATTGAGACGCAGACTTGAAAGGACTTTGTTTAGCCATTCATTGTCGTAATTGTTGGACAAAAAAATGAACTAGTGTTGTCAAGCATGTGAGTAGAACCATGCAGAGGGGACCCTAGACCGTTGGATGTTGAGTGTGGGTTCCATTTTCCTTTAATACAGTAAGTCTATAACAATTTTCACTTAAAGCTGGCTTGTATGAAGGCGTTCATCTACAGTATTCATTGCTTTAAATGTAACAGCGTACATGAACCGTGGAATTATAAGTTGTAAATTGAAGTTTTGAATTCAAGATATAACACATTTTCGTTCGGATTTTGATGTTTGGATTTTAACATTCTGCTCGAATTTAAATTCACTGATGATTAGCATCAAAATCTACATCCAATAAACAGAAAAATTCGGACTTCCACAGTAAAGCAGAACTTTGGACTCCCTTTTTCATCATGGTTTTATTCATCTCTCTCGATCATAAGAAAGTTATAGCCAAAATTGCTCTGCATTGGTTGAATTTTGCTGTCTATTCCCGCACGAGTTTAAGACCACCTGTCCACCTCACACATATCAACACATAAGACATATCTTTGACAATCATATATGGTTTTGTATGTCTAAATTTGTTATATGGACCACTAGAAATACATAATTATTATAAAACGTTTCTCAGATGATTATATTAAAAATTTCCAAACAACAAGTTTATATCGTTATAAATTTATTGTTCTAAAATATTTTCTTCCAAACTATTCATACTATGAGAATTTTTGATACAGAAGTTACCTCCGATGTAACTTTACCATAAAAAAAAAAAAAAAAAAATCACACTATTTACAAGTTTAGCATGATGAACAGTTCAGGCTTAATGTATGTGAAGAGATGGTTCTTATCTTTCAAGCTGTAACCACAAGCACACACGTCCTTTACGCTGATCATCATCAAAGCGAGTAAATTAAATGCAGAGCAGCAGTAGCCATACTATCTAGCTAGTACTATATAGCACTACAGGTTGTTTTTGTAATTTCACACTTCTCAATTAATTTTCAGGGTCCAGGATTCTACATAAGAGCTTGATAAAATATCATCAAAGCTACAAAGCACAACAAATAAGATCATAGATATATATTTGTATATGTATATAGTATGTCAAGCAAATCTACTAGACATCCGAAGTATCAAGGAGTGAGGAAGAGACAATGGGGCAAATGGGTGTCAGAAATCCGAGAGCCAAGGAAGAAAACAAGAATCTGGTTAGGTTCTTTTGAGACTCCGGAGATGGCAGCTAGAGCATATGATGTTGCCTCTTATTGCCTGAAAGGAAGCAAGGCTGTCCTGAATTTTCCTGAGGAGGTGGATCAGTTGCCAAGGCCTCATACTTTGGCTGCCAAGGACATTCGGGAGGCGGCCCTGGCGGCGGCTTCTACTGCCAATGTGGTTGTCTCCGAGGAAGATAATGATGAGGTGAGGAAAGAGAAGACTACAGACGGTGGTGATTGTGATGGTGATGGCGATGGCGATGATTTTTGGAGTGAAATTGAGCTGCCTGAGTTGATGATTAGGGATAGCAACTGCTGGACTTGTTATGGCTACGGAGACTACGCGTGGATAGATGATTCAACGGGGTGGATTTTCTGCTCATCTGAACTCTTTTTGAGCTTTTAAAGATTTCGTGAGAGTTCTATCTCAATAAATGATCAGGATGAGGTTTGCTATTATGCTTTTTTTGATATATTAACAATTGATAACAGGGATTTAAAGTATTCAGAAGAAAGTTCAGATCGGTAATATATGCAAATAACTCTACCAGAATGCCTGAGTTAAAAGCAAATTCAAGGTTCAATGCTGATGTATTGTGATGTATTGTCTATTCTACTTTTCTCCAGCAACTTGGTAGTTGATGGTGCTGATGTATTGTGATGTATTGTCTATTCTACTTTTCTCCACCAACTTGGTAGTTGATGGAGTGTTAGGATCGTACTGAAATGGGCTAATTTCAATAATGTACAGGACCTGGCTGATTCTGCTGGTAGGCTATCTGTGTGCTCCTAAGTTGAAGAAACTGATGTCTATTAGGCCTCCCAGATATCAGAATAATTTATCTCTGCTGTTCAAAGTTGTAATATCATTTTGTAACAGAATGTGCATTATTAAGAACTTAAACTAGAAAATGCAGAGCTAAGGGTTTCCGCAAATCTTCATTGGAACTGTATTAAATGAATAAAATGGCCCTTTATCTCATTCTGTCTATTGTTGAATCATCCAATGTTATATTATTCTTTTTTTTTTTCATATCAATCAAGTGAGTAAACATCAATTTTATTGGATATATCAGCTTTTAAATTTATAAAGATATAGTTAGAATTCTAATATTATACTATCTTGATTATGCAATTTTCACAAAAAAATTTAAAGATATTCTCCATATTTCACTTTCTTAATATCAATTAATTTGCTACTTATCTCATAATTAAAGTACTGTTTGTTCCCTGAGTAAATAGTATTGCTGAAGGCTGAATACTAAATACTGATTGAAACCTGAAATTTGAACGACATGTTTGTTTTTTTTTTTTTTTCCTTACCTTTGAATATATAGTAATCTTGTTTATTTTTTAAAGATAAAATTATCTAAAAACTAGTAATTTAATATTTATATCATTTTACTATTAGTTGTTATATAGTTTCATTTAATATAATACAGACAATTATAATAAATTACTTAACAAATACTAAAACACTTTTATGTATATAATAATAATATTTTTATTCATAATTAAAATATGATCAATTATTATAGTAAAGTAATTTTTTTAAATTATATATACATAAATAAATTACTATAGTAAAGGGAATTGAATTTATATATTTAGACAAAAATAAACAAAATATTATTAAATTGAATTACTATTGCAACAAAAGTAATGTATATTTTAGTTATTGTAATATTTTGTTAACTACATTTAAAAGAAATTTATATAATGTAAAATTAGAACAAATTTAAAAATATATTGTTTTGGAAAGACTAAATTTGAAATAATTTATTCAAAAAATTATTAAATGATTTGATGTTTAGTAAAAAGTTAAAAATTATAACTTTTTATTTTCAGTGATTTTGGATGATTTTAAGTGACCACTTAAAGCAATAAACAATAATAACTTAATAGGTTTAATTCAGACTCATTAAGTAAAGAGTGATAAAAACAAATGACCCTTTAATATTCAATCCTACATATCAATAATTCTATATTACTATTTCATAAATTTATATCAATTAACACATATTTTGATTATACATATTTATATATATAGGTGAAGTCTACAATTCACTTGGATATGACTACAGTTGAAATCCTGACCATTCAATTTTTAATTAAATGATTTACACCCTTAAATTTGGTTCATTAAAAACTGAATAGTTAACATCATAAATATATTCATAACAGTGTACATTTTAGAATGTGTTTTATATATATATATATATATATTTCAAGTTTAACGTACGAAAGCAACACAGGTACGGGTCCCTAACAGTACGGTAACACAGGGTCGAAACCTGTACAACGACGTGCACATGTGATGATCAGATGGAGCTAGCTAGTACAGCCAAGCCCAAACCAGCCAAGCCCACTTGAATACAGTACAGAAGTCCCATTTCAAGTTTGCAAAACAACCGCTACCTATAGCCTATAGCTAATTCATTTATGGATTCTACCAAATTTTTGCGGCTCTAAAGGACCTATATTTACTTGCATGCTACGTAGAAAAAATTGGCTTGTGGAACACAACAAGACAACCAAGCAAAGAAGCAGAGCAATCATAATAATGACAATAAACGACCGAAAATGTGGATGTTTGGTTCATTGGTTTTCGGTTTGCGGGTAGTTAAGTGGTTGAAATGAAATGAAGAAAAAAATGAGGGAAGTGCTTTTAGTTATCATCGAAAATATTGTTCTTGTTCGCTACCTAATTTTATAACACACTAAGATGACGGATTCTCCAAAAGCAAAAGCTGTGCCAGCAAACAAACTGCTTTCATTGTTAAGTCCTTCTCCTTAGTTTCTCCATTTCTTTTTTTACTACATGTGTTGTATATATAAAACTTGTTAGAGACATAGAGAGAGAGAGAGTGTGTCAAGAGAGGGAAATGGCAAGCATTGTCGCAGCTGGTTCTTCTTCAAAAGTGCTTTTGGGAAGCAGAGAAGTCGTCAAAAGCAATGGAGCAGCTTCTGCTTCTCTAGCTCAGTACAATGGATTTAGACCAGTTGAGAACATGCATATGGGACCAACTGGAAAGAAACCAAAAGGGTTCACTTCTACTTCAGGTAATTAATTGGAAATTAAAATCATTTTTTTTTTTGGCTCTTGGTGATTTTTCTCCTTCTGAATTTAGATGTATGCTTTTTTGTTTGGTTCAAGCGCGGGAATTCTTATAGACAAAAATTATAAATTAAGTCACATTAATTTTTATTAAATTAAATTAGGATGCATTGATTAGATAAAGATTGTTGTTATAAATTTTATTCAACTATAAAGTGAAGATGTTTAATTTTATCCAACGAATTTCAAAACTAGTATGCTAATCTTGGTGTATCAGGATTACTTTCAAAAGCTTAAAAACTCTGCTATAATTTGTTTATTATTGTATGTTACTCAATTGATTGTGTGTGTGTTACAATTTTGAGATATTGTGACCTGTGGGGCATATATAATTTGGATCCAAGTCTAGTCATTTGCTTGCCTAGTGTTTTTGTGTGTGTGTGTGTGTGTGTTCTTGTTTTTACCTTCAGGGGAGTGTTGATTCTAATTTAGTCTCATAATCATTCTCAGCTTCAAAATGCAGAGAGATCAAGGCAGTGTCTTCACCGACTGTTTCAGCTCCCAAGCGCGAAAAGGACCCCAAGAAACGGATTGTCATTACAGGAATGGGCCTGGTATCTGTTTTTGGCAGTGACACTGACACATTTTACAACAAACTTCTGGAGGGAGAGAGTGGGATAAGTCTAATTGACAGATTTGATGCTTCAAACTTCTCTGTCCGGTTTGGAGGCCAAATTAGAGACTTTTCCTCCAAAGGCTACATTGATGGCAAGAATGACCGCCGACTTGATGACTGCTGGAGATACTGCTTGGTTGCTGGCAGGAAGGCACTTGAAAATGCCAATCTTGGCCCCCAAGTCCTAGAAACTGTAAGTCACAAATCACAATAGTTTGGCCACTAAATGTGTCGTATTATTTTACTTGCAAGTAGTAGTAGTGGTAACTTGACATCAAAGCGAATTTTAGTTACCTTTATTTGTTTTGTGTTTCAATACATATCTGTATATGAAGATTATGTTATAATGTATCTTAGCGGAAATTTTCAATTCAAATGCAGATGGACAGAACAAGGATTGGAGTGGTAGTGGGGACAGGCATGGGAGGCCTAACAGCATTTACCACAGGAGTGGAAGCTCTTATTCAGAAGGGATATAAGAAGATAACTCCATTTTTCATACCTTATTCAATCACAAATATGGGGTCAGCATTGTTGGCTATAGACACCGGTTTGATGGGACCGAATTACTCTATTTCAACAGCTTGTGCCACTGCCAATTATTGCTTTTATGCGGCTGCAAATCACATTAGAAGAGGTGAAGCGGATATCATTGTAGCCGGTGGGACTGAGGCTGCAATTATGCCTACTGGGGTTGGTGGCTTCATTGCTTGCCGCGCTCTTTCCCAAAGAAACAATGACCCTAAAAGGGCTTCAAGACCTTGGGACAGAGATCGCGATGGTTTTGTTATGGGAGAGGGATCTGGTGTGCTGGTAATGGTAGCTCAATCCTGTTTGTTATCAGAATTTTAGGCTCTGCTAGTATATTCACTTGGCCTAGTGTTAATTATGTCCACTGAAAACAGATTATGGAGAGCTTGGAGCATGCGATGACAAGAGGAGCCAATATAATTGCTGAGTATCTGGGAGGTGCTATAACTTGTGATGCTCATCACATGACGGATCCTAGATCAGATGGTCTTGGTGTTTCGTCATGCATAACCAAGAGTCTAGAAGATGCAGGAGTTTCTCCTGAAGAGGTAAACACATCCATTGATCTCCTTTGACACTTCAGGAATTATAATCTCTAGTTTGAATCACAGCCATTCAAGTTGTAACATAAATATAAATCGCATTACACTTCACAGGTAAACTATGTGAATGCTCACGCAACATCAACACTAGCAGGCGATCTGGCTGAGGTTAATGCAATTAAGAAAGTCTTTAAGAACACATCCGAGATCAAAATGAATGGAACCAAGGTTAGATACATACGACGTCTTATCAACAATGGAATGATGGAAATTTATATATTCAACTGATAAAGTTTTTGTCCTGTTTCAGTCAATGATTGGACATGGACTTGGGGCTGCCGGCGGGTTGGAAGCCATAGCAACCATAAAAGCAATCACCACTGGCTGGCTGCATCCAACCATTAACCAAGATGTAATGTACCACAGCCCTCAAAAAGATCACATTATCTTTTACATTGCAAGTCATGTGAATGTATTGTTACTCTTTTCTTGGGCAGAACTTGGAGCCTGATGTTACAATTGACACTGTTCCAAATGTGAAGAAAAAGCATGAAGTTAATGTTGGTATGTGTTTTTGTTCTAGGCTCCATATTTGTGATTTTTCACTCTGGAAATACTAGGACAATTTTGATAACTCTTCTTTCTTCTGTTTTCTTTTCCTTTTCTACAGCTATCTCAAATTCATTCGGCTTTGGCGGTCACAATTCTGTGGTGGTGTTTGCACCCTTCTCACCATAAACAAAACTCAAACCAACTAGGTTGCCATCTATTAATCATTTTCCTATATAAAATCGTTGATTTTGAGGTGTTTAAAGAGCCTGAAAGCATGACACATGTATAATTGGGTAAAGGAACCATTTATGTGGTGATGAGTTTCCAAGACAACGCAACTCCGTTTTACCTATTTGATTCAACCCCATTACCTTGTTTGATGGGGACAAATTCAGTGTTATTTCAATGAATAAAGTTAAAGCATTCATGTTCTCTCCTCCCTATTGTTCTTCTTAATGTGAAGTCTTCTAGCTCCACCTGTATTGCAGTTTTTTCCACTTCGAACTTCGTCCAAGAAATTATCTTTTAGGACTCAGTATTACACATTAAAGTCGGATTAGGATAGTAACCACAATAAACACAAGTGAAAACAAAAACTTATTTGCCCACTTTCAAAATTCCAAGTTTCTGGTGTTGTCATTTGAATACCCAAAAGGTTCTTGTAGGAGAACAAGCAGCATGAAGCTTGCTGTTGTATTTTTGTAATCACAATTCCAATCCTGAGTTAAAATTTTGTCCGGAAATTCATTAACACTTTGACTATATTAAACTAGAAAGTTGAACGTATAATTAGTATTGCCGTCATTTTCATAGCTGTTAACAATAGAGTTAGATTTCTGAAAAAACTATCAATAAGAGAGTTAAGTTTCTTTGTAAATACAAATAATAAAACTTAACTTTAATATGGCATGCAGTCATCACTGAATTCAAAAGTTACGGAATCAGTATCATCAAAATGTAATAATCCACTCAAACCAACAAGAAGTTACATAAAATAAAAGATTAATTATAAATACAAATAATAAAACCTAACTTTAATATTATATGTAGTCTTCATCCCGAATTTAAAAGTTACGGAATAAGTATTATCAAAATATGATAATCCACTCAAACCAACAAGAAGTTACATAGAATAAAAGATTAATTATAAATACAAATAATAAAACCTAACTTTAATACTATATGTAGTCTTCATCCCGAATTCAAAAGTTACGGAATTAGTATTATCAAAATATGATAATCCACTCAAACTAACAAGAGGTTACATAGAATAAAAGATTAATTGTAAATCAAAGATAAAATGTATCGATTATACCGTTGTCATTTTCTTATTACTCAATAATAGAGTTAGTCTTACAAATTAACGTTCAACAATGGTTAAATTTCATTGTAAATACAGTCTTACAAATAATAAAATCTAACTTCGATATAATATTTAGTCATCATTGAATTCAAAAGCTTCAGTTTATAGGTAAAAACAGAATCAATATTCGTTAAAATGTGACAATCCACTCAAGCCAACAAAAGGTTATATCGAACAAAAGATTAATTGTTAAATCAGAGAGAAAGAGAAAGATACCTTGCATTATTAGCAGTTCTTAGTTTGGCAAGCCAAGCCAATCTCTGCAACTTGCCAGACAAACTGATTCGTTGAAGAGCCATTGAAAAGAAAAAATTTGATCCTTCCTCTAGGTTCTATTTGTAGATTAGTGTTACAACAACATAGTGATTAAATTAATACAACTTTTAAGCCGACCTTAAAGTTAATTAATCCCACTTGTTGGGTGCTGATTACTGTGCTAATTACAGAGAATACAACAAAAATTATCACATGGGTAGGATTGATGTTGACATAGATAGAGAGGAGCTATTAGTTTAAAACTCTATATTAATTTTATTTTTATTTTTTTTATTTTCTTAATCTTCTATTAGTTTATGTGATTAAAAAATTTAAAATAATTAAGAATAGATTAGGCCATCATTAGGCTAAACTGCTTTTTCAATCCTTTTCTTCTAGTTCTAAGAAAGCCCTCGTACATTGTGCCCTTGAAGGGAAAAAATAAACCTATCGTGGGATTGATTATATGCTAAAGTGAGGATGGGTAATTTATTAAATTATTTAATTGTGGGAATATGCCCTCTTAAAGATCCTAATTAAGGTTTGTTTACATAATTAAATATTATGAAATGATTTGGTTTTCTCCCATCTAACACTCAACCCCTCACATTTTTATGAAATAAAATTTTCATGTTATATTTATTATTGAGTTATTCTTTTATATGCTTTATTTATCTTGAGCTCAAACAAGAAAAAATATATGTTGGAAAATAATTCTACAATATAGTATCTTAAATTTAATCAGATTCATATGAACTTTTGTCATGGATAAGTGCAAGACTAATTATTTGTATAAAGATGTTTTTAGTAGATTAATAGAATTTAGCCAACACTTGAAAATCATTATATGTTTGAAAAAAAATAATTTTTTTATAGAGTTATTATTTTTTGAAATAAATTTTATAAATTGAATTTGAATAGTATGTAGTACAAAATATGACCTCTTATAATAAATATTCAAAAAAGAAAAAAAATATATTGATAAACTATACATAAAAGTGGCACAAATATATTTTTCTTTTTTGAGATAAAAGTGGCACAAATAATTGAAGCACAAATTAAATTATTAGTCCAATAGAACATCTGAAACTAGTGGAGGACCCACAATAAAATGCCCTTCACGCTAATCATGATTAACAGCATGAATTGATGGAAAAAAACCATTAGCAGCCTTCAATAATTATGATTATCATTAGTGAAAAAACCTTAATCTGTTTGTCCTTTTGATAGTTGTGAAATAACACAATTAAAATGTTTATTTTTTAAAATAAAAAAATTACTAATTATACAAGGAAGTTGGAAATTAGTGATTAATTAATTAATCTTCTTTTAATGTCACCATTCTCAAATTGGCTTTAATTAACCACTATGTTTATCCGTGTATTGTTGCTAGGTAAACTAATGGTGTGTTTACTTTAGGGATAAAGGATAAGAATAGAAAATGAAAATGATTACTGTTGTTCATTTGTTTTAAAATAAATTCATAATGAGAAAAGAAATTGTGGATTCCACACTAATTTGGGATTGTGGAATGAGATTCTGATTCTCCTTACCTCACTTAAGATCCACATTCTCATTTTCTTTTACAATTTAAATGTCTTTTATACCCCTTATTAAAATAATAATAAAATTGGAAATAAAAAAAATTGTAAAAAAAAAAGATATTTGCTTAGTTTTTTATTCATCTTTGCTAAAAAAGTTTATTATTAAAAAAAAAACAAACAAATCATTTTATATTAAAAAAAAATTGCAACTTGATATATAATATAGATGCATATGCTTATAATAATATTATTAAAAAAGTTTTTTTTTAACCTATTATGATGAATTACGCAGCAGAACATGACAAAAAATAACATTACATTTTAAACACAATTTTACAAAAAGATATACAATATTTCGTTTGCAATTAATAAAATGTTAGTGGCCACTTTTCTTTTTCTTTTTTTTTTTTTTTAGAAAAAAGGCTTAAGGAATGCATTATTTCAATTAAAGATATTTTTATAACTTGTAATTAATTTATTCTGATTCTAAATCAAAATAAACATCTAAATGATAATATGGCTTATTTCAATTCTAATTCTTACAATTAAAGTAAATAACTTATTATGATTTTAATACATCAATTTGATTCCAATCCAACCCGATTCTATATCATTCTGATTACAAATTATTGTGATTTCATGCAAGTAAATGCATCATAATAGTAATTTGATTGCACTCATGTAATTTATTGAGAGATTTAGCATTATATATATATATATTTATCCAATTGGACCGTTCAATTTATTCAATTATTTTAGATCTAAAGTTCTGATTATTCGATTTTAAGTTTGGTTCCAAAAAAATTTAATTAGAAACACTAATGCGGAATCATCTTCTACTAGCATAATCATATGGGCCACAAAGGTTGTGGATGATTAAATTAATCAATTAATAAATCATCCATTATGATAATAATCAGGTACCCCATTTGACCTAATGTCAGCACTAAAACCATTGCTAATAGGTTTTGATTGACCAATCAGAGAACAGTAACATGGATTTTGACTTGATAATTAATTAGAGCTATTATATTCAGTTTGACCAATCTCTTCTTGTTTTTATGACTTGCTGACTATTATAGTACTCACACAAGTAAATTAATTAGGGCCCTCGTTTGGTTAAATTGTTCATTATAATTATTAATTTTATCACAACATAATTAAATAATCTTTTACAGATTTAAGTGCTTTGGTTTTAAATAATTTTATGATTTCTTAACATAATTTTAAAGTATTTTATGTTAAATTAGGGTTTATATCAGCAGAAGCTCTTTGACTTTCCATTGCAAATCTAAAAATCAAGGTGTTAGTTATCTTGATATATAACAAAATCTTGAACATTTTCCATTGCAAATCTAAAAATTTCCCTTAAAAATGATAAAAACCAAGGTGTTACTTTCAAAAACAAAGCCTAAAAAATAAACTTTCTAACTCTACTGTAATTAAAGCTGTAATAAGCTTCTAAATTAACACAAAAATCACTGCTTTGCATAAAGAAGACAATAAAAATGAGGTGTTTAGGGCCCATAAAATCGTGTCATTACTCTTATGGTAACCTCCACAGAGGTTTTTCTGTCATTTTCCTGAGAAAATATGGAGGGAAAAAGTAGGAGAAATGAGAGCCAGTAGACCTTGAGATTTTTGGACGAAGAATCAGTCCACATCCGTAGCATGCCAATGACCATAACATTAGTTGTCAGGTCGGAGGGCTGAGATTATCTAAAAAATGAAGTCCAAAGAAAGTCAGAGCCTATACTACCTATATAGGGACCAAATAATCCCACTCAGCCTAACCCTATCATTAATTTAGTTTAATTAAACTCACCTTTAAATGCTTACTTGGCATCAATTTAAGGGTGCTGAACTCCACTTAGAAAAAGCTTTAATGTTTGTTAAACAATTTCTTAGAACCGCCATGATTGTCTTCACATGAACTCTAATTTGCCAATTCTTTAATTATTTTTTAAGACATCTTATTATATAATTCTAAATTCTAATAAAATATTTAATTCTCAACTGTTGGATATATATAATGAATGAGAAAAAAAAAATGTTTAGCTTCAATTTCTGAAAAATTATTTTTAATTCAAAGAACTATCGAGACCGATACATATATGACTTTAATAGCACGACTTGAATAACCATTCTTAAATAGTGAAAGAGAGCTACTGATATATAGATATATATATTATGAGTAATACACAAATGGTAGGACATTTTATGAGTTTGAACCTACAATTTGGAGTGAAAGCTAGTGGGGCGGTTACCACTGTATGGCTCCACTTGAGCGCAACTATTAAATATATTTGATAAATAACGCTTTATGGATGATATAAAATATTTAGTTTCAATTTATGATAAATTAGAACGGAATAATGAAACAGGGGAATAACATAAACATTGCTTAATACCCTCAATCATCCTAGGTGGGTAGGACGAAAGGTGTGAGGGTGAGTGAGTGACTGATTGCTTAACTGTCAAGATATATTGGTTTCCACATGGGGGGTGGGGGTGCTGCAATAGTACTATAATAATAATAGTACACTTACACTTACTCCAATAAAAAAACAAAGCCTTTTTTTTATTATATTAAACAAAATAAGGTCGAGTAGTCGTTGGCTTTTAGCGTAGAGTGACGATAGTCGAATACAGCAAAAAAAAATAAAAGCAGCCCCCTTGGTTGAGGGGCTGGTGGGAAGAATCTGTGGCATGTCCCCATTGAAACCCTGTACACTGGATCGAGAGCAACCTGCGAGAGAAGAACAAGTCTTAGGTCAACAGAACAGCAGCAGCCACCCACCCTTCAGAGTCTTATCAATTTAATACAACATTAAACATTTGTTTTGGGATTATAATCTGTATAGGACAAGTATTTGATTATCATGTAGCTGATGTACGTATTTCTCTAACGTTGCTTTCAATGTTATGCTAGAATTTAGATTCTAGTCGGCTGAAATCATTTCAAACCTGATGATTCTTTTCGTCAAGTTTGTTATTATTAGATTTTTTTTAATTATATTAACCCATTAAATAACAATTATCCACAAAGAACATCACATGTATGAAAGTTATTATCCACCTTAATATTGTATGCTTATATTAACATACCAATGATCAGATTATTATAAAAAATGTTTATCGTACGATAAATTTATATCTCTAAATTAAGGAAGTAAAATATAAAATATTTATGTAAACATATGACACCAACCCAAAAGACACTTACTGATATCCTGAAAAAATAATTTGAAGCTCTTAAGATCTACACTAATTGTGATTATTGTTCTAATCAATATAATGATTAGGTCATCTTTAACTGCCCTCATAATTTTTAATTACATATTTTGAGATTTAACTCCTAAGAGGAAGCAAGGGTCAGGAATTGGGAAGTTCCCGATACGATATAATCAAGAGCCAGGTGTCAAACAATAAAGTTATGTTTAACAAATGTTAAACAGTAGTGGCTGCTCAATTATGCAAGCGCTGAGACAGGACAGCCAAACAGAACACGAACATAAACTGTGATTGGTCTGTCCCTATCCTTTTTCCATGTGTCTCTTCTAAAATAATCAAAAAGTCCTTATAAAGGGTTTATTAATAATCCATAAAATTAGAACTTAGAATGGGATGGAAGGAATGGATGCTTATCCAGACCATCACTAATCCTATAAACAAACAATGCTGATGTGGATTCCGACGAAACTCGTACTGCCTTCTCATTAAAGTATTGTGCCTGTATCAATATAAAGTTGAATAAGTTTCTACGAAAAAATCTTTTATTAATTTAAGATAAACAATTAATACGTACAATCATGCTAATATACCATTTATCGCTTTCAGTTAGGTGATAGTATGTGAATATGATAATTTTATAATAAAATTACGTATTCGTTATTGTTATTGCTATTATTACTGTCTGCTTGCCTCTCCGTTAAATTTATTTATATAGTTATTGTTCTTGTCGTGACAAAAACGTCACTCTCTTTTGAAGAAAAAAGAGAGTAAGGTTATGTAAACTACCATTCCTAAACAACATAATTTTTGTCTTCTTCAATCTTGTCATATACGTAATTGAAAGATACAAATTGGTTTATGATACGAGTTACTTTTATTATTTTATAAAATGTTCACACAACTTGAATAAGTTTTTCAATTACTTTCTGCCCGACCAAGTTATACTGTAAATTCATGTTAAATTTGTAAGTTTATATAATCTTTTTTCTTTTTTTTTTAAGTTTTTGTAAATTAATGAAGTAATTTTTTTTTTTTTAAAAAAATTATAGACTATTAAATAAAACTATCTATCTAATTAAATACACCTTCAAAACTTGAAAAATGTACTTCATAGATTAATCATAGCGTTAATAATTTTCAAAAATTAGCATGAATTTACAAATTTACAAAATCAATTCAAGACTGTAAAACAAATGATTGTAGAGGTGATTTATTAAAAAATATGTGGAAAAAAAAACTGAAACTGAAAATGACAATATAATCAAGTCAAACACGAGACTAGAATAATTATTGGATCATGGATTTGCTTCGAAATTACAAGTTGCTTAACAACCAACAAAAAAAGAAAAAAAAAAAAAACAAGTAGTTGAAATTCAACATACCGCCAGGAGTCCCAGACTGTACGGATTAATTTAATGTGTGTTCTTCATTCCGGCAATATATAATTAAATGTAGGAACAATTTTTTCTCTAACTTTTGTAACTATTCATGTCGTATTTATAGTGGTAGGTTTATGAAATTTTTTTAATAATTATGGTATGATGAATGCCGTCGGTCTTTAAACGATCAATATATAATTAAATAAAATCAAATATATATAAAACAAACACACAAAAGATGGTGGGTGTGGACAGCATCTAAGATTAGGATATTATCCAGAGACAGAGTTGCTTAATGCGTTTAAGATGCAAAAGCAGGAATAAAAATGTGTTCATTTTTTAAAAAAATTAAAGTTTTGATTAAACTAATCGTCCCTTTAACTTTATTATTTGATTTTTTCTCTTTTTCTTGGAAGATGAAGGTAAAGTTAGCGTACAAATTAAATTAAATAGACTCTCTAATATTCCGTAACATAGACAAGATGATATTGATTTAATTTATGTTATGAGGTCGTGGGTTCGAATCATGTTCCATTTGCTAAATCCCAAAATAATTATAACATTTAAGAAGTACATCCATACCATAACATGGTTATATTGAAGCTTTAATTATACAGGTCTTGTATTTAACTACGCTATAAAATGTAGCACAAATTAGTAGTATTGTTGAATTTCATGGAATATCTTCTTAATTTGAATGCATAAATGTTTCAAATGTTAAAAAGTAAAAGGAACCTAAATTTAATATTTTTTAGTAAAAAAAAAACGTTTAGTATGGAAAATAGATGGTCTTTTTCTCTTCTTTTCTTTTCTTTTTTCCTTTTTTAGTAAAAAAGATATTTTATAAATATTATAAAATCTGTAGAGAAACCTTTGATACTTGTTGGAGGATGCTTATCATAATTTCTAAAACTTTAATAGAATATGCCAAATTATTGATTAAAAAATAGTTTTTTTTTTTTTTTTTAAATTATCACAGTAAATTTAGGGGCGTACATAATCTACATTTCATAGTTTTTTTTTAAGTAAATTACTTTTGTAGAATTCTATATTAAAAATTAGAAAAATATGACCTAAACTCACCACTTCATATTATTATATTAAATAAGTTGAATCCATAACAAAATTATTTCCAAAATACAGATTCCGTCTATAGTATTGGAAAAAAACAGAATTATAGTAGTTTTTTTTTTTTTATTTTTTATTTTTATGATAACTGATTATAGTGGTTCTTCTCTTTCTAAGAACCCTTTAAATAGTAAAAATTACTAAAACGTTTATCTCCTCAAACATTAAAGCCTCCTAAAAATAATTAAACAAACATGGGAATAAAGTAAAGACCCTTTGAGGAAAAAGAATCACAATAAATGCATTAATGATTCTTTCTAAAATAATATATATATTTTTTGAAGATTTCTAAAATTATAACTTAAGATAATTGTAGAAAATGTTTCATCAAATTGGAAAAAAAATAATTAAAAATAAAATGAAGGTAAATTTACTTAAAAAAAATTGTTTATTATAAAAAATATACATTGTTTTCTTTTATTTTCTTTTCTTTTTTAAATGTAAAGAAGATATTTTAAAAATATTATAAAATCTAGAGTGAAATCTTCGATTTTTTTAAAAAAAAAAGAGATTTATCATAACTATTAAAACTTTAATAGAATATGATAAATAATTGATTAAAAAAAGAGACTTTCTTTTTTAATCATCACAATAAATTCAAAATTTAAAGTCGGAACTTATGACTGGAACACGTGATCTCATATTATCAGACTTCATTAGTTGAATCCATGATAAAATTATTTTGAAATAAAGATTCCCAATAGTATTGAAAAAACAAAAAAGATTATAGCATTTTTCAAAGAACTCTAAAATAGTAAGAGATTGCAAAACATTTATTTCCTCCAATGTCAAAGCCTCATAAATAACTAAACAAATATGGAAATAGATTATAGACCCTTTGAGGAAAAAAAATCATAATAAAATATTAAAATTATTCTTTCTAAAATTATAACTAAAGGTAATTTTGTTTTCCATTTTTTCTTGGTATTTTTACCAAATTTGCAAGGACCATGACTCATGATGAGATGGCAAACATAATGGTATTTATTGAGAATATAAAATAAAATAACTACAATATTTCACCAATTATATTACAAGATGACAAATAAACATGTACAAGTGGGGCCCTAACCCGACAACAACAGAACCACGTGTAAGCTTCCATTTGGCACCTCGGCTGCTGACTTGTACCAAAAACCAAGTCAAAAGTTGAAGATCCTGCTTTCCCACGTGTCATGTGGGCCCCACTTTAATGGCACGTCTCCGTAATTATCACCACCGTCTCAGGTCAAACTAATATTCGTTAACTCCCAAAAAAGAGAAATTAAGTTAAATAAAATATGACCCTAAAATTCTGCCGGGTTAACTTGAGCCAACCCTGTTGCCTGCTTCGAAGCAGACAACGAAACGGAGTAACGGACGGCTGCAAACGGTAACGTCCCAGGTTTAGGCAACGGCGCGTTCGTTACCTTTCACACACATTTCTATACATCTTACTATCACGTAAATATTTGATAATAGATTAAAATGAGTATCCAACAAATATTTGGTGGAGTGTTTGTAAACATTTATTGTGTTAGTGTGTAAGTTTGATTTCTAATTGATGCAAAAATAAAGTGTGCAAAATTATTTACATTATGGATTGAATGAACATACAAACTGTTTTTATTATGAACTTCTGATTTAACTATTTTGCATACAGATTTAAATTATGATTTATATAAAAAAAAAAGTGTGTAAAATTGTTTTCCTTATGGTATTAGTAATTATACAAAGTATGTTTGTAATACTTAATTTAAATAAATTTTAACATATCTGTAATATGATTATAATATAATATTCTTTTTTGGTTATAATAATTATAAGATAATTAAAATTGAGGTTACTGATATCAAGAATCCAAATGTTAAAATTAAACATTATTTGTTTTATAAAAAAAGTATCTTTACAATACTAAAATATATCTATTTCAAAATAAAAATATAAAACTCTTTATATAAATGTAATTATCCAAATAAGAGTGATTATCCAAAACATATTTATAATATTTGCTCTAAATAAATGGTCATATCTTCATTCAATTGTTATGATTCAAAATTTGAAGAAAATAGAATAAATCTTACAATTTATCACGATCAATACTTAAATCACTAAAATATACTTAAAAAAATAAATTCCATAACTTATGATTCCATTAAATTTTAAGTCACTATAAAATAATAATAAAAATTTTAAGTCACTTTAAAATAATAAAACATACATTTTCAAACGCATCAATGATATTAATTGATACACTAACTGACCTAAATCAATATATCAACCCATACTTCTTTATTTACTTTTCATAAATTTTATTCCTATAAATAAATGCGCAAAACGGCCGTCATCAACCGTTACGAAATACTTTCCGTCAACCACAATCATACACCGTCTCCGTCAAGTTAACCACACCCTGGAGTTAAATCACTGACCACCACCAAAAAAGCCTGGTTAGGTCAGTCAAGCGTTACAACACAAAACACAACACTAAAAACAACCAACAGTGTGGAAAAAAAAAGCAGACACAGGCAACAAAGCTACCCCCACCCAAACCAAAGTCGCGTAATATAAGACGCGCGCAAACCGGTCTCTCTTCTTGTTGGATGATTCTCTGCAAACAACGCCCACCACCATCACTTGTTCTTCTTCTTCTAGAGAGAGAGAGAAAAAAAAAAAAACAAACAACACGAAACCGCTTTTCCTCCCAACTCCGGTTTTGTAACGGCCTCTGGCGGTTTTCAGTTACGCTGTCTTTGGATCTCGCGATCAGTTACAGATTCAGGGAGAGAGAAAGAGTGTGGTGTGAGAAGTGTGTGTGTTTGTTTGTTTTAGAGTTTGTTATAAATAAATATAAATATTATTTAATTCGATATTTATATTTATGATTATTGCAGTGATCGATTGCTGTTGTTATTTTGTGTATATAAATAACTAGAGAGTGAAAATTAGGGTATAGAGATACACAGAGAGAGAGAGAGAGAGTTTGTTTTGGTGTTTGGTGTTTGAATGATGGCGGGGCGCGTTGGGCCTTTTTCGCAGCCAAGTAGTAACAGTTCAGGTGAGTTTTTCTTTTTCTTTTTCTTTTTCTTTTTTTAAATTTTTTTAAATTTTGTTGATTTTTTGTTTGTTGTTGAAGTAGATGATCTGTACGAGGAGCTATGGAAGGCGTGTGCGGGGCCACTGGTGGATGTGCCGAAGTCTGGAGAGAAAGTGTTTTATTTTCCGCAAGGTCACATGGAGCAAGTAAGTTTGGATTCGATCGTTGTTTTTTTTTTTTTCCCCGTTTGTTCATGGGGAAAATAAAATGAAATATTTTGCTCTATTTGTGTGTTGTGTGTAGTTGGAGGCTTCGACTAATCAGGAACTGAATCAGAGGATTCCCTTGTTTCATCTCCCCTCCAAGATTCTCTGTCGGGTTATGAACATTCAGCTGATGGTAATTTTTTAATTTTGTTGATGAGAAAATATGCAGATTGTGTGGTTTTAAGTTGTAGTGTTTTGTAGTTGGGGTTTCTGTTTTTGGTAATTAAATAGAGAGTGATTAAGTTGACAAAGTAAGTTGAATTTGAAGGAGCTGATTTTGATTTATATTCTATTTATAGGCGGAACAAGAAACAGATGAGGTTTATGCTCAAATTACTTTGCTGCCAGAGGCCAATGTAAGAACTAATTGGTTGCGTTTTTAAGTTTTAATGTTTTGTAAATTTTGGACTGTTAAGTTACTGATTATGATATTTACCATGTAAAAATGATAATAATAATAATATTATGTAGCAAGATGAGCCTACGTCGCCTGATCCATGTCCTCCTGAATTGGCAAGACCAACTGTTCACTCATTCTGTAAGGTTTTAACAGCATCTGATACGAGCACCCATGGAGGGTTTTCTGTTCTGCGGAAACATGCTACTGAATGTCTTCCGCCACTGGTAATAGACCCTTTCGTTTCTATACTAGTTGTTTGTTAGTTATTTTGATTTTGGTGTGTTTGTTGTTTTTATCTCCATTTGTGGATTTTTATCAGGACATGAATCAGTCGACCCCGACTCAGGAATTGGTTGCCAAAGATTTGCACGGTTATGAGTGGCGATTTAAGCATATTTTCAGAGGTAAGGAATTTTGTTCTTTGAGTTTGTGGCTTGCGGTGTTATTAATTTGTTTGAAGTTATAATTACTGTCTTGTGTGTTTGAAGAGTTTAATCTGTGCAAAATCGAATTTGCAAATATAACGAAATTGATTATGATTGGTTTTTTTGTTATCTGTGTGACTAATTCAACAGGCCAACCAAGGAGACACTTGCTTACAACTGGATGGAGTACATTTGTTACTTCTAAGAGATTAGTTGCTGGGGATACCTTTGTATTCTTGAGGTATATTGTTTTCTTCATTGTGCGCGTCATCTTTAAAATTTCGTTTGTGGTTTCTAGTTCTCATATAGAGTAATGGGTTATCCAGGGGGGAGAATGGGGACTTGCGTGTTGGAGTCAGGCGTCTTGGTCATCAACAGAGTAGCATGCCATCTTCTGTGATTTCAAGTCAGAGCATGCACCTAGGAGTGCTTGCAACAGCATCTCATGCTGTCGCAACCCGAACACGATTTGTGGTCTATTATAAGCCTAGGTATTACGTTTTAAGTGCTTTTAAATTGAACCAAGAAAGGTGTATCTGTTGAAATTCCTATTGAACTTGTTTTGGTTTTTATAATCAGGACAAGTCAGTTCATCATTGGCGTAAACAAATATTTAGAGGCTATTGACAACAAGTTTGCAGTTGGCATGAGATTCAAGATGAGGTTCGAGGGAGAGGAGTCTCCTGAGAGAAGGTAGTGAAATTCTATGATGCGTTGCTAAACACTTATATTTTTCTTCGAGCTCTTTGATATATACTTGTTTGTATCTTAATGATCAGGTTCTCTGGCACAATAATTGGGGTGGAAGACTTTTCTCCTCACTGGAATGATTCGAAATGGCGGTCACTGAAAGTACTTCTTAGACGTACTTGTTGCTTCTATTCCTTGTTCATGGCATTTTAAATATGTGATATTAATTTGTATGTGTCTCTTAGGTTCACTGGGACGAACCTGCCTCTATTCCAAGGCCCGATAGGGTTTCATCATGGGAGATCGAACCTTTTGTGGCATCAGTACCATCTAATGTGGCTCAACCAGTTTCAGCTAAGAACAAAAGGCCTCGACCACCTACTGAAATTCCAGCTCTCGGTAGGTTGATTTTATTCCTGTTTCGTTCTTTTTGATAGTGGATGAATTCTTTATGCCTAACTTATTCTGTATATGTGGATATAGATATGTCGTCAACGGCATCAGCTTCTTGGAATTCGAGATTTACACAGTCCCAGGATCTGACACAACTGAATGTTACTGCTGAAGGGAAAAGAAGCGATAATCATGTTGCATGGCATCACAAACAGACTGATTTTAACAACAATAGCAACTCAATGTCAAGGACTCAGACTGATGGGGACTGGCTAATTCCTCCTCATGTCAGTTTTTCACAGCATCTATTTCAGGATACAATGGACGACAATAAAAGTGTTTCTGCTTGGCCTGCTGTCTCTGGATATTCGACTCCGCAGTCATCAAAGATGAACAATGATTCGATGCTCGACGGACCTGAAACAGGGAGGAAAACTGAGACGGCTACTAGTTGCCGATTGTTTGGTTTTGATCTCATTAATCATTCTATGACCTCTACTACAACAGAGAAAGCACCTGTTTCTAGTCTCACCACTGAAGGACACATTCTCGGTACCCTTCCAGCAGCTGATTCTGACCAGAAGTCTGACCTTTCAAAGGCTTTCAAAGAAATGAAAGAACAACTGCAGGTATCACCTAAAGAGACACAGAGCCGGCAAAGTTGTTCTACATCTACCAGAAGCCGCACCAAGGTATGAAATGTTCTTTGAGCACTAGGTCTATAAATTTAAAATTTTATGCAGTCATTAGCGGGTTCCTGAAAATTAACATTTTGAGTTTGGTGTGGCAAAAGGTTCAAATGCAGGGAGTTGCTGTTGGTCGAGCAGTGGACCTGACCATGTTGGAAGGATATGATCAGCTTATTGATGAACTGGAGGAGATGTTTGACATTAAGGGACAGCTTCGCAGTAGGAATAAGTGGGAAATTGTCTACACTGATGATGAAGGAGATATGATGCTTGTAGGGGACGATCCATGGGCGTAAGTATTCAGTGCTAGTTTTTGTCATATTTTGGGACGGTGCATGCGCAAGCTTTGGTTCTCTTTTTGTTCCCATTTGTTTAATGCCATTTACCTTTGCTGATCTCATCGGTGATGCAGTGAATTCTGTAACATGGTGAAGCGAATTTTCATATGTTCAAGCCAAGATGTGAAGAAGATGACTCCAGGAAGCAAACTTCCTATGTCCTCCATGGAAGGTGAAGGGATTTTACTAAGCTCAGACTCAGTTGAAAACTGAAACACGGAACTCTTTTTTTTTTTTTTTGTTTTTTTGTTTTTCCTATTTTTGTGTCTTTTCAGTTGTCGGTCGTCGTCCAAGTTGTTTGTTGGGAGTAGTAGGGGGCTTTGGTTCATTTTTGGGCTCTGGAGAATGTTCAAAATGGGGAAGCCAGAGGAAGACAGTGGCTGCTAATCAATGAACTGCTCGTTTTTTAGAGCTAACTACCAATGAAGACTAAAGATCATTGACTTGGGGGTTTGAGGGGACCAAAAGGTCAAAATTTGCTTTAGTGGGAATTAGATAAAGGAAAAAAAAAAAAAAAAAAGCCTTGTAGGACTAGTGAATGTGAATAGTATGGTGGGTGGGGAAATGGGTTTTGGTTGAGGGGTTTAGGGTCTTTGTATCTTTGTGCTTGTATATATATATTATATATATATGTGCTTTGGCAGTAC
This sequence comes from Nephelium lappaceum, assembly GCA_021234005.1. NCBI lineage: Eukaryota > Viridiplantae > Streptophyta > Magnoliopsida > Sapindales > Sapindaceae > Nephelium > Nephelium lappaceum. Next base: position 18,405,426 of record CM038007.1, read on the forward strand.
AATCTTGGGCTTTAGTAAGGGGAAAAACAAAATCAAGTGTATGTCTTTTTGGACTAGCTTGAATGATATAATTAATAATTGGGTCAGTCTTCTTCCTCTCGGTGGTTTGTTTGCTATCAATTGTTTGATAAAATGCCAATCAACCATTTCAAATTATCTGAGCATAATTTTATTTTATTTTTAAGGAATTTTGTTACTAAACACAGATAATTAATATGTTTTCTTTATGTAAGAAAATCTTTATGGCTTGTAATCTTCCAAGACTGGGAGTCTTGCATCATATACTTATAATTTGACCAACGGTTGGTAGTGGTTGAAACATGAACGCACTTGTTCATTTCTTGGTCGAGTAAAAGTCTCCCAGAAATTCTGAACGCAATTATGATACGTTTTTGTTTCCACGTCATATTGCTGGATTTAAATGAAAGATACAGATGCACGATCCCATGATTTGTGTATAACAATCTATATGACCAAAAGTAGAGTACAGACAAATGGTGTTGGTCCAACTTGGTGGGCTTGCATGCCCTCTTCTGTCTGTTACTAAGTTTTGGTCGCGTGGACCTCAAGGAGTATCTGTTAAGATCATGTAGGAATTCATGCATATACACTGCTCGATAGTGACTAACATTAACGTTATTGGATGGTCAAAATTCGGGGCTGTCTGTTGCAGCCATTTGCGTTCTTTTTATAGGAGCAGCAGCTTCACTAGTATCATGCTTCACTGCTTCGAATGGGTTCATCTTTGTCACCTTTGTGATCTCTATGTTTCTAATGAACGTCCATTTTTCCAAAAACTCAATTGGGTACTCATCGAGCATTATATTTGCAAAGAGGTGCAGGAGAGAGGAGGATTCACCATAATTTCATGCATATACGATTCCTAGCTATGGATTTTGAACCTCAAAATATTACCAAAAACATATCCAAGATATGTGTATATATGTGTGTGAGAGAGGTATTCAGTAAATTCCACAAGATTGGAAAGGTGGTACATGGTATTGATTTCAATGGATCTATCAGAAATTCAAATTTATGTTGATAAGGCAAATATCAATAATATTTTTAAATATTTGGCAAACTTTTTTATATAATTCTCCTAAACTTGTGCAAATGTTGAAGATATTATCCATTTATACTTCCTTAGCTGTAGGAATAGTGTTGATAAAGTCCTCTCGCAGCAGTAATTCAGTTTCTAAGGTCCAGAGCTCATATACCTTGGAGCCAATCCACTCAAAGCAGCAAATCACTGAATCATGAGATCTGTCCACTCAAATGTTACCACTTGCAAGTGCTCGATGTTGATTTTTTGCGAGTCAAACGAAACTTCCTTGTATCTTGTCTGTAAATCAAGACTTCCATTATTATAATCACCACGTGGCCCAAACTGATTTCAAACAAAGAAGCTTCCTTACATTATATGTCAAAAGTACCCAATGAATCTGACCCCAATTTGCATTTCACAAGTGGGATTTTACTATTGGAAAATGTAGTATTTTTCTTTTGACATGAGTATTTTCTTTTCTTTAAAAGATGACAAACCAATTTATTAAAATTAATTATTATTTTTTTATGTATTTACTCCTACAATTAATAACAATTACTTTTATAATAAGAGAAGAATTCTACCTATAAGTTTATAAAATACTTATGATAAAACTTGGATCCATACCAACAAGGTGAATAGAAAAATGTAATTACATGAGTTAGGAGAGAAAAGTATAGTGTTATTGCACATAAAATGAATAAACATCCTTTTTATTCTAATACGAACTCTCTTGTTCTTTTCTAATACTAATCAAAATTTGTCGGTCATTCGTTAGTGATTCTTTTTTTTTTTTTTTTTCCTTTTTTGAAATAATTTGTTAGTGATTCTTATTCTAAAGGATATTCTACCACTAGTGCAGAGACTTAGTGAACAAGCAAGAGTAATGTAGATGGAGAATGATATAGCCTAGAAAGCTAAATAAAAAATGGGCCGGTTTGATCACTTAGAGAGTTCCACCGCATGCATATTATGATAAAAAATGATATGATCAGTGGAAAGATGCAGGTGAGATGCACTTAAGATTTTTCCATGACACAAATCACCATCAATGTGGAAACGAAGATTGAAGATGAAGATCATATATTTCTCTGTTGATGCAGTCTGCCCCACGTGATCATTGACAATACATATATATTTCACAACTCGGTAATAATTTAATTTGTATAGATCTCGACACTGCATTTTCGGGCAGACAACACCACAAGGACTATCATCACCTTCAGCGTTGGACATTGACACCTCATTGATAATCAGAACCATACTTCGAATATTCCACAGCATACTGTCGTAATCCGTATCCAATTTTTGAAAAAAAAAAAAAAATCACATTTATTTTGTCATCATTTCTATTTTTACGATGGAGAAAAGAGATTAAATTTAGATAAACTACTCAAACCTTATATTTTAGGATAAGAGTGAGACTTGAACCCTCGATCTATTAAAATCAAGGAAAGTGTTTTATCTTCATATTTATTATTTCACGTGATAAAATACATTATGATGATTTTAGTACTAAGTTTCCACTTATGTGCTCCAATGGTCCTAAGTTCATAGTTGGCAAAAATTATAATCTTTCTCTTTCTTCTTCTTCCTCTTCTTCTTTTCTTTTATTTTTATTTTTTTAATTTCAAAGGATTATAGGATAATGTGATACTAATAATTAATGTTTGTGACGATTTATCAACATTATTCGCTATATGAATAATTTTCAAAATTAACTTATATAATATCATCAAAAGATATCTACTTGGTGACTAATGACATTCCCTTGTGTTTAATTGTGATTTATTGATTCTTTTGTTGTCACCTTCCCTAGATAGGGTTGACAATGTATAATTCTGCTGGTCCACTGCTCATGTTTGAGCATGATGTTCGGATGCTATCAAGTTTACATCTAGAACTGAAAGACCGCAAAAACCTTAAATTCTCTAGGATAAAGAGAATTGCATTTCATATTTTGGGGTATTTGGTACATTCTCGATGCTTATTCACATATTAGTTCCTCACATTTCATCCTTGCTATAATGATGCTCTACGTTGAATGCAAATTGTCCATTGTTGACAACAAGCCTTCCTTTAACCTGGGTGTTATGCGAAAGATACAGGGTGAACCTGAATGCCATTTGTGTAATGAATAATGTCATCTAGTTGTCATGTCACACAAATATGAAGATTAATATTGGTGAAATTGGAAGAGTGGATGGAAAAAAATGAAGCTTCTAAGTTCTAATGACTTGTCTTAATGCGAGAATAATCCTAACTGGTGCAGGACTAGAGTTAGTTATTTTGAATTCGTGTGCCATGTGCTGGTTTGATATCTCCAATGGTGCCTTGTTATTTATATCCGTAGTTTTCAGAGGTTAGGATGTTACGTCTTTCCATGAATAATTACGGTTAGACAGCCAAGAGATTACTTTTCACAGATGATCTTTTTGCCATAAAAATATTGGCACAATGTGACTGTAATTGGTCAATAACTGGTTTTATTACTTTTCACAGGTGTGCTTGGTATAAAATTTATACACCATTTTGAAGTATTAATAATTTTGAATGGTGGCATAAAAGTTATGCTGGTGTTTGTAAATTGATTCTGGATTTGGTTGTGTTGATTTTCAGATGGAGGTGCAAAATTCTGAACATCCACATATCCATGAGGTACATAAAGATGTGCCAGCCGTAGAGTCAAGCCTGGCAGGGAGTTAAATTTGTGGGGGGAGCACCATGTGGATTTTCGGATGCTAAAACCAATTCCAAAGATGCAGAGGGGCGGTCAGCATCCATGCGGAAACTTTTGATGGCAGTTGTGCTGTGTGTCATTTTTATGAGTGTAGAAGTTGTTGGAGGTATTAAAGCCAATAGTCTTGCAATATTGACCGATGCAGCACATCTGTTGTCAGATGTTGCTGCATTTGCAGTTTCATTGTTCTCACTGGGCATCGGGTTGGGAGGCAACTCCACGTCAGTCTCATGGCTTTTTTATGATTGAGATACTAGGTGCTCTGGTTTCCATCCAGATGATTTGGCTTCTTGGAGGGATCCTTGTGTATGAAGCCATTGTGAGACTGATTTATGAAACAGGTGAAGTCCAGGGTTTTCTTATGTTTGTTGTTTCCGCGTTTGGTTTAATTGTTAATATCGCAATGGCACTGTTGTTGGGTCATGGCCACGGTCACGCCCATAACCATAGACATGGCAACAGTCATGATCATGAACATGGAGATGATCATGGCCATGGTGATCATGATCATAAGCATGAAGCCGAGGAGGACTCTCTTGATTGTGGAGTAGTTGTTGAAACTCATCATCATCATCATCATCATCATGGGGGGATCTCAAAGCATAACGATGGACATCATCATACTCATGAGACAGATCACACTAAGCCTTTGCTCAGCTCTCATTCAGGAGACGGAAATACATCGAAGAGTGGTTCGAAACAGGAGAGGCAACGAAACATCAATGTACAAGGAGCTTACCTACATGTTCTCGGGGATTCCATTCAGAGTGCAGGGGTTATGATTGGTGGGGCAATCATATGGTACAAGCCTGAATGGAAGATTATTGATTTGATATGCACCCTTGTGTTCTCCTTTATTGTGTTGGGCACAACTATCAGAATGTTGCGGAACATTTTGGAAGTTCTGATGGAGAGCACACCTAGAGAAATTGATGCTACAAGGCTTGAGAAGGGGCTCCGTGAGATGGATGAGGTGGTTGCCATCCATGAACTGCACATTCGGGCAATAACAGTAGGGAAAATTTTATTGGCTTGCCATGTCAAAATCAAACCTGAAGCCGATGCTGACATGGTGCTTGACAAGGTTATAGACTATATTAAAAGAGAATACAACATCAGTCATGTGACTATTCAGATAGAACGTGAGTAGTTTTCAGGAGAGATTATTGCGAATGGTGGTGTATGCGAGCATTTAATCTAGGTGAACTGAATTAAACTTATCAAATTCTTTCTCTAGTTCAAGATCACATTAGCTATTTAGTGTATTTTGCTTAGATTTGTTATCCGTACATACATTGCTCAGAGACTTTATAGAGGGATCATTTCTATTTCATTATATCTCACATTGGCTATCTTTATAAATTTTATACCTACTTTAAGCTGCTAGTGTTTGCAATTTTCGCAATGGATCTTTTTTGTCTTTTATTTTTTTTGGATAATTTTTTTACAACGGATCTTTATTCATTAATAACTTACATGCCTGGTATCTCTAACTAGCATTCAAGCTACTATAGTTTGGCACTAGTTAAGATATTCGAAACAAGGTTCAGCGGAGGTGCTATAGTCTGCTTATACATTCAGGGGAGGTGATATGGTCTGCTTATACATTCAATTACTGTCTTAGAAACTTTTATAGAACTCCACAACTGAGTAATTGTATGCAGAACATGGCACTTGAAAATGAGAAAACCCTGCTGCTTTTACCATACTTTCAAAATCTCTTCTGGTCCTCTCCTTCCATTCTGGATTCATGTTTGTCAGGAACAGCTCGAACTGAAACAAGCTTTTTCCTGTAAGACTAGCTTCAGGAGTATCTGGTACCAGCATATCAACAACTATCACTTTCCCATTGACTGGTAGTGCTTCATAGCAGTTTTTAAGTACCTTAAAGCAGCTTTCATTGTCATAATGGTGGAGAACCCACTGTTTCATTCAAATTCTATGTTAGCAAAACATCTGTTCCAGATCAATAAGCCACAACCACCAAGTCCTTTTGAACAAAATGCAGTCTGCCAAGGAAAAATTTTCCAATTTGTTAACTGTATCAAAAGCTAACCTTCATGAAAATGGCCTGTCCATGCGGAATGTGAGTCAACATATCCCCTGCAACATGCTCTATGCCTGCAACAAAGTTCAATACTTAGTAATGTACAGATCAAACCTGTACTCCGTAGGGATTAGCTCTCATCTCTCTATAATAATTGAGTCAAATTATTCTACTGGTTACTCATCTGTGACCAATTTGATGACTTCTTCACACAATTAATCGTCATATCAGAAGCCAAACATAAAAAGTCATGATTCATACATACCAGGATATGAAGGTGACTTTTCTATAACTTGTGCTAGATCGTAGTTGATCCCCTTAATGTGCGGATACTTGGAAACGATCATGTTAAGGATGGAACCATCCCCACCACCCACATCAACCAGGGAATTGAGACCTTCAAACCCTGTGTAAATCTCCAGCATCTTTCGCGTAAACATGGGGCTTGAAATCCCTCATGGAGTTGAAGAATAGATCACTAAATCCAGGATCCTTCCTTGCGTACTCCACCACTGTTGTCTCATAAGCCCTGATGAAGGGAACCTCCCCTTCTAGGACTGCATCTTTCAAGTGGTACCAGACATTTACCATGGCCTTATCCTGAATCACACACATCATACGTCTCAGAGACCCTCCTCCTCCTTCCTGGTTCTGGACAAAGTACTTGGCCACCGGTGCCAAACCATAAAGGTTGTGCACCTGATCATCACCATCATGGTCTTTGGTATCAACTGAGCATGTCAGAATACAGTGGCTAGCGAGAAGGCGTAGAATTCGTTCAAGAACTGAAGGGGCTTCAGGATTGTTTCCAGGTACAATTTGGGCTGCAATTTGTGAGGGGGAAAGTAGAGCTCCAGGACCAGCTTTGTCTATGACATCAAGCACGCCAAGTTCAATGGCTGCTTTCAACACCATAGGCAACACTGATGCACTAACCAACTGCATAGCATATTCTCCAGGATCCTCCTGTCCTGTCACATGCCTTTGCATTTGGCTTTCCTTGGAGTTCATGTGGACTTAGAAAGTCGTTGATTATCAGTGTTTGATCCGGGAATTCAATATAAGATAACTGAGGATTTAACAAGTTTTATATAGACATAGAAAGAGAAGATAACTCAATAGTTGTACTCAAACCATCATGGCGTTGACTTATCTTCACATAGCAAATAAATTTTAAGAGCGTGACTGATCCAAGTTTGATTTCGTGGTTCAAATTTGTCAGCTTGTGAAAATGTCTACATAAAAGGAGCAAGCCAATGTTGAATTAATGACTTTGTTTTCCACTAAGTGGTGTCTGTTGGAGTTGTTGCAGCTATGGAATATTCTCAGGCTAGAAAACTACCTTAATTGAGACCTGGAACATGTCCAAATTTGTAAGTGTTATTTGATCTTAACTACATGACACATGAGTGTCTCAAGTCTGCAATGAATGTACGGGAAAGAAATTCAAACGGTGGAACTGAGTCTTGAGCATGTTACATGTCCAAGTGGCATCATATTTATGATTAGAATGAGTCTTGTGGGTGTTAATTAATGTCTGGTTATTCACTTATTTGAGGCAAACTGTTTGGTATAATTGTAGGGGCTGTGTGACAGATCAATGGTGATCCACATCAGTCCAATTACAAATACCAACTTGGGATGATGCAACTAAGATGACATAACCACCACATTGGTCACTCCTAAATCCAAATTGGTGGGTTTCACAAATTCCAAACTGAGTGGAATTTATTTTATATTATATTTTAATTAATTTTTATTTTTATTTATCATTTATATTGAACGTGTTTAAAAATTAATTCATTATACTTATTTCAAAAAAAAAATAGAAAACTTAATTCATTACATATTATTTAATAATCAATTTACTATAACATTAAAGTAATTTAATCAAATTAAATCCAATCTCAATTGCAGCAAAAAAGTTATGTTACTAAAATTTTTATCTAATTTCATATCATTCAATCCCGTACACTAAACGAGACTTAAGAGAATTGAAAAGTTTAAACTTAAAAAAAAAAAATTATATTCATTTATTCATTTTCACTTAATATACTTATTCACTTATAGGTAACTGATATATATATATATATATATAGAATGAGAATCAACCTAGCAATTCCTGAATTTTTGTTAATTTCTAGATAACTGATATGGGAACCAGGCACAGCCATGTGCTTCTTAGGTTTGACTTTCGAGAAAATCTTCCATAAGATGTTTAATTTATGTGCTATGTTGATGGTAGTGTAATATTCTAATAATAACTTGACACGTGACATTTCATTTTCATAAAAAATTAATGTGTCTGCTTTTCACCAATATTAATTTTTTATAAAAGAGAAATATCACGTGTCACGTTATTATTGAAAAGTCGCACCACCATCAGCATGACATACCAGCCATTTTTGAATATAAATTTAAACACAAACGAAATAAGTTAATTAGAGAGGAATAAAAAACCTATTCATGTGTTGCAAACATTTAATTAATATGTTCCATTCATTTCTTTTATTTCTTAGAAAAATTTACAGGGTGTATGCATGATATGATATGTTCTTTCCATCAAAAACTTTTTGAATTGACTCATAATTAAGGGAGATTTGTGGAATAGAGTTGTGTGTCTTGAAGCACTGAAGCAGTTCTACAATAATTAATGAAATTAAATACCTTAGTTTTGAAAATAATAAAAAAAAAAGAAAATCATAGTTTGAATGAAGAAAGTAATAAGAGTGTTGGTCAGTGGTGTGTTGGTAACGTCATTGACTTTGGTGCTTGCTTCGAATGTTGCAAACGACAAAATAAACTTCTCTCTCGTTATATAAAAATATATGGATTATCCTTCCATCTTATGTGAGTTTCCTTCCTACCTATGTTAATTAAATCTCAGATTCCTCCCTTCTCAGACATAGATGAACGCAATGGGACCGCTACTAGCTCCTTCCATGCCGTTTCTAGGGGCATCACGGTCGTTTGTGGGGCTGCAAATGATGGGCCTGGAGCACAGACAGTGCAGAATACAGCACCATGGGTACTAACTGTTGCAGCGACCACCATGGATCGAACATTCCCTACGCCAATACTCCTTGGAAACAACAGAACGCTAGTGGTACATATTAGGCAAAACTGCTTTTCAAAAACTCGAACCTGAGTTGAGTCTTGATCGATTTGTCGGGTGTTTTCTTACAGGGTCAAGCTATATATGCTGGAAAGGCGGTCAGTTTTACTGGATTGGTTGCTTGATCCCAACGCTGCAGGGTAGCTATATCTATTGAGTCAACAAAATTTGCTCGCATTTTAGTTATAATCAAAGCATGATTCACTTTCTTCAAGTGCAGTGTTTGTCAAAGCCTGTCCCTTAACGCGACCAAAGTAGCTGGAAAGTGGTTTTACAGGATTGGTATATCCAGAGTTTGTCATAGTCTGTCCCTTAACGCGACCAACTTCAATTTATTTATAGGAATTTGTAAAAAGAAATCCAGTACTATTTGATTTTTTTTTTTTTTTTTTAAACCAAAGCATTGGAGTGGTGTATGGGGACATTGGGACGTCACTACTTTATGTGTATGCCAGCACTTTCACCAAAGGTATGGATGACACAGACGACATTCTCGGGGTTTTGTCCCTCATCATCCATGCACTTGCGCTTGTCCCGCTCATTAAATACGTTTTCATTGTATTGTCGCCCAGTGACAACGCTGATGGTGAGTTGCTAATTTTTCTTATTCATTTGTCCATCTACTTGAAGGGGAAGAGATCCCCGTTGACCATGATTTTGGTAATCATTATTATTTTTTATCTACTTTCAACATATTTGCTTAAAGCACAAATTTTATTATATCCTCTTTTTATATTCTTTCTCTTGCTTTGTTTGTGCTCAAGCATGGTTTTATTTATTTTTGAGCGCACTGCTAGTGATGCCGCTGAAAATTAATATTTCCTCCCAAAGATCAATTTCGGATAGTTTTATCTGATCGAGATCTTGAAGTGACTTTATAAATGTTAAAAGGCTACCCCATATATATATATATATATAAACCCAAAGAGGAGATAAAAAGAATAACTTTTCATTAGGAAAACATGTAAATAATATATTATTTCCAATCTATTTAAGAATTTTTCATGAAAGTGACTTGAAATTTTGAATGAAATAACTAAAAATAAGCTACATGAATTGATATTGGAGTTGTAAACTTAATTTATTGGATATGCATGCAGGTGGAATGTTTGCTCTTTATTCATTGATATGCTGGTATGCAAAGGTGAGTTTTATTCCAAATGATCAACTAGAGGATAGGGATGGCAAAACGCGGGTCTAGGCCTGTGTTGGACCCCTTTTTTTTTTTTTGAAGTTGACCCTATGCATACTTTCAAATTAATTTAAGGGTCTAGTTCTCGACCCAACCCATATATTTAGCGAGTCTGCTCAGACTCACATTAGATCTTGATTTGATTGGATTAGATCCGGGTTAATCAGATTAGATTTGGATTTGACCGGGTTGACCTTGAATTGACCCCATATTTTGAAAAAAAAAATCAAAATTTTCTAAAAAAATCTTTATGGACTAAGAAATTCAATGGATCCAAGATTCTAATCTGATTTTTTTTTTTTTTTTAACCAATGAAGATAAATTTTTTCTACTAAATCAAAATAAACTAATTTCACATCACATAATTCATTCCATAATAATTCTTGTCGGATTTTACAAAAAACATGTCATAATAAAAATTAAACAAAAAATAACATTAAAAGTTACAATTTATCCTTATTTTACATTCCAAAATAACAAAAAAAATTATAAATATAAAAAATGAAATCAAGATGATCATGACTCTTCTTCATCTTGTTTATCATATATTTCTTCATCATTCCCTTTGCCATTGTTTGTATAGGAATATGAAGAGAAGTAAGTCAATCATTCAATCTTTTCCTTATTTCACATATCATTGAAAACACTAGATTAGCTGTGGGGTATTGTCTCGGAACACAAGACTTAACATTCCCAATATCAGTATACCCAATTGAAGTATTCATCTGACTTTCTCCATAACTAGTCATATTGTTTATATAGTAGCAGATACCAAATGCGGAAAAAGATGATCGGAATCTGAAGATATGAGAAGTTAGTCTTTTTTGTTTTTTTTTCAAATGGCAATTTTTGTCCAAATTTTTGTGGCTTGACAATAAATGATCAAAACTTTTTTTTTTTTTTTCTCTTTTACACAAATGGTCCATAAACTTTTTTTAAGTCATTTCCTAATATTTGTATTTAAAATAAAACATACAATGTGCAAATGTAATCGACTTATGGATTTGAATTATCTCATATATTGATTTTCTTGCTGATTAATATATTTTCAATGACTTGCATAATTAATGGTTGATATTTTTTTTTTTCTATGTGCAATTTATTGTATTGTCATGTACTATTTTAGAGAAAAAGATGAGCATAGGAATTCATGCATATACACTGTTCGATAGTGACTAACATCATGGTCAAAATTCGGGGCTGTCTGTTGCAACCATTCGCGTTCTTTATATATTGTTGCGGCAGCTTCACTAGTATTATGCTTCATTGCTTCTAATGGGTTCATCTTTGTCACCTTTGTGGTCTCTATGTTTCTAATGAACGTCCAGTTTTTCAAAACCTAAATTGGGTGCTCGTCGAGCATTATATTTGCAAGGAGGTGCAGGAGAGAGGAGGGATTCACCATAATTTCATGTATATACGATTCCTAGCTATGGATTTTGAATCTCAAAATATTACCAAAAACATATCCAAGATATGTGTACATATGTGTGTAAGAGAGGTATTCAGTCAATTCCACAAGATTGCAAAGGGGGTACATGGTAAATATTGATTTCGATGGATTTATCAGAAATTAAAATTAATGTTGATAACGCAAATATCAATCATATTTTTAAATATTTGACAATTTTTTTATACTAATACTCCTAAACTTGTGGAAATGTTGAAGATATTATCCATATATACTTCCTTAGCTGTAGGAATGGTGTTGATAAAGTCCTTTCGAAGCAGTAATTCAATTCTAAGGTCGAGAGCTCATATACCTTGGAGCCAATCCACTCAAAGCAGCAAATCACTGAATCATGAGATTTGTCCACTCAAATGTTACCACTCACAAGTGCTCGATGTTGATTTTTGCGATGCAAACAAAACTTCCTTGTATCTTGCCTTAACATCAAGACTTCCATTATTATAATCACTACGTGACCCAAACTGATTTCAAACAAAGAAGCTTCCTTACATTACATGTCAAAAGGTCCCAATGAATCTGACCACAATTTGCATTTTACAAGTGCGATTAAACTATTGGAAAATATAGTATTTTTCTTTTGACATGAGTATTTTCTTTTCTTTAAAAGTTGACAAACCAATTTATCAAAATTATTATTATTTTTTTTAATGTATTACTCCTACAATTAAGAAAAATTATTTTTATAATAAGAGAAGAATTCTACCTATAAGTTTATAAAATACTTATGAATTATGATAGAACTTGAATCCATACTGACAAGGTGAATGGAAAAATATATAATTACATGAGTTAGGAGAGACAAGTATAGTGTTATTGCACATAAAATGAATAAACATCCTTTTTATTCTAGTACGATCGCTCTTGTTTTTTCCCAATGCTAATCAAAATTTGTTGGTCATTCGTTAATGATTTTTTTTTTTTTTTGAAATAATTCATTAGTGATTCTTATTCTAAAGGATATTTTACCACTTGTACAGAGACTTAGTGAACAAGCAAGAGTAATGTAGAGGGACATGGATATGGCCTAGAAAGCTACATAAAAAATGGGCCGGTTTGATCACTTGAGAACCGTACCCATATTATGATTAAAAATGATATGATCAGTGGGAAGATGTAGGTGAGATGCACTTAAGACTTTTCAATGACAAAAATCACCATCAATGTGGAAACGAAGATTGAAGATGATGATCATATGTTTCCCTGTCGATGCAGCCTACCCCACGTGATCACTGACTATACATATATATTTCACAACTCGGTAATAATTTAATTTGTATAGATTTCGATATTGCATTTTCGGGCAGACAACACCACAAGGACTATCATCACCCTTCAACTTTGGACATTGACACATCATTGATAATCGAAAACCATTCCATATCAATCATAATCGTATTAGAGAATTTAGCAAAAGATTTTTTTTTTTTAAAAGGTCCTTATACTTCAAATATTCCACAGCATACTTCCATATTCCATATCCAATTTTTGAAAAAAAAAAATTCAAATTTATTTTATCATATATTTTTTCTTTTATGGTGGAGTAAAAATATTTAAATTCAGAGAAAACTATTCATACCTTGTATTTTAGGATAAGAGTGAAACTTAAATTTTTGATATATTAAAATCAATTACAGTATTTTATCATCATATTTATTATGCCATGTGATAAAATATATTATGATAATTTTATTGCTAAGTTTCCACTTATGTGCTCCGGTGTTCCTAAGTTCATAGTTGGCAAAAATATAATCTTTCTCTTTCTCTTTCTTCTGCTCTCTCCTTTTTTCTTTTTTTGTTTAAAATTTAAAGGATTATAAAATAATTTGATACTAATAACTAATATTTAAGATTATTTGTCAGGATTAATTGCTATATGAATAATTTAAAAATTTAACTTATATAATATCACTAAAAGATATCTGCTTGCACAATATAAAGAACTACTCATATTTGTCGATAAATGCCCATAATAAAATTCGAATTTGTATCAGTTATGAATGTACGTGCATCTTCTCATTATTTTTCAAGTCCAGAAATTGACTATATAGTCTGGAGAAAGAGCTGAGAGAAGAAAAAGAATATAAAAATTGGTCATTCCAGCATTCAGGTCTTAGCAAATTAAGTAATAAGCCAACCAATTCCAACTGCGAATTCGTGAATTTACAAATTTTATATGCATACACGGACGCCAGTTTTGAACATGAAAATTAATTACTTTAATCTATATATAAAAACATTCACATAATATATGTGATTTCGACCTCATACTAGTTCAGTTAATCTACGTGTTTTATGTCTTCTTACATGTACGTAAGAGTTATTGAGTTGTGGTCGTGTCACTAGCATTATTTGAGGATTTGAAGTTTATAACAAAATCTTAAAATTTGACAAAATCAATGCATCATATGCATCTATCAATACAGGATATTACGAAAATTTTTATGTATATACATTTATCATATCATCAATTTAAAATTTTACAAAATCAATGTATGTCGATATTATAGTTGAATCATTTTCTATCAGCTTAAGTTTTTAGGTATGATGATAACTAATATGATATCAGAATTTGAAGTTTCTTGATTAAACACTTTCTCTCTCCCTTTATCTGAAAATCTTCTTGTTATACATGTTATACATTTGAAAACGTTCAATATATGTCTGTTATCTGTTACGTGAGGGGACGTGTTAACATATGATAAATTCAAATCTTAAATACTATAATTATACATTTTCTATCAGTTTAAATTTTTGGGTCTAATGGTAACTAATTAGTATAAACATCACACAATATATTGAGGGCATTATTGATGGGATTACACATTCTACTAATCTACAAAGACTTTATCAATACAGGATATTACGAAAAGGATTTATTTAATTTTTAATTTTCAAACAACAATTTTTTTTTGGTGGACAATGTAAATCTAACATCAATAACCATCCTATTAACAATAGGCTCCTACATAATAGGATAACTCCGATACTACATTTTAAAGTTTTTCTTAATTTAATTTTAATTTATGTTATTCTGTACATATTAAACACAACCTTATATGAAGATCAGAGGATATGTGTAAATTTAAAAAGAAAAACACAAATTGATTGAAAAATTCTTATCCGCATAATAGTTTAGCATTCCAAATTGAACGTATCAATAAATCTCTGAACTTAAGATTTTATGTTTATATTCATATATGAAAAGAATCTACCTAGTAGTAGGAGGAAAATAAATATAATGGTAAACAGAAAATCGAAAGAAATTTATTCTTTATTGTAAAATAAATGAGAAAACAAAATTAATAATAAACAAAAATTGAAATTGATAAAACTAAATAGAAGTTTTATATTTCTGAACTTTTATTAAATTTCGGCTGATAAAATGCATTAACAAGCCGTTACTATTTAATATATAGTTGTCCGAATTCATTATAAATTCCACTTCTATTACAAGTGTCAGAATATACGCCAACATTTTGATGACGAAAGGTTGATCTCTTGCCACCAAATACAATCTGTGTCAACATTGTAATATTCTGATAATCTCATGCTATAATGTTGTTATTAATCCACAATATGTCATATCATTCTTACCATGTATATATATATATATATATATATATATATAAGTTCACGTTTTGTCTTTCTCACAGAATTCCATGTTTTCAAAATTGTTCTCAATATCTTGCAAATAAAAACAAAAACCACAACAAAAAAATGATAACATATACTATTGAACGAAAATGAAGATATATCCAAAATAAAAATTTGTCTCAAGTTATGTCGAATAATCCATTATCACTCTATTTAATAATTAAAAAGGTAAATTGATTTAAATTTATAATTTCAATATTTAGTCATTCATTTTCCCTAAATCAATGAAACAAAATAAATGAATTTAAAATAGATTATAACCTTTAGATTAAGTGAAAGTAGATGATTAAATTTAAAATTATAAATTTAAATCATATTTTCAGATTATCGTCTAATGTAATTAATTGGATGACAGAATCTTCATTTAACTTGATCATAACTTGAATCCGAGTTGATGGATAACAAATGTTCTTATTTTTCTTAAGAAAAGAAATTATAATTATAATGAACCAGTTTTCTTATGAGTTTTGTGGCCCAGTCAACTCATTTCATTATTACTCTTATTATTATCATCATCATCCTCTTTGTTTTGTTTTAATTTTCACTTAATAAGTAAACAAAGGGATAATTCCAAAAAACTCATTATAGTTTATAAAAATGTTAATTTTATTACATATGATTTTATTTTTATCCAAAATCTCTTCTGATATTAATAAAAACACTCAAAATACCCCCTGTAGGCGTGTGAAAAGACGAAAATACCTGTGATGTCACAAATTGATGACGAAGTCATAGTGGTTAAATTGATCATTTTTCTATTGAATTTTTAACATCATGGGAGATTTAATTTGGACAAAAATGAAATTATAATGATAAAATGAATATTTTTTACAAATTACAATGAGTTTTTTAGGATTATCTCATAAATAAATTCATGAAACTAGGGTCGCCATGCCAAATTAACCTAACTGAGATGGACCTTCAAAACAACAAAACTACACATATGGCTTCAATAATTGATTGTAAAATTTTGATGACATGCAAAATCTTTTAGTGAAATTTATACGAATAAAGACGTCCACGAGACCACAACTACTTACACTGTTACACAGTTGACTTCCTTTTATTCATGATCAGTTGATCACCATTAACTTCTTTGTAAATGTTTTTATCTTGAGAATCCTTTAATTTGATAATTAAACATCCAATAATTACACACACTTGTACAAAGATTTAAATCATACCACAGCCAATGAGGCTTAATGACAAGGAAAGGTCATTTGTTTTGACAATGATTTATGCTGGAAACATCCCATGCATCTAAAAATCTTTTAAATCATGATGATTTAATCGATTGCTTATACCACTTTCTAGCATCTACAAATTAAGGTCTCATAAATAAAGCCCTACCTTATCGTCAAAATAGTTGTGACATATTATAGCACACCACCACAAAAATGAGAGGTGCAAGAGCAGCTGGTTGCACCACCCTCATCACCACCACCACCCTTAACACAGTGGAGCCGCTCCGCCGCACTGCCCTGAACCGTGTGTTCGCGTTAATCTACTCGTGTGCCATCTTTGCTCTTTTCTACCACCATGCACAAACTTTACTCCACTGCAAAACCCTAGTCTCTTTTTCCATATCTCTCTTGCTTTTGCTCTCTGATATCGTTCTAGTCTTCATGTGGACTACCGCTCAATCTTTCCGGATGCGTCCAGTTCACCGTAGAGAATATCCTGAAAACCTTAAAAAATCGATGAAACACAACGAGTTTCCAGCTCTGGACGTGTTTATATGCACTGCTGATCCCTATAAGGAGCCACCTATGGCTGTGGTCAACACGGCCTTATCAGTGATGGCTTATGACTATCCAACCGAGAAGGTCTCGGTTTATGTATCTGACGACGGCGGCTCTGTGCTCACACTCTTTGCTTTCATGGAGGCAGCAAAGTTTGCAAGCCACTGGTTGCCGTTTTGCCGGGAAAACGATGTTATCGACAGAAACCCGGATGCATATTTCGCTTCAAATCATTTTGATAGCTCTGAGACTCATGAGAACATTAAGGTGACATTATTCTTGGCCACGCCCTCTTGCTACATGTTTTACTCATATCTTTAATTTGCTGTTGTGTGTCAAATTAAATTCCATCTTGTGGGGGTTTCACAGACCGCATATTTTTAATGGGTTTCACTATTATGATGGGATCCACTAAAAATGGATGAGTGGAATATATGATTTGAAGAGCCAACGAAAGTTTGTCCATAGATGGACATCATGCACTTAGTTATCCAAAAGAAAAGGGATATATGAAAAAATCTCTTGAAAAGTAAACTATTGATGATTAACACCTAATTTTTTTTATAGATGAATCACCCTCTGCTCTTAACTTTCCATATAGAAACTGTTAATATTTTCTATCCAAAACAGTAAAGTAACTGAAATACCCTCACTAAGATTCTATAAAATCTCTATTATACCCTCCAAACTTATGTAATAACTAAAATACCCTTTAAATTATTAATTAAAAATAATATTAAATAAAAAAATCACATAAAATTTATTATAAAAAATAACTAACTGGGTTTTTTTCTTCATCAGATTCATCACCATCGCTGATCTCCTCTTCCCTTTCCATTCTTTTTTTTTCCTTTTCCCTTTTGTTTCTCAAACAGAACACAACATAAATCTGCTATTTTCAAACAAAACACAGCTCTAAAATCAATCAAAACACAATCTGAAAACTATCTGGGTTTCCAGATTTAGAAACCGAACAGAAAACACAAATTAAAAACCAAAAAAACCCCACTTCATCAGATTCATCACTATCATCAACAAAACCCACTATCATCACCATCGTTGATCTCCTCTTCCCTTTCCATTTTCTTTTCTTTTTCTGTTTCTCAAACAAAACACAACCCTTATCCACAATTTTCAACCAAAACACAACCTAAATGGGGTTCAAAATCTAGGTTCAATTCGAATCAAACCAAAGAAGAAGAAGAAGAAGAAAAAGAAAAGATGGACAGCAAAAAGAGAAGGACGGCGGCGACGAAGAGAGCAGAGGTTTGAGAGGGATGAGAGAGAGAGAGAGAGTAGATTTCATCTTTATTTGATCTTTTAATTTTTTTTTTCAAATTAATCTCCACTGTCCATTTTAAAATGGATGGTGAATATTCGATTAAAAAATTTCTATTTAATTATTTAATTATTATTTTTATTTAATTTGTAAGGATTTTCTAAATTAATTTTTGTCGTCCATCTTAAGATAAATTGAGGAGATCTGATTTTTCAAATAATCTCCATCGTCCATTTTAAGATGGACGGTAGAAATCCGATGAATTAAGTTTTTATTTAATTATTTAGTTTTTTACTGAATTTTTTTAATTTTATTCAAACAAATAAAATTACTAATCCAATTACCATTATATCCTTCAAATTTAACACCAATAAGTTTTTTTAACCAGTAGGGGGCGGTTCACCTAATAAAAAATAAAACTGGATACTAATCACTAATAGTTTGCTTTTCAGGAGAGCTTTTCATAATACCCCAAAAGAAAATAATGTACATATGGTACGACCTACTGATGCCCGATATATGCCCACTGTAGAGAGTAAGTGAGTGGTGGTGGACTGCTGTGGAGGTGAGGGGACCATAATTTTAATGAAATACATATATACATATTTATGTATGTTTTAGTTAAATATATAGATATTGACTTTAAAATATATATATTTTTTATGATAAATTCAGTTACAAATTATGCATTTAATGTTAGTGGTAACCAGACATTTTTTTGTTTTCATATTTTACATTCACGTATATTCAAAACTACGTGTCTAAACACTAATTCACATTTCTCGTCTAAATATGAGATACATATCTCTCTTTGATTTGGATTGAATTTTCGCAAGTACTTCTAATTAGACAATTTTTAAAATAATTTCTTTCTTTTTATCTTAATTTAATTATTTTTTTTTCTATTTTTTGTAATTGGGTTTTTAAGATTATTTGTTTTGAGTTCTAGATGAAGAATTTTAATTTCTCCTTTAAACTACAAGGTATGAATGTGAGTATTCTATTGGTAGTAGTTATTATCTCTTGGTTATAAAATTAGTCATTCGAGTCGCGCTATCAATTGGCAGATCTCGATAATTGTTTGACTCATAAAGTGTCTGTGTTAAAAAAAAAAAAAAAAAACACTAAACTAATATTCCATTAGATAAGATTCTAACTTGTAGTCTTTAAATTATATAAAAGGAAGTTTTAACACATTAATTTGAAATTTTCTTTTCAATTATAGCTTCAAATTTAGAACATAAATTTAATTCGTTTTTCTATAAGAATTCACATATATTTACTTTATTTAGACACATGCATGACAAGCATATTCAATTATTTAATTGATTCGTATTATGTTGGTTGCAAAGCGGCTGCTGCCTGCTAAGCCGATATGTCCGAGTGGTTAACGAGACAGACTTGAAACCTGTTGGGCTTCGCCCGCGCAGGTTCGAACCCTGCTGTCGACGACGTTGCTACGCTGTGGGATTATAATCCTGAAAATTTTAGTTTTTGGCTGGAGAGTTTTAGTTGTTGGCCATCTTGGATGTCGACAAATAATTAGGTTTTTGGCCATCTTGTATATACTGAAATTGCAATTCGGATGCGAGTGCTTCTTGTAACTGCGCCACATTGTCATGTGATGATATCACAGTCCAAAAATATTAGTTTTTGGTTGGAGAACTTTAGTGTTTGGCCATCTTGCATGCAGGAGAATCACCACTGGGATGCATGTCCATCTTGCACCTAGCTATGCCCACATTGCCAAGTAACATGATCACAATCCTCAACTATTAGTCTATGGCCCGCTGAGTTTTAGTTGTTGACCATCTTGGGTGCATTTAACTGGGATGTATGTGCATCTTGCACCCACAAGTAGATTGTCACATGATACTTAAGAAAATTGTGATGGGATGCAACATCATGATACATGAACATCTTGCACCCGGGGTATATTTCCTGTTTTGGGGTTTTAGCTTGTTACTTGCTGAACAATTATTCATGTTCATACAATTCTGGATACATGACTATGAAACTGTTCTTGAATTTTAATTATTGTTCATTCCCAATATCGACAAATTTGAGGACATAGAAAATCAGTTGGCAGACAAATGTCAAGGGTCCTTTACTTAGGAGTTCGGATTTTTTTTTCTCTCTCATGAATGTCAAATTATCACTAAGATACTAATTAAAAATTTAAGATTAAGATAAATATTAATTAAAATCAAGCATTTAATTACATTATGTTTTCATATTTTGTAATTAAATAATAATAAACAAAAAATTAATCTTCTTCTATCGTTGATCATATAATAGATAATGTATGAAGACATGAAAGTCAAAGTAAAGCACGTTGTAGAGACTGGAAAAATAAGTGATGAGTATATCACTTCAAACCAAGAACGTGAAGCTTTTGATAAATGGTCCGATGAATTTATCATTCAGGATCATCCAACTATAATTCAGGTTTGCATTTAACTTTTAGGCTTCACTATAGAAATAACTTTAAACCCATCATGAATATGTGTTTATAAGTATATTTCTGCTATAATATTAATAACTTTATTTAACGATATATTCAATGCCAAATATCAGGTTGTATTTGATTACATATATGTAATTCCATGACTACTAGCTGTCTTCTCGATATGAGTATGATAATAAGTTAGCTACAAATTGCTATTTCAACTTTCCCAAAAGGTAATACAAAATTGAAGTACATTTAACTAATGAACAGATTTTGTTAGAGAATGACAAAGACAAAGACATCACAGGCAATTTTCTGCCCAATCTCATTTATGTCTCCAGAGAGAAAAGCAAAACTTCACACCATTATTTCAAAGCCGGTGCCCTCAATGTCCTGGTATGATTTCTGATTGCCACGTGTAAATTTAAATTAAATTTAGTAAAATTTGACCAAAATACAAGTAGAAGTAGAAGTAGAACTATAGAACTGCTCAATTTTAAATATGAATGAAATTCTTCATTACAAAATAGATTTTTAACAAATTAACTTGGTGAAAATTTATTTAAGTGTTATGCATCATATTTGAGGGAAGATTTCTAATAAATTTCGGAATTTTTCAAATAATCTTAAATTAATCTGTCTACATTTTACTCCAACCTAATAAAAGTATCCATGAGATAAGTATACTTTCTTGTGGAGAAATTCTTGAATGAGTTTTAACACTACTGCAATGCTAATTAATCTACTGACTCCAAATATCTTAACTAGAAAATTATTATATTACACCTCTGTGTGTTTGTTATAAAATATACGCTACAAATGTATTCTTTTCTACCTTCTCTTGCTTTCATGCATGATTCTAATTTATCTTTTCCTTCTTATATGGAAGCTTCGGGTATCGGCTACCATGACCAATGCGCCAGTAGTCTTGACACTGGACTGCGACATGTACTCCAATGACCCACAAGCTCCTCTCCGGGCTCTCTGCTATATATCCGACCCAGCACTCCGACCCAACTTGGCCTATGTTCAGTTCCCTCAACGTTTTCAAGGACTCAACAAGAATGACATTTATGCTTCTGAGTGCAAACGTCTGTTTCAACTTAATTTTCTAGGTCTTGACGGTCTAAGAGGTCCCCATTACCATGGAACTGGAACATTTTTCTGTCGCCGAGCACTTTTTGGCGGTCCATCAACTCTTATCTCACCTGAAATCGCTGAACTGAGCCCCAACCATGCTGTCAAGGAACCCATCAAATCACCATACATTTTGTCACTGGCTCATCGTGTGGCTGGTTGCAACTATGAGAACCAGACAAATTGGGGCTCGAAGGTTAGCTTGCTAAAATCCATCAACTAGTTACATATATTTGACCACTAAAAGTTCAAAATTTATATTATATGACATGATATTATTACATAGGGTATATTTCATTATAAGTGACCCCCTAGTATATCAAATAGTGTAAGAAACGTAATTGAATAATTATATACACTACATACCATGATGTCAGCATATAGGTGTATACGTAACAATCTAGTGCATCAAAGAGTTTCTTCTTGTTTGTAAGTATTTAAATGCACTATAAAGAACTTTTATTGAATAGAGCTAGGTGTTTATTACGTCAATGCATGTTGTAGCTAACCATTTTTTACTTTGTAAATTGGGGAAGATTGGCTTAAGATATGGTTCATTGGTGGAGGACTACTACACAGGGTATCACCTACACTGTGAGGGCTGGAGGTCTGTATTTTGCCATCCGAAGAGGCCAGCATTTTATGGGAATGCACCAACCAACCTCCTCGACATGCTTAATCAAAACAAGAGATGGGCCATTGGATTTCTTGAGGTGGCCCTTTCTAAGTACAGTCCCGTAACATTTGGCATCCGTCATGTGGGCCTCATTATGGGCGTGGGTTATGCTCACCTTGCGTTCTGGCCTAGTTGGCCCCTTCCCATAACTGTGTATGGCTTCCTCCCCCAGCTTGCTCTCCTCAATGGAGTCGGCATCTTCCCAAAGGTACATACATTATATATGGTGTGCATGTTCGTATTTTATTTCTGTACAAACGTTATATACATTAACATATATTCTAAAGTGAAATGTGTTAAGTTTTTGTTAGCGGCGTCCCTTGTTAAAATTTCTATAACTTTATCGATTTATAAATGTAGAAACAGGACGACCGACTCACATACTCGATGGTGAAAAATTACTTGCAGGTTTCAGAACCATGGTTTTTCTTGTACTTGTTTATGTTTCTTGGGGCCTATGGACAAGATTTCCTGGATTTTGTGCTAGAAGAAGGGACGTTTAGAAGGTGGTGGAATGATCAGAGACTATGGCAGATAAGAGGACTTTCATGTTTCCTTTTTGGCTTCACAGAGTATTTGCTTAATTGCTTGGGCATACACACATTTGGGTTCAATGTGACCAACAAAGTACTTGATGATGAACTACGAAACAGATATGACCAAGAAATCTTTGAGTTTGGAGCACCATCACCCATGTTTGTGCCAATGACAATGGCAGCCATACTTAATTTCTTCTCATTTTTATGGGGGTTCTTGCAGATTATTTGCGGCGTCAACAGCATGCAGGGACTCTTATTGCAGTTGCTCTTGTCAGGTTTTGTGATGGTGAATTGCTGGCCAATTTATGAAGCCATTATCTTGAGAAACGACAAAGGGAAAATGCCTGCAAAAATTACTATCATTGCAGCATTTCTAGCTTGGGCTGTCTACGCAGCAACTTGTCCTATTTTCAAGTGATGATGACTTGGCCAAATTATTTTAAAATTTTGTATTTCACTTTACAATCTTATTTCCAAACAAATAAAATAAAATAAACTTATGACAGCATACTGTATGCTCTTTAACCGTTTCATAAATTAATTTGTATTTAATTTTAAGTAATAATTATATAAAATGAAATATTCATGTTGATCGTATGATTATTGACTCGTATTTATATACGTAACGTAACATGTGAGATTAGTTGATGGAACAATGGGAACACTATTGTTGTTGTTAGTGGTGGTGAAGGTGCTGGATTGCAGAGCTCGGTAATGTAACTAATAGAAATAATGCAGCATCTTCAGAGTGGACAGGTTCTGCAATTCGGTAATCGGAACAATGCAGCAGTCGAACGATATTTTTTCCTTTTTTATTTAATTTTGAGAAAATCATAGATCTGCCTACTTTTCTTTAATTTTTTGTTTTATTTTTATTTTTATAAATCAGAAATTTTCCGAATTTGTGTGGTGAAACCAAATTGAAAACTGGAAACTATAGTCTTTAATTTGGTCATGTAAGTACCTATGATGTTTGGAATTGTAGACTCTATAAAAGCAAATTAACCACAGGTCTAACTATTATATAAACTCCTAATGGGTCTTCGATCCACTCTAATACAAAGATTTTATTCTATTTTTTTATATAATTATAAGGTAATACAAATCTGTTGATCAGGTATCTGCTAGGACTGCTAAGTATGTGTACCAATGTGTTAAAAATATTTGCTCTCTCTAACTTTTGAAAAATAAAATCCACATATCACAAATCATTTTAAAATCCAAATATCACAAATCAGCTTAAACTGCACTAGGCTTTCTTTAAACTACACAAATTTTATAATCATTCGAGTTATTGATAGATGCATATCACAAATTTAACATCGAATTTGACAAATGGATTTACATTGTTCTAGATATTTACGCTCGGAAATTCACATATACTCTTATATATCTTAATTAATTTACGTCGTTTCTCATCCATTTGAAAGACAGGAAAAATCTGTTTCAGATCCACGTATTTAGCCGATTTCAGATTTGGTAGGTTGATGCCATGTGGGAGTAACATGTGACTGTTTCCAATTCCAATCATGTGCAGGACCATAAACAGAGTGGTCCCAACTCTTAAAGGGTGCGTTTGAAGGGCCGTACTTATTTCTGTGTTGGATTGAACACAGGATACGATTGGGTTTGAATTTTGTGTCCAGTGGTTTGGTGGAGACTCGGCGTTGGACATTGCAATCCTACTGAACTTGGACATTGACAACACAAACACAGAATTATATATTCTGTTTTTGATGGTCATTCCACGTGGTAGCGATTTAATTACGTAATTAGTAAACAAATTCTAAGTGGCAATTCGTGAAACGATGTATAGACGCCAATGTTGACCATTATCATTAATTACGTTAATTTACATAAAAAAATGTACATTACATGTGCTATTGACCCAAACTAGTTAGTTAAGTTAATTTAGATGTTTTATATCTTCTTTAAGAACTTATTTTAATAAAAAAAATATTAATTTTGGAATAATCACTCTAATTTGAGATATTTTTAAATTAAAGGGATTTTCATTTTTCATCAAATCACGTTAAATGATATGTATATATATATATGAAATAGGATCGGATGATACAAATTTTAATAAAAGTTTTGACATAATTTTTTAATCAATAGATTAAAAAATAATGAATACTACAGATTTAATTTTTTTTAAAAGACGAGAAACGTTAAAAAGTTGTCTTACACCATAGTATTACATGTATACTAATTTCTCTCTCTTCATTTATGTTATTTTTGATTTTCTATTTTCTTTATTTATTTATTTTTTAATTGATTTTTCTATTTTAGGCTACTTTGA
The DNA here is from genome assembly GCA_021234005.1 of Nephelium lappaceum. Lineage (NCBI taxonomy): Eukaryota > Viridiplantae > Streptophyta > Magnoliopsida > Sapindales > Sapindaceae > Nephelium > Nephelium lappaceum. The sequence continues at coordinate 18,430,814 of CM038007.1, forward strand.
TTAATATGTTTGTTTAAACATCTGCAATATCAATCTTATTTGAAAGTTTATGTTGAGAGTTATAAATCCAAATATTGTTTGTATGATTTGATTAACTAAGTGAAGAGAAAAAATTATATGAAAATTAAATTGATAATTTTTTTATTTGAATAAATGGTAGAGATAAAATATGGTGAGATGTACAAATTCAAAATTAACAATTAATTTACACCATTCATTGATTACAAATATATATTACTATTATTGGGGTTTAATGTTTATAACAAACTTTTTAGTGAAGATGATGGAAAAAATAAATATTACAAAGCAGATAATGGTTTTTTCTTTTCAGTTTTTATAAAGTTATTTTGAATTTGAATTATTTGAAGCTGATAACAAATGAATCATATAGGCATATTCATAATTATTTAAAAAGAGAAAAAAAAATTGAAAAGGTAATTATCAATATAATCGCCTAGGACTCCAAAAAGAGAATTTCAATAAATTCTAAATGTCTTAACTTAAAATTTATGTATATACATTAATATATAATATATGAAAAAGAATCTAGACAGTCGTAGTACGAAAAATGAAAAAAATTTGTCCTCACCTTTTATTTTTAATTTTATTTATTTACGATTTGTTTCTCTCACATAAAACCATGTTTACAGAGTCAATTTTAATTATAAAAATCGACTGCGCTGGATAACAAAAATAAAACTCCAAAACGATACATATATTATTAAACAATAAACAATAATATCTTTTCAAAAACATATTAAACAATAATATATACCACTTTTCTTCCTTGCGTGCTTTGTAATATTCAATTGACCTAGTAAACTCCCGATCGATGCAGCTAGCTAACAAACTAATTTGTTAATATTATTATAGTCCTTGCTTTGATTTTTTGTTTCATAAATTAAATTACATTGTCAATAAATTCATGACTCGAGGATCACCATGCCAAATCAAACAAACAGCAAACATTCGGCTCCGATGGTTGGTCCAAAAATTTTAAAAAATTAGTATTCACAACAATAAACATTATTTTATTATATTTATCCATCCAACTTTATCATAAACATTCACCTGGGTTGGATGATGATGGTGTTCTGTATGGTTACAGTGTTGAGGGACAGTTTGGTCTTTTTACTCATTATTATAGTCAGAAATCATTCTCACTAACAGAGTTAACTAGAATGAATAAAATAGATTTTTAAAAATTATAGGAGATAATTAACGATTACGTTAAATTACAGGCGGGAATTGGGATTATCCCTTTTACTTATTATACGTCCAACCACTTTCACAATTGACTGACCTTTTTTTGTTTTTGAAGCACACAATTGACTGACTTGTTGCCTGTTGTTATCTTCCGTTATCATAAACATATTTTATTGGTATTTTTGTTGCATGGATCATTTAATTTAATAAACATCCAATAATTTCACAGACCTACACTAGTTTCTCACATTCAATTTATATCTCTGTCATGATCTGATTGATTGCTTGCAACCTGCAAGTACTGCCATTCCATCTCTGGCATCTACAGAGGTCTTATACATAAAGGCCTACCATGTCATATACTTGTGCACAACATATAACAGGAAACCACTTTAAAAAAAAAATGGGTGGTCTAAGAGATGGTTGCACCACCACCACCACCACCCTTAACACGGTGGAGCCCCTCCGCCGCACTGCCCTGAACCGTGTGTTCGCGTCGGTCTACACGTGCGCCATCTTTGCTCTTTTCTATCACCATGCACAGACTCTACTCCATAGCAAGACCCTAGTCTCTTTTTCCATATCTCTCTTGCTTTTGCTCTCTGATATCGTTCTAGCCTTCATGTGGACTACCACTCAATCCTTCCGGATGTGTCCGGTTCACCGTAGAGAGTACCCTGAAAACCTTAAAAAATTAATGAAACCTAAAGAGTTTCCAGCTCTGGATGTGTTTATATGCACTGCTGATCCCTACAAGGAGCCACCAATGGGTGTGGTCAACACGGCCTTGTCAGTGATGGCTTATGACTATCCAACCGAGAAGGTCTCAGTTTATGTATCCGACGACGGTGGATCCTCGTTGACTCTCTTCGCAATCATGGAGGCGGCGAAGTTTGCAAGCCATTGGTTGCCGTTTTGCAGGAAAAATGACATTGTAGAGAGGAACCCAGATGCATATTTCACTTCAAATCATATTGATAGCTCTGAGAGTGAGAACATTAAGGTGACATATTATTCTTAACTAGACGTTTCTTGCTACATGTTTTAGTCATACCTTAAATTTTTTTGGTCGTGTGTCAAACTCCATCAAGTCCATGCTTGGGCGAGATCTGAATTTATTTAAGTCCACTTACGCTACTACATATAAGAAACTAGTCAAAGCAACTAACTGATATAGTGTTATAAATACAAGTTAGTATAATCCCATATCTAGTGTATGTTTTTTTATTATTATTTTTTAATATTATCTTGTGTATGTTTAAGTTTAGTCATTTGATATGCTTATATGTTAAGGGGCCGGTGATTCTCTCGTCAATATTGCTCTTGAAATAGTTTTCAGGAGTAATACATATTTACTAATGTAATATGCACTCTATAGCTATATCAATGTAAATTAATATGTACCGGTGCATGTCAAATATTATTTGTAATTAAAAATTATTTATTAAATTAATATTTAAAAAATAGAAAGAAATAATTACCAGCTACCTAGCTAACTAGGACCGTGTAAGTCTAACCATGTGACAGAAAAGAGAGCGCATAGACAGGTTGAAACACCTGCTTGTCCATATAATCATGACATATTTATATCACATATATTCAATTATTGAAGAGAAGAACCCATATTACGTGTTGACACTCGATAAGTAACCCACAACCACGAGTCATAGTAAGTAGTGAATAGCGAAAAAAGCAACGGAAACGTCATCAAATATCTGCCGGTCAAAGTCGAGTGTTTTAAAAGGACGACAAACGTAAAGATGGATATGACTTGTTTGCTTCGGCTGTCGATGATGCAAACGGCAACGTGGCTGCAGTATAAACAAGATTCTAACGTGGTTGCACTATAAAGAAACCGGCAGATTAGATTTTTTTTTTTTAGAATTAAGAATGATTCAAATAACTATTAAGACCTTATCGGGATAGAAATATTGATGGCACGATTGGGGATACTACTCCTATATATAAGAGATTCATTCATACGGAGATAGAAGAGAGACTCACACGATAATGGAAGAATAACCTATATATAAAGTGAAAGATCTGTCTATTTTTTCGATTTCTCCTGTTATCGGCTTACACCAAAAGGCATGGGGGCGTTTAAACCAATGGCGCCAACTGCCATTTAGAACCTGCAGATTCTTTGTATATTTATGTGGTTTTAACGTAGGATATTTTTGTCATCTTGCATGTAGCGGGATCAGTTGATGCATACCAAGTGATACGATCATGATCTGAAAATTTTTTATTTTAATCACGTTATTATCACTTGTCAAGGTTACAGTCGGTTTGGGTTTTGACCTGATATCATTGTTGAGATGTATGTGCTTCTTGCACCAGTAAGACATATTTGCATCTTGCACTTATGCACATATTGTCACATGATATTAAAATCACAATCCAAAAATTTTTAGTTTTTGACCTATGATCATAATTGGAATATTGGACCTATGAACACATTGTCACATGATAATATCACAGCAGGATGCATCATGCATCCGAGGTTTGCATCCCAAGTTTATTCCTGTTAATTATTTGCTAAACAATTATTCATGTCCATACAAATCTGCATACATTACAATGAAACTGTGCTGGAAATTCAATGCCCAAGAATTTTTGTAAATTTCCAGAAGAATTGACAAATTTGCAGACAAAAAATCTTGATTGTCAATGGTCTATAAATATGGCTCAGTGTTACCTCTAACCGCTTTTTGATGTTGTGGACTTTAGTTGCAGCCAAGTAAAATGAGTCCTATACTTTGGATGGAGGTTGGAATTTTTTTTTTCTTTTTTCTTAATATCATAACTTTGTTGTTTCTTATATATTTAATGGTTAAAAATTTAAGATGAAGATACATATATGTTAATTAATTCGAATAGAGTTTTCTTGATAAATTTTATGAATCTCAGAGTTAAATAATGAAAAATATATAATTAGTATTTTTAAGTTATTGATCATGTTACAGATAATGTATGAGAATATGAAAAACAGAGTAGAGCATGTTGTCGAGCTTGGACAAGTAAGAGATGAGTACATAACTTCGGACCGAGAGCGTGAAGCTTTTAATAAATGGACGCATGAGTTTGCTCGTCAAGATCATCCCACTGTAATTCAGGTATGAATTCAACTTTCAAATCTTGTCATGATCATTTTTTTATACAATGACTTTATCCAACCAGTCAGATATTGGATTGTACATAATTACATTTTAATCATATAAACATAATTTTAAGATTCTACTTGCTGTATCTCGTTATTAGCATTGTGATGATAAGTTAGACGCTAATTGCTCCTGCAATTTCGTCGAGAAAAGTAATACAAAATTGATGTACATTTAACTAATGAACAGGTTTTGCTAGAGAATAGCGAAGACAAAGACATTACAGGCAATTTTCTGCCCAATCTCATATATGTCTCCAGAGAGAAAAGTAAAACTTCTCACCACTACTTCAAAGCCGGTGCCCTCAATGTCCTGGTATGATTTCTCATTGCAACATACATACGTAATTTTGATTTACTTTCCGTAAAATCTAACTTAAATGTAAGTAGAAATACTTAATTTAAGACATGAACAAAATTATTCATTACAAAATAAATTTTCAATAGGTTTAATGAAATTATAGAAATACACGTGCAGCATTATTAAGAGAAGATTGGTAATTAATTTCAAAATTGAAGTACTCTTATACATATCTTAGCAGTGGGGCCATGGAGTCCCAAGCCCAACCAAGTGCTTAGTTATTATTATTATTTTTTTAAAAAAATAGTTTTGACTATTTTTCATGCAAAATATATATTATTAAAATTTAATTAATTAATTCAATTAATTATTATTATTATTATTAAAACTACTTTTATCTAATTGGATTTTACTTAACAACACAAAATACTTTATTATCATGGTTTGATGTTATTTAAATAATTTTTTCATTCCTATCATAAATATGAAGATTTGGTTTCCTATTATTAACATATTTTGCAATCTCGTGTTATATAGTTGTAACAATTTTTACTCTACATTTCGAATAGTTTGTTCAACCATAAAATATGTACTACAAATGTATTCTTTTCTTTTCTCTTCTCTTTCTTTTTTATTTTTTATTTTTAAATACAAATGTATTCTTTTCTTGCTTTCATGATATCAACTAATCTTTAATCTTCTTCTATTGAAGCTTCGTGTATCAGCCACCATGACAAATGCACCGGTAGTCTTGACACTAGACTGTGACGTGTACTCCAATGACCCACAAACTCCTTTTCGGGCTCTCTGCTACATATCCGACCCGGCACTCCGACCCAACTTGGCCTATGTTCAGTTCCCTCAACGCTTTCGTGGCCTCAACAAAAACGACATTTATGCTTCTGAGTTCAAAAGTCTATTTGAACTCAATCTTCTGGGCCTTGATGGTTTAAGAGGACCAAATTACATTGGAACTGGTGCATTTTTCTATCGCCGAGCACTTTTTGGTGATCCATCAACTTTTATCTCACCCGAAATAGCTGAACTGAGTCCAAATCATGCTGTTAAGGAACCCATCAAGTCACCATCCATTTTGTCACTGGCACATCGCGTGGCTGGTTGCGACTATGAGAACAAAACCAACTGGGGCTCTAAGGTTAGCTATGTACTCGACCACTGAAAGTCTAAAATCATACTATATGACACAATAACATTACATAAGTTATATTTGACTATAGGCAGCACTCTAATGCATCAAATCTTTTCTCCCTACTTGAATGTGTACCAAATTTTTCATTGAATAGAGCTAGGTGTTTATAATGTCAATGCATCTTGAAGTCGTCGACTTTTTTTTTGACATAATTGGTTGTAAATCGGGGCAGATTGGCTTTAGATATGGTTCATTGGTGGAGGACTACTACACAGGGTATAGACTACATTGTGAAGGATGGAGGTCTGTATTTTGTCATCCTGAGAGACCTGCATTTTTTGGGGATGCGCCCACTAACCTTCTTGATATGCTTAATCAAATCAAGAGGTGGACTATTGGGCTTCTTGAGGTGTGCATTTCTAAGTACAGCCCTGTCACGCTCGGCATCCAAAGAATGGGCCTTCTTATGGGTCTGGGTTATGCCCAACTTGCATTCTGGGCCAGTTGGCCGATTCCAATCACTTGTGTATGGTTTCCTCCCCCAGCTCGCTCTCCTCAATGGAGTCAGCATCTTTCCAAAGGTACATTAAATGTGGTGTACAAGTTCGTATTTTATTTTTGCTCAAATGTTACATAAATTCACATCTATTCTACATTATAAAACGTTATTTTGTTACTAGTGGGTCTATTATTAAAATTTCTATCATTTTGATATTGATATTCAAATTTTAAAACATTATAGTTGATTGATTAATTATTGATGAAAAATCACTTACAGGTTTCAGAATCATGGTTTTTCTTGTACTTATTTCTGTTTCTTGGGGCCTATGGACAAGATTTCTTGGACTTTGTACTAGAAGGAGGGACCTTTAGAAAATGGTGGAATGATCAAAGAATATGGAAGATCAGAGGACTTTCATGTTTCCTTTTTGGATTGATTGAGTACTTTCTCAAATCCTTGGGCATTGCTGCATTTGGGTTCAACGTGACCAGCAAAGTACCTGATGATGAACTAAGCAAAAGATATAACCAGGAAACCTTTGAGTTTGGAGCACCATCACCGATGTTCGTGCCAATGACAATGGCAGCCATACTTAATTTCTTCTCATTTTCATGGGGGTTCTTGCAGATTATTCGTGGCGTCAGCAACATGCAGGGACTATTTATGCAGTTGTTCTTGTCAGGTTTTGTCATGGTGAATTGCTGGCCAATATATGGAGCCATTGTCTTGAGAAGTGACAAAGGGAAAATGCCTGCAAAAGTTACTATCATTGCAGCATTTCTAGTGGGGGTTCTCTACACAGCAACTTCTCTCATTTTCAAGTGATGACTTGGGGGGTTTACTTTAAAACTTTGCAATTCACTTTGCAATCTTCCAAGTAAAATTTATACTTCCTGTGGGATTAAAAAAATAAAATAAAATTATGATAGCAGATTATTTGCTCCTAATTGTTTCGAGAAGCTAGATTGTATTTCTGAGCAATTGATACCATAAAATGAAACAGGTCACCATATCTTCAATATGAAAATGAGATAACAAATTAATTTGAGGCAAATATTGTAACTTTATAGGAACCTCTCTATCAACATAAACATGAAATCTTCTATACCTGACATCCAATCAAGCTGCTTTCAGTCATAGACATTAAGCTAATGGATCTTAAAGAATATGAATGTGTATGAACATCTATTTATGGTTAGAAATAATTAAACTTGTACTAAAATATAAGGGTTGTATTGTTTAATCAATTATGTATTTGGACCATCTTGATTGTGGCGAAGACATGTTGCGGTCCGAGGGTCCCTCGCCCTCCGGGTCATAAATTTTTTAAAAACTCGAGTATCTTTATTTAATATTTACACTTTTTTTTTTTTTGTTTTTTTAGTTATTTATAGTTTTTCTATAAAAAATTTACCAGAATTTATAAGAAAAATTAACAGGTTTTACCATTAACCCCTAATGGGTCTTCCATCCGCTCTATATACATACATCTCATTTCCATTTTTTGATATAATTATTGGCTAAAAAAAAAATTCTTTTGGTTAGAGGTCGGTTGAAACATGCCAAGATTAAACATTATATGTAATTCGATTATTTATTTATAAACCAAAGATATATACTCCCTACGATAAAAAGAGAAAACTTCTCATAAATATTGATAATCGCATATGGTGGAATTTGAAATCCTATTATAAATGATAGAAAAATATATTAACTATTTAAGTTATGAGTGAAATACATATATTTTATTCAAGGATATTATTATAGAGTAATATGGTATATAAATTAATTATAATTTTAATGCTAATATATATGCGTACCAAAAGTATGCTAAATATTTTCTCTCAACTTTGAAAAATAAAATCCACATATAACAATCATCTTAAAATACACAAAGCTTCATTAAACTACACAAATTTAATAATCATTTTGAATCTTTGTTATATGCATATCACAAATTTAACATCTACTTTGATAGACAAATTTACATTGTATTAGATATATACACTCGGAAATTCACATATAGTCTAATATATCTTAATTAATTACCCAATTTATACAAATTTTCTCATTGGTTTCTCACCCATCCGAAGGACAGGAAAAGTCTATTTCAAATTCAAGCATCTAGCTGATTTCGGATTTGATAGGTCGATATCATTTAGGAATAACATGTAACTGTTTCCAGTTATGGGGAGGAACATGAACATAGTGGTCCTGGACTCCTGAGTAACGTGTAACTATTTACAATTATTTGGAGGAACAAAAACATAGTGGTCCTAAATGTCTTCTCAATATTATCTTTCAAAACCCCAACAGACCATTTGAAGAAGAAGAAAGACCAAAAGACAACAAAAACAGTACAGAAGTATGTGATTTTTTTTTTTTTTTTTTTTTTTTTTTTTTTTGTTTTTGGGCTAAATGGTCATTCCATGTCATAGCAAATTATAAATACGTAATTAGTTAATCAATCTAAGTGGCAATTCCTCAAATGATATATAGACGCCAAGGTTGACCATTATAATTAATTGTATTAATCAATATATAAAAATAAACATAATTTATATGATTTTGACCTAAATTACTTAAAGTTAATGCAAACGTTTTATATCTTCTTAATAATTTTTTTGAAAAAAATATTATTTATGAAATAGTGACTCTAACCTTAGATATTTTTAAGATTAAGGAGACTTTCTTCCACCAAATCATATTGGATGATGCATATAAGTAAATTTATTGAGTTATACATTTATACTCTTGTAAATATAAGTATTTTTAATAGGGATTTAATGTTTATAATAACAACTTAAATAATATTGGTAGTTTGAATCTTGAAAATGGAGCATCTTAATTGTTTACGTATAAAATTTTATGGGCATATATGTATCATATCTTCAATTCAAGATTTTGTAGAACGAATATGTGATATAATTACAAAAAGACTCTATTATTAAGGGCAATTATCGATGTTCATTCAACACTTTGAAAGTTTTAGGGAAAATGATGTAGGGAAGAATACAAATCACATATATCCTTCTTTCTTTTCAGTTTTTCTAAAATTAATTTGAATTTAAGTTATTCCACATTGATTACAAATGAAGCATCCAATGTAGATCAATAATTATTTAAAAATAAAACCAAAAGAAACAGAAATTTTTTATCAACATAGTAGCTTAGGATTCCAAATTAAGAATTTTAATAAATTCTAAATCTCTAAACTAGAAAAATTATGTAAATATTTATATATGAAAACTGAAAAGAATGTGGCAAGTAATAGTAGGAAAATTAATAAAATGGTAAAGAGAAAATCAAAAAGAAATTTTTCCTTGCCTTTTTTATATTGTTTTTATGGAAGAGTTTCATTTTAGTCCATATATTTTTAGAAAACTTTTTATTTTTAAATATGAATTCATTTAAAGCATTCATGATATTTTATATTTCAAAAACTTATCACATAGTCCCATTATTAGTCAATAAACAATCAAACGTTATACATGTTGGGATAATTTTATCTTTTAACACTAATTAGGAATACAAAAAATCATGGCAAGTGATTTTTTTTTTTTTGAAAAATTAAATAAAAATAATAATTAAAATTGTATATAAAGTTAAAGACAATTTTTTTTTTCATTTTTTTTGTTGAAGTAACAGTCAAAGATTATATTAGAGGAACTAATTTGATGAGTTCTTAAAAGGTATGAGACTATAAATTTTATAAACGGATTTGTATTTAAAAACAAGAAGTTTTATGAAAATACATGGATCAAATGAAGTTGTTCGTCTTTTTATTTCTTTAAGTTTTATTTCTCTCACAGAAATATACATGTATAGATTCAATTTCAATAATAATAATAGACTAATCCGGATAATGAAAACGAAATGCACTACAAAACAACAACATAAAATATTAAACAATTAATGCTACCACTATTGTTGCGCATGCGCTTTGCGATGTTCAACTGACCTAGTCAATCCCCAATCGATACAACCAACTTTTAGCTATTAAATTAAACTTATTTTATTCAAATTATTATAGATTTGCTTTGATTTTTAGTTCTTCATAATAAGTTACATTGCAAATAAGGGCCACCATACCCAAAAAAAAAAAAAAGGTTAGATGTACCTTGAAAAAACTGTACGTTTGCCTATCAGAGTAAACGCTTTTTTCTAATCTGTTTTATTAGACTTTTCTATAATTAAGTGACATGAGTATAAAAAATAAAAAATAATTAAAATTATTATATTTATTTTAATACATCACCTAAATTCAAACTCTTATTTTAAAAAGTCAAGACAAGAAAAAAGATTAAAACAAGGTCTCACCTCTCTCATTGGTTAATACAAAATTTTTAAATAATCAGTAATGTTTACATCAATAAAAAAATATCTTTTAACTTTGATCCCTATATTATGTCCACTACTTTCAATTGACTGACTTATTGCCTGCAGTGCTCTTCCATTATCATAAACATTATTTAATTAGTGTTTTTATTATTGTCTTGGTCATTGAGTTTACCTAATAAACATCGTCCAATAATTTCTGTTGCATACATTTGTTTCTCACATACAAATATCTAAGTCAGGATCTGATTGATTGCAGCTTGCAACTTGCAGGTACTTTTGTCTCTAGCATCTATAAATTACTTACAAAGCCCTACCATGTCATATATTCGTGGCACAACCCATAAATTATAATCGCAAACGAACAAAAAATGGAAAATACGGGAGGTCTAAGAGATGGATGCACCACCACCACCACCGCCCTCCTTAACACGATGGAGCCTCTCCGACGCACTGCCCTGAACCGTGTGTTCGCGGCGGTCTACACGTGTGCCATCTTTGCTTTTTTCTATTACCATGCACAAACACTAATTCATAGCAAGACCCTACTCTCTTTTTCCGTATCTCTCTTGCTTTTGCTCTCTGATATCGTTCTAGCCTTCGTGTGGACTACCACTCAATCCTACCGATTGTGTCCGGTTCACCGTAGAGAGTATCCTGAAAACCTTAAAAAATCAATGAAACATAACGATTTTCCAGCTCTGGATGTGTTTATATGCACTGCTGATCCCTACAAGGAGCCACCAATGGGTGTGGTCAACACGGCCTTGTCAGTGATGGCGTATGACTATCCAACCGAGAAGATCTCAGTTTATGTATCCGACGACGGTGGCTCCTCATTGACTCTCTTCGCCATCATGGAGGCGGCGAAGTTTGCAAGCCGTTGGTTGCCGTTTTGCAGGAAAAATGACATTATGGAGAGGAACCCAGATGCATATTTCACTTCAAATCATATTGATAGCTCTGAGAGTGAGAACATTAAGGTGAGTAGGTAAACATTATTCTTGCTACATGTTTTAATCACAACTTAAATTTTTTGTGTCAAATTCCGTAAAGTCCATGCTCGCGCGAGATTTGAATTTAATTAAGTTCAATTAACATATCATAGAGTGATAATTAAAGTAAATTGATAAATGAGAAGTTTGTATAATCCCATACATTGGAGGGTGATTCTAGATTTAATCCTGAGGTGTTTTTTAGAAATAATCGATATGTATTATTTAGTATAGGCTCCATGATTATATCGATATAATATGTATTAATGTATATCGATTATTTGTAATTAAAAAACTGTTAATAAATTAATATTTAAAAAGATAGAAAGAAATTACTGTCATCTATCTAGTTAGGATACGTATGGTACCGTGTCGCAGACAAGAGAACACATGAAAATTTTTTTAAAAAAATACAGTAGAGCCAGTGCAAAGCTTCTCCATGTTATACATCACATATACTAATACTGAATTATTGAAGAGAATAATGTCCGTATGAAACTGTCAAAAAATAAAACAAATTAATGTCGACAAGTCATCGAATATCTGATGACTAGTGAGTACCCAAAGAACAATGTCATCGTCATCGAATATCGCCAGTCAAAGTCGAGTGTTCAATAATAATAAATGACAAGATAAAGACGCAAATGACTTGCTTGCACCAGCTGTCTACTTTACAAACTGCAACGCGGTTGCAATATAAACCCGATTTTTTTTTTTCTTTTTCAAGATCGGACCAACTGGGATACAATAGAAACTAACAATGATAAACATTGTGTCGTAGCCAGAGGATCAACTCCTAAAAATAGAATAGATCAATTCACAAAGAGTATAGGAACAGCCCATAAATAATGGAGAAAAATTACCATAAATATGACCCTGAGCATTAGAGACGTGCATTTGTTATTAGAAGCAACGCTCTAGCTAAACCAGATTCTATGTATACTTTTGTGTTCAGTCATTCAATTAATTTGCGTTTTTGACCCTTCATATTGTTCTGTATCAGCATGGGATCATAATAGAGATGTATATTACGTGATAAGGTTACAATTTTTTTTTTTTTTAACGTTTTTATCACATTATTACGTGATAAAATTATATATCAAAAAATTTTAATTTTGATCATGTTATCACGTGATAGTATTACAAACTAAAATATTTTAGTTTGTGACCTGAAATTGTAATTGGGATGTATGTCCATCTTGCGCTTATAGACGCATTGGCACATAATAATATCGCACCTGGATACATCATAAATGTATATTTTGCATCCCAGATTTGTTCCTGTTTCGAGGCTTTTGCAGCTGTAAGTAATTACTTGCTAACAATTATTCATGTCCACACAAATCTGCGTACATAAAAATGAAACTGTTCTTTAAATCCACTTCCCAAGAATTATTGTTCATTTTCAGAATTGACAAATTTGCAGACAAAAAACCTTGCCTATGGTCTATAAATATGGCTCAACGTTGTCTACAACCGCTTTTTGATGTTGTGGATCAATTAGTTGCGGACAAGTGAAATGTGTCCTATCCTTTGGTGGAGTACGTTTCAGTTTTTTTCCTAACTGAATATCAAAATTTGTTGTTAGTTATTTAAAGTTGAAAATTCAAGATGGAGAAGAGATAATATATGTTAATTTAAATCAAGTTTAACCATTAAACACATATCTTGCTATCATTAATTAATAAACAATGTATAATTGATATTATTGAGTTCTTGATCATGTCTCAGATGATGTATGAGGATATGAAAATCAAAGTAAAGTATATTGTTGATACTGGAAAAGTAAGTAATGAGTATATTACTTTGGATCAAGAGCATAAAGCTTTTGATAAATGGACAGATGGATTTACCCAGCAAGATCATCCCACTGTAATTCAGGTTTGCATTCAATTTTCAAGTCTTACCATGATCATTTTCTATACAATAATTTTATCCAACTAATAAAATATTAGATTATACATACCCTTAATTATATAAACGTAATTCGACGATACTACTAGCTATCTTGGCTTTAGCATTCTGCTGATAAGTTAGCTACACTGCTACTACAATTTTCTCGAGAAGTTTCACATTTGACGTACATTTAACAAATGAACAGGTTTTGTTGGAGAACAGCAAAGACAAAGACATTACAGGCAATTTTTTGCCCAATCTCATTTATGTCTCCAGAGAGAAAAGTAAAACTTCACACCACCACTACAAAGCCGGTGCCCTCAATGTCCTGGTGTGATTTACTTTCTTGACCTGAAATACAATTAGAAATAATTAATTTAAGTTATTAACGGAATTAATCATTACAATGCAAATTTTCAACAAATTTGATGAAAATTTATAGCACATATGTTACATTTAAGAAGATTGATAATTAATTTCAAAATTTGAGTACTCTTATATATATTTTAGTCTTATTTAAAAGAAATCGTGAATAAAATAATTATATTTTGTGAAAAAAAAAAAAAATCAACATAATGGTTGTAACAGGTTAATTTTATCCTGAAATTTTTTATAGCACTACTTTTGGCTCCGTTGGTTTATAACCTTTGCAAATTGGCCTGTTTTTGGAAACTATTTTCAAAACTAATACTGATTAGAGAATTATTATATAGATATATATGTGGACATGTATCCATACGTTTGTCGGATAAGTGTATACTTCAAATGCATTATTTTTTAGTATTTCTTGTTCCCGTGATACTTATAACTAATCTTTATCTTCTTCTATAAAAGCTTCGAGTATCGGCCACCATGACCAATGCGCCAGTAGTCTTGACACTGGACGGTGACATGTACTCGAATGACCCGCAAACTCCTCTCCGGGCTCTCTGCTACGTATCCGACCCAGCACTCCGACCGAACTTGTCCTATGTACAGTTCCCTCAACGTTTTCGTGGACTCAACAAGAATGACATTTATGCTTCTGAGTTTAAACATGTGTTTGAACTTAATATTCTGGGTCTTGATGGTTTAAGAGGTCCCGATTACCTTGGAACTGGCACATTTTTCCGTCGCCGAGCATTTTTTGGTGATCCATCAACTTTTATCTCACCTGAAATAGCTGAACTGAGTCCCAATCATGTTGTTAAGGTACCCATCAAGTCACCATCCGTTTTGTCACTGGCACATCGCGTGGCTGGTTGCAACTATGAGAACCAAACTAACTGGGGCTCTAAGGTTAGCTATGCATTTGATCACTAAAAGTATAAACTATACCATATAAAATGTATCATTATATAGGGTGACACTCAAGTGGATAAAATATTTTGTCCCTGTTTGCATTTGTTTCGACTAAATCTTAAAAAAGTTGCCAAATTTGCCATTGAATAGAGCTAGGTGTTTATTATGTCAATGCATCTTGTAGTTGTCGATTTTTTTTAACTTAATTGGTTGTAAACTGGGGCAGATTGGCTTTAGATATGGTTCATTGGTGGAGGACTACTACACGGGGTATAGACTACACTGTGAAGGATGGAGATCTGTATTTTGCCATCCTGAGAGGCCAGCATTTTATGGGGATGCACCCACTAACCTCCTTGATATGCTTAATCAAATCAAGAGATGGACCGTTGGGCTTCTTGAGGTGTGTCTTTCTAAGTACAGCCCTCTCACATTCGGCATCCGTAGAATGGGCCTTTTTATGAGCCTGGGTTATGGCCATTACGCATTAGCCTGGCCCAGTTGGCCCATTCCCATAACTGTGTATGGCTTCCTCCCCCAGCTTGCTCTTCTCAATGGGGTTAGCATCTTCCCAAAGGTACATTATATGTGGCGTGCAAGCTCGCAATTTATTTTTGTTCAAATGTTATATGCATTAACATATATTCTAAAGTGATATGTGTTATTTTGTTATAAGTAGGCTCCGTTATTAAAATTTTTATAATTTCAATACCAATTTACAAATTTAGAAATACTATTTTTGGTTGATTGGTTATTTTCGACAAAATCACCTACAGGTTTCAGAACCATGGTTTTCCTTGTACTTATTTCTGTTTCTTGGCGCCCATGGACAAGATTTCCTGGAATTTGTACTTGAAGGAGGGACTTTTAGAAAATGGTGGAATGATCAGAGAATATGGAAGATAAGAGGAGTTTCATGTTTCCTCTTTGGATTCATTGAGTACTTGCTCAACTCCTTGGGCATAGCTGCATTTGGGTTCAATGTGACCAACAAAGTACTTGATGATGAACTAAGCAAAAGATATGACCAAGAAATCTTCGAGTTTGGAGCACCATCACCCATGTTCGTGCCAATGACAATGGCAGCCATACTTAATTTCTTCTCATTTTTATGGGGGTTCTTGCTGGTTATCCGCGGTGTTAGCAACCTGCAGGAACTCCTTTTACAGTTTCTCTTGTCGGGTTTCATCATGGTGAATTGTTGGCCTATTTATGAAGCCATTGTCTTGAGGAGTGACAAGGGGAAAATGCCTGCCAAAGTTACTAGTATTGCAGCATTTCTAGTTTGGGCCCTTTACACAACAACTTCTCCCATTTTTAGGTGATGACTAGTTGGGGGGGTTTATTTTCTAAATTTGAAATTTTTATTTACTATTTTATCTCCTAGTTTGCATTTTAAGAGAAATGTATACTTACTAAAAGAAAAAAGACTAACAACATTATGATTATAGATTGTATTGTTCTAAGTATTTAGTTAAGTTACATTGTATTTTTAAGTAATGCTTTTCTACCATAAAACTGTTCTAATATCGAAATGAGAAAATAAAATTTATTCAGCCCTCAGATATAGGAATTAAAATAAAATAAAAAAAAATAGATAGAAAATACATGCCAAGTGTACTACACAAAAACTCATACCTCCTCTTTGGTTTTGCTCCGCAATCCCCATGCCTATTTCATGCTCATGCATGTCAACTCAGTACATATATGCTTTTAGCATCCCATCACTGGATTATATAAGGGCAAACAAAAATCCCTTTTCATTTCTCAAAATCAAAAATCTCAAGGGAAAAAAAAAACATGGGGAACCCTAACTCTCAGATTTTTTGTATGTTTTATGACAACAAGTTTTTTCCATTGCGTGGTGAATACTTATTGCATTGACGTCAAAACCACCCCTCTTTCTATTGTTTGATAGAAAGCAATGCTCATCCTCCCATGCAGCGGTGTGCTACTCTGCCTCCTTTCAATCTTGCCGCATCTAAAGTCATCGCAAGCCAGAGTCGATATCGCCAATGCGGTGTGGAATTTCAATCGTTTTTTGGATACTAATCACACTACCGCAGTGAGCACATCCGTCGGACTTGTCTAATTTGCGACTATTCATATTAATCGCATTTGGAATACACAGTGCATTGCAACCTAGACCACCATAATTACTTTTATTTTTTAACTGACGTTGCTTTTCCTCTTTAAAAAAAAGAAAACTAGTTTTATTTAATGTTGCTTTTATTGTTTTCAAGAACTATGTTGTTGTCAAGAATTGTGTTGTAATAAAATGTAAATAGTTTGATTGTTCATCAGCTATTATTTGAAATTGCACTTATTTACTCTAGTTTGTTTAGAAAGATCTTGAATTTTTG
This sequence comes from Nephelium lappaceum, assembly GCA_021234005.1. NCBI lineage: Eukaryota > Viridiplantae > Streptophyta > Magnoliopsida > Sapindales > Sapindaceae > Nephelium > Nephelium lappaceum. The sequence continues at coordinate 18,448,006 of CM038007.1, forward strand.
TTTTATGAAAAGTGTCTCATTTTTGAGTTAGACATAAATTTTTTCTATGTTGAAAAAGATTGATGAAGGGGAAGATGAATTTTGTTTTTATTTTTTCTTTTATTCTAAGAATGTTTTTAGGTTGCTTTAAGGGCGAAAAAAACACATTTTTCGGTAGATTTTGTTGCTCCATTTTGTTCTAGGAAGAAAATAATCCTATTTTCATTCTACCATTTATGACTTAGTTATTTTGTCTAACGGTCAATCTAACAGTCAAATGGACTAATTAGCTATTTTGTAAAAAAATACGATTTAGTTACAATTTGATCAAATATCAAGACATTTCATTGCAATTTTTTCCTTTAAAATCATTTAATGTGGGTGAACTTACAAAGAGGTGTATAAACAGTTTTAGAGGGGTGGAAATATGGACAATCTTTATGAGGTTGCACAATCAACCTTGATTTGCTTCATCAAGGCAAGACATGGAACATTGGGCTTCTTGAGATGTTATTTTCTAAGTACAATCCTGTAACGTTTGGCATCCGTAATATGGGCCTTATGGGCCTGAGTTCTGCCCATTTTTCATTCTGGCCCAGTTGATCCAGTCCCATTACTGTGTATGGCTTCCTCCCCCAGCTTGCTCTCCTCAATTGAGTCAACATCTTTCCAAAGGTACAATAAAAGTGGTGTACACGTTTTCATTTTATTTGTTTTTTGAACATTATATACATTAACTTATATTCTATAGTGGTTGGTAATCATTCAGGTTCAATTTGTTATTAATGGATTGTGTTATTAAAATTCTATAATTTTAATATCAAATTATAAATTAAAGTCACTATAATTGATTGATATATTAATGTTGAAAAATCATTTGTGGTTATCAGAACGGTGGTTTTTGTTGTACTCTACTTTACTATCTTGTTTCCCAATCTAAATATTAAGAAAAAATTGTCCTTCCCAAAAGGAAATAAAATAAGATAAACTATGATTTTACTTATTTCAATTCAGTTATTTTGTATTTTCAGTAACAATACTATAAATGAAATTGAGATAACAAATTTGAGGCAAAAATACTTTATTTTTACAGACTTATAAAAGCCTCTCTAACATTGCCAACACAAACCTGAAACTTCTATACCTGACCTCCAATCAAGCTGGCTTAAATTGATGCAGCTTAAAAAAGGATATGAAAAGTATATAAGCATCCATTATGGTCAGAAAACTTCATCACTGAATTATAAGGACTATATTGCTTCATCAATTATGTGTTTGGACCACCTCAGACAATCTCCAAGAGCTGCTTAAACATTGCTTTTACTGCATGGTAATGGGCATCCTAAGCTGTTCTCTACAAAAATTATCAGCATTTGAGCTACCACCATCTAGTGGTCCATGATGTTCCAAAGATATGCTCTGTTGATTCTGGTGAGTGTTGTGATCTTGTTGTTGTGATTCGGACACAGTTGGCGGTGGTGGTGGTGGTGGTGCTGGATTGTGGAGCTTGGTGGTAATTGGGATAATGCAGCACCTACAAAGTGGACAGGTTCTGTTTGCTTGAAGCCAATGATTTAAGCAGTCAACGTGAAACACATGTTTGCATGATGGAACTTGGAGCAACTCCTCTTTGATCTCAAATTCTCCAAGACAAACACAGCATCTGTGAAACAAGTTTTGATGGGATTAATCAGTTTCAATTTGCGTAAAGACATACAAAACCAAAAAAAAATCTTGATAGTGCAGTAACAAATTACGTTCATGAGTGAAAAATCTGATAAAGTTTTCGCCTTTTAACAAGCTGTAAGGCATATTTACATAAGACGGTGTCACGCAAAAGAAAGAATCTTTCAAGTGACGAAGGGATTAGATCTTCCAAGCAAATTGACTAGCTAAAACGAAATGCACAAAGCACAGTTGTTTCAACCTTAATGAAAATTGTCTACCATTTACTGTTATAAGAGAGCTCTGTGGAGAAAAGAGTGGCTGTAACTAGAGATTCTCAATGGCATGTGAAGAAAAGATGGAATTTTCCTTTTGCCTTATCCTCAGGGACAGGTGGTCTACAAGGCATAAAAGTGTAAAAGGTAACCAGCATGATTTGAAGAGAATTCAAGAATTGATATCTTTATTGGAGGCCCTTTGTTAGTGTTTCTTGAAAGATACTTTTTTCAGTTGTCGGTTTCAGTGTTTCATTTTTCATTAATTATGAGATTGAACACCGCCTTATATGCACATGTTGTAGGACATGCTTCATATAGACCACATAGATGTAAATTGATACAAGATGAACACATATAACTTTTGGTTTCCGAATTTTAAAGTTCAATGAGAAATGACATATGAAAAAACTTACTGTGTATCCCTGCTCTTTAATTCTTCATCATAGAAGACTATTGGAAGCTTGCCTCTGATGTCCACATTCCAACCAATCTGACAAAGAAGGAAAAAAAGAGAGTTAGTTATGCTTGAATTGGCTGCAAAAACAAACAAGCTTTTAGCTTGAAAACTTGTTTTACGATTCAACTTATCAGTGAATGCTCCAGATTATCTATTTTGTGTGTGTGTGTGTGTGATAAAGAGAGGGGGTTCTTACAGAGTGGATATAAGGGGAACCCTGATTAGAATTTGCTGTTGGAAGTATTGGTGGTGTGGAGGAGAGAATAGAGGCTCTTCTCTTGAGGTAAAACAAGTAGAATAACAAGATGAGAATGACAGAAAAGAGGACGGGAATTGAGAATATGAAAGCTTGGTAGAGTTTAAGTTGGAGAGCTTGACTGTACAAGTGAGGAGGAGTACTAGGACTTTGAGGAAGCCCCATCAAAGTTTTTCCAAGGTTGTAAAACCGGACAGATCAATGTCTGCAAGGAGTTGAAGAGATCTAGGAGCGGCACCAAGGGGACTTGTTGAGATTGTTTGTGGGGAGGGAGAAATTTCAGTAGAAGACGGAGAAATAATGGAAGTTAAGCATTCATGTTTAGTTTGAAAAATAACACAAAGTACACATAAATAATGTAACATTTTTCTAATGACAAAGAGGTCTTCAAGATGGCTTTTTGAGATCAAAATTTACAAGATGGTATCTATTCTTTTGCTTTTCCAATGATGTGACATCCCCAAGGCTCTCCACTAGTGCAGGGGCCCTCACACAAAGCACCAAGGAGCATCATGATTCATACTTGAGACACATGTTTTGTTTGGTGAATGACTTAGGCGATGCATCTGCTAACCATCCAATTTCCTGCAAGTTTTGGTTCTTGCCTGGAGAGAGCAAAAGATCCCAACTGCAGAAATTAGTTAAGCTTGTAAGGTAGGTTTATTCTTGTTCAAGGAAAACTTGAAATGAATATTTTATTTGACCAATTAGTTTTTTCCATGGTTGGCATGTCAATGGCTTAACAACCTTCAAATTAAGTATGGGATTATCAAAAGTTGGTTTAAATCAACTTCACTTGATTGACACATCTCTGTCTTACAGTCTTGTTTTTTAATTCAATACTTAGGCTTGTATGATCCTCAGTGAGCTTTATTTGTTGGTCTTATACATAACTCTAACCTAACAAATGTTTTATTTTGTCTAAACATCACCAACCAACCAAGAGATTTTTCTGTTCACCAGAAATTAATTGGAAGATTTTTTAAGTTGTTACATTAGAGCCAAACCTGTTCTTTTTCAGTTTTTCTCTACTAAAAACTATTAAAGAACTTATTCTTGGAGATTAAAGAATGAATTCTTTTTCTATATTTCACATAAAACTAATGTTTATGCTTTGTTCCTTTTTATCATTACGTAAACATCGGGGATCAACACCAGTACTTTTCTATTTTTTTTCCTCATTTTTTTTTTCCTCTTTTTCAAATTCGAAAAATAAACTATCACCAAAGCATTGATGGTAAGGACTTAATTCACGTCTCATCACACATCTGTGTTGCAAAAAATTCTTGGTGCTGAGAATTTATTAACAGCAAAGTGTTCCATTTATTCAAACTCGAATAAATATCTTGGTTAACATGAACTGAGTCCCACAATAACTGTTCTTCATTTCTCTGCACTATTTTAAAGGATATCACATTTATCTTATGATTCAACAGTAGTGCAACTTGTCCTGTTCTCATATTATTGTAAGCAGTAGTTTTGCATTTTTTGGGACGTCCTTTTTAATTAGCTTTGAGAAGATTTCACTGTTGTTGGTGCATCATGAAGACAGCTCTCTCACACAAAGTGGGGATGAGATAAGATCTCAAACTATACCACTATATCAGATCCTCTACTTACAATAGAAAGTGATAATGTTCTATTTCACTCATTTGGTTTTGAAAAGCAAATAATATTAATAAAAATATTTTTAAAAGAGCACTCACTTTTATTCCTAGTAATGCCTAGAAATTTGGCAGCCGAAGAATCTTTCAAAGACGAAGAAAATTATATTTTTTTTTTCATTTTGTTTAAAGTCCAAGCAATATAAGATGACAACTAAAACCTTACCAGATCAGGTTTCACTGTATCAGTTATTTTGACATGATTGGCAGATGTTGACACCAGAAGACTCTGATTTCCCAGCTGTAACCGTGTGCAAGTTTTGTTTAAGATTTAGTGCTCTTACTATGAGTCCTTGTCACTATTGAATTTCTCTCTGGATAAAGATTATGGCATTTGGAAACAGGATCCCGTTTTGTAGTGGGTAAAATGATATGCCTTTTCTAGACAATATTTTTGGGACTAATGGTGGTTACGCTTCTTACAAATTGACAAGAGAAGTGGCTCTAAGACAAGTTTATAGACTACATAAATAAAAAATAAAACTTGCAAAATCCTAGTTCTCATACAATGAATAAATTATATATCATATTTAATAATTTAATATTTCAATAAACCTCTTGAGACGATACAACCAAACAATCTACTACTATAAAAGTTACCAATCAAACTATTATATATATATATATATATTTTCAAACAGACCGTATATCAAGGATAATGAAATTAATTCAAGAAAGCATACAAGCAACAAAGAGAACAAATGGATACGGGTTTAAGAAAGAGTTTTGTTAATCTGGTTCGTAGAAAGTTGATATAGTTTTAGTAGAAGACATTAGAGATCACCTGTCATATTATCTGGAATGAGTTTTTGACAAAGAAAGTGAGTTGAGTTGTGTTACTCGAGAAAATAATTGAACTATGGGGAAAGGATTATTACTCCGCATATCTCATTCTACCGGCATTGATCAAATTTTGCTACAAAAAAACAAATGGAATTCAAGTATTCTGGGAACAAAAAAGATCCGCTAGATAGGAGATTACAGTCAAATCGAACCTTTTTTTATACATCTCATGATGGAAAATAAACTAGCGCTTCACCTTCTGCTTCCTAGCTTTGAAAGTCATTGAACGGATAACATCATCATCTGTCTTCATTGTTCCTTCAAGAACGTCCATGGACTCAGGTTTTGTGAAGTAGGTGAATAGGAGGTAGATACCATCCAAGTAAGTGTTGGATTCTCCTGCCTTGTTTCTCTTCCTGATGCTGTAAGCTAGTGGAATGACCCCTCTGTTGAATACCTCCACATACATGCCTCCCCCAGCAACAAGTAACTGTAAGAATGATCACCATTAGTAAAACCCTGGAAAATTCTGCAATTAAAATGGCACCTGAAGTTCAAAGAAACATGATTATGCTAGTCAGGCTCCTTAAATTTAATGTTTATGCAATATACATGGAGCAATCTTCACTAGCTTAATTCCATATAAAAGAAAACTGGCAAAACTCCTACTATCACTGGCTTCAATGACTCTAAATATATTTGAAACATCATAGTCAGATGATAGGTTCACTCTTCACACCAAAAACCTCAAGCTCTTCCTAATTATAATTTCTGACATGCCGGCATTACTATGTAAGATCAAGTTAATGAATTTCATAAATCTAGCACATACGCATTCATTTGCACAAGTTTTTTTCAATGTATAACATCCAAATTAGTGATTCAAGTAAGACAATATGCAATTGCTTCGAGCAACAAGTTGGTATATACAAACAATTGTGTAGCATCAACATTCTTTTAGAATTTATCATATTGACAAGCACAAACAGGAGAACCAATACACATACAAACATAATTCACAACCCAAATTTGCCTCACTAGAACTACACATGTACAAACAATAATTCCATTTTCACTCTTCGAGTTCCTGCAACAGCATTTGTTATCATCAAATAAAATTCATTTACCATCCAAAACACTAAAAAAAAAAAAATCAAATCTTTCTCTAATCAATCTATCTTGCACCACCTCAACATCAAAAACAATATCCAATCAAACACCACACAATGCTATATATCAACTTCGAATACAAAAACCACCATAAAAACATCAACTTTAACATTCAATATAACAAAAGTTGACATTTTTGTTTTTTCAACAAAAATAAACAAATACTGTTATTATTACCTCCTCATACTTCTGTGTCAAAGCGAGTCTCTCATCTTCCGACATGTCCGGTCTGAGAACCATCATGGTCTCGTACTGCCGACACCCAGGTGGGCACTGCGGTTCCTCTTTGTCTTCAAGAGCTGTGGCGATGCCGCCCGACCCGGGTGGCACCGATTCCGGGTCGTCCTCGTCTGACCCGAACCCACCTCCGCCTTCGAAAAACGAGCCCGAGAAGTCCAGGGTCTGCGCTCTGGCTGCCAAGCTTGAACCGGAGCTCCGTAGAGCGAGCGCTTTCGACTTAGCAGCCAACGGTTTGAGGCTGTGAGCGAAGGAGAGAAGTGGGGTTGGGGATTGAGAGAAATTTCGAGGGCGAAATGAGGTTTTTGTGTGGCGGGTCAGAGTTGATGATGTGAGCGAAGAAGAGGTCGCCATTTTTCTTTTTTTGCCTCTTCCAAAGTGATGATTTTTCAGTGATGAAAATATGTGGATAAGAGGGGTGCGTAATGCGCACTTTGGCGCGTTTTAGTGACTTCGGACTAGAGATTTTAGGCCCAACCAAGCAGGGCCCAACATTTTGCCGGACAAAAAGCCAATTTGCGTTCTATTAGGTGGTTCGTTTGGGCTCGTTTTCAAAAACAGAACATAGAAAACTATAGGTGTTTTAAAAAAGCTATTTCTTAAAAAAAAAAAAAAAAAAAAAAGAGAGAGAGAAACGCCGTTACAAATGTATAATTAAAGGGTTGAAAATAATAATGCATTGATTTTCTTTCTTTTCAAATTAAACCATTATTTTTTTGTTGAAACAACTATTTCACTTTTTTTAAAACATTATATTAAACTTTTTTTTTTAAAAAATAATTTGTCCTTTTAATTTAAAAACGTTATTTTTAAATTATAATGATCAATTTTGAAAATAGTTTTAAAAAAATGACATGCCAAACTGAATGCTAAATGAGGCTCTAGTAACTGAAAACGAATTTGGATTCGTGCTTATTTCAGTTTTGAATTTAATATTTAAAAGAAAGGTTAAGAGTTTGAAAAAATAAAAAGGTTTTATCATGTATATGAGAAAGTGATTGATATTTGTGAGTGTAGTTATAAATTATTTATTCCTTTTAGTAATTTTCTTTAAGGATGATATTAATTTTTTAGAAATACATCATATTGGGGTGTACATATTATTTTTTAGGGGGGTAAATATTGTTACTCATTTGGATTCGTACTCGTTTCAGTTTTCAGGCCCAAATCGAGGCCCATCGAAGCCTATAAACAATATGCTTTCTTCGAAACGAAGCCAGGGACGAGAAAGAGTGAAAAGCTGAGAGACGACGAGGCAGAGAAGGAAAGCGAAGAGAGACGATTCGGCGAAGAGAGAGAGATGGATCCGAATTTCACTGAAGTGTCTCAGCTATTCGAACGATTCAAAGCATCAATCACACGAAAGGACTACGACACCTGTACCAACCAGCTCTCTCAGCTCAAGGTTACTTCTTTTTAAACCCTAAAAAAAATCATCGCTTTGTACAAGTTCCATTTTTGTCGATTCGCTTTGTGCTTCGGTTTCAAAATCGGAAATTTTTTGTGGGTTTTTAGTTATCTAAGCGTTTGTTTTGACTAATTAAAAGTTGAACTGCGAGTCTATGATTTGTCTATGTTAGGTTTGTTATTGATGAGTGTTTCACTATTTGAGTTTGTTGATGTTTTGATTGTTAAAGATTTTTTTTTTTTTTTCCTTATATCTTAGTGTTTGCTTTTTTGAACTGGGGTTTTGTAATTATGGCTGATTGTGTGTAATTTAAGAGATTGTTGTAAATTGACTTCTGATTCTTTATGTCTATGTTGTCAGATTAGGTTCTTGTTTGTCTGGTTATAGCAATGTTGTGTTCAGGCCGGCATTGTAGAATTGAGTATCTTGTTTTTGGTGGGGTGTTGATTTGATTTGTGGGAAGTGTACATGGCCGAAGCTGGTTTTTTTGCTGGTTGATGTGCGTGTTAATTGAAATTTTTGATATTGGGTTGTGGGATGAGTTGTTTTGGTTTTCGTTTTGTAGGTTCTGCTGACTGGGTTCAGAAGCCTCCCGCCGTTGTTTGAGGAAACACCTAATGCGGTTTGTGAATTGACATTAGCAAGTAATGTTCTTGACTCAAGTCTGTTACTCATGACATGCTCTGTTCATCAGTTTTAGAAGTGTTATTGTGCTTCTGGTTTTAGCTCATTTTTTATTGAATCATGAAGATGATCAAGAGATCTTGACAGGAATGGTGTTAGATTTCATGTTTGGTTTAAAAAACTGACATGGAACCAGCTTTTATAGAATGGATTTCCATCATGTCTGAAGTAGATTATTGTCAAACATGTTTTGCAAGTTTGAGTTAGGTTAGATGAATACGAAGTTGGTTTAAACCATTTGAAGAATAGAAATGATTTGTTCAAATTTTCTAAACCATGATGGACAATTTTCTTGGTCTTTATATTATTAGTTTAAAGATTGTTTTAGTTGGTGCAGATGATATTGGTTCTTTATTTGTTGAGGTTATTTTGCCACTGATATTCTTGTGTCCAATAATGTTCAGGGGATATTTATGAGCATGCTGTTCTTCTAAGTGTGAAGGCTGAGGATCAAGATGCATTTGAGAGGGATTTCTTCCAATTGAAGCCCTACTATACTGATGCCAGGTAAACCATTTTCGTCTTTGTCTTAAATTATTATTAAATATAAATCTGTATTTGAGGAAATGTGTTCATTCGCTGAATTTGGGGGGCTGCCTTTTCCAAAATTTCCTTCTTACCAGTTGATTTAGACAATGGTAGACCCGTTAAAAAATGTAAGGTTTCTTGCATCTGTTAAAAATAAATCCAAAACTGATTGCCTGAGGTGTCTTTCTAAATTAAATATTATTCCTAAGTTTCACCATGTCCAAACTACACAAAAACACTAGTGATTCTTTGAATAAAAAGTAGCAAATTCTCCTGTCTCAACTATTATAAATATTCCTATATCTGTAATGCAATACTTCTATATTTTTTTAAAATATTCTAAGTAGTTTCTGCTGTAAATTGCTCAGTTTCTTTTCTTTTCCCTTTTTTTCATTTTCTTGAAGGTGATGTTAGTGACTTGAATTTTCTTTGGAACAGGAACCGTCTTCCACCATCACCAAATGAGTACATGATCTTGGGTCTTAACCTTTTGAGACTCCTAGTACAGAATAGAATTGCTGAATTCCATACTGAATTGGAATTGCTTTCTTCCACTGCTTTGGAGAACCCTTGCATCAAGCATGCCGTGGAGTTGGAGCAGTCGTTTATGGAAGGGGCTTACAACCGTGTCTTAAGTGCTAAACAAAATGTGCCTCATGAGACCTACGGTTATTTCATGGATCTTCTAGCAAAGACAGTTAGGTAAAGCTATTTAAGTTCAGTGAATGGGGTTATAATCAGAAGGATAATAAATGTGCTGTAAAAAGTAGCAACCGGAAGTCTTGCTTAACGAAGAAAAAACATAAAGGCTATTAGATGTGTTTACATCTAGTAATTTAATTTTCTCTTGTAGTGTTTTGGAGTAGGTTCTATTCTGCTATCTGTCGTCTCTAAGTTTACTTTTTATATTTTTTTTCATGTCTGGTATTTGTTTTCTTGTGATTAATTAGAACTGACATTTTTAATTGACTAAATCAATTCTTATCTAATATTTTCTTTTCGCTGCACAAACATTTGGTACAATAATAGTGTACGTAAGAATAGGGTAATGCAAATCCTAGAATAAGGCTTTGTTTGTGATATTTTTCAAATCCTCTATCATTTTCTGAGTGTCACATGGTTTTTGACTACCTAAACTGAGGATCCAAGTCAGTTTAATTGACTTCAAGAAATTTGTACCAGTTATACCTTCTGCTTTGTCATGCCATATGTCAAGCACTTATTAGTTTGTTTATATTCTGTCATTTCTAGAGATGAGATAGCTGGGTGTAGTGAGAAGGCGTATGATTATCTTTCAATAAATGATACCCGCCAAATGTTGCTGTTCACTTCCGAGCAAGAACTCTTGGAATATATCGAGGAGGTAAATAATCGGAACATAGCTCATTGTATGGTAGATTTTGATTTGCTATTTCATATGATTAACTTGTGTGAATTCTACATTCCAAAGACTTGTGATGAACATAGTTGTTATGATGCTTGTGTGTGTTTTATCTGACCAGATATCTTAGTATTTATCATTTTAACAAATCATTATTTCACCGTATTGAAAACCCTTTATCGTTAACTTTGTAATTTGTTTCCTGATTATATTTTGTGCCAGTTTGTCGACTTATTTGTTTGTTTGTCTAATACAGGAGCATCCTGAGTGGGAGGTAAAGAACGGAAGTGTTTTTTTCCAGAAAGCCAAAGAATCTGCGCCTTGCAAGGAGATACCATCTCTGCAACTCATCAACCAAACTCTCAGTTATGCTAGAGAGTTGGAGCGAATCGTGTAACCAGAGAGTTGCCACAAGGTTGCTTGCGCTCCTATTTTCTCCAAGCTCTTGATTGTACTGTTGTTGACAATTTTTGCTTTCGCATTCAGTGTAGAACTTGCAACTGTTGTTCATTTTTTGTATGCCTATTTGGTCACTCGGAATTCTTCTGATTTTATGACCTCATTTAAGCAAAGCTCTCTCTATACCAAACTTATTTTTCAAAATCTTGATTTATAGCAAGTCTAGACTTCAACTAATGAGATTCGCGGTATAATAACTATCCATTGGTGACTGTTGAAATGGGTCGATCAGTCACAATTCACAAATTCATTATCCCAACTAACAAATTCATTATCATAAAATTCCTACGGTTGGATAATGAATTCCCAACTACTGCTCAATTCTGTACCTTGAATATTATCTTTGCTGCCTCCATCTGAGACTTTTAAGAGATTTTTTTCCACTCATTTCCTCACTATTTTGACCGAAAAAATTAACAACTTGAGCTCACCAAAGGTCATGAGAGCCCCATATCTTTGAACGTCAAGACCTGTTATCAAAGCCATTATTGAGACAGGCTTGAAATTGAAAGAAGAATGGGATTCACTGGAAGGTAGGATGGGCTTGAATTTATTGTAGTGAAAGGCAATGAAATTTTGAGTAAAGTTCTTTGGTTTGAGATTGGTCATAAATTACCTCCAAAGAATTCTCATAAAATCTCCTTTTTGTATTTAGAAAAACCAAAAACAAATCTCCTCATTTGTCTCTTATGGTAAAGTTTTATTCCAGGGAACTCATGATACAAAAACTTAATATCATCTAAGATAACCACACTTTCTTACTCTCAATACAACACGAATTTGACCCTTCTATGAACTATTTTATTGAATATTCTAAAATTATTTAAAAACGTGTTGAATTCACAAAATTTTACCTGAAACTCTTTTATTAGGGCACTTTCTACTTTTCAAATTAGTCACATTCGTTGGACCAACTTTTGTTAGAAATTAAAATTTCTCTATAGAGAGACACATGAGGGAGTGAGTAAGATGCTTTAATGAAATCAGGTCATATCTAGTAATAAATCTTACAGGTAAGTCCATAGTTTCACTCATGATTGTTTCTGACGGGAATCATAGCCATAAACAAAAAGGAGTTGGGTTTCTGTCATGAAGTCTCATTAAACACATTCATGGGTATTTTGCATGCTTTGTACCAACTCCATCTATCAAAATTAATTCTCTCAGCCTCAGTAAACTAAAAGGAGTCCAATGTAACCACATCACTGATGCAATTTAAGATCGTTTTGCTGTTTCTAGTGACTGACTAGTAGTGGGATCCCAAGTTTGAAAAACAATCAGACCACCACATGGCTGACAAGTGGCTGCTTTTATGATATCCAAACCTGTTCCCACCTACATACAAACCCCCCCTCATCAATCAGCCTACAAAAAATGACAAACAGGCTCGTAGTACAATTGTTGTTGCTTAGCTTTTAAAGGAGGAAAGTTAAAACTTTTCACTCCAAAAAGTAATCAACACTCCTGATTTGAGTGATCCTCTGTCTACTTTCAATAATCACACGCACTCTCACAAACACAAAACTTCACTGTCTAGCGACAATGACAGCCATTTGGTGAAAGCAAAATAGATATCAATCTATTATACCTTCACATAAATTTCAATGATTTTTTCCGAGTCTTTTCAAGCTGTTGTGTTGAGTGTATAGAGAGACACTAGTGAGCCTTAACATGGCTTCAACTTCTTCGGTTTCTTCTGCTCAAAATGCTTCTAACCATGATGAATTCTTCATGCAACAAAGCTTGATATTTTCAGACACTCTCAAGGTGTGTTCTTCAATTCTCAAGAACCGTGATTTTGATTCCATTCATGTGGGAATTCTTTTTTTTTTTTTTCCTTAAATCAATACAACAATTGTTTTTTGCTTGGAATTTTGGTTTCAGGATTTGAAGAACCTGAGGAAACAATTGTACTCAGCTGCTGAATTTTTTGAAGTGTCATACATAAAACAGGACAAGAAACAAATGTGAGTCTACACTTCAAAATTTTTTATTTCCATTACCTTAAATGTTAAAGAGATCATCAACCTTTTTCTGGTCTCTTGATTTCTTGGTGTTTAGAGTGGTGGAGACTTCAAAAGATTATGCCATTAAAGCTCTGATCAACACAGTGGACCACTTGGGTTCTGTGGCATTTAAAGTCAACAGTCTTTTAGATGAAAAGATTGGTGAAGTATCTGAAACTGAACTCAGATTCACTTGCCTTGAAAAGGTACTTCAAAACTTCACTTTTTCTATACATGTTGAAAATGTCTGAAATCTGAAAGTTTGCTCTTTTTGTTTTGTTTTGTGGGTGACAATTTAGAGAGTTCAATCATGCCAAGAATTCGTCAATCAGAATGGTCTGTCTGAACAATTATCAGTGATTAAAACCCCCACGCATCATAAGCGGTACATCTTTCCAGGCAAATATATGTTCCTTCTTAGTAAATTTTATGTTTTTGTTGGATTTTCTTGTTAGAATATACGTTCCTTCAAAAAAATGAGTTTTGAAATTTACCCGAATCCGTGCAGTGGAAGAGACTGAAGATGATTTGGACCAGACCACATCCAACCACAACAGTGGTAGCCTGAGTGCTGAAGAGGACTTGCATCAGTTTCAAAGTGGTAATTTATCATTTGCAAGGCCTGAACTTTTTGGTGACTTTGATATTTTTGGTTTAAATTTGCATGCTTAAACGTGTCACAATTTGGTCACGACTAATGTTTAAAAACTGAGTGAAAATGTTTGGTTTGTGTGACTGTTTCGCGAAGCTGCTCAAGCGACAGTTATGCAGAGCCCTTCATGGTATGTAAGGTAATTTAAAAGGGAAAAGGTTCATTATTTGGTGAAATTCTTAGTTTATACTTTATAGTCTCACCATGGTCATGTTATATGTAAAAAATTTCTGATGCAGGGAACTTCATTCTACATTGCTATCTCCACTACCTTCTTGGAAACAACAAGGAACATTTTCCTTCACGAGAATATCAGACAACAATACACCTGGTTAGCTCTGTTAGATTTGTTTTCTGGAAATATAAATATGCATGTGTCATTGGCTTTCAACTCAGTTGCTGGAAATTCTGTGCTGATTGTGTTTCTTGAATCAATCAGAGAGACAAGCAGCCTCTCCGAATCACTTTCCGTTCATACATGCTGGATCTTTTCTAAAAAGATCTCCCTCTCCAAGTCATTCTACTGCCAAAAGACGGGTAAGAACAAAAGTCAAAGCATTTCACATGAATAGAACTCTGTTTTACCTTATAATAGTGTTGACTTAAAACAATTTTCTATGATTTCTCAGTACCCATCCGAGCCTAGGAGATCAATTTCATTGTCTAGCCATGCTGAAAGAAACAGGAGTAAAGATTTCGAGCAATATTCCAGCAAAAGCAAACGACTCTTTAAGGCCTTGCTCAGCATGAGAAAGCCTAGAAAGGATGGCACATTATACCAATTCTTGGACGAAAACTGAAATGCAGAAATAAGTGGGGGCATCGTAGGAAGAGGAGCAACCTCAGTTTAGAGTTATTTTTTGCTTTCATGTTTAAATTTTTTGGTTTAACAATGATATTTCTTATTAGTTTAGTCAAAACTTATCATTTGCTATCTGATGATACATCAATACCGCATGGAAATGGCCAACAGTGCTTCCCTCATGCACTAGTTGTCCAATATCAGATTGTTTATCAATGTGCAGCCAAATGAGGCACCATTGGTACCAGTATGGAAAGAAAATTTTATTATGTACCATCCTAAGCTCAAAATCCGAGATCAAAAATCGGGAATTCTGCTGTTTTGCTTGTAGTGTTAGACTTGTCTGAGCTATTTCTTTCATCGTCACCAGGGCCATGAGAAGCACAAGTACCCGAACTTGATATAGTGAAAACAAGACCTTCATTGCCAACTTTTACCTCTAATTGAGACTGAAAAAACAATTTGGAAAACAAGGTCAATAACACATGACAAGATACAGGAAGTATTACAACTTATATAAAAACATAAAGAAGCTGAATTGGTTATTTAGACCTGGTCGATGTTTCCTATCTCAGTATCCTTGGAGATTAGACTGCCATTACAAGTAGATAATGCTGCAGAATCCCGCTCTAGTCAGATTGTATGCTTAAAAAGGTAACTAATGAAACATCAAATGAGAAATAATGTTGCAGGGCATATTGTTATGTTGTAAGCTTACCTACAGAAGACCCTAGATCAGGGCAATTTCCACTTTCTGTATCTACATTTGGTCTACCGATGTTCATGTTTTTACATGATTTATGATCTACATCTGAAACTTCAAGCTCCTTAATAGAAGGAAGTTGCTCCATTGTACTGTTATCATTACACCCAGCACTAATGCTCGTCAGAGTCATAGGTCTTTGGAGAATGGACAAGATCTGAGAGGCTGCACATGTAGATAATCGAACATTAGCTGCCGGTATAAACTTTGCCAGTGTATTAGAACCTTGTAATGTAAAATTCTGTTTTTGGGCTCAGATACAGAAAATTATATTACACACTCGTACGGAAACTATAAACTTGAAAGGGAAAAGACGCTTCAAAATCAAGAAAAAATGTTAGATACGATGCAGCAGGTATGAATGGACACACCATCACGTAAAGGTTTGTCTGTAGGGACACTCTTGCTTGCTTCATTAGAGATGCTGAAAGTTGAATCTGCATTTTTGCTTGAGCAAGCACTCCTCTGAAGTTTTCCTGCACATTTTAAGCCCAAACGTTTCCAATATTAGGATTGGAAAACGTACAGTGGCAAAGACTAAACATGTAACTGGAAAAGAAGAAAAAGGAACCTCCTATTCATGAGTTTAACATAGAAAAAAGAGTACAGTTAAGATGAAACTAAGTTCAGAAGCAGCTGATTTTATAGGAAGAATCTATCATATGACCACCATAAGGAACACAAGAATCCAACAAAACGAATGCTTATGCTTTCTAACCTTCTATGGCAGATTTATCTGGTTTAAGACCATTCTGTTGTCCATGCATTAAGATTTTCTTTTTAACAGCATTGCTATTGTTTCCTTCAACGTTCACATCACTCTGAAGTTGATGGTTTTCTAGAGGTTCTCCAATGTTAACTAAATGAGCATCAAAAGACATTGATTCACCAGAGCTTATTATGTCGTCCTTTTTGAGGAACCTACTATTCAAGAGTCTCTTGCCATCATCATACAGCATGACCTAAATAGACCGGAAAGAGAAATTGTTAGCACCAGTAGTGCATTTGTTAAGACAGAAAACCAGAAAAAGTTCCAGATAGCACAATAAAAACAAGGGTTATTATGAAAAACCCCCCTGAAATGCAAATTAATCGAAATTTACCCCCCATTTTTAAATTATTAGGTAAACTACCCCCTGCCGTTAACTTTCCGTACAAAATGTTAACATTTTCCATCCGAAATAGTAAAATGACCAAAATACCCTTACCATATCCTATAAAATTCCTCTTATACCCTTCAAACTTATGAAATGACTAAAATGTCCTTTAAATTATTAATTAATTAAAATATTAAATAAAAAATAAAAGATTTAAAAAAAAATTTTCTTCACACAAAATCCCTCACTCCACTCTCTCTTCTTCTTCTGCGATTCTTCTTCTTTTTCTTCTTCTTCTTTTTCTTTTTCTTCTACTTCTCTAATGGAACCCAAATCTGGGTTCGAAGAAACCCAGAAACTGGGTTCCAATGGAACCCAGAACTGGGTTCGTTGGAACCCAGTTTCTGGGTTCGAAGGAGCCCAGGTCTGGGTTCCTTCGAACCCAGAAACTGGGTTCCAACGAACCCAGTTCTGGGTTCCATTGGAACCCAGTTTCTGGGTTCCAATCGAACCCAGATCTGGGTTCGATTGGAACCCAGAAACTGGGTTCCAATGGAACCCAGAACTGGGCTCCTTCGAACCCAGAACTGGGCTCCTTCGAACCCAGAAACTGGGCTCCTTCGAACCCAGAAACTGGGTTCCAACGAACCCAGTTCTGGGTTCCATTGGAACCCAGAACTGGGTTCGATTCGAACCCAGAAACTGGGTTCGATTCGAACCCAATTCTGGGTTCCATTAGAGAAGTAGAAGAAAAAGAAAAAGAAGAAGAAGAAAAAGAAGAAGAATCGCAGAAGAAGAAGAGAGAGTGGAGTGAGGGATTTTGTGTGAAGAAAATTTTTTTTTAAATCTTTTATTTTTTATTTAATATTTTAATTAATTAATAATTTAAAGGACATTTTAGTCATTTCATAAGTTTGAAGGGTATAAGAGGAATTTTATAGGATATGGTAAGGGTATTTTGGTCATTTTACTATTTCGGATGGAAAATGTTAACATTTTGTACGGAAAGTTAACGGCAGGGGGTAGTTTACCTAATAATTTAAAAACGGGGGGTAAATTTCGATTAATTTGTATTTCAGGGGGGTTTTTCATAATAACCCTAAAAACAATTTATAAACATCACTGAGAAGTCACTAATGGAGTGCATTTTAAGCATAAAATAAGTTACAGGAAAACATAACATTATAAAGAGAATGATTTCCCTCGGATCAATAAAAAGTATAACGGCCATCCCAAGAAAAGATTATAACAATCATGGAAATACACCTGTCTCTGAAAGGATCCAGTAATAGCAAGTCTTAAGAAACCATCATGATACTTCTTGGCTTTCTGAGTAACCTGTGTTGTATACATGACCTGCCATTCTGCATTCAAAGTAGAGTAGAACCGTAAGAAGAAGAAGAAATTAAACAAATCATATTTGTATAAAGTCAAAGTTTGCGTCCAGTGCATGCTTGGTACATTACAGGCAACAGTGCATCCCAAGTAAACACCAAACCACCCATTTTAACCTAAAATATTTTTGGTTTTATTCAAAATTTAAAGCATGAAGTGTCCTTTTGACTTTGTACTACAGACTATTGTCAAGATGCATTGAATCTTTTAATGTTACACTGCAACAATGGCTTAGGTTTTGAGTATGGGTACACATGTGTAGGGCTAAAAGTAAGGATAACCTTAAAAGCAGCAAACAGCAGATTAGCAGTTCAGGTATTCCATCTCTAGATTGCCAGCACCAAAAGTATACCTTTTGTACTAGTGTTTTTAGTATCAGGACTTCTTTGTGATACTCCATATCCTGACACATCACTCTTCCTGAACTCTGAAATAATAGCAACAATTGAAAGGTGGCAATACTATGAATCCTTCCAGTGAAATAGGAAAACTATATATTTACAGTCACTATTAGCCATGCAATAGTTTAGGTCTTTAAGAAATCACACATTCATGCTAACCTTTTCCATCATGCTTATTGGTTTTCATATAATTCTGCTGTCCATGCATTGCTTCTGACTTCCCAGTGATGTTGAAGTTGTTTCGATGAATATTCAAGTCTGCTAGAGTTTCACAGCTTTCTTCAAGCTCACCAATTTCAACCAAATGACCATCCAATGTTACTGATTCATTGGATTTTATCACTTCATCTCTCCTAAGGAATCTGCCATCTAACAGTTTCCTGGTTTCATCAAACAGCAGAATCTGAACAAAGAAAAATAATTGAGTGTGAAATACAAATCTTCCATGGAGATATACCCAGCCTTATTCAACTACATATCACTAAAGAAAGGACCTGCAGCAGCATCATAAAGGAATGACTAACAATTAAGAAAGATACTCGAGTTGTTTATTAGTTGAAATCAAGAGAAGGCTCCAGAAGTTTAAGAAAGCAACCTGTCTCCCCTGCGATCCACATATTTTGAGTCGTAAGAAACCATCATGATATTTCTTGGCCTTTTGAGTTAATTGTGTAGTATACAGCGCCTGCCATTCTGGATCCAAAAGGACACATGATAACCAAAATAGGAGAATGTTGATACAAATTGAACAAATCGCAATAAGATATAGTGGGGATATGAGAAATTCACAGGAGATAAAATACAAGAAGTAACAAGCATCATTGACACATTCACTTATACTTCATTTCACTAGAAACTAGATTTGAATTCAAAGAATGTACTCTAGAGGTGTTGATACATGTGATAACTAACCTGTTGCCTTAGTTGTCACTGTATCTGGACTACTCTGTGGTGATCCATACCTTTCCAGTTCCCTCTTCTTGAACTCTTGAAATATAAACAGCAGTTCAAAACCAAGTCAATGTCAGGCACCGTAGTTAAAGTTGCCTTTCAAATGTGATCTATAAATTTTTGCCCTTTATAATCCTGATTTCATCAAGCTGTATTACTCCAACATATCTAATTACTTTATAATCACTGCATTCATCATATTATGCATGCAAATTAAACTAACCTCTAATAATTTTGTGCGAAGGACTAATACATTTCGGCTGAGCTTTTTTCTTCTCCCCATTAATGTTTCCATCTTCCAAATGAAAACAACATCAACCATCATCAAATAACAAACCAAAGCATCATAAGTACTAAAGGACCCAAAAATCTTAAAAAGCAAGATAAAAAACAACTAAGTCAACTAATATTAAACACAATACCAGAACAGAAAGATCTGTTCCCAAATCTTTGTCTGCACGGTAAATCGGGTTGCTCACTAAATTTCTTGTCTCTTCCTTGTACATTCGATTCACATAAGGGTTTATGATCCCCTTCTGGATTCCCAACATCAACAAAGTAAGCATTGAATGTCAGTGTTTCACCAGAGCTGACAACTTCGTCGTTCTTCAACAACCTACATTCCAATAGCTTCTCACAATCATCATACAGCTTCACCTGTGTAGCAATCAGCAAGTAACAAAACAGGAAAATCTTACTACCATAACAGAGTATATATGTGTGTGTGTCCCTATATATATATATATATTAATATATATATATGAATCAAATTTGAACCATTATTCGGTGAAAACCTAATTCACTTCCTGATTATTGATTTTAGCATTAAACCACTTAAATTAATTTAAGAATTAGGGTTCATAACTATATTGAACACAAAATTAACCTGATTAACATCTATTGAAAATCTGAAGTTTACAATTGATTGTAACAGTAATCAAATTCGCATGATCAACCCGAAAGTGTACATATACATAACTATATAGTCAAAAAATTAATCAAATTCATATGATAAAGCTAGACGTGTACGTATAGATAACTATATAATCAAAATATTAATCAAAATTCATATTTTACGGGGAATGTATATATTGGAATCAAATTCAATCCACTGTTCAATGAAAACCTAACTCAATATCTGATTACTATTTTTAGCATAGAACAACTTAAATTAATTTGAGAAGCCAGAGATCGAAACCATATTGAACAACACAAAATTAACCGATCAACATCTGTCGAACGTTTGATGTTAAAAGTTGAATAACTGAATAAACTATTTGCGGTTATAATCAGATTCACATGATAAGCTACAAATGTACGGATACGTAACTTGAAAAATCAATCGAAACTCAGATTTTTTACAGTGAAAATCTTACTTTGCTGGTCGAGATGTGAAGATCTAAGAAGCCATCCTGGTAGACTTTCCGCTTCTGTTTGATGTGCTTCGTGTAGGTCACGCGCCACCGCCTCTTCGCATCCTCCTCCATGTCGCTGCGATTTCAAAATTTTTTCGAAGCTTTGAAATAGATACGAACAAATTTCCACGGGCGGGAAACCAGCTAAAAAGTTCTACGACGTCGTTTCGTCAAAGTGGAGGGACATTTTTGTAATTTAAAACCACTTGATGGGGAGGCGCTTACGTGGCGGGATCCAGTTGGACAATGTATGGATTTTGTTCAGAGCAAAAAAGGAGAGATACAAAACCCAAACCCAGCTTTGCAGTCACCATTCATTGTTCGTTTATTTATTTGTTCCTGTTTTGGGGTCTCACTGTAAAAATCGTCTAGCTTGAAAAAAAGTTGTCAATTGTATCGGCTCTTTTTTTCCAGCGACGTCGTCTTCAGGTACACACGCCTCCCCAGTCAATCTTCAAAATCTTCGCTTGTGTAAATTAGGGTTTCTTTTTTTCAATTTTCCTTTGCTTGATCGCTGCTTTAATTTATGTTCAATTTTTTGTTGTTCTATACTAAAAACCGAAAATTCGTAGGATCTTGAGCTTCTAGTTCCTAAAATTTTATATTTTTTCATGTGGATTTGTTCGTCTGGTTGTGGGTGTCGAGTCCTTCGATTTTGTCTCTTTTAGATATAAATCAGTCAATTTTTGTTATTGATTATGATTCTTTGATGGGTTTGTTGGTGATTCACATGTGGAAAATTGGATGATTCTTTTTGTCTCTTTTTGTTTACTGTGATGGTCATTTGTTTCTGTTTTAGGAATAGTTGTGGTTACTGGGTTCAATGAGGTTCAAGCTAGAGCCTTTTGAGTTAGTTGTATTCTTGTGATTCTGTGGTTTAAGTAGAGACGCGAAGGAAATTGTGATTGAGAAGATTTAAGTGGATAATTAGTTTTAAGCTGATGACTGATCTCTTTGACGCTTAGTTTTCACTTTAGATGTGTTACATGTTTCTTGTCGTTCCTGTGATCGGGATGTTGTTCATACGGATACATATTTGTCTTGTAGTTGATAAGCGAAGGTAATTTTTATGCTGGCAGCTTGGTAGGGGTATTTCTCGCTGTAGACACCTACAGTTGATGAATGATATATATTACCGGTGCATTTGTAAGAAATTTCGGATTCAAGCTCAAGGAAGTTTTAGTAGAATGTGCCATAGTGGATTTTAGCTCTATACGGAAAATGTTACTCACTCAGTAGCCTGCATCTTTGTAGCCATTTCTATAATTGTTTCTTCTAGATGTCTTCATTAATGTATTCTAGATGTCTTTATAAATTTATATTATATTCTTGACTTTTTGAATTCAGGGCGCAACAACTTGTTACATTGGTTGAACAGGTAACCGTTTTTCTTTT
Source organism: Nephelium lappaceum (assembly GCA_021234005.1). Lineage (NCBI taxonomy): Eukaryota > Viridiplantae > Streptophyta > Magnoliopsida > Sapindales > Sapindaceae > Nephelium > Nephelium lappaceum. The sequence goes on from CM038007.1 coordinate 18,469,832, forward strand.
CAACCCTGGTAACTACATTATTGACCACGGGCAGTCTATGGTGTAAAGAAAATATGGGAGATGGCAACAATACCAACAGAGGTGTCACAACAAGCACAGGTAGCTCCAACAACAACAGTGAGAAGCCAGAGTGGCTGCAGCAATACAATTTGATAGGCAAGATTGGTGAAGGTACTTATGGTCTTGTTTTTCTGGCTAGAACGAAGTCTCCTGCAAACCGAGGAAAATCAATTGCTATCAAGAAATTTAAGCAATCCAAAGATGGTGATGGTGTCTCCCCAACTGCCATTCGTGAAATTATGTTGCTTAGAGAGATTACTCATGAGAATGTTGTAAAGCTTGTCAATGTGCACATTAATCATGCAGACATGTCACTGTATCTGGCCTTTGATTATGCTGAATATGACCTCTATGAAATCATCAGACATCACAGGGACAAGGTTAACCAGACTATCAACCTTTACACCGTCAAATCATTACTATGGCAACTGCTAAATGGCCTGAACTATCTCCACAGTAACTGGATAATACATCGAGATCTCAAGCCTTCAAATATCTTGGTTATGGGTGAGGGAGAAGAACAAGGAGTTGTCAAAATTGCAGATTTTGGACTTGCAAGAATTTATCAAGCCCCCTTAAAGTTCTTATCTGAAAATGGGGTTGTTGTTACTATTTGGTACCGTGCACCTGAGTTGCTTCTTGGAGCAAAGCACTATACAAGTGCTGTTGATATGTGGGCTGTCGGATGCATCTTTGCTGAACTTTTGACTTTGAAGCCACTATTTCAAGGGGCAGAAGCCAAATCCACACAGAACCCGTTTCAGTTTGATCAACTTGACAAGATATTCAAAATCTTAGGCCATCCAACGCCAGAAAAGTGGCCTACTCTTGCAAGTCTTCCGCATTGGCACTCAGACTCACAGCACATTCAAGGGCGCAAGTACGAAACTAATGGACTTCCTGGTGTTGTTCATCTCAACCCAAAAAGTGCTGCATATGACCTTCTTTCAAAGATGCTAGAATATGATCCTCGGAAGCGTATAACAGCTGCACAGGCTCTGGAGCATGAATATTTTCGGAACGAACCTCTACCAGGACGCAATGCCCTGCTTCCCTCTCAAACTGGACCTGGGGAGAAAGTTGTGAGCTATCCTACCCGTCCAGTAGATGCAAATACAGATTTTGAAGGCACAACTACGCTTCAACCTCCACAACCAGCAGCATCTGGAAATCCTGTTGCTGGGAATATGGCAGGGGCTCATGCAATGTCAAATAGAAATGTCCCTCGGCCAATGCCTGCTCCAGTGGGCATGCAAAGGATGCAACCTCAGGGCATGATGGCATATAACTTTCAATCTCAGGCAGGAGCAGCAGGTGGAATGAATCCCGGGGGCATGACAATGCAGCGGAGTATGGCTGCCCAAGCTCATCAACAGCAACAGTTGAGAAGGAAAGATCCAGGAATGATGCCCGGATACCCTCCTCAACAGAAATCAAGACGCTTATGAGCCGATGCATCGATTCAATCAACTTACTCAGATGATTTTGAGTCTTTGACAGACAACACACTTCCACACACCCCACACCACACCCACCACCACCCACCCCCCCAAAATAAAATATTTGACATGTGCCGAGTCTGGGACCAAGCTACAGGTGGATGGATATCTTTGACTCCAGTGATCTCATATGTGCTTGAAAATGAGCTAATTTGCTAAGCAATCATTTGGTTTAAGTACCCCAGAATGGAGAGAGCAAATGAAGCTTCTTATTAACTTATTCTCTCCATCTATGAGATATTTGTTGTGGGGAGAAAGAATTGTATCTTTTGAGGGATTGCGTGTTTTGTAACTGCGATTCCATGTGAGCTCCACGTATCATCATATATCAAATGATGGAACTTATTTGAACTTGCAAAAAAAAAAAAAAAAAAAAAAAAAAGGGGGAAAAACCAAGAAGAAAAAGTTATGTTGATGTTTCATTAAATATATATGCTCTAATTTTAGTCCTGATGTTATGTTATAATGGTTCTGGTTTCTTGCATGCCTCTATTCGCCAGAATCTGAAGTCTTTTCTTCTCTAACCTTTGTCTCATGGTGTCATGCTCCATCAATAGGACCTGTGTCTTTATTTTACTAATGTCACAAAGAACTGCAAGAATTGTGTTTTTCTTTTTGGCACCATTTTTGGTATAATTAGTTGTGCATGTCCTTTTCCATTTGAGCAAAGGATTAAGTCCTATCACCCTAGTCGCAAAAAAGCAACCGTCGGGAGACGCTCTCTATTCGTTGGAGTGACTTTTCTCCCTATGATGGAGTGAGAATGACAGCAAATTTTTTTTCTATTGAATGAATAGTTATCCGGGTCTTGGCCATTTAAAAATCGGAGAGAAATTACACTTCAAATCTCTAAATTAAAAGAAAAAAAAAAATGTTATTTTTTAAACATTGAGAGCTATTCAGGCAATATTAGGTTAAATTCCTATATAATGTTATGTCTAGTCAGACAAACCTATTAACTAATGTTAGCTCTGCAATTTCAACAGTTCATAAAAATGCTTCGGTAACTACAGCCTTCAGCATAATATTACAGACATAAAGCAGTTACTTAAATTTAGGGATGATAATTTCACCTATAAATCCATAAATTTTCATCTTTAATGAGCAAGTGTGAATTTTGTTAAATAGATTTGTGGGTGAATGTAAATGAGAAATTCCACACTCAAAGTGGGTTCAGGTTCGAGTATAGGTACAGACCTGCAAAATTAAAAAATATATATTTTTAAAAAAAATAAAAAAAGAAAAAAAAAATCAGAATGGGTGTCCGACAATGGAAGCCCGATCTGGGTTTCCATCTCTGATTTGGGTCATCTCCAACCAAAGCTTCAAAGGAGAGATAAAGAAAATAATAAGAAAAGATGAAAAAATGGAAAGAAATGAGAAGAAGAACAAGAGGAGACCACAAAAATAAGATGAAGAAGAGAGAAAGAGAAGAGAGAGACCAAACATCATTTTTTACAAACAAATATTAATAATTTTTTAAGCTTTTTTCTTTAAATTATGTCCACCGTCCATCATGACATAATTTAAAAAAAAATTATTCATATATTTTAGTTTAAAATTTTTTAATTATTTTAATTATAAATTATTTCATGATGTTAGATTAGTATACACGTGACACTTATATGTTCATTCAAAATTTTTTAAATTTATTTTACATTGAATTGATGATTTTACCTTTCTTAGTTAACGATTAGATATTGACTTTTAACGTTCATGTTGATGGTAGAGGGTTTTGTGGCTATTTTGATAAATTGTAAGGGTTTTTTTCTTACTATTTTAGTAACCTATATGGGGATTTTTAGCAATTTTTTTAAATCAGTAGATTTTTGGCTATTATATCAAACTACAGGGACAAAGTTAGATTTATCCCAAACAAAAACAAACCGAAATGGGGTCAAAACTACGTAGTTCAGCCTGTACATATGAAATCTTTTTGTTCTGAGTCTTCTGACCCGAAGCTCAGACGCCATCATCTTTCTCCTTGTTCTCCCTCTCCCTCCCCTTTTTAGCTGCCGCACCCGCCCACTGACCCACACCACACCACTGACCACATTGTCGCTGCCACACCTACCTCGCAACCCTTCGCCGCCGTCAAGCTTGTCTTGTGACCGGCGGTGACTCCGCCTCTCCTCTCTCGTCTCTCCCCTTTGTTGACCACCCTAGATCTGATTTTTGTCTCTCCCTTCTCCGCTGTTCTGCGGCTACCGTCTCATCTACAGAGAGAGATTCTGGAAAGCTTCAACGCTCCATCTTCTTTTAATTTCTTTTAATTTTTCTCTTCCCATTAGATTTTGTGTTAATTTTTTAGTTATTATTATAAAGTGTGATGTGGTAATTTCTCTTTTTTCCTTGCTTTTTATATTGTTTTGCTTCTCTTGAGACTTCGGGTGTTGCAGATTGATTGAGTTAAGGCTTCTCTTCTTGTAAATTAGATTTGTTTTTGTTTTTGCTTTGTGGGGTGTGATTGATATGCTTCAGTTTAGAGATTTTTGCAGGTTGGTTTTTGTGGGAAATTCTGTGATTTAATTGGTTTTTTCGGGTGGTTGGTTTTGATGATTTTTTTTCTCTGGTGATGTGAATTCATTTTTGGCTTGTGGCTTTGATTTGTTTTGTTGATTTTAATAGAATATATAATTTTGTTAGTTTTTAGTTTACTGGCTTATGATTATGTGATAGAAAAACCACAAACAAAAGAAAAAAATGTTTTCTTTTTGTGTAAGGAAGGTCTCTCAATTTTATATGTTGTTGTTGAGTAAGCAGTGGAGGTGACATTTTTTTTACATGTTGCGGGTCTGCGGGAACCCGCACTCGCTCCCTCGAAAATTTCGCGGGTGTAGCTGCGGGTGCGGGTGTAAAATGTGTTTGCAGGCGGGTGCGGGTTTGACGAACCCGATCCGTTGTCATTCCTTTAAACCCTCTAGCAAGTATTTCGTTTACAGCGTACTTAACAGAAACGACATCGTTTGCTGCGCAGTTATTTCGCCTGCCTGCGCCTCGCTGCGTGTCCTCTCTCTGAGATCTAAACCAGACGAAGCAAAAAACACATCACAATCCACAGTTCCAAAACCAAACAAATCCATTTCGATCACAACGCCAATACAATGGTAATCCAAAAAGTCACTCGTGTTGATTCTCTTTTTGTTCTTAAAATCGAAACTAACCAGTATTTTAACAGTCGGCGCTCTTCAATTTCCATTCGTTCCTGACAGTGGTCCTCCTCGTGATTTGCACGTGCACGTACGTCAAGATGCAGTTTCCAACCATCCTCGAGCAGAAAACCGGGTGGGTCATCGCTTCCTCATCTTTTTTCATCGATCGAGTAATTGCTTAGATTAAAAATTTGATCTTTTGTTTGATTTGTTTGATACTTGCTTAGTTAGCTCAAAGTTCAAATTTTTGAAATAAAAATGAAAAAAATTGGTTGCTGGTGATGTTAGTAAGATTGCTTCTTTGTAGTGTGCATTTGGTGATGCTTGATAGTAGTCTGTAGAGTAACATTGGTGTTTGAATTTGTGTGATTTGTTCGTTGCAGGTTTCGTGGATTCTTTTGGAAGGCAGCTAGAATAGGTAGGCATTTTTGTTCAGTTTTTAGCTTTCTGTGAATCTTCATATGTTGCACAAGCAACGTTGTTTAATTCGAGTGAGGATTGAACTCTCCATGAGAGTTTCGCTACAAACATGTGATTTTTTTTAATAGTTTGTACTTTGTTTTGTGTGAATAGGATAGATTAGAAAATGAATATTACACTAGGTTGATACGCAACATGAAGTCATGTAGGATGGTTATGATGTGTAGTCTTCGATCTAGAGGAACGAAAACCTGTTCCATAGGTGTGAACTGAATCATTTCTACCTTAAGCATACTTGTGCATACGTGAATGTGTGTAGAAATTTGAGGGGGATTGATGGGAAACGTGTGGTTTAAGAAATAGTTGGTAAGTTATTGTTGTCTGATGCTTAAAGAATAGCATAGAATCCATAGCTGTGTAACTGTATAATCTGTAGCTTAAGCACACTGCACACCTTTGAACGCATGAATGCATGTAGAAATTTTGGGTGATTGATAGGAGACATGAGATGTGGAAAAGTTGGCAAATGTTTGTTTGTTTGATGCTTGAGAATAGCACAAAAGTATGTGTACTTTTCTTTGCCTGGTTAAATATCTGACAATTGTGGATGACTTATATTGTTACTTTGAAACAGGTGAGCGGTTGAGCCCTTGGGTGGCTGTAGGATGCTTCACAATGGGTGTGTCAATTATCTTCTTCTAAGTGGGATTTTAGTGGTACACTTGAAGTAGGCCCTATATTTTTTATCAATTTTTCATGCAGTTGATCATTTGGTCTGTTTTACTTTTGATGCCACTGATGGGTCTGTATGATAAAAGGGTAGTGACAGTTTTAATTATTTTACCGTGGAGGTGTAATTGTTACAAGCATCACAGTTGTTATTGATTGCATATAAACTTGTCTTTTGAGCTTACTGTTATATTTTTACAAGCATATAAGTTGTTGCAACTTAACTATAGAAAACCTTTATTTTGAGGAGTTTGAGATGGCTACAGTTATTACAACTCCACCTCAAGATGAATTTTATATGCTTAGTTGTTCTTTTTTTTTTTTTTTTCTTTGTTTTTGAAGAATATTTAGTTATCTGCTTGTCAATTGTTCATTGTCATTGTTCAAATCTTGTAATAGGGTGAGAGGCAATCTTCTCTTTAATGTTAGGTTTGGCCGGTCGTGTCATATAACAAATTCCTAATAAGACTTGCATAAAACTTGTAATGGAAAATCCAGTACTTGTGTGTAAAATGGAAAAGACATGTATGCATTAGTTAAAAAACAGCATATTTATTTTCTTTTATTTTAGATTTTGTTCAAAACATAGAAGAAAGTCAAGAAACCCAAACCTTACATCAGTGCTCAAAAGTGTGATGTCACTCAACCACTAAACTAAGGCCTTTCTCCCTCATAACGATCTAAACAAGTTAAAATATGAAGACACTTAGGCCATCCTAGCCAGGTTGGAGGCTTGGAGCTGTTGAAGTCTTTTATTTATATTTCCTCCAAAGCTCTTGGACCCCAACTAAGTGAAGATTAGGTTTTTGTGCTTTTAGCTAATTGGGACCTAATCCAAAATAATATTGAAGCTACTTCATTAACAGTAGAAAATTATTTAATTTGTTCCGTCTTGTGATTCTTTACCACATTACAGTTGCATAATTCCTATGGAGATTACTGTTTTGTTGACAACCATAACATATTATATTAACTGTACCATTTATATGACCTACTAAACACAACCACCAAACCTCTTCTTTTCTTGCTCGTTCATTTCAAAGTTTTTATATTTTAAATGCTTAATTTTTCTTCTTGTGTTCGGTAGAGTCAAGTGGTTCTATAGCTCATCAAACATCCTGCCAGCTGCATTTGCATTATTTTTCTTTGTCATGCAATTAACAAGTTCCAAGTTGACCCCAAACTCTTGGAATATATATATATGTGTGTGTGTGTGTGTGTGTGTGTGTGTGTGTGTGTGTTTTGTTTCTTTTTTTCTGCAAGTAAATGAATTCAAGCTGCATCTTGAACCCTGATCATCAATGGACTGATGAACGGCTAGCATGGTTTACTTAACTGTTGCTGCGCAGAATATTGTACATTTAACTTGGTCGCGTTGTCAGCATACAAATAGATATAATTTCATTTGCCTGGCCACTTGGTGTTCACATAGAAAAGTAATTTATGTGTTCCCATTTGTTTGACTTAAACATATATAGCTACGAAGTCTGGAATATATTTTATGTTGTTTTGACGTGGTCAAGCACTGATGATAAAAGTTATATGAGCACTAACTGCACTGATGATAAAAGTTAAATGAGCACTAACTAAAGTTTTGTCACTGAATCTTGTTTATTCTCTAATGCCGACCTTCTTTTGATGTTTACTGTTAATTTTTATATATATTTTTGGTTCAATGATTCTCCATTATGATTTTCTATTTTTATTTTTTTTCCAATTACTCTCTGCTAGAATTCTTCAATGTAATCAAGCAAATCTAAGATTGTCCTGGTCCTGGTACTAACGTAATAAATGGTAAAAAATTATTTGTGGCCCACATATATTCAGATTCTAGAACTTGAGTTGCACAATTAGCATCCACACTGATGCTTCTCTTTTACAGTCATTTTAGCTAGCCGCCATGGATGAAAATTTTTCTCCATTGACATTCATGAAAACATAAAACTCGTTTCAATTTCTAGAACAACCAAACATGACCATACAATCATTGATTTGGAACCGATATATACACTTGCCTAAATTTTGAGGGATATATAAACTTGTCTAAATTTTGAAGGATCTTGTGACATATGATCTTTGTTAATGTATAATTAAACTATTAATATTTTTTCTTATAAGAGTATTTTTCAGTTGCCCTGTAATAGTACCACCACTATGAACGAACCTTAGCGAGTCCTAGCTTCAACTTACAAGTCTTGTCTTTTTTAAGAGAAAGCTTGGATGAGTAGAGAATCTATGTCCAAGCTAGTAAGATAAGTAGAGAATCTATGTCCAAGTAAGTAGAGGTAGTTGTGAAGCTAATATTTTTTGGTTCCTTGCAAATGTCCGTAGTACAATATTTTTGTGTATATTCTATGCCAAAGTGTACCCTTTTTAAGTTGCGACTTGTTGTATCTTAAAGACATGAGAATTTTTTTTTTTTTTTTTTTTTTGAAGCATAAAGACATGAGATTTTGCTCAACTCGAGGAAAGAACGGACAGGAACATTTTTGGTCCACCATATATATCCAGATTCGAAGGTGCCATTTAGATTCCTTTATGACATCATGTTTCTTGAACCTTATAGATCATGTTTTCAAGTAATCTTGACGACATTTTGACGGAGTACCTCTCCGGAAACAAATGAAAACACCTGGTCAATTGACAACCCAATCCACTTGTATAGATTTCAAGGTCGCCCTATTGGTTTAATTAATTGGAATATATCTCAAGTCTTTTATGTATGATATATAGTAAATTAAACTTATTGAATACGATCCATCTTCATCCAAGTTAGGATTTTTATCTTTCAATGAGTTTCTACATTTAAAAACGGATAATGAAGCAATTTGTTGTCCAAGTAAAAAATAATGTAGACAGCTATATCAACAAAGACGTGGGTGTTTGTTTTTTAGAAAAAAAATAATTGGATGTATGATATATAGTAAATCAAACTTATTGAATATAAAAAATGATTAATTCTAGCATATGTATATTATATATTTTACATATGTATGATATATAGTAAATTAAACTTATTGAATACGATCCATCTACATTTGCTTTTTTTTTTTTTTATCCTATTCGAACTTTAGTTTTATTTTATATTAAAAAAATGACAAAAAAAAAAATCAAAATTGTTTCAATATCTTGTTTATATATTTTATATGTTCGAGAATGTTGAAAAGTCCTTGGACATGGTTGTATAGGTTGCTTTTACTATTTCCTAGACTAGGGATCTTAGAGCATCTCCAATGGGACTGTGAATTGTTTTTCACAATCCATTGTCATGTCATCAATGTCAAGACAATTGTTTTTTACATAGTATTGATAGACAGTCAAACAAAAAAATGGTCTCCAATGGTTTTATTTAAAATCCACACATTGAAGAGAACATTCAATGTGAGTTGCTGAGTCAGCATGTCTAACAGGCCATCTATATGTAGACAGTCATCCTCACAATGTTGATTTTTTTTTTGCCAAGTCAGCTTAACAGTGAAGGTTGATATTTGTATTGGAGAGAGTTTTTTTTCACACAATCTTACATGACACTCTATTTTTCTACAATTTACAGTCCAGTGGAGATGCTCTTAGAGAGTGTAAGTGGATGCATGTTCGACCTCAACCAAAAGATTACAAATAAGCTTGAAAACAAGCACACGCAACAATTAGGAGACAAGTGGAGAACTAGTGGGTCAACAGAAGCCCCACTTGAGTTGGCGTAATTTTGTTGTCATTAACGCATATATAAAAGCAGCAAAAGCACAAAAATCACACCGTTACTTCTTGTCTGCTTCTCTTTTCTTTTCTTATTATTGGTATTTTTTATTTCTACTGAGGGTGTAACATCTGGGGATGAAAAAACCGTCTCCACTCAAGATGCTTGAAAATGACTTCAAAACCAACGTGGGAAACACACAATTTGCTTCCATTAAGTATGTGAAGTGTGAACATATGGTTATTCGATTGTGTGAAAAAAGTGCCACTTTAGCTCTTTTATTGTCCCTTTTTGCCTAGTTAAATGTTTTTTGCATTCACTTTATATTATATATATGTGAAAATATTATCTAACGATATTTAATTATTTGTCCTTTATATATATATTATTGAGATTAAAGATCAGATTCATATTTTACTTTTGTAAATTTAGAGTTAATTATAATAGCTTAAAATAATTATCCATCTTTTCCTAATTTAGTTAAAGTATAAATAGAATTAGCTAGTTTAACAATTTATTAGAATTTCTTAAAAGTAATAAATGGACATCATTTAACAAATGTCAATGATTTTATAAAATTTAACTTAAAATAAAATAAAATAAAAATAGCATAGACTTTCATTAACAAATGTCAAACATAAGATAGAACGTGTAAAAAAATAAAATAAAAACCTTTTATATGAGTAGTCTATGCTAATTTTCTTAGTTAATAATATTTGCATGTAATATGTCAACGAAGCAAATGTTTTTAAAAAAAAAAAAAATAATTAAACTGATTATCACCTCACTCCTGCCTTGGTTACGCTAATCTTGAAATGGCGACTCTAGATGCCAAATGCACGTGATGATTGTGGTCTAGAAACTGTCAGGTGGCTGCCTTTCAGCCTCCTTCACTTGTTAAAATTGTAACATAACACTTCAAATTGGATACCAATTCGGCGCCGGATATTTCTCAAAAAAAATTATAAGGCTTGTACTCGGGTGGACCACCCGTCGTCCGGTATTAATCGTGCGTATATTAGAAATCTTATGTAATTAATTATACTGTTCGGAACTTCAGAAGAAAAAAAAATTAAACAGTTTGAATATTTATTTTTATCAATAAAAGATAACTACTGATATCAATAAATTATCCATACAAACTTTAAATGTTAAGTATATGATCCAAGTATTTACTTCCATAAATTATTTTACTCATACAAATAAATGATAACTACTAACATGAATAAATTATCCATACAAACTTTAAACATTAATTATATTGTATAAATATCTACTCTCATAAATTAAAGAAATTACTCACACAAACTTTAAAACTATTTGTAAGATTTAAATTACAAACTTTAAATATTAGTTATGTAGTTCTGATAGTTATTTTCATAAATCGAAGATAATTATTAATATGAAAAATCTATTCATACAAGTTTTAAAATACATTTAATAGAAATTGAATCTTTAAAACGTTAGTGAATGAAAAATTGTCAAACCACCTCTAATATAGAGTGATTTGTAAGTAAAAAGTCTATTAGTTATATAATAAATTGAGACACAAATTGAATCCCTAAAGTCATTGTTTTGATTAATTTGGTCGTTAGTGGACACAACACAACAACTCAACACTTAAACTGAAGTTTGGATTGTTTTGATAAGATTAACGTGTCATTATCACGAATTGGTCCTATTACGTCCTCATAATCCATTCCTTTGATACTATCTAAATAAAATATTTCAATTATTAATTTTTAAATTCCAATTTATAAATATTTCAACTACTTCCGACATCAGTGTCCCAAAATTTAAATTTAATCTGCCAATTTAATCCCACGTTTGGAGCACCCTCATTTTCTTCCAAATTATACCAATTTGCAATTATCTTCAAATAGGTAGAGAAAACTTTCTTTTTTAAAAAAAAAAATCAAAATACAATTAAAGGTAAATTTTGAAATTAAATTAGGACGATTCAGTAGTAGATTTTCACACAGTTACTTATCTCTATATCAATAAAATTATGAACTCAACTGATGTCTTTATAGAAACTCTCTCAATTGTTTCAGTTTAAAGTATGGTAAAACTAAGTTGTGACTTCAAGCTAATGTATTTTAATATGTTATGGATTTATTTTACAACAAATAAACATCAACAATCATTTTCATTCTCCATTCCTATTCCCTAATCACTCAAGTAAACACATAATTATTGTACTATAAAAGCTAAATTTGTTTTGTTTATATATATATATATATAAATATAATTAATAGGGTGCTCGAATCACATAATTAAACAAAGACTAAGCACAAAAGACAGAGAAAGTTGGTCTAAGACTTTAAGCTAATCATCTTATTAAAAGCAAGCAACTTTTTTAATTATGTTTGTTTAAGCAAAACAACCATTTCCACTAATAGGTGAACCAATGCTTTTCTCACGGTTTGGTCACTAAATTATATAAAAACACACAAACAATGATGTAACTTATTAGTGGAGTCAGCCAAAATTTAATAATAAATAAACAAAAATAATTAATAATTTCAATTAAAACTAATTTTGAAGTATGATTATGGTTAACTATAGTTAATCATGAGATTGTCCATTCAATTAACCACATTTGTCATTCATTTTTTATGAAAAAAATTCTTAAATACCTGTACTTTTATTAATTATTTGTTGCAAAATGTGTCCCCACTTGATGACAATTATTTTTCTTAACATGGAACGTTTGATGTAACAATTTTTTTTTTTTTTTTGAGTTACTGAACTAGTTTAGAAATAACCGAAACCAAACTGGTAAAACATAGATAACACGGTCTGAATAAGCAGCTACTGTATAATTAGAAGTCACTCATACCTAAGTGAAAGACAACTCATATACATAGGACAATATCCCACCATTTTATTAGGAGATGGGGTGAGCACAATATTAAACCCATGCCTCATAGGAGGGGGTGTAGTGTTTTACTACTCCACTTACCCGCTTTGCACATGTTGATGTAACATTGACTTGTGCTTATTTTGATAAAGTTTGTTGCTTCTAAGATTGAAATCCTTGAGAGGTTACATAAGATGCTTTTATACATTATTATAATTTTCCCAAATGAGAATCTAGTCTAACCCTTAATTTATAATTTGATATTGATCAAAATCTAATTTTAGATTTGGTTTCTTTTACAAAATTTTGATGTTGTAATTGATAATGAAGAATACCATGATCTAAATGCGTTTTATTCATAATTAAACATCTTAAATTTTCAATTAAAAAAAGGCAATATGTCATATTGACTAACTTCAATAGAGTTATTATTTTTTATATATGATACATGTGAGTATATTTTAGTATAAATAAATTTAACAAGTTTAAATTATAGATTATGATGTAATTAAATTGATCATATTTGGATTAATATAAACACAACTAAGATATGTAATATTTTAGATGATTCTTAAACATCAAAAACAAATTTAATGAATTAGAATTACCAGTTCTAATATGATTGATACATGTATAACACTTGGTGCTCCTACCGCGAAGTCTCATTAATTGTTTTTCTTTAAATATTTTATGGTCTCCACTATTGACACAATGTTATAAAATCTTTCTCAAAACAAACACATCATGACATTATAATTAAATAACTATTTACCTAATAAAACACTATTGTGCATATATATATATATATATATAGATTCTAAAATCTCAAATCTCAATCATGGTAGTAAACAAAAACATGTGATACGGAAAAAAATTTTGAATGCAAAGTTTGTACCAAACATATTATTAGTAATTTAACTTCCAAATAAATATATTTAACTTCCCAAATAAATATGATATATTTGTAGCATTCAAGATGTTCTCATTCATATCAAGTAACAAATATTATAATGTTTAACAATACAAATAAAACCACCATATAACATCTTCAATTTTTTCAAAGTTGAGAACTAACAGTATCCATCAATATCATTCACTACTTACTTAGTCCGGATAATTACTTGCATAATCGGAAGATATTTATTCTTAAAAAAAAAGAAAAAAGAATTACTCTTCATATATGTTTGTAAAATATAAATAATGAGACTTGAACCTCTACTATTAAGCATAATAGGGAGATACATTTATTTTTTCATATGGTGAGGATAAAATATTAAATTCAGAGAAAACTGACAACATTTTGTGTTTTATTTTTTAAATTGTAAAATATTATATCTCAAATTATATTTTAAAATTTACTGTTTTATAAACAATTTATTTTGCACATTTGAATGATTATACCCATCCATAACATATATGAAAGAAGTTTAAGTTTTGATTAGTCCATTTAAAAAAAAAAAAAAAAAAAAACTCTCCATTATACTGTGAAAATATATAGCTATTCATACTACTCCAGTAGTGTTCACTGTCAATTAATTGCTTTCGGGCAATTATTGGCACAGTCTCTATACAGGTTAATATATATGGAAAGCTCTTGGCCGACTAGTGATATGGTGTCAAGACTAGGCTAATAATGCTTCGACTTTCAGCATCAATCTTTAATAACACTTGATATCATGAACAACTTGCATGCAATTTCTAATATGATCTCGAGAGTAAATTAATAATAATATTTCATCTCAATATATCTCGATTAACTCTTGAGAACAATTAATCGCAACAAATTCATAGGAACCTTATCTGAAAAACGTGCCCATAAATATAATTTGTCCCAAGAAAATGGAGAGCACAACTTAATTAATTCAAAAAAAGGAAAAAAACAATCACACAAAGACAAGAGAGAATCAAGAAGAAGACAAAAACACAACAATGGTAGAGAGCCACACAGGCAATCAGTCCCCTGTATTTTATCCATAATCGCAACGAGCAGTACCACAGTCCACAGCTGTTGGATTCCATCAAAAGAAAAAGTAAAAAAATGAAAACAAAATATGGAATCACCTGCAAATTACCACGCAGACCAACCCCTCTCTCTCTCTCTCTCTCTCTCTCTCTCACTATCAGCCAAAGCGTCCACTTCTATATTTTAACAACCACAACAACAACAGGAGAGAGAAATGCCTGAACCGGAGGAAGAGAACCGTACCACCACCACTACTATTACGTCCACTACCACCTTTCACGTTCCAGCTCCAAAGTCAAAGGACGTGCTCCGGTTTTCACTTCCTCGATGAATATGATCATGGACTTGGATGTTAATGATCTCGATCTCGACGCCTCCTGGCCGTTGGATGAGATCGGTTTCGCCTCCAATCCTATGTCTCCTTTCCTCGTCTCCTCTTCCTCAGAGCAGCCTTGCTCCTCGCTGTGGGCCTTCTCCGACACCGACCAGGACAGCGGCGGCAGAGTAAGGTTCTCCGCCGGCCATTCTCCGTCGGCTCTTCGGTTCTCTGACTACCCGCTCTTTCTCAAATGTCAGTGACTTGTATTTTCCTTTTGTTGTTTGATGCTTGTTATAGTGTTTGTTAGTTCGAGCTCGGTTTTGATTTTGTCAAAGATTCCTGCTTGTAGTACTTGTGTTCTCAAATGTCAGTGACTTTTATTTTCCTTTTGTTGTTTGATGCTTGTTATAGTGTTTGTTAGTTCGAGCTCGGTTTTGATTTTGTCAAAGATTCCTGCTTGTAGTACTTGTGTTTTATTGATCGTGATTGGTGGTCTTGGTTCGGTTTTGAGTACTTGTGTGTCCTGTCTGAATATGACTTTTGTGGTTGTGATTGGTTGGTTCTGGTTCAGTTTCAGTTCTAACCATGGTTTGTTCCTTTTTTGTCCTAAAATTTTGTGAAGTTTGAATCTTTGGCTTCTTGTGGCTTAAATTTTTCATGAATATTGATATATATATTTTTGTGAAACAATAAAAACAACAGATTATATGACAAAAAAACACTTGACTGTAAAATTATTTTTGTGTTTGCTATACTTAGTAGTTCAACTGGGAATTTCATGTTTGAATACACTAATTGGAAACTAAATAAATTGAAGGATTTGTTTTTCTTTATTTACTGTTTTTTGGATTTCATATAAAAATTAAATTTTTTGAAGCGGTTTGTGTTTCATGTTGGCTTTCTAGTTTTAATTCAAGGATTTGGTCGTCTGGTACTATTTTTGTTTTTTAATCTGTTTTATATAATCTAGTTATGGTATGATTTGAGAGTGAATAGAGACAAACAATGTAACATATAGTTGTGTATTGCATATGTAGCTTTGAGTTTTCTATGATTTGGTTTTTGAGTGAAATTGTTTGCTAAATACAGGTAGTAATTTGAATTCAGAAACGGAAAATGTAAAAGATAATGACGAAAACAGAAGGTTTCCGTCTCCATTTCGGGGACTGATGCCGTTGGAGAATTCAGATGGCCTTTGTGTGAGTAAGGAGAGGATGAGCCAGGCGTTGCGGTACTTCAAAGAATCGACTGAGCAACATGTTCTAGCTCAAGTTTGGGTGCCTGTGAAAATTGGGGATCGGTATGTATTGACAACTTCAGGGCAACCGTTTGTTCTTGATCCGCATAGTAATGGACTACATCAGTATAGGATGGTTTCTCTGATGTATATGTTTTCCGTGGATGGGGAGAATGATGGAGAGCTTGGACTTCCTGGGCGTGTTTTCTGGCAAAAGTTGCCTGAATGGACACCCAACGTGCAGTATTACTCAAGCAAAGAGTACTCGCGGCTTGATCATGCTCTTAATCTGAATGTTCGAGGAACCATGGCTTTGCCGGTCTTTGAACATTCGGGGCAGTCCTGTGTCGGCGTAATTGAGCTCATAATGACTTCACAGAAGATTAACTATGCACCTGAGGTTGATAAAGTCTGCAAAGCTCTTGAGGTTTGGTTTCTTCTCTGGTTCGACTGCATGTCTGACTTGAGTTCTTATTTAATGAGCTTTGAATGTGTGATTTCTTGTTGCTCACATAATTTAAATTTATCTTTTTAATATGTTATGGTGATTCTTTGAAGAATTTATTGGTAGCAAATGATTCAAGATAAGTCAGTCACATTATTTCAGTCTCTATGTAGGCAGTAAATCTCAAAAGTTCAGAAATTTTGGATCATCCAAGCGCACAGGTGAGTGATGAACATAATGCGGGTTTTAATGTGGTGTTGGTTTGGGACCCAAGAAGATAAATCTGGTGTTCTTCTTTCATTTCTTCCCCCTCTGTTCTCACAGATATATATACTTGGCTATGCTTTTAAACCAGATATGCAATGAGGGTCGCCAAAGTGCACTGACTGAAATTTTGGAGATATTGTCAGTGGTGTGTGAAACTCACAAACTACCTTTGGCTCAGACATGGGTTCCCTGCATGCATCGCAGTGTTCTGGCCTACGGTGGTGGTTTGAAGAAGAGCTGTAGTAGCATCGATGGTAGCTGCATGGGGCAAGTCTGCATGTCCACAACAGATGTGGCGTTCTATGTGGTAGATTCTCACATGTGGGGTTTCCGGGAAGCTTGCATTGAGCATCATTTACAAAAAGGTCAAGGGGTTGCTGGGAGGACATTTTTCTCCCTCGGCGCTTGCTTCTGCAAAGATATCACTCTATTTTGCAAAACTGAGTACCCCTTGGTACACTATGCGCGCATGTTTGGATTGAACAGTTGTTTTGCCATCTGTTTACGAAGTACTTATACCGGAGATGATTATTACATTCTAGAATTTTTTTTACCACCTATGATCATAGACAATTATGAGCAGCAGAACTTGTTAGGCTTCATATTGGCGACGATGAAACAGCATTTCCAGAGTCTTAAGGTCGCGTCTGGAATTGAACTCAAAGAGGATGAAGTATCTATTGAAATCATTCATGCTTCTGAAGACAAGAAACTTAAGTTGACAGTTGAATCTATTCGAATTCCCCAGTCTGTGATTGTGAAATCACCACCCAGGCCTAATCCTAATGCATTAGCAAATGGGGAAGAACTGGGGCAGCCTGATTTATCAGAACGGCACATAATGGTAAATTATGATGCTATTAATCATGAAGGCAATGTTGTGAAAGTGGATGGGAGCCATAACCCTGTTTCTTGTCCAGAGAACAAAACTACGAAAAAGCCCTCGGAGAGAAAACGTGGAAAGACTGAGAAATCAATCAGTCTAGAAGTTCTCCAACAATATTTTGCTGGGAGTCTTAAAGATGCTGCAAAGAGCCTTGGTGGTATGTTCATGAACTTTTAAATTATTGCTTTACTTGTATACTCATATGCTTTGTGAGATGCTTAAAATTTTATATATAAGAAAATGCTAGAATGTTTTTGGTTCTGTAGCAATTAAAATATATATTTTTCTGAGTAAAATTTTTGCATTACAGTTTGCCCTACAACAATGAAGCGTATCTGCAGGCAGCATGGGATCTCTAGATGGCCATCGCGCAAGATCAACAAGGTTAATCGTTCGCTTACTAAACTAAAGCGTGTAATTGAATCTGTCCAAGGTACTGACGGAACATTTGGTTTAACTTCTCTGGCAACTAGTCCACTCCCAGTTGCCGTTGGTTCAATTTCTTGGCCTTCTGGTTTGAATGGTGCCGATCAACAGTACTCACCTAGCTCTAAACCCTGTGATCCTCTGGGTGAAAAGAATGAATCTCCCACTTGTAGGACACCAGGAAGTGATGGACAGGCCGTGGTGGAAGATCAGTTGTCAGGAGGAAGGACATCGAATCATAAGGAACCTGTTCATGAGCACACGGCGCATTCCGGAGAAATAAATAAAGGCTCAAACAGTTTCAAAAGTGGATCGAGAGAAGAGAGTGTGGGGACCCCTACTTCTCACGGTTCATGCCAAGGTAGCCCTGCATATGAAAGCACACCCGTGAAGGATACACTTGTGTCTGAGTCATGCTTCAAAGTAGGGGGCTCCCTGGAATTGTTGTTTCAACCAGCAGGGGAACTGAATCTAACCGCTGCCTTCTCGATGCCTGAAGCTCTTGTGGCAACAGAACCTCAAGAACCATTTGGAGGAATGCTTGCTGAGGATGCTGGAAGTTCAAAAGACTTGAGAAACCTTTGTCCTGCAGTAGCAGACGCTATTGTGGATGAGCGATTTCCAGACTCCAGTTGGACAAACACACTGTGTGCTGATCTGTTGCCAAAACAAGCTGCGGCTTCTTTAACTCCAAAGGTGCCACATGTAAATATTAGGCAGGAAATGAAGAGCGTGACGATAAAGGCAACCTTTAGAGAAGATATTATAAGGTTTCGAATCTCTCTAAGTTCCGGTATTCTTGAGTTGAAAGAGGAAGTGGCCAAGAGGCTGAAGCTGGAGGTTGGTACTTTTGACATAAAGTATCTGGATGATGATCAAGAGTGGGTTCTGATAGCTTGTGATGCCGACCTACAAGAGTGTCTAGATATTTCAAGATCATCGGGCAGCAACATAATTAGATTGTCAATACATGAAGCAATGGCCAATCTCGGGAGCTCCTGCGAGAGCACTGGGAATTTATAACTAGATTGTAAGTATTTAAACCTTAGAGCATCATTCTTATAGTCCTAGGACGCTAGAAGAGTGAAGATGTAGATTTTGGTTCCAAGAGGTTGCTTTTGTACCAAAGTTTTCCATGCAAGTTGCATGCAATTTTACCAGCGTTAACTGTTAATATTTGTATGTCAATTTCAACGGTCATTGTGAAAATCATAACCGCATTTTGATTGCCTACACTGGTTTTAGTCTCTAGAGTTCAAACATTTTCTTTGCTGCTGGTAGTCATAACTGGCTGACCTTTGTGCATCCTTTTCATTTCGATGTCAAATCTCAAGTTGTTAAATTGCATGCTTTGACTTTTAGAAACAAATGGAAGCAAAGAAACAATGCAATACTTCCAATCTAGTGACAAAACCCTTGAGAGTAATTGACAATTTACAGAGGAAAATATAACCTCGTAAGTCACAAACATAACACATTATGGCATCAAGATACAAGGTCCTAGGCATTTAAAACACACAAACTTCAGTTTCGAACAAAAGGTTGTAGCAAGAGACGACCTCTTGATTCTTGCATCATAGTATGGTCTATATAGACAGAAAAAAAGACCATTTCTAGTGGCTGAATAAAATGTGATAGCCGGTAAGTAAATATGTTGAGTCCTACGAAGGTACGATGATGATCGGATGGGTGCAGAGACCAAGTGCATCATGCTACATTGATCTCAGAGCCATGATGACCAGTTTGAAGTGTGGTACCAATCTTCCTTGGGTCACTACACACAATTACTTCAGACATATCAACTTCTGTCATGTCTGCTTGTTTTCTTGCTGCTTTAATCCGTTGAGTGGACCTATAATAGCGGGCATACAATAGCAACTGGACCATCGAAAACAAAGTGCCCAGCCCATTTGGAATCTGATTCCAAAAACACAAAAAAAATAAAAACGTACCAAAGATATTTTAGAAGGCAATCGAAGGGTTAAAAGTAAAGAAATCAGCTCAGTCAAATTTGTACTACACCCATGTCCCTGCTTTCAACATATTTTATTGAAAATATTTCATCCACTCATTAAATTATAAATTAAAAGCCCTCGCCAACTTGGAAATCTTATAGAACTATGATTTGATATTTGATTCGAATATAATTACCTTTTTAATAAATTTTTAGCCAGATTTGTTTGTGTAAAACTCAGTATGACCTATTGAATACTGATATGTTTCAGATAATATCAGAAAATATCTAAACAGAAAAATTTAGTAGAACTTTTTGTCACATCCGACTTGTGTAACTTTAACTTGGAAAATTTGATAAATATAATTAAAGATGCGTTGTAGGATTACTGTAAATTCTAAAATAATAACTTACGTTATAAATTAGTAATCGAAAATTATTTGATAAGTAAATTAAAACTCATTGTCAGATTAGCACTGAACTCACAATGAAACCAAAATGTGTTGTAATACTCAATAATCACTTACCAAGTTGATCAACATACACTTTTGGAAAATAAAAACTTACCAATATATATATATCCGCGGCAAAAACCCAGTACTAAAAAGGCAACAACATTACACACTACAGAGTGACTAAAAACTGGAACAATGCAGAATCCAGCAAGTAAAAGTCTTGGGTGCAACCATATATATATTATCGAACATCCCCCATTAAGACCATTTTAGGTGGTAAATTTTACCGACACGATTTTAATGAGAAATGCATGTGCATCCTGACACATATAAGACTAGAGAAAGAGAAAATGATAAGAACTTACTGCAATATATTTATCAAAGGGGAGGAAGGAATAAATAAACCAAGCAACACCACTACCGAACGAAGCAAGAGAGAGGAAAAATGGCATGTACTCCACACTTTTTGTAGTAATCACTAGTTTCTGCACCATTAAAAGTAAACAAAAAATAATAAGTAAACCAAACAAGAGTAAGTAATTATATTATCGTCAATCAACATATTTAATATTTTTTATATGTTAGGATATAATAGTAAATGATTGTAATTGTAATTATAATGATTTACAGGTTTCACAATCCCAGTATCAATCAACATTTGTAATACTTTTATATTAAGATATAGCTGTAAGCGATCGTGATTACAACTGTAATAATTTATTAGTTTCACAACCACGATGTTCGTGCTAAAGAATGATTCGAAGATGAGAAGACTAACCATGACGGATAATGGAGAAGCATACATCATGATGTTGAACACAATGCAAAGTATGCCAACAACCATGGAGCGTTTCTCAGTAGTGTGAAGTAGGGTTAGGGCCACAATGAGAAGGAGGGCGATGAGTATGAGCTCAACAAGCAAAACCATACAGATTTTAAGCCTCTTTTTTTTGTCTGAGTAGAACAAGAATGTGCCAATGTAGAAACATTCTAAGACCGTGCCGCCGGCGTTAATGGTCAAGACCAGGATGGTATTTGGGTGTACCATTGGCAGTCCATACATGACCCACACCATACAGTTGACTAGGGTTGTCAAATATGGAAATGGTGAAAACTGCTCCACTGACCCTTTTTTCATTATTTGAATAAAAGTTGGCCTGCACACAAAATTTTTGTTATAACATTTTAGGCACGTTTTAAGAGAAACATTTAACATGTGGTTAGTAGGTAGATGTTATAGTCAATATCGTATGTTGTAAATATGAAACGCATATTAAATGCTTGTTATTTATGGTGATTTATTGAATTAGGAAGTACATAGGGTAGATAAAAAAGTTTGGTAAATATAGGTGAGTTATTAGATTATTGAAAACAGTTTGACTTTAAATATAGATGTAAGTTGATTTATGTTCTCACTTAAAATGGCATACTAAGAGCATCTCCAATGAGGCTATGGATTGTAGAAAAATAAAGTGTCATGTAGGATTGTGTGAAAAAAACCCTCTCCAATGCAAATGTCAACCTTCACTGTTAAGCTGACTTGGCAAAAAAAAAAATCAACACTGTGAGGATGACTGTCTACATGTAGAGGGCCTGTTAGACATGCTGACTTAGCAACTCACATTGAATGCTCTCTTCAATGTGTGGATTTTAAATAGAACCATTGGAGACCATTTTTTGGTTTGACTGTCTATCAATACCATGTAAGAAGCAATTGTCTTGACATTGATGACATGACAATGGATTGTGAAAAACAATTCATAGCCCCATTGGAGATGACTGTGGATTGTAGAAAAATAGAGTGTCATGTAGAATTGTGTGAAAAAAAACTTTCTCCAATGCAAATGTCAACCTTCACTGTTAAGCTGACTTGGCAAAAAAAAAAAATCAACATTGTGAGGATGACTGTCTACATATAGAGGACCTGTTAGACATGCTAACTCAGCAACTCACATTGAATGCTCTCTTCAATGTGTAGATTTTAAATAGAACCATTGGAGACCATTTTTTGGTTTGACTGTCTATCAATACTATGTAAAAAGCAATTGTCTTGACATTGATGGCATGACAATGGATTGTGAAAAACAATTCACAGCCCCATTGGAGATGCTCTAATATTTTTTTTACCATCAATTTTTTTCAAGAATAATTATAATTTACTTGTTATGGAAAAATATTCGTTAACGCTTTTAGTTGCGGCCGTCCTCTCAACATAATGTTGATGAAAAGCCAAAGAATAACCTTCATTTTACTCTCGTCAAAAGATGTGCTTCTGATGTGGAAGGCCTTTTTTTTTAAAAAAAATTTCTTCTTTCTAAATTCTAGATGAAACTGCGGCTGGAAGTTGAGAAAATAAACAAAATCACTGTCCTAAACAATAGCATAATAATAGTAAAGATTTGCAAAAAAAAAAAAACATAAGACATTTGACTCTTTAAAAAAAGGACAAAAAAAAAGCGACCTTTTAATTTTAAATTTAGATATAGTTTTATTACAAATAAAAATTATGATATAAGTTTAAAATTTAATTAAAAAATCTTTAAATATGTATCAAAAATCTCCATATGTAATGATTTTATTGCAAATTTGAGTTAAAAAAATATCTACATGCACCAAAAATCCGTTGTATACAAGTGTTTTATTGAAATTTAAAGCAGAAAGGTTGTTCCTTTACTAAAAAAATCAAATCTCAGGGACTTATGGCAAATCATCCATCATAATGAACGAAGCTTACATTGGTGACAAGAATAGAAACCCTGAAACGATGTTCCCTGCAAATAAGAGAAAAAAACACCCACATCAATTTAATCAAACAGAAATATAAAAATTAAAAAAAGGAAAAAAAGAATAACAAGCAAAATGAACACAAAAAATAAGAAAAATTCATGGAGTTCAAAGAAGCGAAAAAGATATGAAAAAAAAATACATGCATGCCTCTGGTGTAAAAACAAATGAACACATATATGCATAAACCTAGCCATTATTGATAAGTACTTTGTTGTCTAGAGAAGCTTCTAAAAAACAACCCACCTATGATACCGACCACATTTCGAACAATTTGCACTGTTGTTGAAACCATGGATGCAAGCTTAAGAAGGAACAGGTAGAAGATGGAGAAGCAAAGCAAGAGGGAAACTAAAAGCACTTTTCAAGTAATTGTGAAGACTAGAGCCTGAAGAGAGAGAGACCATTTGAAGGCTCTATAAATAGAGATAGAGGTGTCACGCTAAGCTGAGGTGAGGTTTGGTGTGGGGCTGTTCTCTTATATGATTTTTTCTTCTTTGAAGTTAACATGCCCCGGGTTCGAATTGTGAATTGTCCACCCAAGTAGGTGATATCAAAACAAAAAGAAATTATGGCGAGTGTATCCAGTCTGGCTGATCACGTTCATGACATGGCCTTACTTGGCTCTTTTAAATAGTCGCAAGTACATGAATCTATTATGGAATAGATTATATAACATAGAGATGAATAAAATATTAATTTAATTCTAATTTTAACGAAATTTGATGGGATTGATAAAATATTGATACTATGTGATTGAATTAAAAATGATTATGTCTATTATTTAGTATATTATGAGATTAGAAAAAAAATTATGTATTATATTATTTTTATAAAATAAAACCAAAAATTTTTTAATATTATTTTGAAAAGTAAAATCTAACTCTAAAAAATTAATTTTTTAAAATAATATCTATTTTAGAATTATTATTAAAATATATATTTATAATATTTTAATAAAATATATAAAAATAATATCAAAATAAATTTTATGTATTATATAATTAATATAAGAAAGGAAAGAAAATAAATTAAAGCAAAAATGTTTTATGTTGGTGGAATAAAATGGTTGTATGAGATTGAAGAAATTCAATCCCATATAACCATCAAACAAGATATTGAATTGAAATTCAGTTTCAATCCATTCCATTTAACAAACACACCCTATGACTTGAAATGATAAAAAGTGCTTTTGTGAAGAGAAAAAAATAAAATGCTTTTGTTTGTTGCACTGCTATCGCGAAGCAGCTGCTCAGACCAAAAAATATATATATATATATATATATATATATATATATATGTACAGGTTTCCAGCAGGCCTTGTTTTGCTCAGTAGGAGTTATTTGCAGTTACACGAAAATGGCAATTGATAATTGTCGGTCAACTGCCAATTTTTAACATTGGATTTAAGTAATGCCTATCTAAAATCTATGCAGTTTTTAATGTCTCGTCTGTGATCGGTTACATAGCTAGTAGCTACCCTTGTTAAGGATCAATATTAGTGGAGTCATGTTGGATTGTGATAAAGTTGGATTTTTTTATTTACCCCTTATTGTTTGTAGCATAAGGGGCAAGATGTTGTTTTGAATGGGGATATAATAGGGTTTTCCGTAACTTTTGTTGTGTTCTTTAGTCTTTTACTAACAGAGTTTTTAACAAAAAAATTAATATCTTTTCCATTTAACTAAAATGAATTTTAAATTAACAGATTGTTTGTTTGTCAATATATTTATAAAAGAGCTTTATTAATGATTTTTTTTTTTTAAAAAAAAGGAAAGGTATAAGCTTGAAATGAAAAAACTGTGCTAAAATTATCTAAAATAATTTAAGAGTATTTGAGATATTTTGTTTCATTTATGAAAAAGTTTCAAAAACGATGTTTCATAGAAGTCCAAATTAGAATTTAGGATGATATTTCAAAGAGCTTTTTCGATATTTAAAAAGTTTTTCTTGGAATGATATCAAACATTGAAAAAGCTTTTGACATGATAAAGCCTATTTTCATCACTACCAAAGCACACACTAATGAGATAAACGTAAAGAGATCCAAAAATTTTGGGTATAAAAAGACAAGATGCAACATGTGTGTAACATGTTGTGTTATAGTTGGTAATGGATTGAATAGCATGTGATTGGGTTTTTTAGGTATATGGTGAAATATGAGCCGTTGAATTTGATCAACTGTGAATATCATGATGTTGAACAGGTGGGTCATGGTTAGGATGTGAGTTGGACATACAAATAATGTTGCAAATTTGTCATATTGATTTTTTTTTTTTGAAATATTATCATATTGAATTTTCATTATATTTTCAATAAGGAGATTTGCTTTTGAGATTTTTCAATATTTGTTTTTACATTGTGCTTGGTTTGGTATTAGTAATTTTTCACTGAACATAAATCCTCATTCTGCTATAATTAAAAATTCGAACTTGAAATAGATCAACAAAGAAAAACAATGATAATTAGATATCTTGCCTTTGTTATTTTTGGAAGAAAAATAAGTAAAGTCTCTCTAATTTTCTATAAATTTACGAGACTATAAAGGTCTCTATACTTTTTTATACAATAATCTCAAGAATTTCAAGAAAAATATTGATAATAACTTTAGAGGCGGTTTACGATAAGCTCAAAATTTTCAAGCGAGATTCGATACTTTTAAAAAGATTTTATTAACAAATTTAAAAATTTAAGAACTATTTATAATGAAGTGAAAATGAGACCAAGTTCTAGTATGTATGCTTGTGATCTAGACCATATCCCAGTCAAATTTTATTTATATATATTTTTTGTAAAATCATGTGTATATAAAATGTGACTAATTAAATATACACTTAAAGGAAAAAAAAAAGTCAATATCAAATTAACTAGTAGTTTTTTTTTTTTTTTTTTTTTTTTTTTTTTTTATCCATAAACCTAATTCAGGCCACACTAAAAAAGAAAAAAAAATTTCTGGCTGCACAACTTAGCATATTATCTATGTTTCATTTTTCTATAATTTGTATGCCTGATTAGTGTATAAATTTATATATATATATATATATATTCTAGACATTATAATAAGGTTCCAATAAACATACCCAATCTCTTTCAAAATAATAATAATAATAACATACCCGATCAAATTGAGCTTTATAACAAGAATGTGACTACAAAATGAAAATATTGCTTTTGAGTTGGGAAAATTTCAAAGTAGAGAAAATCAGGTTCTTTGTATTTAGGTTGCTTTTGAAACTTAGCAGATTAGGCATAGATTAGGCACTTACATATCTTTGGGTGAAAGTTAGGCTTATGTGTGTGTAACATAAATTTTTTGATTAATTTTGTTGAAACATAAGAGTGACACAGAATGTATACATCTCATGCACATTCTCTTCATTTCCAAATCATGAAGACCAAGTAGTGTTTGCATAGGATACCACTAGTTCAGTTTAGCTAATCTCTCATTGATCTTAGGTTCCAATTTAAGAATTAAGTCCATAATTATTATGTTAATTTTGAAATCAATTAGAAAGAACCAAAAGTTGTGAAGTTTTTTAACGATAAAAATTAACTGAACATAAATATATTTATTCGATCCAATGCAAATTTCATTACATGTTGATGATATTTCAAAAGAATAAATACCAAAACTATGTAAGTTTCATATCAATGAAAAATTTTGATTTTTAGTATTTGCCCTTCAAACTTGTCTTACATGAATTGCAATTGAATTTGTAATCACAATTCAACCAAATACTGCTTAAATGTTTTTTGCAAACTGATTTTAGATATATACATTTGGTTATAAGTACTTTTCTAAGAAGTACTTTTTATTCATTCCCATTCTCATGAAACTGAACTCAGTAGTACTCTTTGTTTAAAACTCATTTTTAATATGCAAAGAACACTTTGAAAGACACCATATAACTGTTAACTCCTTTATTCCATTAGAAACGTCTACATACCTTAAAGAAGTATCTGATGATTGGGACATTGAACTTTTGTCGCTTACCAACATGCATGAACTCTCTGATCAGCTAGCTCTAAAAGTCAAAAGTTTCTTAATTTATTCATCTTCCCTAATCTTTCTTTACTTCTGCTTTTAAGCATATAAAATTCTCCTGTTTCAACAGCATGTTACATGTTGCTATATGTTCTATAGTTTTTATAATAAAAACAATAGATTTAATGGATTCTATGAGATTAATCAAATCTTATCATTTCACCTCTCTTTTTTCTCCTAGAAATCCGCATGTATTTATCTCTCTATTTATTAATTTTAACAAGAATGCAATAATCGAAAAAGATATAATCTCATAAATCATAATATAAAGAAAAAACCTCTCTCACATGCTATTCAATATATATGAAAAAAAAAAGTACAGTACTGATCCTGACTTGATGAATATAGATCCTCTATTGGTTCAAGCTTTTACATTTGAGCATATATAAACATAATGCTACATATTAAATTTCTAATTCTTATAATAATAATGGAATGGATTTTGTGAGAATCTTTTCATTTCTTTTTTTTTTTTCGGATTACAATTCAAAATCTATTATCTCACCGTTAATTTTAACAAGAATAAAATTAATAAGAATTTAATGAACACATATTCCTTTTAAAAATAAAGATTAGTTATTAATTAATCAACAAAGAATAATAACAAAATTTATTTGCGCCGCGATATCTTCAAAAGTATCAATAAGTTTGGATCTAAAGGCTTACATAATGTATAGGTCACATCTTTAAATTCCTCGGGAGTGACAACGCGAAGTAAGAGAATGGTTGTTCTTACAAGAAAGCAAAGACAAGACATAAACTAGACAAGAGCTTGGCTCTCAATCAACGGTGGATCTTCCATCTTAATTGGTGCATGAACATATTCTTCTCGTCACCTCCTTTTATAAGGCCTTTACTGAATCAAGTTCTGATAGAGATTCTACCCACTTTCCAAGCCTGAATAATTTTAAGGGATAAATCTAATATCCCCCCTGTAGTTTGATATAATGGCCAAAAAACCCCTTACCTTAAAAAATCGCTACAGACCCCCTTCTAGTTTATAAAAATGATCAAAAAACCCCCTCTTGTTTATTAAAATGGTCAAAATACCCCTTACCGTGAAGTTGGACGTCAGGTATCAATGTTTGACCGTTAATTAGAAAGGGTAAAACTATCAATTCAATATAAATAGATTATATTTTTTTAAAATAATTAAAAATATAAAAATAAAAAATAAAAAATATATAAATTTATTAATAATTTTTAAAAAAATTATGTCCACCGTCCATCATGTTGATGGACGGTGTACATAATTAAAAACAAAAAATAAAAAAATAAAAAATAAAAAAGAGCAGCTCTCTCATTCTCTCTCTCTCTCTCTATCTTTTTCTCTCTCTCTGATCTCCGACGCCGATCGCCCTCCCTCCTCCGCTCTTTGCCTGCCGCCATCCCCTTCGCTCTCCAGTCTCTTCTTCTTTTTCTTCTTCTCCTCCTCCTCTTCTTCTCCTTCTCAAACCCCCATCATCTGGGTTCGGAAATCGAACCCAGACGCTCGCGTCTGGGTTCGATTTCGAACCCAGACGCGAGCTTCTGGGTTCGATTTGGAACCCAGACGCTCGCGTCTGGGTTCGCAGTCGAACCCAGACATCGAACCCAGACACGAGCGTCTGGGTTCTGGGTTCGCATCTGGGTTTGAAGTCGAACCCAGAAGCTCGCATCTGGGTTCGACTTCGAACCCCTACGCGAGCTTCTGGGGTTCGACTTCGAACCCGGAAGCTCGCGTCTGGGGTTCGACTTCGAACCCAGACGCGAACATCTGGGTTCGACTTCAAACCCAGACGCGAATTTCTGGGTTCGAAATCGAACCCATATGATGTTTGTGGTGATTAAATGTTTGGTGTAATTGTGCTTGGTGTATTGTTGATGATATTTGATGTTTGTGGTGATTAAATGTTTATGTTTCTGTGTTTGTCTGTTTGATGCTGCTGGTGAAGATTAGTTCCAAGCATATTCTAGCTGCTGGAAACCCAGAAAATGGGTATTCACTCACCGGAAAATGAATAGGAATTTTTTTTTTTCAATTTTATTTTAGTTTTTTTTATAATTTGTTTTGTCTATAATATGAGGGGCAAGATTGTCTTTTTGCATACTGTCAATGTCAGGGTGTACTGTTCAGTAACAGAATTAACAGAAGGGGGAAAATGGGATTATGTCAAACTACAGGGGGGTCCATAGAGCTTATATCAAACTACAGGGGGGAAATTAGATTTATCCCTAATTTTAATAATAACAACAATCGTGCTAAAGCAACGAATGAAGACAAAATTATGCATAAAAATAGTAATATACAAAACGAATATGATTACTTTTTGATGCCACAGACTTTCTAGATTTGGAAATGGCACCCCAATACAGTTCCTTGTTTGTCCTCTTCTTGTGTGCTTGTTCTTCGTTTTATCCTATTGAGAATATTTACGGGCACAAAAGGCCTTGAGTGTTTAATCCATTGATGGGAGGTAGCATCTTTGTAGTATGACACCTAGCTCTTATATTATGCTTCTTTTCATTTCTTTTAATTTATTAATTTTTTGATGTTATTAAGAATCATCAATGTATAAAAGTGATATAACACGGATTTAAAAGAGAAAATGTTTTTAGATGGTTTGGTAGAATCATCCAATAATTATTGGAAACATTCATATATTGATGCCTCAAGAATTTTTGGTACAATATTATTATTGTTATTTTTATTCCACCATTAATTATTACTGTTTCGTTGGCGTATTGTCAACTATAAACAGCGAAAAACTGTGGAATTTTTGTAGGGGAAAATGAGGTAACTTTGGCAAACTATGTCTGACTAAATGAAGATGAAAGCATACATTAATGATGGAGAGTGATTCGTGGGGTTGTTAAAAGTATTTGCATAGAAAAATGATGAAGAAGGATTTTAAAGTTTGTGGATAGTGGATTAGTACAAGCACCATTCAAATTGGATTGGGACATGCAAAGTTTTCGTAAATAAATCAGAAGGAAAAAACTTGATTTTACGGAAACAGAATTAGAGTAAGACAAAACAGAAGTTGAGGTGGTCTGAGTAATAATTCTATTTAATTTAGATTGTATCTTCATTCTCAGCTTTAAAACTTGTAACAGTTCAAAAGAAATAATAAAATGACGTAAAAAGAGTTCCAATAAACTTACAATCAAAGAGAATTATTATTGAAACTCATGGTAAAAAGGGTTACAATAAACTTACAATCAAGGAAGATTCTCTTATTGAAACTCATGGTAGTTGTAAGAATTATTATCTAGCACATCATAAGACACCGTACATAATTTTATCTTTAAATTCATGCATACTAGTATTTTCTATGAACTTAGATTTAAAATGTCTTCATAGTTGATAATCTTTTTAAAGGAATACATACCTATATTAAACAGACGAACATGCCAATAGACATATAAATGATATAATACATGTATTGCATCGAAACTTAATTCTCTCATAATTTTTTGAAAGATCATAAGTATACATCCTATGGTCAAAATAGAAATTAGCACAAATTCTGGAAGAATGGCTCCTTGCCCATCAGCATCTCAGAGGAAAATTTCACATTATAACATAATTCTCTGCACAAATAATTCAAATCATGAAATGATAAAATCTAGACTGCCACCAGGGTATAGGCAAATACACGAGCATTGCAAACAAAGACATAAAAACATGATCTTCCAAATTTATTCATTCAGATCAGTGTTCTTCTTTTTCAGCCAACAAATTAAAGGGCACAACACAGGCATTCAATTGAAACAATACAAGAAGATAGCAAAAGAGAAATCAAATGGGGATTTGAAAACCCAAAAGACCGAAAACTCACCAGATTACAACTTTGACACTATACATGATTCTCTATGTTACAGAATGTGCACGGGTGGAATGTGAATTGATACGGGTAAATAAATGGTCGTATTTCTGTTTTTCGTTCTTTTTTTTTTTTTCAAATTCTAAAACCCAATCCAGGCCATCTCTTTGTCCCCTCTTTCTTTGTCCTCCTTGAGTTGCGATCAATGAGGTTCTCGAGCGATTTGGCCTTTCTGTTGCGAGCCCTGCCAGCTTCTTTAAGAAGTTCAGCTAGTCGGTTCTTTTCGTCCTCAAAATCAGGGTTTGCGATTCCAAGCTTCTCTTCTCTCAGTTTAAGAACGTATTCCAAGATCTCAATGGCATCTTCTACTCTGCAAAGATTTCATCAAGAAGAAAGTTCAGTAGGAGAAAACTGTATATATTTTGATTTCCATCAGTACATTGATTGAATTACAAACAAATCAACAATTCAAACACCTTAACTAGATGCATTCCCAGTATAATCCCTCCACATCAAAAGTAGAGAGTGAAAAGGATGAAGCTAAAAAGAATCCGCATCATATAAAACACTAGTCCTAAACATCATTGTTAAGTAACCAATAATAGTAAACTAGTACATAAAGGACTAAAGTCACTAAACGATAGAATTAAGGTCTAAAACACACCCTCAAGAGCAAGAACAAGAAGTTTGTTAAATGAATCAAACCCAAACACACATATCCATTCAATTACCAAACAAGCTCATATATAAAGGCAAAACATTAAGCTCTAACACACCCTCAAGTGCAACAGCAATAAGCTTTGCTAAATGAACCAAACCCGAACACAAATAACCATTCAATTGCAAAACAAACTCATAAATATAGGCAAATACAGTCACATGGGTTACTTGAATTCATGCATTCTTGGTTAAACTAATTTTGATCCATGTTAAGTAACCACTAAACCCAAAAGCTTTATATATTAGGATAGTGTGTGTATACAATATTAAGCTCTAACATACATCATAAAACTAAGCATCCACCACAAATCAAACTTCAAATTTCTACATGTAAGACATCTTTGTAAAATTGATATTGATGACAGCATAGGAAACAACGGTGGAAGAACACATCATAATCATACATAATTCACCCTGATACAACTCAACAAACGTACATACACCGTACTGTTCTATCACTCATTGCATAAATAATTCAGGTAGAGGAAGAAAAAGTTAAAAGCTCAATTTCTCCACAGATCCATCATGAAGGTGTGACGACTTCTCAGCACAGACCATTCTGTTGCTGAATATCTGGAAATTCGACTCTGCCACTTTTGGTGGCATAAACAAGACACGAAAACAAATCCTCACCATGATGCTATTAAATTATTTACAACTGTACAAGCCAGGACAGAATCAAAAGACAATTTTGATATTGGTATTCCAGACAAACCAACCACCACCTAGCAGCTTCAGTACAAAAGAGGCAGAATAGTTCAAATTGATAAATTACCTTCCCATTGCATCATATGTAGCAGCAAGATTACTATACACTCCAAGAGTATCTTGATGACAAGGTCCACACTCTTTTTCCAGTATTGCTCTGGCTTCCTCAAACAATTCAGCAGCCTCATCTATCTTGAACAACTGTACACAAGCCAATCCCATCTGGTTCAACACAACTCCGAAGAAGGGCGACTTCCTCTCCCCACTTGCTCTAAGCTTTGCTATAGCACTCTCAAAAGAGTGCCTCGCTTCCTCATACCTTCCAACCATGTAAAACATCACTCCCATCCGTGATTCAATTCCCGCAACTGTGCTCTGTTGTCCAGGTTTATCCTCCAGCAATTTCATTGCCTTTTGCAAAAGCTTCAGTGCCTCCTCTGGCTCATCCACAGACTCATAAATGGCAGAGATTTCAGTCAATCCACCAGCAATCTCTTCAGCTGTGGTTCCAGGCACAGGTTTTGCATATATCCTCAGAGCATTTTCACAGTAGGACTTCGACTCACGGAGCTTTCCAGTCCTGTGGTATAGGTCAGCAAGGCGTACAAAGACGGAGGCAACCAAAGGGTGATTGTCACCTTTTGACGATTTAAAGACAGTAAGAGCCTTTTGGTATGCGAAGACAGCCTCATCAAAACGGCATAGAGACATGTAAATGTTGCCAATGCTGACATCAATAGCAGCAACCTCATTATCTTGTCCATTAGCAATCATAGCCATACTGGCAAGAACAAGGTGCTCAAGAGCCGCTTCATAATCTCCCTTTGCCTCGCATACAAGAGCCATCAGCCGGCGGTCAGCTGCCTCTTCAAGAGACGCTGGCTCACTGTGCACGCGATGAATTTCAAGTGTCTTCTTGCACAATTCTTCAGCTTTATCAAATTGCATTGCCTGAACTTGAGCCTCAGCTAAGTACCTGTCATTTTTATAAAACGGAAACCATCATATTAATTGTGACATGAGGACAGACCAAATGAAAAAGACGATCAAAATTACGCCAACCAAAAATTTGACGACAAAACAAAAACGAAAAGTAATCAACCCAACTTATAACAATATCAGTCCTTTCCCAGAAAAACAACTTACCGACTCAATCAAGTAAAGAGAATTTTCTTTTTTATCAAAACCATATAAACAATACACAAACTTTATCTTATAATAATATATACGCCACATTTCTTTTAAACGAATTATATACTAAATCTCTACCACCAAAATATAATCTAACCTACATAACCAATTCTATGAATTTATTTCCTCTAACTACACAAGTCACATTCTAATTGGCCAAAATTTTAGCTAAAAGAAAGAGAGAAAAATTAAAAAAAAAACCTGCAAGTCTCTCCGACTCTTGGATCAGTATCACCCAAAGCTTCGATCTGGATCTTCAAGCCCTCCTCATAACAACCAATCGAGCGATCCACCTGCCCCAGCATCGAATACGTGTCACCCAACTGCATGTACCCGGAGAACTTCGCCAGCGCATGATCGGCGCCGCGCGTCACGTCCGGCACTGCAATCGCTCGCTCTAGTACAGGAACGGCTTCGTCGAATCTTCCCAGGCTACAGTAGATCGCCGCCAGCACGTGCAGGCTCATCGCGTAGTCCAGGCTCGGCTCGGCTTCGCCGTCGGCTTCGGCGGCGGCGGCGGCGCACCGCTCGAATGACTTTGACGCGCGGACGGCGTAGTCGAGAGCCTTGTTCGGTCCCTCGCCCGACGCGATCGTGTCGCGCGCGAGCTTGAGGAGGAACGGACCGAGATCTGGATTGTCGAGGGACGCATCGACGGAGGCGGAGTCCGGCGGCGGCTTCTTGTTACCGGACCGCGACGCGGATGACGTGGCCGTGGGGCTGGGCTTGGAGCGGGAAGGCGACGGAGAAGGAGGTTTGGGCTTGGAGGTAGGGGCCGGAGTGGAAGGCTGTTCGGGTCGGATCTCGGGGACGACGATCCGCGGAGGGGGCGCGTCCGAGGGGGTTTTGACGGAAACTAAACCGGGCATGATGTTGGGTTATTGGTTTCGGGTTTGGTTACTGGATCCGAGTGAGAATATGTGATTTAAAAGCGAGAGAGAGAGAGAGAGAAAGAGAGTGCGTTTGTGAGAGTGAGCAGTGATTGAAAGACTACAACATTTTACCATTCTCAACTCGCAGAAACACATCAGATTCAGATGAGAGTCTTCGGGGGGTAAAATGGTGATTCCATGGATGCACGTGACAGTAACGTTATTGTATGTGGGGTAAAATGGGAATTTTGCTGGTAACAGTAACTGCTTTTTGTTTTTGGGTAGGTTATTTCGTTTGTCGTTAACCGCCAAGACTAACTATTGTCGTTTTGGGAGAAACCTACTGCGTTTCGTGATGGCAGTTTCGTAAATTTAAAGTTTACAACATTATATAATTTTAATATCTTATTCCCCCACACGAAAAATCAATTGGGAAATATAATACTTCAAATTTTAGCTTCTAATGTCTTGCAGCTTTGTAGTAATATAGTGCATGATTCATATGATCTTTAGTGTCTGGCTGTTGACGATGGGCATCACTTTCTCCATTATATATTGTAATTGACTACTTGTCAATTAGAAGAATAGCAAATATATGAAATGCAAGAAAGAAACGTATCACGATAATGGCGCACAATATCATTTTATTTTATATTATATAGTCCAACAGGCCAGTTCTGGTAAAGTCTCACATACATGCATTATTATTACAATTCTTTATATACAAAACAAAGCAAACTTAAATCAAATGCAATATACAAGACTGTTATATAATATCCTGTGGCCTGTAGAGTGTTGACTTAAAATGAAGCTATAGCTTATTGTTCCTCATATTTTGATATATAAATCAAGAAGAGGCATGAAAGTGGGGCAACTAGTAGTTCAGCCTCCAGAGCTGGCTGCCACCGTGGCCGCGCCGCCCACCCTAGCACGCCTCAGCCTCCTTTAGGCTGGTGTTTAGGATTGGGCTCTGGATTCTCATAGTCCGCTACAGTGGCTTTGATCGCTATAAGCTTTCTCAGGTTCAATTCAACATAGCCCTAAGAGATCAAGACTTTTTTATTATGTGTTAGCTAAAAAATGAAAACCGATCGATTGAGAACATGCAACTTGTTGAATTATAAACTACCATGCATATTAATATGATTAAATTTTATAGGTCATCGTTATTCCTTTAATATTAGATCTAGCTAAAGTTAAAAACTATAATATATAAAATCAAGATTTCACATGCATGCATTTATTTTACCTCACTTGATGGGTTAGCTGGATTCTCACCATCAACGAGGCCTCTGGCTCTGCCTACATGAAAAAAAAAATGGAAACAGATATATTATTGTTATCATATGATTGCTATATTATCTATTGCCTGACGTTCAGATATCAAATCTTAACATTCCTAATTATAATAAGGATAAAATTTATGTATCTGTTGATAGCTGAAAATTCAATATTCAAAATCTGACAAAAGTCCAAACTCCAATAATTTTCAATTGTATAACTATATATTCATGCAAATTTTTACAGATTTATATACACATACCTCATGAGGAACTAATTATCTTACCTGTAGATGGAGCTATGAAGATAAATAATAGAAGAAAGAAAATTAAAAATTTAGTTTTGGGATTCATCATAATAGGAGTACTTGTGTGCTAGATATTGGTGATCAGAAGCGTCTGGATTTATAGTGAATGGGAGAGAGGAGAACGGCCAGAAAAATTCTGTTCACATTGCAATCTGCACTCAATAGCATAGCAGAATAATAACAATGAAAATGCAATCCATTAGCAAAGTCAACTGCTTTAACTTTCCGTCACCCCAATTTTAATGCTCTTGGAGATGCATTCCCTGGGGTCAAACACAGCCATTTTGAGGGTGGTTGCCCGCTAGCTACCTAGTTTTTTGTCTACATTTCTATAGCTAGTTTCAGCCACATATATTTTGTACAGATTTAACAATCCAATTATGGATAAAAGGTAGTATACTCGTTGGACAGTAAACTATGACTCCATTCACTTTCTTTCTTGTTAAAGTGGTAAGTTCTATTCTCAATTATCCTATTTTATAACACTTTCTCTTTCATTTGTGATCGGTTTTTACCTCATTTAATATGAATTATTCCCTTTTATCTTTTAAAAATAAATTTTCGGATCATACCTTAAAGTCATATTCCAGTTAGTTTTAAAAAGATTTTTGGTTAAGTATCAATACTAAAAAAAAAAAAATTCCATTATTTTATATACATTTTAGATTATTAGATTATGATATCATATTAGATACCATCTTAATTTATAAAGTGCATGTCTCCATCTAACATTTGAAAAGATGCAGGGTTGACCAACCCTTCTTTCATTTTATTAGTATTTTGGTAGATACCCATTGTTTATAATTACATCACTCAAATTTGTCTTTATTACCAATTAATTATTACTTACAGGAATTTAGCTGCAAACACTATTTCACGACTTAATAAGTCAAGAAACCAAGAAAACAAATTTTAATTAAGTTGCAACTATTGTACATGGGAGCACTTCTAAATTAAATAAACTAAACTAATTGCAACCATGCAAATGTTTCAGCATAGGTTGCGTCTAAAATTAAACCAATTCTTTTTTCTTGGTGGACGACTTGGAAATAGACAACAGTAAGATCCTATGTATAATTTCAGCATACACACATTATGGCTAATTAATGGATTACTTAATCTCTAATTAGTAGGTGGACGAAATGATGGCTTTTAGTGATGTTTGTCAACTAAATTCGAATAACCCAACTACCAAACTACAAAATTCTGCATATTC
Organism: Nephelium lappaceum; assembly: GCA_021234005.1. Taxonomy (NCBI): domain Eukaryota; kingdom Viridiplantae; phylum Streptophyta; class Magnoliopsida; order Sapindales; family Sapindaceae; genus Nephelium; species Nephelium lappaceum. The sequence goes on from CM038007.1 coordinate 18,507,134, forward strand.
CAACGTTAACAGAGCGAAATGACCAACAACCATAATAAGGATGAAGTGTTGAAATCTCATGCAGGATTAGAAGAATTTATAATTAAATTTTTCAAAGAAAACCAACATGAGACAGTAAAGATAAAAATAAAATCGTATAAATAAACATATTGTTGTATACTTGATATATCGTATAATTGTACTGCATTGATTCTAAATTGTATTGTATGAATTAATATTGATAAAATTTAATATTTGAGATACTTAGTATTCATCTTTTCAAAGAATCAGAATTTGTTATCTATAAAAAGAGATTATTTAGTGAAAATTACATTTCTATGAAAGGAATCAAGATAATCACAACCCATCACTGATAAGCTCCTTGGATGGATTATTGTCATGATAAATCTTATAAACATTTGAGTCTTATTCTAGCTTTTTGATGTCATTTTGTATGGTAATTAACAATGCCCATCCTGTATGCGAAAAGCCTCCCCCATGCATTAGAAATTGAACCCATTAATCAAACTTATTATTTTGTTGCCACTTTTATGAAATAATGATTTATATGGATATGGTGGCAGTCATGTCACAATAAGTACTCACAGCACCTGCCTAAAGTTGACCACCCAACTATTGCCAACTTTTAATTGTCATCATTCTTTAACAAGCCTGAGTGACAGCCAAACTCACACACATTTCTCTCTATCTGTAGCCAAAACATGTAATGGTATCTTAGGTATGATAACTTTCTATAAATGAAGATCTTCCAACAGAACAAGGAAATTGATCATTCATAAAATTTCATGCAGTGCAAAGGAGACAAATCAGAAATTCATGAAATTTTTTCATCATAGGAGGATATAAAAATGATATACTTTGTTGTGATAAAAGTAGTAGTTGGTAATACTTTGTTTTCAAGCCAATTTGTGCGGTGATGAGTTTTCTTTCAGTGATGATATATTTTGGAATTATGAGGGCATGACAATCGAGTGTGGCCTTAGCTTTAGATAAGGTAAAATTATCAGATGAAGATTATTAGTCAATCTGTCAAAATTTGGTTTACTGTCTATGAAAAATTAGTTCTTTAAGTGGTATATGGAGAGGAGATTCAGATTTCTGGGGCTATATTCTATACTTGACTAAAATGTAAATCAAGAGAGAGAGGATGACATCTACAATACATTTTAAGTCTAATGGTGATCACCAGCCTATGGTTGCAAACAAGGGAGTATATACTTTAAGTCTGTCTTGATAATTGTTACCAAAATCCATGACCATGAAATGTCTTCTCAAGAGCAAAACAACTGCAACTGTGGTATTAAAAAAAGGAAAAAAAAATCTTCTACCACTAAAATAATTTTGTTTATAATCAAATCTAAATAGAATTAAAATCAAGACATCCCAATTAAAAGAATGGAGAGATAATACTTTTATGAACTATTCCTAAGGATACATTGCAAATGATGTTAGATATGCTGATTTTTGGATAGTTGAAGAACAAAATTGATCATTGAAACCATGTATGTCTGCATTAAATATACTGAGTAACCAAGATAAGGTACCCCACCAGACCATATAATGCAGAAAGGAGAATATATATGGGTGTTAGAAGTTCAAAGCAATATTAATTGAGTTGGGTGCCACAGACCATTATTGCTCTGAGTACTCACAGGATGTTGTGTGGTCCTTGTTGCATAGAAAGAAAAAGCAAAAAAGATGATGGAAGCATGATAGTATTGCATGATTTCTGGGGCATTCAAAAATTCAATGTATATAGTTTCAAAAAAAAAAAAAAAATTCAATGTATATGTAGTAAGATATGGGATTGACAAATCTGGATGTTGTACAGAATATATTTGCCAGTACATGGGAGATGGGCCAGCCCATAATGAACATGATTGAACTTGGCCTAAGCAGAGGCATATAAAGTGGTAGGTCACACCTTGCCCTTGTTAAAGGCACCAAAGTGGGGCTTTTTTTATTGGTATACTGTTATTATTTGGAGGAAACTTAGCTGGAAAGGTGAGATTATGGAATCAACTAAATGATGTTTAACTGTGCCATTTTAAGCCAGAACAATGATCCATTCTTAATTCTTATCTTTTAATTGGTATCCAAAAGAAAAATATGACTAAAAATAAGAGTTTGACCATAAAATTAATTCAAAACATAATGTAACTTCAAATTAGAAATTAGAATATGATGTATAACTACTTTGATGTGGACCGTCTATGTATAATGACCTGCAATGAACTAATTAGAAATTTTAGATCTAGCAAGCGATACTCAATCACTCATCACTATTCAGCGAAAGTTATATCAAACTTGATCCCAAGAGGTCTAAAATTCAAGGTCCGCCATTATCTTTTAAAACATAAGGTATAAATTATAAATCTCTCATTAGTAGAAATTATCCTCTCTTCACTTATAAAAGTAATCATTTAGACTGCGATATGAATGACTCATCTCGACAAGTATCAAGTATCATCTGACTCGTAAGGTACCAACATTAAAATAATAATAATAATAATAAAGCAATAGTTTGGAAAATTATGAGATGGTTTCACCGACATTCATTCATCTACTCAGAGTGTAACAAGAATCACAACTATTTACCGGTTCAAGATGGGAGACATGCTACAAGATTAGCCAACCATTAGCAAAAACAACAGGTAGGCAATGTATCGTTATACACTGAAACAACTGTCATCGAAGAAACTCAGAAATGTTGAAAAAATGTGTGAAAAATGCGGCATTACTACACATTTCACAACAATAGATTTGAGATCATCTTGAATTATGTATGAGGATATACACAGCAAATGATAGAGGGTGGGTGAAAGTATAAGATTTGGCCCGACGGTCTAAATGTATACTCCATTAACAATACGCAAAAGCTATGCCAACTCTTGCAGCATCAGATGTGTAAGATAGTCGTCCGCCACCTCTAAAATCTAACTTGGAACGAAAAATATTGGCATCAGACATTTGCCTCACAAAACGGGTGAAACGAACCCAGTTATGATACTCAAACATGTTTTTATCCATCCTCACAAAGTTGAATGAGAATGAAGGCTTATCAAGGCCATCTGAATAGAACTTCGACATTTTAAGCACCTGTCGGAATGCTGTATCATCTAAACCAGTTGTAGAATTTTCACCTTCAAGAGGTATATCACAAGCCCTTGCAGCCAACAGGAGCTGTCTAAGAAAACCCTCTGGACTACTCAATGGATTCATTGGTTTTTCATCCACATCTCGCATTTCAAAACACGAGCAGCACATAGTAAAACCATACCTACCAAACATGCGAGCAATCGGTAGGTACCCATCTCTAGTTGAAGTATTGTAATAGCCAGCTGTTAACTCCGATGGATGAGATGGTGTGCCATAATGCCAGTGGATTCCACCAAGTTTTGCTGTTGTATTGACTTTAGTACCCCGGAAAATTGTCTCAGCTTCCCTACATATTCTTTCCCCATGAAGAAGCAACATCCCTGAGTACCATCGTAGGAAAAAACTACCATATGCTGTATTCCAAGAACCATCATCACTTCTGAAAAATTCAGTAAGTTCAGGATCTTGCATCAGATTGCCAGCACCAATAGGGCCCCCATTTCCCCATTCACGCATCCCAATCTCGCATGCACAAGCATTCAAAGAAGCAAGCATATACTGTCACAACCATTGAAGCAGGATTCAAATCAAAACAGAACTCAATGATGTTAAAAGCAAGACATCCAATTACAGAATAAAGAAAAAGCACAAGTAAAATGATCAGTGACAACAGGTATGTTTGTAAATAGTGCTCAACAATTCCACCTACCTTATCATAGCACTGAAACTCTCCAAGTTCACGTGAGCGCCAAGCCCATGTTAGCTTCTGGGAAGGGCACGAAGGATATCTTAGTTCACCAGCAGGACCCATGCCAACTTGCACTCCCTATAAAACATACAGTTATAATGATGACCAATCTATGCTGCAGTCTGTTCTCCTCCAATGACCAAGACGATAATAAATGAAACAAAAACAGCATTGACTCACAGTAATAATAACCCCAAGAAAAGGTCTAAAGGTGTCTCGGAAGTTCCTCATAAAATCTGCATATGCTTGAATTGGTGATCGACCCTGTAGAACAGGAAGAATATCACATCCCAGGGAAATATATTCCATATTTCTTCTTCCAAATCTGTCAGAATATGCTATATCTGGATCTTTATCAATCTCTTCGAGCACCCATACCGGAAGAGGAATCCTTCAATACACAAAGGAAGAAGTTTCAGAGTCACTGGTACATCAGCAAAACACGTAAAAAGATATATGAGCACTTAACATCTATGACTTTATTTGATTAGGTAATTAATATATAACTAGGAGAAAAGGAACTCAAATTTCAAACAAGCTCAAGCTTAGAGACATGGGGCTGCAATATTAAGAACAACAAAACTGGCTAGAAATCATTACCATGGCAACTACTATTGCCTAAAAGTCAATCACATGACCTAAATTTTAGCCACTTGGAAAAATCAATATCGAACATGACAAGCTACCTTATATAAAACCCAAAAGCTTAAAAGGACCACAATATCTTCCAACTTGCATCATAACACTTCATGCACCCACAATGATACCGGAAAAAAAAAAAAAAAACCAATGACAACATCCAATATTTATCAGACACAAAGTCACCTTCCCATCTAGAGTACTTAGTACTTGCTGACAAGAAACAGTTCAAGAAACAAATAAACAATTACCATACTAGCCCTTCAAATTTTTAACCACAAGTTATGCTCAATACACATCACAAAAATCCAACTAGCGGACTACAACAAATAACTGAATTTCACTAGGCAAATTGTGCATCCCAAATCAGAACATAGTCCTGTCAACTGACATCATTAATAAACGACAATCCAATGCTGATATAACACACGATCAACTAATAATATTAGATACTCAAAACTTTTATGGAAGATCCAATACTCATAATTTCACTTCCCCAATCACATTATGTACAAGAGAATCAAGAACCGTAAACTTGCACTAAATCTTGCATATAGAAACGATAACCAATCTCTTACAATATCGAAGTAAAAAAAGAAAACGAAAAGAAGAAGTTTTTACCATTTGGGGTCCCCAGGGCCGGTGCCAGACTGATGAAAAGCCAACAAAGCTCGAACCTTTAAACCGCAATTGCTGGCCAGAGCTATCAAGTCAACATAGCCTCTCCAGTCATACACACCAGGGCTCTCTCTCTCCACCATCCCCCACCAAACCTCCACCACCACCCCCTCCACGCCCGCCGCCGCCAGCGCCTTAAAAGACTGCGCCATCGCCTTCCGTCGCCGCACTTTGCCGCCCGACCACGTCGAGTCCTCCGGCAGCTTGACAAACACCGGCGACCCGCCACGCCGGCCCTGCATGGAGGTGCCGTCGTGGAGCTCGTGCTTGCGGTTGTTGTTGTTGTTGCTGTCCGCCGGTGAGACCGAGTTCGATGAGTTGAGCCGGGCCGAGATGCTGACTCGGCTCCGGAGCTTGTGAGGACAGTGAGTCGAAGGGAAGACCCGTGTGAGCAGCCGAGTCGGCTCAGTGCGAGTACAGCAGAAGGAGGTTGTGGAGAAACTCGCGATTGCCATTCTCGGTTCAAGATACCCTCTTTCGATTTCTAGGGTTAGGTTTTCGAATTCAATTTTCTTTTTTTCTCAATCGAGAGAGAGAGACAGAGACAGAGAGACAGAGAGAGCGTGCGTGTGTGTATGCGTTCTCGTTAACGAAGTGTGAGTGTTACAGTGAGAAGAGGGAGTATGTACTCCACAGGAACACAGAGAAACTGCAATCACATTTTTCTTCTTGAGGAAAATGGATTACCGTGAAGCGACTCTTGCTTTGGTTGCCAACGTGGACCGATTTTATTGGAGGCTATTGAACGTGGTTGTTATGATTGGTAATTGATATGATGTCGACGGCCCAGATCGAATCAAGAGTTTGCTTAAGTGTTAGCGCATTACGTTAATATACGTACATGCCCATGCTTAAAGAACCATAACCGAAAACGTAACGTAAATGTCTATTTTAGAAAATGTCGTTTTACAAAGTAGCTATCATAAAGCTGATTAGAGTAGTGTTGCAATCAAAAGCTTGGATTCTAGGGTCATTTACCACTGCCGAAAGTCATCAATTTTTGGATCATAGCTCAAATTTTCAAAATTTAATTATTAGTAACTACATGAATATTAACGCTATATTTGAATAACTAAACAGCCCAATATAATCTTGGAAAGAGCAGCTAGAAGAAAGCACACATGACATGACTGAATGCCCAGATATGACAAATACGATCGTGATGAAATATGACAATGCATGAATTTGTATGCCCTGATATTATGCGGTTGATAAAAAGCGAGTATACAGACTCAGTACATACGGCAAGAGACCGAACTCTATGACAATTTTGACATGTAACAGTGCAATACTTTGTAGACTACAAGTTTAGGTGAAGAAATAGAATGAAGAAAGAAGAAAAAGGTGGGTGAAAAAGCGGTTTTACCATTGCCGGTAAAAGCGCCCCAACTTCCAAAAACCCAAAATTTCAGCACCATTTGACATCATAAACTGCTACTGTCGACCCCCATCTACCCTATCTGAATCCTCCCACACTCATACTTGTTCCATTTCTTCTGTATGTAAAAAAGGTTCATATTTTTCTGCCAAGATAGCAGAGAAAATATACGAGTCATCATCGCCAATTTTATCCATAACAAAAGGTAAGGAATAATATTAATGAATTGAAAGGATAGATGACTCCATCCTGCCGATGTGAACTACTGACTCGCCAAACAACCCAAACATCTGTGCCCAAAAATGGTGATGACCTGACTCAGGGGGTATGCAAATCCAGGACCCAACTCGACACACCCAAATGCATGCAAGTACTAGAATATAGAAGCAGCACTAGCCTCAAAAAGAAATTGCTTTTGTGATGGCCAACTTGGCCCATTCAGCAGATTCCTTGATCATAACATCATCTGACGATAAACATTCATTTAGAAAGTCTTTGCTTGACACAGATTGCTGAATCAAGGGACCTGCATTACTACCAAGGGTATCTGCTAGATCTCCGAGAAACCCAATTGCTGTCTTACTCACCGCTTCGTCCCTAATGAAAAGAGAAACGATGTCAAGCTACAAACAAGAGGAAAGTTGAAGTAGAAAGAAGAACTTTAGAGGAGCTTACATGTCTTTCTCCATGTACAAACTATCTAAAAACTGAAGAACATGAGGTACATAGGGCATCAACAGCTGGGTCTTAGGAGATCCCTTAAAACCTTGAAAAATCCCAGAGTATGCTTCCAGGATTCCATTTCTCAAGGAATTGGTGTACTCTGAGGTATCATCATCTACACTTGATGAATGAACTGATAGTTCGGCTGCACTCTGAAGCATGGGCATTGCATACATCAAGTACTTCTCAAAGCTGTCCCCAATTGACAAAGCAATGTCTCCGAAGCATGAAAAGATAGGCGGCTTTACAGATCTGTGCAACTGATTGCTTGACAAATCCTTGAGGAGTTGGGTCATAATACCATCACAGTATGGCAATATCTTCGCCTCCAGAGCCCTGCATATATCCCCCACCACACCTACTGTAATGGCACAAACCTGGTAATCCTCAAAGTTTTGGAGACACATTTCCAGATACTTATAGAACTCGGGCATGTATTTTACAAAATCGGAACCTGTTGCATAAGCAAGAGCTCCAATAGCAAGCAGCGCTTCTTCATGAGCTGTGGCATTTCGAATTGCAAACACTCTTAAGAACAGGCCCATCATCTGGTCCGTATACTGCATGAAGACATTTTTTGTTTGCTCTGATGATCCTAGCTTCTGTATAATGACCTGCAAGCAACCGCAAAGAAGTCCTTGGATTTCATTCTGTGTCTCCCTGTCATCAGTTGCAAGTTTTTGTGCCTCGAGAGTTTGGTGGAGCTCCATCATAATGAGAGGAACTAGTTGCAGCACCATGGTAGCTGTCTCATCAGTTGAACATCTAACAACTTCATTTAGAGTTTCATAAGCTGCGGTTCGGAGACGAGATTCGCCAGCATCTTCTCGGTGAGACACAGTGAGAAGAGCCTGAACAATTTCCTGGAAAAAGGGCGTTAGAGGGGAGGACGTTGGTGCCGCATCCTCATAACTTTGGGCCAGGAAATAAAGAGCACCACAGGCTTTCTCCGCAACATTCGGAGCATCTTTCATGCTCTGAAGCAGAACAGTTATGATCTGTTGGCAATTTGTTTGATTAATTATGCACGTCTCCAGAGTTGAACCATGAAGATATTCAAACATTCTTCCAAGAGTCCATGCAGTAGTGTCCTTCACATGGTTATTTGGGTCTTGCATGAGGGCAGTAAGCATGAAATTCAAAGCAGTGTTAACAAGAGGTACAACCTTGTCAGGCGATGGGCCTTCCAGAATGGAACCAAATGCATAAGTGGCTGCCTCCCTGTGCCTCCAGTCTGGTTTTGTTATATTTTCTTCGACGAAAGGCATAACCAGTGGGACAATATCATCTCCAACAGTCCGAGCAACCAAACCTAAGCATGTGCCTCCAGCCATTGCAATATTCCATGCCCCTTCATCCTGATCCTCTTCCTGCTTAAGTAGTGTCTCCAATAACATAGGAACAAGGACAGGGAGTGCTTGCTTAATAAAGTAAAAGCAAGGAATATCAGAATCACCGGTGAAATCACCTCCATAATCTTCTAATATATCTATTTCTTCGTCACATATTGAACTCCAGAACTCAATGGCTTGAAGGGCTACTGATTCTTCATCTTCCCTCACAGCCTTTGCAGTTATATTGAAAATATCTTGAATGTAAGGAGCCAATTTCTCATAGTAGGTTGAAGATATGGCAACCAAACACTCCAAAGCTGCCTGCCTAATCTTAACTTCAGGTGAGAGAGTAGCTTCACACACAACTCTCATGATGTAATCACGCTCCATGTCATTAGAGAAATTTGCCTGAGCAAAACCAAGAGCATTATACAATGCCCGTACCGCAACAAGCCTGACATCATTGTTACTCTCAGAAGCATTCATACCCTGGACTACTGCTGTGAGTATCTTATTTACATGATCCTGTTCAACCACATCAGAGGAAACTTCTTCACAGATATACCCAAGAGTTTCAAGAGTTGCCTGTTTGGTATGAGCTGGGAGCTGATGAATATTTGACAAAAGAGTTTCAATTAGCTCGGGCCACTGCTTATGTGGCAACTCAATACCTGCTACCTTTGCAATGACTTGAGATGCAGTTGATCGAGCATCATGAGCGGGGGAGGTGAGGGTCTTTAATAGACATGATTTGATTTGGGCCTTCACAGCAGAGTCCAATGACAACCATCTTTGTACAAGCTCCAATTTTCGATGCTGTTCTTTGGCGTCCAATGCATTCTTGAGAATTAAGCCAGCTAATTTACGACTCTCAACAGGCTTCTCATCACTAGCCAATTCCCCGGCAAGAGAAAGCAAAAAGATGGGCAGATTTTGCTCCTGATACTGCTTTAGGCTTTCTTCTGCTTGCTTGCGCACAGTGCCATCCACTGCTTGTGCGTTTAAAAGAAGCTGAGTAACTTCAGCAGCCATTTGTATCTGGAGTTAACAACATAAAACAATCAGTATGACCAAAACATATATACACAGTGTCATGCATAATTCTAGCTTTATATTCACAAACAAAAAATTAACTCACAAGAGCCACTCGAGCAAAGAAACAAAAAAGGAGGGGAAAGGGTGTTGAAACAATGCGGAAAAGAAAAAAGAATGGGCAAATATAGCCCAACAAAGTAGGATCAAGAAAACCAAGATTTACTGTACCAACCTAGCATGTGGCGAAAGAATCAAGGTTCTAATCATACCAGTAGTACTGATTTAATGCAACAACCTTGTTCAAAATAAGAAGACTATAAAGCCAAGAAGAATGATTAAATATCCTATTAAAACGATAGCTAAAACACAAATCTCCGAGGCATACAAAGAGAATCTAGAATGTAAAAGAAACTAACAACTAAAAGTTCATTTTCAAATTAGCATGTTGTTATAGAAGGTCTTCTTAGAAAACAAAACGAGACAATAGATTTCCTTTTCAGAGGTGCAAGTCAACCATGCAAATGCAGCCATAGGAATATATAAATAAATGCCATAACGTTACATATCAACACATGCCAAAATAAACATACCCCCAGTAAGAAAACAAAAGAAATGCTAACATCCCGATGATAACCATGACCAAACAAATACTAAATTCAACAAATAGATAGTCAAACAACTCAAACCAAATAGACTCAATAATTGTCACCTTTAATCTTATCTATTGGAACTACTAGCATCCTATCACACTTGTTACCAAATAAAACAAACACTCCAAGTTTTGTTCTCCAATCTGAACATACGGACCAGTAAAACACCACCAAACAACAAAAATAAAGAGACACACTAACAAACAAAAGAAATACTAGCGTTTCAACAACAATGACTAAACAGATACTAAATTCCTCAAACAGAGCGCAAAACCAAATAGAATCGACAGACTCATCTTTAGTCTCACTTTCCGGAACTAATAACATCTCCCAAGTTCTGTTCTTGATGCTTTCGACACAACTTAACAAAGCTAACAGTTCTATAAACTTCATTTTAAGTCTAAAATTCAATTTCTCAGTCCAAATTACTTAAAAACTAAATTAAATTAAATTCCACCATGTTCGCACTTTTTTCCTCGGAAACCAATTTCTACTAATATATAGTTCTACTAGATTCCTCGTCTCCATCCAAAACCCGAAAAGTTAAACCAGTTTAGGTAATCGCAATTGCGTTTAGAGTATATAAAAAGTTGTATTGAAAACTTAAATCAAACAACAAAATCAAAACTCCAAGTCCAACTCACTGTGATCCCAAAACAATGACTAACAGTGAAAAACCCTATCTCACGACACTTTCTCTGTAACCAAACAGTGAACAACTATTTAACTAAAAAATAAACAAAACGAAATAGGATCAACACAACCTAACAGAGAATCCAAGTCAATAAATACTTACACCGAGTTGACGAGTTGACTCGGAGCGGGCGAGCGGTCGATTCAAGCGAAGAAAAAAGGAGAAGCGGCGACTCTGAAAACCCTAGCAGAGTGAACAAAAGCTAAGATAGAGACGAAGCTTTTGATTTTAAAAACTAAAAAATAATAATAATATAAAAGAAAGATTTGCAAAATGCCCTGACGTTTAAAATTTTTGAAAAATGACCCCTTTTAATGTTGAATTTAATAATTTAAATTTAAATGATTATTTTTTGACAAAATGCAAGTATTTTATCTGATTGTTTTTATAAACAAATATGGGATTTACCCACCATACAGATTTTGAATAGTTGTTAGTTAATGGAGTTTTCTAATTTTAAATTATATTTTATTAGCATTTTATATTTTTGTGAATTATTGCATAAGAATTTAACGTTTAATAATTATCCTTGTAACTATCGACCTTTTAATTTTTATAAATGCTTAAGATAGATTGTGGGTTTATACTAATAGTTTTTTTTTTTTTTTTTTCTAATTTCTTAGTTTTTATGGTGGAGATTCCTTTCTTTTTAATTTTAATATGATTGTTCATCATTTTTTAGCGTTGTGTATGGCGTATCAAATATCTAAAGATAAACATATTCCTAAACCATCAAAATTTACTAACATTTGATCATTGTTTAAAATCTCGATCGAGTTGACCGCGAGAAATCGCCGCTCGACTAGTGGCCGATTCGAGAACCCTCGGATTGAAGGTTTAACTCGGGTTTGGCAATAACTCAGCCTAACTCGAGCACAGCTATAAATCAACTCGGCCTAATTCGATCTAACTCGGATAACTCAACTAACTCAGATAATTTCTTCTTCAGTCTTCACTTCTGTTCTGCACTTCTACTCGTGTTCTCTATTCGTCGGTGCACTGCTATCGTGTTCTCTGCCTGGTAGGTTTACGGTCGTTCGTCCCTTCGTCCGTCGCAATCGCTATCAATGTCACCGTCTCTATCACTATTTCCATTTAGGATCACCACTGTGATAATTAATAGTGGATAAGTGGGGTTTGAAATGATAGGAGGAAAAGATCAGTTATGACTTGTGAGAGAGGGGTGGAGACGATGAGAGAGAGAAGATCAGTTATGACTTGTGTGATAGGTTTACAGTCGTTCGTCCCTTCGTCCGTCGCAATCGCTGTCAATGTCACCGTCTCTATCACTATTTCCATTTAGGATCACTGTGATAATTAATAGTGGATGAGCGGGGTTTAAAATGATAGGTGAGAAGATCAGTTATGACTTGTGAGAGAGGGGTGGAGACGATGAGAGAGATAAGAGAAAAATGATGAGGGGTGGAGGCGGTGATAGAAAGAGAGAAGAGAGAAAGATTGTAGGTTTTGTGTGGTTGCTTTTATTTATAGTGTGTCATGTTACACAAACACTCTGAGGTTTGATAAAATTGAACAGTCAAAAATATCAAATCGGCCCCTAACGTTTAAAGAAATATCAGTTACGTCAAGAGATTTAAAAATAATAATTTGTCCCCCAAAACAATGCTCATCGAATATTCGCCGAATAGCTAACTACTCGTTGTTCATTGGGTCGCCGGTCGAGTAACGAGTAGTGAGTTTTAGAACAATACATCTGATTGAAGATATGGACAAAATTTATGATTTGTTAAAGAAAAAATTTCACTTTAATCCTTAATTTTTTATGAAATATTACTTTTTACTCTCTAATGTGTTTTTAGTTTCCGTCATCCATAACGTTTTAGAAATTCATTAATCTTATTCTTCTGTCAATAATCAGATGACTGTTAGTCAAACTTAACAATTGAAATGATATTTTGGTCTTTTTGTTTCATTATCTATTCGGTATTAAAAGGGAAAAAAAAAAAAAGAAAAAAAAACCATAGATTTCTACCATCCATCAAATTTGTGATGGATGATGGAGATTTAATTAAAAAAATAAAATTCATTAATTAATTAAAAAGAATAATTTTTTAAAAAAAATCAAAGATGAAGATGTTATAAAATAAAAAAAATAAAACCGTTGAAATTTTTACCGTCTATTACAACAAATGGACAATAGAGATTTGGGTAATTTTTTTCTTTAAAAAAAAAAAATTCTTATCAGTTAAATTTTTAATTAAAAAATAATAAAAAGATTATTTTAATCAAATTAAGCCAAAAAATGAAAAAAAAAAATAAAAAATAAAAAACAAGCTAGTGGTCGGATTGAATCTAATACTAGATTGGTCGAAGAACCCAAATCAAAGAACATTTAGGTTTTGATAAACCCATATTTACCTTCTCACACCTCTAGCCCCCATTTCTCTTTCTACAAAACCACACATTTTCTCTCTTTACTCTCTTTACTCCTATTGATGGCCAGCACTACCATTTCAGAGAACATCGCCACTAGAGAAGATTACCGTCACTACTAGCAAAGAGGATGAGGATGTCGTCCTCGATCTCATCTCCTCTACTCCTCCTCTGTCGACTACCTTCTCTCGATTCGATTTGAACCCAAATAATAATTGAACATCCAGGTTCAAAGATGAACCATCATTATATCATCAAGGTTTGATTCAAACCCAGATGATATAGTTCATTTGGGTGAAATCAAACCTAAATAATGTACTATCATCATTTGAGTTCAATCAAACCCAGATGATGATGGTTTATCTGGGTTCGATTCCAACCTAGTTGATGAAGATGGTTTAGTGTTTGATTTTTGTGTGTGGGTGTGTGTGTGTGTGTTTTTTTGTTTTTTTAAGTTTGGTTTATGCATTTATGTTTGGTGGCGACAACATTGGTTCGTCTAGGTTGATATTGAACTCAAATGATGCGTTTATGTTTGGTGTTAATGACGTTTGTGTTTTTTGGTTTTGATTCTTTTTTCCATATTTTTTTGGTTTCGATTTTGAAGAGCTTCCATTTTTTCTTAATAATTGTATACAATTTTAATGAAAATCTTGGTTTGAATCTAAATCTTTTATTTATTTATTTATTTTTTCCTTTGTTTTTTGATGTAATAATTATATTTAAAGATCTAGAATTCTAGATGAACATTTATTTTCAAACTTCCAAGTTTGATTAAACCCATGTTTTTTTTTTTTTAAATTTTAATAATTATTTTTTTATTAGCTTTTTATTTTCCTTTATTTTTGTTTGATTAAAAAATTGTTTTTGATCTCTATTTTTTCAATTTTTTAAATTTAATCGAAATAATTTTTAATTATTAATTAAAATAAATTAATTAGGGGAATTTTGGTCTTTGTACGTCTTTTGTGACAATTGATTGTTAGTTTTTTGGTCAAAGAGATCAATTTAATAAATTTTTAAAACGTTAAGGATGATAATAACTAAAAATACATTAGTAAATAAAAAATTAGTGATTTCAATAAAGTTTTTCCTTCTTTAAAACTTTGAAGTGATAGGAGTAAAAGTGAATTTGTCTTTGGATAAATTATAAATCATTGAAGTATAGGGTTAACAGAATAATTTGCCCTTGCGTTGGTTTGTTTATTTGGCGGTTTTTTGGGTTTATTTAAATTTTTGAATTTTTAGCAACATTGTCCCCTTAATACTGCAAATTTCATAATTCCCCTTGTAGAGAAAAAATTGTAAAGGCAACCTAAAATACTCGAACTGCCCTTACGGACACTACAATTCCGTAGCCCGCCCTTGGATACATCAAACCAAACGACCCAAAATTTTACGTAATTTTATTATTTTTGGATTCAACATCTCTACTTTTATTTTTTGTGTACTTTTTTTTTTCAAAAATATACAATTTTTTGGTGTACTAAATGTTAAAATATAATGACCAGTTGCATGACCATTAATCTGAATCATCAATAACCATCCTTGTAATAAGTGATTTATAATGGTTTTATAAAGACATAATTTTGTAAAGTGATGATATATCCATCAAATTTGAATTTAAAAGACACATCACTGCTCATGGGATATAATATACTCTGTAAAGTAGTGAGATGTCCATAAAAAATTTACATCTGATAAAAACAATGATGAATTTATTATTTCTTATAGGTTGACATGTTTATTACTCATATAAATCATGATAAATATGTAATCAAACTTATAATGTATAGGGTTAATACCCTTGTAAATAACAAGCATATACAAAAGAATAAAAAACTTTTATTACTAAAATTATCGCTCTTTTACTCTCTAATTTTCTTGTCACTTTCTCTTTCTATTATTGTACTTTGCTTATTTAAATATTTTCGTAGCACGCTTGTGTATTCATAAAGGTTTTTAAATATTTTGGCACAAGGTTTTGATGATTAAAGTATTCGTATCAAAATTATTTGTTTTAATTCAAATTTTTAGAAACTGAAATAAACTCATTTTAAGTTGAATTGACTAACCATGATATAATTTATACATGATAATCTGTTGAAAAGCATTGCTCAAAACATGTTTCCAATAATGCGATGAATGATTTATAGTTGTTGTGAAAATGTATTTGCTGAGATTTAAAAAAAGAAAGAAAGAAAGAAAGAAAGAAAGAAAGAAAATGTATTTGGTGTAAAATTTCTATAGTTATTTTGTTATAATTTGAAGCTTTCAACGTTGAGATTGAAATGAGCGCATCTTTAATAAGTCCAACTTATTAAACATCATGTAATTTATAAACTTTATTATCATCTAATTTTATTGTTCATAATACATTTCAAACGATTTATTATACAATTTAAAATTCCTAATTTTTCAAAAATAATAAAATAGCTGGGATTTTCAGTTTTCCCTTTCTGAAGTAGTTGTATTTTCTTTTCGCATATTTTTTGAACCTTTTGACAATAATTTTGGATTAAATACTATTGCTCTTAATATAATTTTAAATTATAATTTGAGTCTTTTGTTTATTGATTTTTGTTTGGATATTAAAATGTTCGCAAAGTATTATGAGTTTTAACATTCATAAAATCCACATTTAAGATTATTTTCAAAAAAAAAAAAATCCACATTTAAGAATGTGTTCCTTACATCTTAGGTATAAATATAATATAATAGCTGTTTGACTTATTTAATAATCTAAATCACCAACGACAGTTGAAGTCGTAGTAGAACACCACCATACGATGAAGTATATATATGTGTGTGTGTTAACATAATCATTAAGCGACATCATTATTAGAGATTTTTCCGTTTGAATTGTTTATCACTATTGTAAGTTATTTGTTCATTACGGTTAAAAGTTTTTGTGGACCAATTGTATGTATAAGATATTAGTAGATTTGAGAAATCAATTAAAGAGGTAAGTGATTAGTTTGCAACAATATATTTGATGTATAATGATTTGAAAAATGAAACTCGATGGTTAGGTCTTTTTTCTTTTCTTTTCTTCTTCTTTTTTTTTTTTTTTTTTTTTTAAATGTTAGTTATGGAAAATACATTCATCTTGTTAATAATGATATTTCTCTTCTCATATTTATAATGAGCTTGTGAGGTGTCTATTAATAAAAATTGTCAGAAGGAATGAAATTTAGAATTTATAATTATGATGATAATTGAAAATCACTAAACATAAAGATGTCATATAAAGAAGAGGTTGAGTTAATGCTAATAAGGAAACTTAGTTCGTGACTCCCTTTCTAATTTTATACTCCATCAGTAAATGCCTATTTAGAGCCCCATATTATCATTGTAATATTTTTCCCTTTTTTTCGTTGTGACAGAAGTTAAAAAAAAAAAAGATATTGACTTTTTTGTGGTTAGGGATTTTTTTTTTTCATAGAATGTATTGATTTTTTTCCTTTTCTTGGGGTTAGAGATTCATTGTAGAATGTATTGATTTTTTTCCTTTTCTTGGGGTTAGAGATTCATTGTTACAACAATAAAAGGAAATTTGTTTTTCTATTGAGCAAATTACAATTTAACTACCTAGATCGAACTCTAATTCAAGCGGAGCAAGATTTTTGATATTATTACAATTTAGTCCTCTGCCGTTAATAAGATTCCGTTATATGTAACATTAAACAGTATCCAAACAATGAAAAGATGAAAATACCCTTAATAATTGTGTACTCAATTGACCAAATAAAAAATAAAAAAACAAAATATCAAAAATCTTGTCATTCATATGAGTTTCTTCTCCTTCATCATCTGCCAGTTTCTTCTCCTTCATCAGCGCCGTCGGTTCCCTCTCATTCATCAGTGCCGTCGATTTCTTCTCCTTCATCATCTGGGTTCATCTATCGAACCCAGATGAACCTTTTCATCCTTCAGATCTCTTTCCGTCGCCGTTTTCTTCTCTTTCGTCCTCTGTCCATCGCTTTCTTCTCTCTGTCGATAAACCTTCATTTCTTTTCATTCTCCCTTCTATCCTTTCCTCTCCTCTCATCTCTTCTCGCCGCCGTCGCCACCTTTTTTCTCATCGTCGGTTTCTTCTTCTTCATCATCTGGGTTCATCTATAGAACCTAGATAAACCTTTATTTGGGTTCATCTGTCAAACCCAGATGAACCTTCATTTGGGTTCGTTGATGATTTTTAAGTTGATTTATCTAAATTTTTTGTTGTGTTTTTTGTTTGTTTCCAGTTTGAGGTTGATTTATTTTGTTTTGTGGGAGATTGATTATGTTGGCTTTGATTGATGATGTTTGGTTTTAGATTGATGATGTTGGGAGGTTGACTGATGATGGTTGACGATGTTTGCTACCATTTTTGTATTTCCAGGAGGTTGATTGATGATGGATGACGATGTTTGGGGCCATTTCCTTCATTGGTTTGTTATGTTCAGCATCAATTTGGTTTTATGGTTGATTTTGTTGGTGAGAGTTGTGATGGTTTGGTTGGTTTTAATGTTGAGGAAAAGAATGAAGTGACAGTGGCAGAGTAAGAGGAAGAGGAGGAGGTGATGTTGAGGAAGAGGTGGAGGTGGTCGACAGACGAAGAGTTTTTTATTTAATTTTTTGATGAAATTTATTTAAAAAATATAAAAAATAAGATCAAAAGACAATTTTACCCTCATTTAGTTAATTTTAACAAAAGAATATTAACGAGGGAGAGTAAATTATAATAATATTGAAACAGTTGTTCTGTCTGAATTAGAATTTCAATTGGATAACTAAATTGTAATTTGCTCTTTTTTATTTTGGACTCAAAATTCAACATTACTTTTTTTCTTTTTATGTATTTGGATGATGAACAGAGTACATAACTAGGCCAATTCAATAAACAACGACGTCGTTTAAGAGACGGGCTAAAGACGGTGAAATTTAATGATTTTATGTTGGGCCGAAAAAAGAGTGGGTAGAAAAAGTAAGCGAACCTACGCGAACATCTGGCCAGAAGAAGCAACGGACGGCCAAGATCTTCCCAGCACCAGATCAAATTTCATTGGCTGGACACATACACCTCTGAAATATGATTGGTCCACGTCACTACCGATGACACGTTCTTACGTAAAAAAATTGCGTCTGGTTACAATAGTCCTGCACTCGTCAGGTCTATAAAAGGCCCAGCCCTACACGCGCGACATTGCAGGAAAACCCAAAAAAAAAAAAAAATAAAAGGCCACTCAGAAGACTCACAACGCACTTCGAACCATCGAGACCTCGCAAACTAGAAGAAGAAGAAGAAGAAGAAGAAGCTCGTATCAGAAAAAGAGAAGCTTTTTCAAGTACGCGCAATGGCTGGCTCGTTGAGAGCACGCAAGTCTCTGGTGGTTTTAGCGATCGTTTTCTTCGGTGAGTGTTGCTTCTTTTCTTTTTGATTTTGCTTTTTGTTTTGAAGAATTAGATCTGGTGTTGTTGTTCGTTCGAAACGAAAACGCGGTGGATCTGGTTTGTGATCGATGTTTTTTGAACTTGGAGATGGAAATGTGTTGATTTAGTGGATCAGTGTTTTTAGATCTGTTGAATTTGGAGTGTTTTCCATATATTAGATCTAGATATATTTACTTCGATTATTATTTTTTTAGGTTATATTTGATCATCACTTGTTAGTTAGATCTGGAATGACGATCTGCAACTATTGTTTTTAGTAGCAAACTGTGTATTGTAGTGTACTCCAGTATTGCATGGACGTGATTGTTTTCATTTCGCGGTTTCTTTTCTCTATTTTTGTTGCAATTTTTCTAGGCTTCATTGTAGTTGTTGCATGTGTCTAAGATTAGAACCTTGTTGAAAGTATTAGTGTTTAGACGATTGTTTTAAAAACAAACTTGATCGAAGTTTTGATTGATAATGGTTTTAACAGTATTCGAAAGCATGTTAGTATCAATCTATAAATTGATGTATAGAAGCTTGTTGAAAGTACAAGTCTAGACGATCGTTTTTAAAAGCAAAATTGATTGGAGGTTTTGATTGATAATGATTTTGAAAGCGTGTCGTTTTTTGCTAGCATTAATTTATAAATTGATGCATAGAAGCTTATTGCTAGTAATAGTCTAAATGATCATTTGGTTGTAATAAATGATTGAAAAAAGCTTGTCATTTTCTGTTAGAATTATGTATAAATCGATGCATGGAAGCTTATTTGTTAGTATTAATTTAAATGATTGTTTTAAACATACTGCATCTGAAGATTTGATTAAAATTGGTTTTAATATTATTTGAAAGTGTGTCATTTTCTGTTATTATATGATGTATGTATTGATGCATGGAAGCTTATGGCAAGCATTAATGTATGATGCATGGAAGCTTATGGAAAGTATTAATGTAAATGATCGTATTAAAATAAACTTGGTTGGAATAATTGATTCAAAATGTTTTTAACGTCATATGAACTCCGTCCTTTCGTGTTAGTTAGCATTAATGTATTAATTGATGGATGGAATAATTGATTGAAATGGTTTTAACCTTATTTGAACTCTTGTCGTTTTGTGTTAGTTACCATTAATGTATGAATGGATATGTAACAGGAGGGCTATTCGCGATTTCAATCGCAAAAGAGGAGGCCACTAAGTTGGGAACGGTTATTGGGATAGATCTCGGTACAACCTATTCTTGTGTTGGTGTATACAAGAATGGTCATGTTGAGATCATCGCTAATGACCAAGGAAACCGTATTACCCCATCATGGGTCGCTTTCACTGACAGTGAGAGGCTGATTGGTGAGGCAGCAAAGAATCAGGCAGCAGTCAATGCTGAAAGGACAGTCTTTGATGTCAAGAGGCTTATTGGAAGAAAGTAATGGCCTTTTCTTTTTTGTGTTGATATGCATTTGTTTTAGTTTTGGATGAATATTGCTTACTGGAGTTTGTTCTTGACAGATTTGAGGACAAAGAGGTCCAAAGGGACATGAAACTTGTTCCTTACAAGATTGTGAACAAGGATGGAAAGCCTTATATTCAAGTGAAGATTAAGGATGGGGAGACCAAGGTCTTCAGTCCTGAGGAGATTAGTGCTATGGTACTTACTAAAATGAAGGAAACAGCCGAAGCATTCCTTGGCAAGAAAATTAAGGATGCTGTTGTCACAGTTCCTGGTTGGTGGAGCATGTTTGTTTGTTGAATACTGTTTTATACTCTTCATTAATTGAAATTATGGTTTATACTTATTAATTTGATTTTCTTGTTTGATATGCAGCCTACTTCAACGATGCCCAGAGGCAAGCCACCAAGGATGCTGGTATTATTGCTGGGCTTAATGTTGCAAGAATTATCAATGAACCAACAGCCGCTGCCATCGCATACGGTCTGGACAAGAAAGGTGGTGAGAAGAATATTCTTGTCTTTGACCTTGGTGGTGGGACATTTGATGTCAGTATCCTGACTATTGACAATGGAGTTTTTGAGGTTCTTTCCACAAATGGAGACACCCATTTGGGAGGTGAGTAGAACTGTTCTTCAATTTCTTTCTTGTGTGTGTTATGTGTTGTTTACATTTTAAATTTGTCCTTATTTGTTGATAATAATTGTGTTTATGGTTCATTTTCCTGCAGGTGAGGACTTTGACCAGAGGATTATGGAGTACTTCATTAAATTGATCAAGAAGAAGCACGGAACAGATATTAGCAAGGACAACAGAGCTCTTGGCAAGCTGAGGAGGGAAGCTGAACGTGCCAAGAGAGCTCTCAGCAGCCAGCACCAGGTCCGTGTGGAGATTGAGTCTCTCTTTGATGGTGTTGACTTCTCTGAGCCTCTGACAAGGGCTCGATTTGAGGAATTGAACAACGATCTCTTCAGAAAGACTATGGGACCTGTGAAGAAGGCCATGGAAGATGCTGGTTTGGAGAAGAACCAGATCGATGAGATTGTTCTTGTTGGTGGCAGCACTAGAATTCCAAAGGTTCAACAACTTCTGAAAGACTACTTCAATGGCAAGGAGCCTAATAAGGGTGTCAACCCAGATGAGGCCGTTGCTTATGGTGCTGCTGTTCAAGGTGGCATCTTGAGTGGAGAGGGTGGTGACGAAACTAAAGGTACAAATAAATCCCAGTTTCTGTTGTTATGCTGATAATTCATGATTATCGATGATGAAAGTTGTTCGGAATGATGGATTGACAAGTGTTCTGATGTTCTAACTGCAGATATCCTTCTTCTGGATGTTGCACCTCTTACCCTTGGTATTGAGACCGTCGGTGGGGTGATGACCAAGTTGATCCCAAGAAACACTGTTATCCCAACCAAGAAATCCCAAGTTTTCACAACCTATCAAGACCAGCAGACCACTGTCTCCATTCAGGTCTGTCTTTGTGCTTTCTTGCCTTTAAGTAGGCAGAATTGATTTCAATCGATCCTGATTAATCAAGATAACTTGTTTTACTATTGCATGTGTGGAAATGGTAATCTTATTAAAGTTGTCCTTTATTTGATATCTCAGGTCTTTGAAGGTGAAAGGAGTCTCACAAAGGACTGCAGGTTGCTTGGGAAATTTGATCTCACAGGAATTCCTCCAGCTCCCAGGTTAGTCTATCTTTGTCTTTGTTTAGTGTCACAAGAGTTTGCATTAACTCTTTACAGGGAGCTAAATAGGATGTTATTTTTATTTTGTACAGGGGAACCCCACAAATTGAAGTCACATTCGAAGTCGATGCAAATGGTATACTAAACGTCAAGGCAGAAGATAAGGGCACTGGCAAGTCAGAGAAGATCACCATCACAAACGACAAGGGTCGTCTTAGCCAGGAGGAGATTGAGCGAATGGTTCGCGAGGCAGAAGAGTTTGCTGAGGAGGACAAGAAGGTAAAGGAGAGGATTGATGCTCGGAACAGCCTTGAGACCTACATCTACAACATGAAAAACCAGATCAACGACAAGGACAAGCTTGCTGACAAGCTTGAGTCCGATGAGAAGGAGAAGGTCGAAACAGCAGTTAAGGAGGCCCTCGAATGGCTCGATGACAACCAGAATGCTGAGAAAGAAGACTATGAGGAGAAGCTCAAGGAGGTCGAAGCTGTCTGCAATCCCATCATCACTGCTGTATACCAAAGATCCGGTGGAGCCCCAGGTGGTGGATCAACAGAGGAGGACGATTCACATGATGAACTTTAAGGATCGTCATTAGTTTGATTGGCCGCGGTCGAACAAGAGCCGCCGGAGCCAAAAAAAAAAAGAGAAACATAGGTTTTAGGGTGAGGCTGAGGGTAAACTTAGTGTAATTTTTTTCATCTGATGGTGTAGTAGCTGCAAGGGAGAATTGTTTCCCCTGCTTCGCTTGGTCATTTTGGGGAGGTGAAGATATTTGAAAATCCTTTTCTATTTTCTATTATGTATTTTGCATTAAATCTCAATTAACTTTTTTTAATGCTGCAGTTTTGTGATGTTTATTGAATGGTTTTCTTCCTCTAAAAGTTTAATTGAAAAATAAGATGCTTAACCGGTTTTAATTATTGTGACTTGTGATTAGTTAATGTAAACATATCAATGACATTATATAATTAATACCCAACAAATTATACAATAGTGTTTTTATTTCAACACATCTTTTAATTATCCTTATTTCTGTATTCACAGTCAAATGTTCTTAAATTAGCCGCTTTCATATTGAAACCGATGAACAGATGTAACACTAGTCTTGGAGAGAGCTGAATGGTTCACCGTATATCACTCCGCTTTGATGATTGATTTTTAACAACTTTTTGTTATTTAATTTTGGTCAGTTGATGCGAAATTGTGTCCATTTTGTATGTTTTGAATGACAAAATTCGTAGTCGGCCACAATGCTAGGTAATTCATGCACAATTTTACGGAATTGTTTATAAATAAAAAGTAAGACTTTTAATTTTTGGATTATTTTCCTTTTTTTTTGTTGCTCTAATCATCATCATTACATAGGAATAAAAAAAAAAAAACCAAACCAAAAGAACATGGTAAAAAAAAAAAAAAAGTTGAAGAAGAGATAAAAAAAAAAACAGGGATAAGAAGAAGACCACACAACGAAAACAACCCACTGTTGTATTTTAAAATGGATGTAGTAAGAAAAATAACACATTTAAATTGTCAATAGTATTTAAAAATGGTTTTGGTATTTCACTGACTTAGGTATGCGCACAAAATACATGGGTACATTAAAAACATATTTTTGGCTATATTTAGCTCAAAAGACGACTCTAGATGAGCTAGCCTATGTAAATTAAACAACACTTTTAACAGAGTAGAATTTTAACTTGGACAAAAGTTGTAGTGGACATAAGCTCTGTTCAAAAACAGAGTATAAAATACATTTTAAATTTAAACATATCAACTATTTTAGAGATACGCTCCTTCATCCACTTCGTGCTCTAATTGTGATATAAAGATTATTAATCAACCATGTATGTGTATATATATAGTTTTGCATATGGAATGTTGAAACAATTTTTTTAATCTGAAAAATATGTTTTATATTGCTCATAACACTATAATCATAATAATTAACATCTTTACACACAACAATAATGATTAGGAAAAGTCCTATGTTGCAGCACAAAAATAAATCAAGAATTTAGAATTTATATAAATGATGAAAAACTCAATCCTTTGGTGGACAACTGCTCTTTTTGGGGCACACATACAAAAACTCAATCAACATATTCTTTCTCAATATATACAGTGCTTCCTCGTAACAGTAAATGGCGGACAAATCGTGAATAAGATTGTAACACTTGTGCTTTGTGCATTTAGTTTACCTAATCATTTTGCTTGGAAGATCCAAACATTCGGTCACTTGGAAGACTTCTTGTGTGACCCTGTGTTACGTAAATATGTTGTACTCTCTTGAACACAATGTTACTGCACCATCAAGATTTTCCTGGTAAAAACATATGTGCTTGCTCAAATATTGTTAACTTTTTCCACAGATGCTGAGTTTGTCTTGGTGAATTTGTGATCAAAGAGGAGTTGCTCCAAATTCAATCATGCAAACATTTGTTCCATGTCTGCTTAAATCACTGGCTTCTCTCAAACAGAATCTAATCACTCTATAGATGCCGCAAGCTAGCTCCACAGGCGAGATGACAGTCCATGGATCACGAAAAGTGTTGGGCATTAAAATAGTCAATGAACCAACTTGTCGATGAAGTAATTATATTTTTTAACTTTACAGAGTTTTTCAACAAGTTAATGAATAAAGTAACTATATTTTCTTATGGAGAAATGTATCATCGGGATAGTTGTGATACAATAATCCTTCTCTTATGAGGATTAAACTTAAAAGTTTTTTCAAGTCTATGAATTCTTTCAGCTCTTTAGGTTTCTATATATTTATTCAATAAAATATTATTAATAATTTTATTCCAAATTTTTTAAAAAAAATCTATTAACAAGATTTTATTATTGTGATGGACAATTCTATCAATGAAAGTATATATATTAAGACGAAAATGTTATATAATAATATAAACCCATTCTGTAATTATCTTTGTTTTTGTACTTCATAGTCCAAATTTAATGTTTGTTTAAAGTAGCTAAACAAAGTCTACAAGTTTTTTCGGGAGAATTAAAACTAAAACCATCCCGTCTCTGTTACATGATTACTACAATTAGATGGATAAAACTTGTGCTGATAGATAAATCTACTAACTTAATATATATATATATATATATATATCTCACCATTCTTTAACGTTGAATATAATTTATTTATTTTTTTTTGAAAAAAATCAGTGCATGTATGGGTGAAATAAGCGGAATCCAATGAATTAAAATTGGTAATACTTTT
The DNA here is from genome assembly GCA_021234005.1 of Nephelium lappaceum. NCBI lineage: Eukaryota > Viridiplantae > Streptophyta > Magnoliopsida > Sapindales > Sapindaceae > Nephelium > Nephelium lappaceum. The sequence goes on from CM038007.1 coordinate 18,532,299, forward strand.
CCATTTTTCCAATTCCTTACCACCTATACAGAGTTAGGTTTAATCATGAATCTATAAATTAGGTTTAGTCACAAATCTATTTTTATGTGCGTGAAAGATAGATGCAAGTTTAAGTTATAACTAATGATTTAATTAAATTACTTTTTGTTCTTGAAAATTAATACACAGTCGAACACACATATTGCGCATTGATTAGTGGTATAGAAAGCTCTTTCCCCAGTTACAAGGATATTAATTCCCTTAATATTTTTCTGCTATTGGTTTTTGTGTCGACCTGTATGTGTAAATTATGCCGGTAATTTTTACCCATTACTTGATGCATTTTAGATGACATACCACTTTATAATAGGTTGTCTAGAAACATATAGAGAAACATGTATACAAAGTAACTCACAAATCTAGGAGATACATAAATCTAAAATAAAATAAGAAGTTAATATAGATTCTTCAATTAATTAAAAATTACATTTGATATATAGAAAATTTTACTATATAGGTAAGATACTAAGATAATAATTCTAAAAAATAAGGAAAAAAAAAGTTAAGGTACTATAATCTAATTTAATAATCCTAAAACAATATAAAAAATTTGAATCTAAACAAAACTTAGTTCAGTCCATGTTGGTGGAGTCACAGGGTGGACTGAATTACCCCTAAAATAAGGGGCGATACTTTCAATGCTTTCATCTTGCAAAGAGTAAATTCCCATGTCTTCACCTACTTCGTCAAATTCAACCTTCCCGAAAAAGTCATCAGTAAAGTATATAGAGTTAGGTTTGTAATCGGATACATGAGCTGCACGCGAGAAAGAAGAATTGCGGCCCAAAAACAATACTCTATCACCCAAATTGTTTATCTCCTTGCATGTATTAGCACTCAAGTCAACATTATACACTTTAAATCCTGAAGTGTTGAAAGTATAGTTCCCATTCTCCTCTTCTTCCTTAACAAACCGTCTTACCATCAATAATGCTCCTGCAGATTCCACTATATAGTATTGCGTACAAATTTCGGAAACAGGCAACTCAGCCACTTGTTTTGCCTCATTCGGATTCTCACCTCCATTATTACAAGCCATTACCTTACCATGACAATTTACTGCATAAAATTGTCCTTTATAGTAAGTAACATTTTTATAACGTGACGACCACGTGTTTATAGTGGTCCAAGTCTCATCGCCAGCTTTAACATATGACAAATCTCCTCTTATTCCATGAATGATCATCACTGTATAATCGGATGCACATAAAGGATTAGAAGACAAAACACATTTGGTGATCACCCTTGTAGCATAAGTGGGATTATCAAGAGAAATATGACACTCGTCACATTCACATTCACAATCACACCAACAATGCTCAATTTTCTCAAGAGGTGGAAGTCGGATTTGTTGAAAAGAATACAGATTGAAGATGGTAACATTCAAATCTTCTTGTCCGATTAATATGAGACATCCCTTTGAAGAAAAGTAATTCTTACCACTAAGTTCAGGTAGTGTAATCCATTGATCAGTACCGTCTGATGGATCGTAGAAGTCATGTATATCACTATTTTCTCTTGGTGCGAGCATAAGTAAAGAAGAGGAAACCGTGAAGTTATTATTTGCAGCAACGGATCGCCAAGAAGTGCACACACCACTGAAGGCAACATAGTCTTTTGGGCCTTCTTATTCGCCTTGCTATGTCCTCCAAAAGATCCTCATCAAGCTTCTCCCAGTAAGCCATGGTAGCTATAATCTGCTAAAATCAATAATCTGAAAACAACCTCTTTATAAAATAAGAAGTGTGTAAAATTGGATCGAAAAGAGAAGCGCAAAAGAAGTGCTCACGATCTAGGTACTTATAGGCAAAATTCAGGGTTTCATAATAGGAAAAGGATATTCATGTTTAGTAAATATCGTTTGGAAGTTAAGGATTTGGTTAGGAAATAGAAAAATCTGATTTGTTAAGATTTCCGTTTCCTACAGCAACTACTATAATTATTATTATTATTATTATAAGTGAATATAATTGGAAATAAACTTGTTAATTTGGCTGGATGTATTTGTTATGTATATACTTAGTTATTTTATTAATATCCTTATTTTTCTTTATTTAATTAGGTTCTCTATAATTGTCCATAAAAGTTCGAATTTGACATAAACACAATTTCTTAAAGACCTCTTATATTATTATTTTAGGAAGCAAAGGAATTATATATGAATTAATGGTTTTGTACTGCTAAATTATTTCCAGGCCACTGGTTGCCGTTTCGCAGGAAAAATGATGTCATGCAAAGGAACCCATGTATATTTCGCTTCGAATCATTTTCCGAGCTATGAAACTGAGAACCTTAACAGGGGCGACTATTAATTTAATTTAAAATTTAGTAATAATTTATTTCATAGTAAAAGCTTTATATTCCAAAACAACTTCCGCAATAAAATCTCAATCTTATTTATTATTTACATAAATATTTATTAAAGTCATTCAAGGTGGTATAATAACGTTTGCAAAAAAAAAAAATTCTCAATCTTTATTTAATATTTATTTTATTTAAATAAATATTAATTAAATTCTTTATAGATGCCAAATTAACAATTAAGAAAATTTCCTTTAAGGAAAAGAAAGACCTTCAATGTTTCCTATTTCCAAAGAACATTTAAGTGGACTTAAATAGTTAAATTCTCTTCAAAAGCTAATGATTTTATATTTTCTACTCATCAAATTCTATTGAAACTTCCATTTTTTTTTTTTAACAAAAATCGAAAGACTATTACAACTTTCACAAAAAAAGAAAAAGACAAAAAAAAAAAAAAATCTCTCTCCTGTGTTTGGTCAATAATATCAAACTCTCAGGATAGTATTTGTTGATCACGTTCCAAGTTACTTTCTCTTAGTTTAGCTATAGTACACATGTCTAGTGGAAAATATAGTCAGGATATGAAAAAATAAAAAATAAAAAAAATTACTTCAATGACAAAAAGGAGCTTTTTGATAAATTTGTTATTAATAGCAATAAAGGTACAAACTTGAATAAAAAACTTTCAATTAAAGAAGATTGTTTTTCTAGAGAACAAGTTTATTAGATAATATGATAAGCACCCAATCGTGTGTTTTTATGTGCCAATAATTAAGGTTTATTATTCATGTTCATGTAAGATCATGGGTACTCTAAAAACCCATTTTCATCTGGTTTTGTTTATGTATATTCCAGGTGTTGGTGAAAATCGGTAGCTCAAGCCTCCTTTGTGGCAGCGACACTGATAGATCCTGGTGTCTTCAGTTGGATTATGGCATAGCAATCAAGGTTCCCATGATTCTATAAGGGTGGAGTTATTCAAGTTCAGGAAGGAGATCTTATTGCCGTATGGGTGGATTCCTTTTTGATGAGCCATGTCCTGTTTTCGGGTGATGTCTAGTAGCCGTTGCTTTTTGGATTTAAGGAGGATGCTCTGTATAGTTTATTTTGGGTGCTACTGATTTTAGTTATAATATTGTACTTTGTGTTAATTTGTGTTTTAGTTGTTATGTGATTGAACGGATTTCAGTATTACCTTGCCATTTCTATACATGGGAATCGTTTGGTATTCCATCTGACATTCTTTACTCGTTCCTCCTTTAAGGACATGTTCTGGTGTATTTGAGCTTTTACGGTAGCCCCAAATTTGGCTGAATATTAGGGTTGTCAGATTGTGGTTCCCAAATTTGGAAAAGTTTTAATGAAATTTTCAGTACTTCAAAAAAAAAAAAAAAAAACAAAAAAGGATCATGGGCAGTTGGGCACTCATTCTTTATTTATAAAGAGCATAAAATAATAAACATAACTTTTGCATGCAAGGCAAATGACAGATTTCTAATTTGCATGTTGTATTTAGATTTTTACTCAAATTGCCTGTTGTCTTTGTGCTATTTAGTGCATGAAGTCAAAGTAAGATCGTTTTAGTTATGTAAACATAGCAATGAATGATAGTGATCAATTTCCAATTTTCCATAGAATAGGTGAGCCTCAGGTATGTTAACTTTCATCCATTGCTGTTTCTTCGTTCTTAGCTGAATATATCATTTTCGCCCGTTTCTTTTCTCTCTGCACATTTCCTTTTGTTGCACTATTGAGGTGATCCCTTCAAAGCCAAAGGAATCATCCGTTCACTTCATGCGCACTCTGCTTGAAACGAGTATGATAGGCAAATTTCTTTACTTGGGTATATTATGGTTTTATGATGCGTTATTGCCCGTGCTCATCGGCTTATTTGTGAGAATGTGCGTAGCATCACCTCCGTAAAATTAATGATTTAGAATATTCTTTTGTCTTAATTGTGATTCAGCATGTTCTTTTTCGCCATAATTCATAATTGTTTCCTTGTTTTTTTTCAAGAAAAAAAAAAGTTTTGGGGACAAAGGCAGTATATACATCTTTCAGAGTTGATTTACGTGCAGGCAGATACCAAAGTTGTACATCTAGAGGGTAATATCAGCACTGCCATTGTTGGTGATTTGAATATTTAAGAAGTGAGAGTTGGTTATGAGTCATACACATCCCACCTTAATATCACAACTTGATCTCAATTCATAGTGTATCAATTGATGAATGTATATTCATTATAAATTATTTATTTTAATTGAAAAGTGCATTTGTTCAATATTTGACACATTATAATTTGATATCAAAGATGGGATGTCTAACATAATATTATTCATTAGTTATTTATGAGAGCCTACTTATGATCAAGACTGATTATTTTGATTGTTTTGATATTATATCAAACGGTTTTAGCAATAAATACACATTCTTTTTTTTTTTATAGCAATATTACATATCTATCTTTTTTCCCCATTAAGAGGGTTCTAATTCCTTAATATTTTGTTTTTGAGGTTATTCAGCTAACAAGTACGACAAATATCATTTTTATTTGCTTTTAATTTTTTTTTTCAAATACGATCTTTTATTTGTTAAATAATGCATATAAAGTGACGTGTCGCGTAACGGCATAAGAGGAGATTTACGTACATGTTGATAGAAACATCTATCAATGCTTAAATAGAGATGAGAGTTTCATACGAAGTTGGGATAGAGTGACACGGCATTTCATGTCATATATGACACAATTGCTTAATGCTGGAACCATGCTTGGCATGAAGTGAGCACATCTCTCGGCCAGTACTTAAATAGAGTATCAATGCCCTGCCCAAGGCAAGCTAAGCTGTCACTTGTGCAGGTACAGGACTTCAACAGGAGGATAGTTGCAAACACTATATAATAGATACAATAGATCTATTAAGATATAATAGATCGTACTATATTATATCTTCTAGAGAAGATAAAGTTACCAGTTCTCACAGGTGCTTATCACATGTTAGCTCCACTACCTTATAAACAACCAGATAGCTAATCCTGAAAACATGTAAACAACTTGTTACTTCATGGTTATCTTTTCATTACAAGAATCCACGGATACTAGGACAAAATATGCAAATTCAATAAGCATGCCTACAAATGTTCAGATTTGATGGTAAGGGAACCAACTTGTTGCATGATTGTACTATGAGAAAGTGATTCATGGGACTTTTTATCATGAATTGATCATCAGACAACTATGAATTTCAATTTTCAGTAACTTAATCAAGCAGAAACTGATAATAAAAATTTCAAACATCACCATTTTCAAATGTTATCGTGAGAGATGCATTACTCCAATATCAAACCTAAAAGAAAGGCTTAGAAAATAAGTCTTCTTTAGAATCATTATTGCGAAATAGAATGGCCTACAAAATATCTACCATTGACAGAAACCTCAACAGTTGAACTAACATGAACATGTTTCTACATAGAAGCGCCATCCATCCTTTCTCGTCATCCATGTTACCACTCCAATGCGAAACATTTAATTAGATGACGGGCATAAGTACGTAATGTGGTAAATTTTGATGAATTTTTCATGGTACACAGGTAACTATAGATTTAAAGGTTTAGGTAAAAACATTATTCCCAAGCAAAATAAGCAAAATGAGTTAGTATAAACTTTTAATCTACATACATGTTTTACCGGAAATAGCAATTTTATATAATTCTTTACAAAATTTTACATTTGGAGACAACAGACCCCTAGAAGTGAGAGAGAAGCTCCACCGTGGGAAGTAATTTAAGCTGATTGATAAGTTTACTCAGTTCACAACAACTTACTAAATTATATATGGGGACAAAACAACCCCAAATATATTGGCCATTGGAGACCAACCAAGTGTTTCACGTAGTTACTACCAATTAGTATTGTACAGTTAGTATGTGTATTGACAAGTAGACTAAGAATATCACCACAACAAAATAAGAAATAAAACAAATTAGCATACTCACATGTACCCTCCTGTTTTCAGACCCCATAAAGACTCTATGGAATATGTGTTTCGCAAATTCTTTGGTGCCGGTCAGAAACTGTCCATTGGTGTAATGACCAATTTGTATTGCATCAGCTTTGACTTGTTCGTCCCCATTTGCAATCTCTGGACAAACCAAAATGAACTATATCCAGAAGATATGGTTTATAATGCTCTTGGTTTTGAAGATAAAGAAAAATATGATACAGTAAACCTGACCTCTTACAACAAGTTGGCACATGCAGCCAACTATAGCAGCTACAGAGGAACTATCTGCTCCACCAGAAAAAGGATGCAAGAATCCTGAAACTCCACTTATTCATAAATAGTCCCATAGCCAGCAACTGTGACCAAAGTCTATCTCTTCCTCTGGACAGTGACAAGAGATCTACGTTAACAATCGCCAGTTTAGAAAACTCATATATTTAGCTCAAAAGATCCATGGCGCCAAGATTTCTTAATTATAAAATGTATACTTCCACAGCTAAATTACTATCAGCAATCAACTTGAAGGAAATTCATTTAAAAATCAATTGAAGTTCAGATTTAGACATCTTCTATGGACATTTTTAGATGGAAATAAAGGTTAACTGTCAGCCAACCCAAAGAAAACACCAGATTTTTGTATTAAACATCTCTTATGCAGAAAGCAAACACATTTTAGCAGTAGGAGGTTGTAGAACTTCCAACATTTACGACCAGGTAAGGTAGATTTCAATGTGTTCAGCAAGTCAATTTTACACAAAAGATTCCTGGTGCTTTGAAACATTGAGAGGTTAAAACTCAACAGAGAACTTTAGATTAAAACTTAACAAATGCTTACTGGATCAATAACTAACCGTAACCGTAAGCAGATTAAAGTGACATATTCAGGTTAAACGATTTACAAAGACTGTATGGCACTGCTACAGATGATACTCTGTTTTGGCAAACTTGCTTGCACCTGCAAACTACTTATTAGATCCTCTAAGTCTAAAACTAACAACCTGCCACTTAACAAACAAGTAAAGGAATCAGAGACAGAAATATGTGAACTTTCATTCTTTTATTCAAAAACGTATAAGCAAACTACAAAATGCCATATGTTGTACCAATTGAAGAACTCCTGTTTATACAAATGAGTGTTAGTTGGAGAGAGCAGTCCATCTGTCTTCACAAGAAAACCTTATACAAGGCCATTGACAGTTACAAATGCTGTCCAGATCACATTGAAAAGAAAAATATATATATATGCTAATGTACCAATATCATACCAAGCAAAGGGTCTTTTAGAGAACAGAAAGTCAAAAAGGAAAACAGAAAGAGTAATTTTTTAGGATAGAAACAGTATGATGTACTATGTAAAAATCAAAAGTCTGCAAGACCTAAATATCAGAAATGATCTTCATCAATCAATTTTTATCACAGAATTACAGTCGAGTAGAATATATGGCATATCACATCCTACTATCTATTACTTCAACTGAATGAACTCATAACCCAAAAAGTAGTGGTTTCTGTGACATAGCCTCAGCCCAACTAAATAAACTTGGGTTGGTGCAAGTAGGTGCACAAACATTAGACATGAATAACGCATAGTCATTCAACCTACAGATTAACCCAACTTCTTAGTCAGCTAATTGTAATTTGACAGCAACAATTAACATGCAGGGTAGGAGCTTTTAGGTCTATACATACACTTAATTACAAATGGAATTAAGAAAAATGATGGCAGCTACAAAATTTGAATTGACTTTTTGTCAAATAATTCCATACACCCGTTACCCCACACCGTCTCGGTCTCTCTCACTCGATCTCCCTCTTCCTTAGTTTTCATTGTCCACTATCCATTTGACTCAAAATGCAAATTCCACAACTTAAAGCTAATTCAACGAACTTGCTAGCAAAATAATTCACAATCGCGGTTAATAAACCAGTAAAGTCTAACGTCAGAAACCACTCAAATGCAGCAAATAGACCAAAAGCAATAGAGTATAACAGGCAAACTACCTCCTTGTCAACACCTATTGTTCTGCTCCGTGGCATGTTGCTCTAGACCGAAATATATGTATGGTTTCGAGTAAATACAGCAATCAAACAAACACTATTCATTTGTGACATCTCACAAAAACAAAAACTCAATCAATCACATCCCAAGCTGTCTCGACAGCCGTCTACAAATCCGTCATCGGATTCCCAGCCGTTGCCGACTCTCGCTGCTGTCATCCATCAGCAGGAGGGCTGACGAAAGGGAGCAGGCTGTTCATATCTGGTGGCAGGGGACATGGATGGTCAGTGTTCGAAAACTCGCTACTCGCTACTCGACCGGCGAGGCAGCGAGCAGCGAGTACTCGGCAACTCGGAGAGTACTCGGTTTGACCATCGGTCAACGGTCAAACCGTTGACCAATGGTCAAACCAGGTCAACCCTATAAAATAAAAGTGATAAAGGATTAAATTGAGTATAAGTTTTAATATTTGTGGTCAAAATAGAATTGAGTTAAAAGTTAAGGGAGGAGATCGATATTTTCTCGGGACGTGACCGTCATTTTTAAAATTAATTGGGGAGGAAAATAGAAGCCAAAAACTTGTTTTGACTCACAAAATTGATATTGACTATTGAGTCGGTCGCCGAGAAGAAGAAAGAAGAAGAGAAGAAAAGAAAGAAGAAGAAGAAGAGAAGAAGAAGAAGAAGCTGCCGACCAGCCACCACCGACCGAAGATGATGACAGACGGCGACCTTGGCTGTGACGGCGACGGCGACGAACAAGGCAGCGACGAGCAGCGCGAGCGACGAGCGGCGACAGCAGCGCGAGCGACGACGGCAGCGACGGCAGTGACGGAGCGACGAAGCAGAACGGCAGAACAGAAGAGGACTGAGGCAGAATAAAGAGAAGAACTGCCGAGTTGGAACAGCGCCGAGTTGGACCGAGTTGCGCCGAGTTGGGCCGAGTTAAGGCCGAGTTGGGCCGATTTTTGACCCGGGCCGATTTGTGCTGCCGATCCGGCGATTCTCGGATCGGCAGCAAGCCGAGCGACGAGTCCTCGGCGAGAACTCGGCCAACTCGGCCGAGTTTTTATTCCATGTGGATGGTATTTTGTATTTGTTAGTCATCCTTATAAGGGTAAAACGGATAATATGAAAGTTTCATTAAACTTCAAAGCTCCTTCCTTCCTGTGTTTTTTCGCTCTCCCTCTAAAAGCCAGGGTCACCTGACTTTCTTAGAGCATCTCCAATGGTTTAATGAATTATTTTTTAATAAAAATTGTCATGTCATTAATGTCAAGAAAATTTATTTCCTACATGACATCAATATGACTTAATAGACAGTCAAGTTAAAATGTGTTCTCCAATGCTTTACATAATTTCTGTATCAATTTTTTTCAACTATAAAATTTTCTCCATTACTGGACAACTCTACCCCTCCTGTCACTATCTGTCTCCTTCATTTTTACATTTTCTATTCCCCAATAACCATTCCATTGATAATCAAAAGCAAAATATGATTACTTGATTTGTTTAATTAAAAAAAATTAACAAAAAGTGGAAAAATTAACAAAAAAAATTAATGGAACTCGGTGTCACCGAAGGTAGTGTGACACGCCTAAAATCTGCCTAGAATTTTTCGCGTGCTGGCGCTAGGAACGCCCTGGCTAGTCAGCCAATTTCGCCCACACACACACACTGTCCACAAGTGTGCTACACACTGCTGTCACAAATTCCACACAACCGCGCACCAACACAGCCCAACGCCCTTGTGTACCTACACAAATGCTTGCTGCCTGCCTATTTACTTAGCCGTACATACACATTTCGCTCCATACACATTAACATCATGTAAATATAGAAAGACAACAACGATTAGAGGGAACCACCCCTAACCTAACTTGATTTTATTACTCAAATCAGGAAACAATACACAAAGTGCTCAATGAATTACAGCAACAACCCATACATCATGTGCCACGGGCACAATACAAGCAGCTTTATATACAATAGCAGTTGACATGCCCAACTGCATAGCATTGCTGGCACCAACCAGCATAAAACACATAAGCAAAGACAGTTATTTGATAAAAACTGCCGCACAACCACCTGCCAACTCAGCATCCCATGCACAAATCTGCCATAACCACCTAGTAACTGCCCCATCTGTGTGAGTGTGTGTCTGTCCTATGAGCCACACGTGCCAACCACACCCGCTTCTTACTGCCAACAGTCTAGCAAGCTTGCAATGTCCCTAACATAACTTCCAGCTAGCATTAGCTATGCTTGGCGTTGCTCCACATTTGCTGAATGCACTTGTTTCGCTTGGCTTTCCTACACATTTGCACTCAACACTTTTCGAATGACTGTACAAAGTGTTTTCATATGTTTAGCTCAAAACTTGTGCTCAGTTTGCATTACTGTAGTCATTCGTTAAACGGTTAGTGTTTACCAGGTGCTTGTTAATGATGCTTTTGTCTTAAGTTGTTTAGTTGATCGATGAGTTTAGAGTAATTTTGGATACATTAGAAGTTTTAGATCTATAAATTATGTTATAGCTTTGTCCATGAAATTTGTTCCTAACCTAGCAACTATGACAATTGTTTGTTTAATGTATAAGATTCGATCATGATTGTAGCATAGCGAAAAACATAAATACACTAAAAACTTTTCGAATCAATGTAACAAGTGTTCTCATATGTTTAGCTCAAGACGTGTGTTCGGTTTGCATGATTGTAGCGATTCGTTGAACGGTTAGTGTTTACGAGGTGCTTGTTGATGATGTTTTGTTTTTAGTTGTTTAGTTGATCGATAAGTTTGGAGTAATTTTAGATACATTAGAAGTTGTGGATCTGTAAATTATGTTATAGCTTTGAAACAACTCTGTTTCATGAAATCTGTTCCTTATCTAGCCTCTGTAACAACTGTTTCTTTTGTGTATAAGATTAGATAAATGTAGCTTAGATATGGCAACTAGTAGCAATTATGTATAAATTTCCATAATTATAGCTTGGATATGACAGCTAATGATTTAAATAGAAGTTGTGTTTTATGTCGAAATTGTTTTGAGTACAAGCTTTGATTATTATAGCTTAGGTATTGTTTTGTGTATAAACTGCAGCTTAAATGGTGATTGTAGCTCAGATATGGCAACTGGTAGCAATTGTGTATAAGTTTCTATAATTACAGCTTAGATATGGCAACTAATGATTTAAATAGAAGTTGTGTTTAACGTAGGGATTGTTTTGTGTATAAACTTTGATTATTATAGCTTAGATATAAATTGTTGCCAACTGTTTTGGCAATTATTGTTTTAAGTATCATGCAACTAAAATTTGATTCATGTAACTAAACTTTGATCGTCACTATTTGTGATTTCGTTTTTGAATGAGGTAGCATGGAGAACAATAACTGGGATAGACCTAGGTACAGACTACTGTAGCATTGGTGCTTACAAGAATGGTAGTGTTGAAATCATAGCAAATGAGCAAGGAAACCGAACAATACCATCGTGTGTTGCTTTCACTGACTGTGAAAGGCTGATTGGTGAGGCAACAATGAATCAGGCGATGGTCAATCCGGAAAGGACCATCTTCGCTATCAACAGGCTTCTTAGAAGAAAGTAATGAGGCTTTTCTTTTATATGTTGATCTGCATTTTTGTTAGTTTTACAGGAATATTGCTTATCAAGTTTTGTTCCTAACAGGTTTAAAGACAAGGAAGTCCAGAGGGACATGAAGCTTGTTCCTTACAAGATTGTGAATGGGAATGGAAAACCGTGTATTGAAGTGAAGATTAAGGATGGGGAGACCAAGATCTTTAGTCCTGAGGAGATCACTGCTATGATACTGACTGAATTGAAGGAAACAACCAAAGCATTCCTTGGCAAGAAAATCAAACATGTTGTCATCATAATTCCCGGTTAGTTGAGCATGCTTGTTGGTTTTGATTATATAGTAATTGAAATGATGGTCAATGACTTATTAATTTCATTGTTTTGTTAAACATGCAGCCTATTTTAATGATGCCCAAAGACAAGCCACCAAAGATGTTGGTAAAATCGCTGGGCTTACTGTGACAACGCTTGTTAATGAACCAACAGCAGCTGCCATAACTTATGGTCTGGACAAAAATTGTGATGAGAAAAATGGATTTGTCTTTGACCTTGGTGGTGGGACATTTGATGTCACCATCCTTAAAATTAAAAAGGCTATTTTTGAGGGTCTTTCCACAAATGGGGACACCCATTTCAGAGGCGAGTAAAACTGTTATTTCATTATATTTCTTGTGTATTATCATAGCCCGTAAGCCTACTAAGCCAACAGAGGGCATTTGGCCCAACATAGTAGGTCCAATCCAATATCCATACTTAGCCAAATCATTTCTCCATTCTTCTACTGGCTTTTGAAATGTTTATAGAACATTCTCATCATGTAAATATCTAGAATAGTTCTCAATTGTTCTATTAGATTCTAGAAGGTTTCTAGAGCCTTCCCACTATGTAAATAGTTCTAGAATTCTCTAAGGTTCACTAGTAGTTATTGATAGTTGTGCCAAAGTGGCTATATATACCCATGTATTCTTCATTTGTAAAACATCCCATAAATCCTAGAATCATTTCAAAGTGTAATAAAAAGCTTCCTTACAAAGCCAATTTCTCTCTCAAGTCTTCCTTTGCCTTCTTGCTCAATCTTCCGCAAGACTTACTTAGCAACTAGCCAACCAAAGTTGTCTAAATGCCGCACGAGTTAATGGTCCGATTCTAACTCCGTGATAGTTGGTATCAGAGCCAAGGTTGCAACATCCTAGCAACAAGGTTCGTCCGAGCAATGACATCCAACAATGAAGTCATCTTGGGAGAACAAGTATGCGGCCGTGAGGAGCAACACGTTCAAAGGAAACGTGGGAAGTCCAAGTCCAAGACTTCTACCATCGAAGCCTTAGAAGCTCGCCTTGTTGGCTTAGAACAAGTTGTTTCCGGGATGGAACTCACTATTGGAAATCACGATGCTTGTATTGATGGCCTAGAGATGGAGTATGGTGAGATTACCCAAGCGGTGAAACTCTCCATCAAGGAGATAAGCCAATCCTTCCAAAGAGAGCTTCAAGACATCACTCGAGAAGTCTTCAACCTCCGAACCTTCACAGAGCATTAGATGTGAGTTGTCCGCACCGAGGTGGAGGATGTCCGCAACAGGCAGTAGCACACCTTCGCTGTTGGGTCAAGTTCATCAAACACCGTCGGCCTGAACTCGATCCATGTGCCTAAACCTGCCACCTACAATGGCACTCGTAATGCTACTGAAGTCGAAAACTTCCTCTTTGGTCTCGAGCAATACTTCGAGGCCAAATTTGTTAAAGATGATGCATCCCGAATCAACAGCTCTCCCACATTCCTCCAAGACGCAGCTCAACTATGGTGGCGACGCAAACATGGTGACATGGGCAAGAGCCATTGTGCCATTAACACATGAGACGACTTCAAACGTGAGCTGAAGAAGCAATTCTACCCTAGCAACGTAGAAAAAGAAGCACGAGGTCGTCTACGCCGACTCAAACAGTCCGAGAACATTCTGGACTATGTCAAAGAGTTTACCACCCTCATCTTAGAGGTTGATGACATGTTCGACAAAGACTCTCTGTTCTACTTCATGGATGGTCTCAAAGATTGGGCACGAGTGTAGCTTGAAAGGCGAAGCGTGCAAAGTCTTGATGAAGCTATCGCTGCAGCAGAGTCACTTACCGAGTACACCAACCAATCTAAGGGCAAGAAGACCAACCAGGATAAAAGTGGGGGAGAGAAGAGCACACCAAGGGACCAAGGGACCAAGGCACAACAACGGAGGACAACATAAGTCTTCCTAAGGCAACAAACAGGAGGGAGGTAAGTCCGATGCTCCTAAACCTAAAACTTTTTGCTTTATTTGCAATGGTCCGCATTGGGTGAGAGATTGTCCGAAGAAGAATGCCCTCAATGCACTAGTCAATCAAGTGGATGAGGACCATTCCAACAACTCCGAAGCAGGAATGGGTTCTCTTCGTTTTCTTAGGGCCATTAAGGGCAAAACCACACCACCCTTACCGGTCAAGAAAGGCTTAATGTACGTTACTGTCACCATCAACGGAAAGGATGCTAGTGCAATGCTTGACACCGGGGCAACGCACAACTTCATCTCGAAGGAAGAGGCCAAGCGGTTAGGCCTCAAAGTTGTCAGCGGTGGAGGCACAATCAAAGCTGTGAACTCATCAGCCATGCCAATAGTTGGTGTCGCCAAAGCCGTACCCACCAAGCTTGACGCATGGAGTGGAAGCCTCAACTATTCCATTGTGCCAATGGACGACTTCCAAGTTGTGCTAGGCATGAAGTTCTTCGACCAGGTATATGCCTTTCCTTTCCCTGTAGCTAAATCTCTTAGCATCCTTGATGGAAGCACAACTTGCACCATCCCGACTGAGCGTGCAGCCAAGGTGGAATCCAAGACATTATCCGCCTTTTAGTTCAAGCGCGGAATGAAGTCCGACCCAAGCTACCTTGCCACCATCCGGGAGCTCAACGATGGGGAGGACATCACCATAGCCAAGGATCCTACGCCTGTCGATGTGCAACACGTCCTAGAAGAGTATAAGGACGTCATGCCCTAGGAGTTGCCGAAGAAGCTACCACCTGAGTGAGGGGTAGAAGACCAAATTGAGGTGGAATCAGGTGCCAAACCCCCAGCCATGGCACCTTATCTTATGACACATCTAGAATTGGAAGAACTAAGGAAGTAGCTCAAGGACTTGTTGGATTCAGGCTATATCCAACCATCCAAGGCACCCTATGGAGCACCTGTGCTGTTTCAAAAGAAGAAAGATGGGTCTCTCCGTATATGCATCGACTATCGGGCGCTTAACAAAATCACCATTAAGAACAAGTACCCGATACCTCTCATCTTCGATCTCTTCGATCAGCTTGGTCATGCTCGCTACTTCTCCAAGCTCGACTTGCGGTCAGGGTACTACCAAGTTCGCATTATACCAGAGGACGTACCCAAGATTACGTGTGTAACAAGGTATGATGCTTTCGAATTCCTCGTCATGCCTTTTGGACTCACAAATGCACCAGCCACCTTTTGCACACTCATGAACAAACTATTCCACCCTTTCCTTGATCGATTTGTGGCAGTGTACTTGGATGACATCGTAGTCTATAGCACTACCCTTGAGAAGCATGTGCAGCATCTCAAACAGGTCTTTCAAGTACTTTGGGAAAATAAGCTCTACATCAAGCAAGAGAAGTGCTCATTCACCCAACCGGAGGTAGAGTTCCTTGGTCACTGCATTCGGGAAGGAAAGCTTATGATGGACCAAGCTAAGATAAAAGTCATACAAGAGTGGGAGCCACCCACCAAGATGTCGGAATTACCATCATTCCTTGGTCTAGCCAATTATTATCGTCGTTTCATCCGGGGCTACTCAACAAAAGCTGCACCTCTGGCCGACCTACTGAAGAAGGGTCACACTTGGCATTAGTTCGATCGATGCCAACACGCCTTCTAAGATCTAAAGAAGGCCATTTCTAAAGAGCCAATGTTGGTTTTACCCGATCACTCCAAGTTGTTCGAGGTACACATTGATGCTTCTGACTTTGCCATCGGGGGAATTCTCATGCAAGAAGGACACCCCATTGCTTTTGAAAGCCGCAACTGAATGACATCGAGCGACGCTATACGGTGCAAGAGAATGAGATGACAGCCATCATTCATTGCCTAAGGGTATGGCGGCACTACTTGGTCGGGTCACACTTCACCATCATGATCGACAATGTGGCCACAAACTACTTCCAAACCCAAAAGAAGCTGACTCTTAAGCAAGCGCGATGGCAAGACTTCATAGCCGAGTTCGACTATCGCTTGGAGTACAAGCTTGAGAAAGCCAACATGGTGACCGATGCACTGAGTCGGAAAGCGAAACTTGCTACCTTAACCATGAGCCAACCACAAAACCAACTCGTCGAGCGCATCAAGGTAGGCATGGAACAAGACCATATGGCCAAGAACTTGATCAAGCTAGCTAGTGAGGGCAAGACTAGGCGATTTTGGGTGGAAGATGGCATACTTTTCACTGTCGGTAACCGTATATACATACCAAGACATGAGAGCTTACGGAAAGAAATCATTAAGGAGTGCCACGATTCCAAGTGGGCTGGTCACCCAGGTATGACATGCACACTAGCACTTCTTCAAAATTCTTACTATTGGCTGCAAATGCAGGATGATGTGGAAGCCTATATACGCATTTGCCTTGTGTGCCAACAAGATAAGGTGGAACACCAACATCCGGCAGGGTTATTAGAACCCCTACCTATTGCCGATCGTTCGTGGCAAAATGTATCCATGGACTTCATCACGACCCTGCCAAAGTCAGAAGGATACGGAAGCATTATGGTGGTGGTGGACCGATACAACAAATATGCCACCTTTATCCCTGTATCAGCCGATTGTATAGCGGACGAAGCTGCCCGTTCCTTCTTCAAACATATGGTGAAGCTTTGGGGAGTGCCACAAAACATTGTAAGCGATCGCGACCCACGGTTCACAGGGTAATTTTGGACCGAACTTTTCAAATTATTGGGGATCGATCTCAACTTCTCCACAAGCTTTCACCTATAAAGTGATGGGCAAACCGAACGTGTCAATGACCTACTTGAGCTATACTTGAGGCACTATGCAAGCGCCCATCAACGAGATTGGGCTAAGCTGCTAAATGTCGCCAAATTCTCTTATAATCTTCAGAGGAGTGAGGCAACAGGCAAGAGTCTTTTTGAGATAGTAACCGGCCAACAACCTTTGACTCACAATGCCATTGCCTCAACTTATGGTGGGAAGAGTCTTGCGGCTTACAAGCTTGCTAAGGAGTGGCACGAGCAAGCCGATATCACTCGAGCATGTTTCGACAAGGCAGCTCAAAATATGAAGAAATAGGCCGATACCAAGAGGAGACATGTTGAGTTCCAGGAAGGAGACATGGTTCTCATCAAGCTGCAACCCCAATAATTCAAGGCATTACGTAAGGTGTATAAGGGGTTAGTTCGCAGGTACGAAGGTTCTTTTTCGATTATCAAACGAGTGGGGAAAGTCTCCTATCAAATTCAACTCCCACCAAAACTTAAGATCCATTCGGTCTTCCATGTAAGCTTCCTTAAGCCCTACCATGAAGACAAGGAAGACCCAAGTCAAAGCGAATCCAAACGTGCACCAACTGCCGTAGTAACCGCGTTCGACAAAGATGTGGAGTGCATCCTTGTCGATCGACTCATTCGAAAAAGGGGCGTTCCAAACTAGACCGAGTACTTAGTTAAGTGGAAGGATCTCCCTGATAGTGAGGCAAGTTGGGAACGTGAGGACACTCTATGGCAATTCGGTGAATATATTCAACGATACAAGAATGAAGATGCGCCGAGGACGTCGCGAGCTTAAGTGGGGGAGGATGTCATAGCCCGCAAGCCCACTAAGCCAACAGAGGGTATTTGGCTCAACATACCAGGTCCAATCCAATATCCATACTCAGCCAAATCACTTCTCTATTCTTCTACTAGTTTCTAGAATGTTTCTAGAATATTCTCATCATGTAAATATTTAGAATAGTTTTTAATTGTTTTATTAGATTTTAGAAGGTTTCTAGAGCATTCTCACTATGTAAATAGTTCTAGAATTCTCTAGGGTTCACTAGTAGTTATTGATAGTTGTGCCCAAGTGACTATATATACCCATGTATTCTTCATTTGTAAGACATCCCATAAATCCTAAAATCATTTCAAAGTGTAATAGAAAGCTTTCTTACAAAGCCAATCTCTCTCTCAAGTCTTCATTTGCCTTTTTGCTCAATCTTCTACAAGGCTTACTTAGCAACTAGCCAACCAAAGTTGTCTAAATGCCGCACGAGTTAGTGGTCTGATTCTAACTCCGTGACAGTATGTTATGTGGTGATTATTATATCAATGTTGCAGGTATAGATTTTGACCAGAGACTTATGGAGTGCATCATCAAATTGGTTAAGAAGAAGCACGGGAAGGACATTGGTGAGGACAACAGAGCTCTTGGCAAGCTAAGGAAGGAAGTTGAATGTGCCAAGAGAGCTCTCAGCAACCAGCATCAGGTCCACGTGGAGATTGAGTCGCTCTTTGATGGTTTTGACTTCTCCGAGCTTTTGACAAGAGCTCGATTCGAGGAATTAAACAACGATCTCTTCAAAAAGATCATGGGGCCTGTTAAGAAGGCCATCGAAGATGCTGGTCTGCATAAGAACCGGATTGACGATATTCTTCTTCTTGGTGGTAGCACTAAAATGCTCAAGGTTCGACAGTTACTAATAGAATATTTTGAAGGAATAGAGCCTGCCAATCGCATGATTGTCAACTCAGATGAGATTGTTGCTTTTGGTGCTACTGTTCAAGGTGGCATCCTTAGTGGAGATGGTGGTGACATAACCAAAGGTACCAATTCCCCGTATTATGTCAGTTTATAGATAATCATGACATCATTCTTGTAATAATTAATTTGTTTTTGAATTATGGACTGACATTGTGTTCTGATGTTCCAAATGCAGGCATTCTTCTTCACGATGTTGCTCCTTTCGCCTTGACCGTCATAACCATTGGTGGGGTGATGATAGAGTTGACAAGGAACACTGTCATTCCAACCAAGAAATCTCATGTTTTCACAACTACTCAGGACCAGCAGACTACTACCACCATTCAAGTTAGTTTTTGTGTTTCACTGTTTTACAAAGCTGATTTCTCTTTAGCCTATTGTTTTACTATTGCATTGGTGGAAATGACAGTCTTATTAAATTTATCATTATTTGATATCTCAGGTCTTTGAAGTTGATAGGAGTTTTAGGAAGAAGTACAGGTTGCTTGGGAAATTTGACATCATTGGAATTCCTCCAGCTCCTATGTTTGTCTCTCTTCTGTTGAGTTTAACATGAATTGGCATAAGTTTTAGAGGCCTAATAGCATTTTACATTTTGTTTTGTTTATATAGGGGATTCCACGAAATTGAAGTCACATTCGGAATAGGTCCAAATGGAATCCTGGATGTCAAGGCGAAAGATAAGAGTGATGGCAGATCAAGAAGGATCACCAAAGATAAGAGCGATGACAGATCAAGAAGGACCACCATGCTCTCTTGATCAGGTCAATACAAAGACTCACATACATACTAACTTCAACCACAATCAACATATTCTTTTCATATATAGTGCTTACTCGTAACAGTAAATGGTGGACAAATTGTGAATAGGCTGTAACAATTGTGCTTTGTGTATTTGGTTTAACTAATCATTTTGCTTGGAAGATCCAATCACTCGGTCACTTGGAAGACTTCTTTTATGAACCTATGTTGTATGCTTTTGAACATACTATGTTACTGCACCATCAAGATTTTCCTGGTAAAAACATATGTGCTTGCTTGCTCAACTATTAGAACTTTTTCCATAGATGTATTTTCCACAGATGCTGCGTTTGTCTTGGAGAATTTGTGATCAATGAGGAGTTGCTCCAAATTCAATCATGCAAACGTGTAGTCAAAGACGTAACTTGTTGATGAAGTAATTATATTTTTTAGCTTTAAAGAGTTTTTCAACTAATGTAGATAGACTGTCACTCTGCCTTATAGTTATAGATGAAGTTTCTACTGTTGAAGGTATACACTTACTTATTTCCATATCAAATTCAATGTTTATCCTCCAGGAATGATTAATTCATGATTGCCTTTAACTGTTGACTTCCGTTGCATTATACTACTTTGCCATCCTATAACCAGAAAATAAGTACATGAACAGAAAATGAGGCTCCTGCACTGTGCATGTAGTAGTGTTCCTATAGCCAATCGAGCTAAAGATAATGATCTTTAGAACTCCTTGAGCGTCTCCTCGTAGTCTTCTTTTTTGGGGGCCTGCTTCACTGACGTTTCGACCTTGTCTTTCTCATCCGACTCAAGCTTGTCCTTGTCGTTGATCTCAAGCCTGTTCCGGTATCTAGGCTTTGGCAAAATGGACAGGGGCTGCAGACCTTGTCCATACCCATAAGGATGTGGTTCGGGTATAGACCCGCACCACTCTTTAAAAAACCCTTAAAAGAATCGGATCCAAAAAAACCAGCATAATTGCGGGTAGAATATGGATCTACTCGCGGGTCTCTATCAGACCCGCAAAATACCCATGATTTATATACCCTTTACCCGGTTCATTTTCAAAAACAAACCCCTAACAAAACTCTCAACTCTCTTGACTCTCTCTCTCTCTCAACTCCATCGCCGCCGTTCGACTGCGCTACCCTTTCTCTCCATCGCCGCCGTTCGACTGCGCCTCCCTCTCTCTCCATCGCCGCCGTTCGATTGTGCCTCCCTCTCTCTCCATCGTCGCCGTTCGACTGCGTGCCTCTCTCTCTCTCCATAGTCGCTGTTCGACTGCGTGCCTCTCTCGCCGTCGTGTCCAAAGCTGCGAACTGTGGTATCGCCACCGTCTCTCTTTCCGTTTTTTTTTTTTTTGGGTCTTTCGATATCTCATATCCCAGTTTTGCTTTGAGTTTCTCAGATACATCGACCGCCAGAACATCGCCGTCGTCTCTGTCCCCCAGAACTTCGCCGTCGTCTCTCTCTCAGGTACATTGACTTTTGATTGATTATTTAGTTTGTTGTTACTGGGTATTTGTTGTTGTTTAGTTTCAAGCGTCTGGTGGATTTGTTTGGTTGTTGTTCTTTTGAATTTGGTGGATGAAAATGGTTTTTTGAAGAAGATATGATTCTGGGTAGTTCGTGTTTGAAAACTTAGTAGGTCTGATGCTGTTTTTTGGTTAAATGGCTGTCATATGATATTGTCAACTACACTGTCTTATGTTGTTTTATGTGATGTTGATGTCTTAATAATGCTCAGATGCAAGTTAGTTGGAAACGGTCCTATTTTACTTACTCTGTTTGTTTAATTTTTTTTATGTGATTATGTGATAGAAGTTATTGTTGTTCGAGTGGTCTGTTGGTATATATGTTTGTGAATTGATTAATATTCGCGCCTGAACAAAGTGACAATCTCTGCATGTCATTTTGCTCTTTAAAGGTATAAGTTCTTTCATAGACTGGCTATTCTTTTGTGAAGATCCGAGTAAAAAGTTGCATGTTTGAGTTTCTACATTTTTCAATTTTATCCTTTATTGTTTGTCCTTTATTGTTTTAAAGTCCCTGATAGTAAATAGAATAGGAATATGTTTTGTTGATGAGTTGGTTCTTACGTATGCGCTGAATGTCTCTGATTAATCTAAGTGGTTGCTTAATTTTAAGTGAATTGACATTTATATTCGATCATATTCGAGAACCCAATATGCCTACAAGTCAGACATTGATCGTACAAATTATATTCTTTAAGCACAAAACAAGAAGGAAAATACAGCAAGAGAACTAACAATACTGCTCAATACTGACTAAATTTTGACAGAGTCATTTTGACTGCATGTTGTAGTTTCTATTACTTTTGTCGGTCATGTTACCATGGTTTCAAGGAAGATATCATTCTTCGATCAAAGTTAAACAGCTATACTTCATTCTTTCAGGTAAAACAAGATTGGATGAATTTATAATTTCTAATGCTAGCCTAAGCAGCGCTACTCAAGCAATGACGAATTATGCAACCATATACCCAATCTCCTAAATATCAATCCCAAGACGCAGAGGAACTCTGATTACCTTGATAAATTATGACAAAGCAGAAAAGAATGGTGAAGATCGCCGCATAAAGACTTTTTATTACTTATATAAATAAAATTAAAATGGTTACTATTCTTTCTGTTCTTATTGTGATAGTTAATATATTTTATTATTTTAAGAGAATACTTTAGTGCCAGATTATCATATTATTATATAAAAATACATATTTAGTGAATAATTTATATTCATTGAATTGAAATCCAATGACTAAATAAATAGTGCTTTCCTTATAAAAAAAAATAAATAAATAAAAAAAGAGAAGCAGCCCTTCTCTCACCCAAAAACGACAGCCTTTAATGGCTTTTAAACGGCATTGTTTCACTCTTCACTAAACGGCGTGGTTTCAACGAGAGAGCGCTTTTTTTAATCATCATCTCTCTCGCAGAAACCCAAGACCCTGACAGCACCAGTTCGAGCTGAGAGAGATTGATTGAAGAATGGCATGGACGCAAATAATCAACAACGTGAGGGCATTTTCGTCATCAAAACCACCTGGGTTCTCTAGATTCTTCTCTTCCAAGTCATCAACTCCCTACATTGGTTAGCTTCTCATGCTGTTCTTTGTTTTTAGTTTTTTTTTTTTTCCCTATGTTATGGTTTTTTTTTCCCTATGTTATCTATTAATATCTGTTTGGTTTGAGAGAAACTTAAAAGAAGAGAAAAATTGGGCTTCTGGGCATTTTTTTTAGTGTTTTCTAGAGATGGGGAAGTTAAAAGGATATGATTTTTCATGTGGGTGTTTTTGATATCAATTTTTAGGGTTTTTGTGTATGTGGAAGAAATGAATTGTCAATTGTGTTTTTTTTAGTGTTTTCTAGATATGGGGAAGTGAAAAAGTAATGATTTTTCATGTGGTTTGTGTATATATATATATATATATATATATATATTTGGTTTTAGAGTCTGTGAGAGAAATGATTATTATTATTTTTTTCTTTTGACAAGTAGAAGCAGATATTGAGAAATTAGAGTTGAGTTTCGGGTTGTTTTTAAGGAAGAAGGGAGATTGTGAAGAGAGAACTTTTGGTTGTTTTTATGATTTGTGTTGTTTGGGTTTGTTTGTACTTTATATTGAAATCAGAACTTTTATTACGGTTCAGACAAATAGTTCTATGAAGCTGACTCGGGCAGAGATTAATGCTTTTGGTTTGCTAATAGATCGAATGTAGTGTTGTAGTTTAGTTTCCTCATCGCATGATGAAACAAAGTGTCATAATGTTAAATTATGTATTGAGTGTTGGGTTGGTTTAAAAAAGGTTAAACTTGTCTTCATATAGTTGAAATACAGTTGTTTCTTCTTCAAAAATTTCATTTTCTTGTACTTCCTTTAGTGATTTCCACTATATGCAGTCTATGGTTGGCTGTTTGAAATCAGAAAGTGTTGAGACGGAGTTGTTGTTGATGCAGTCAAGGTTGGGATACCAGAGTTTCTGAATGGAATTGGGAAGGGGGTGGAAACCCACGTGCCCAAGCTTGAATCGGAGATTGGTGACTTTCAGAAACTACTTGTTACAAGAACTCTTAAGCTCAAGAAACTTGGCATCCCTTGCAAACATGTGAGTGTTCCATATTGGCAACCCTTAAGTTTTATTACATATTTTGTAGATAGAATGTATACCCTCAATTTGATGATGGTATCCAACCTTCCACTTCCATTGGACGACTTGCATTTGTCATGGGGAAATCTTTGATAAAAATGTCATTCAATAGAATGCATTGTCGTGCACTTGATGAGTTAAAGAGTAATGATGCACGTATTTTAAGGAAATCTGACATTGGGGCTTTGGATGTACACATAATATTGCTCACTTTCATTTGGGAAAGGAGTGAGTTATGCGTCATTTTTAAATTTAAAGAGCTCCAAGGAAAGAGGGATATTGGTGGGAAGGAATGGATAAGATATCATTCTGTGTTGTTAAGTTATGTTAACCTGGTTCCTCTGTGTAGCTTCATGGGATTTATCATGTATATGATGAATATGATTGTGATGAGTGAATTACTTTCTTTTGTGTGTTCTTGGTTACTCTAGAGCATGTTGCTTAGAGTGGCCAAAGCAAGTTAGGTTGAAGTAGGTCAATTATAAGCTTGATGCATCAACCGGTTACTACGATAAACAAAACAGTGGAATAAAATCTTTTAAAAAATAATAAAAGATAGCTCAATGATGAATATGCACCTTCTCAGTTTGAGCTTATTGCTTGCTTCAACTTACTAGTAAAATGATGCAATGAGAAGATTTGTTTTTGTAATTAATATTCAATTTCCATATCTTCTTTGTTCTCCTTGCATTATTGATAGCTTACGATCTTCGGTCTGACAGAGGAAGCTGATATTGAAATACACTCACAAGTATAGACTGGGATTGTGGAGACCAAGAGCGAGCCCGTGAAAGCCTAATATATTTTGAAAGTTGTTAAGTCTTTTTGATGACTGTTCCTAGATTTTTTTAGCTGCAAAATGTGACTACTGGACAATTTGATGAGAAAATGTGATGGTTGAGTTTTGGTTCTCAAATTTTGTATTAATACTTTGTCGAATGTAATGGACAAAGGTTAATTGTTTGCATGAAGACTGATACAATAATTCAGAAGGAAATTTCGCTGTCATACTTAAAACTGTTATCACTCATGATTTCTATAAATTCTGATGGTTGATGAGACCACGGTTGGAGCCTTGGAGGATCCAACAATAGTATCTGGTTAAGAATGGGATGGATAAAGAAAGGTTGGAGGATTTATGGGTATAACAATAAATAAAATATCTATAATTGTAAAAATCAATTATTGATCAATCAAGCTGCTGTGCATGGACAATAAAATCATAGCAAATGATGTGCATTTGTGTTCACTGTCTCTAGTAGCTGCTATTAACAAATATCCAAATTCCAGTCGGTATCAACTGATGTTTGTTGGCTTTGAGGTATGTTTTGCGTTCTGCTGCTGTTAAAGCTCAATTCCAACATTATAAGTACATTCACACACTTTCACTTCTTCCATTGTACCTCTGCCAGTCAAAAAGCCCTGTCTTAATACAATTTCACAGCCTGAAATCACCGAGCAATGTCTTGCGATCCTGCTCATGATTTTTGGAATGTTTGTAAGCATTTCTCAGTTCTTCAGCTTCCAGCCCTTCACCGTGAATTAGTTGTTTTGGCAAAACCAAATGCGAAACAACTCTGTCACATATCGCCCATCTTCGTGGCTTGAACACTCACCATTTAGGACGTCAACAATAAACAGCCCCTACAGGCATTCTCTGCAAATTTCAGTTCTACAAGTTGGTAGAGAGATATCTTGGCTTTATATGCCTGTACTGCAGCATTTAAGTCAGCTTAGTGGGACAACACATCTATTCAAACGCTTGCAACTTCAGAAACGAAGAAGCAGCAGGACTGCAAATATTCCGATCAATGCTTACTTGATGATCAACACATCTCACAGTGATTAGCATCATATTCGAGAACCCAATATGCCTACAAGTCAGACATTTATCGTACAAATTATATTCTTTAAGCACAAAACAAGAAGGAAAATACAACAAGAGCAACAAAAATACTGCTCAATACTGACTAAATTTCGACAGAGTCATTTTGACTGCATGTTGTAGTTTCTATTACTTTTGTTGGTCATGTTACCATGGTTTCAAGGAAGATACCATTCTTCGATCAAAGTTAAACAGCTATACGTCATTCTTTCAGGTAAAACAAGATTGGATGAATTTATAATTTTTTTAAAGCAAAAGCTATGAGCAGATGCTTGAAGCACCCACCAAAACAGAAAAATCAAAATCCTGAGCAAATTCTTATTTTTTTGGATCAGTATATGGGAATGAAGTCTGAATTTTTTATGTTTGTTTGGTTTGAAAAAATTATTATTGTTGTGGGATATAAGCTGAATGCATGTTGTTTTAGCTATAATCCAATTATAGTACCTTTATTTAATGCTAAATTGGTGAA
Source organism: Nephelium lappaceum (assembly GCA_021234005.1). NCBI lineage: Eukaryota > Viridiplantae > Streptophyta > Magnoliopsida > Sapindales > Sapindaceae > Nephelium > Nephelium lappaceum. The sequence goes on from CM038007.1 coordinate 18,558,311, forward strand.
CAATATATAACTGGAAACCGGTAACTTCGACTTACCTACATTTGGTGGCAGTAGTTGAAACCTTTGATGTAACAATGTACGTACTTTCACCAAAACAAAATATTTTTGTCTTGTTATATTTTTTATTATTAATTGAATTGCATCCGAACACGTTGGAAGCATTGATGTGTGCATAAAATTGAATATGGGCTCCATTTCGAAGTATGAAAATAGTTATAAATTTAATTATATTATGTATATTATTCTTAATCATCAATTTAGTTTTTAATTTTTCACTTGATTTGTTCTATTAGGTGGCATTCCGAAAGAAGAAATATATCATAAACAAGATGAAGAAGAGCCATCATCTTCTTGATTTTATATTTATATTATATTTTTTGTTATTTTTGAATGTAAATTAAGGATAAATTTTAACTTTAAATTTTATTTGTTGTTTAATTTTGATTATGGCATGTATTTTGTAAAATCTAACAAGATGATTATGGAATGGATTATGTGATATGAAATTAGTTTAATTTGATTTAGTAAAAATTAAAAAAAAATTGTTTTTTTTTTTCAAAAATCCTGTTGGGATCTGATCTATTGAACTTGATAGTCTATAAATATTTCTTTAGAAAATTTTGAATTTATTTTTTTGAAAAAAAAAAAGGGTCGACCCGATTTGACCAGATCAACCCGGTCAAATCTAGATCTGACTCATTGATCCGGATCTGATCCGGTCAAATCATGGTCTGACGAGGGTCTGAAGAGACCCGCAAAATATGTGGGTCGGGTCTGAAACCATACTTTCAAATTAATTTGAGAGTATGGGTAGGGTCTAGACCCTAAAAAAAAAAAGAGGATCCAATGTGGGTCTAAGTCTGGTACGGGTCTATACTCGCATTTTGCCAACCTTACGGTGGTATCCTTATCTTCAGCCTTCACATTCAGGATGCCATTTGGGTCCACTTCCAACGTGACTTCTATTTGTGGGGTTCCCTTTTACAAAATAAAGATAAATTGCTATTTAGCTCCCTCTAAAGAGTCAATGCAAACTCCTGTGAAACTAAACAAAGGCAAAGAGAGACTAACCTAGGAGCAACAGGAATTCCTGTGAAATCAATTTTCCCGAGCAACCTATAATCCTTTGTGAGACTCCTTTCACCTTTGGAGACCCGTCGGTTTGGCGATTAACTGATGTGTGTTTTTTTTTTTTTTTAAAAATAAATTATGATATTATTTTCCATTAGTAAGGGTACTTTTGTATTTTTTTTAATTTAATTTGGATCCGCTTACTTTCTGGATGAAACCACTTTTTTCAAACCAGTATTGGTTTGTCATTATTTTTCACATTATAGAGGAGTGTTTGATATGCACTCGCATGAGATATGAGGCCTCCTCGTGAACATAGCCTAGTAGCCTCCATCAATTTTTTTCTTTTTCTTTTTAAATTCTTATATAAATTATTTTTTATTTAATTTTTTATAATATTTTATTATTCATGTTATTTTGTAATTATGATTATTTTAATTAGTATAATGTGTTTGAATATGGTTAAGTTTATCACTATTTAATTTTACTTTAGTTAATAAGAATTTTTACATTTTATTTTTATTATCTTTGTTTTCTGTTTGTGTAAAATTAAATTCTAGAAAATTTAGGATATTTCAAACAATCGTTGTAAAAATAGTGTTTTGTACTAAATTTGAGAGCAACATTGTTATTTCAACTAAATTAGATAATATCAACGTAAAAATATATTTTAATAAATTTCATCATTATTGACCATCAATATTTTGATCAAAAAGACTAAAACGCTACGCTTTAAATAAAATTACTAATATAACAAAAACTTTAGAAATGTAATATATTACAAAAAATTGGAAACTCTAATGGGACTTTCCCCCTAATAATAACAATCAATAAGAAAATTACATATTTATGGATTAATACAATTCTTATTCACCTTTAATTTTGTATTCACGATTGAATATCCTTCTTTTAAGCAACCATAAACAAGATCCACGATTTTCCACGAATTATTTCTGCATAAAGCCTATGTGTAAAAATACACTTTCGATAGAATTGAAACTGAAACTACCCCAAATTAATTACATAATTCATTCCGATGATTTGACAACATCAATTAACACGAGAAAGAAATCAAATAGACAGATTTTGTATGGCAAGTGGCAACTAATAAAGTGAAAATTAACTCTATTTTAGTGGCCAGCTTTTGGATTTCCTGAACCTGCTGCTATAACTCCCATTCCACCTCCAGCATTTGATACCGCACCCATCTTTTCATGATCACTTGATTCTTCAAAAGGAACTTTCTGACCATCTAACTCATTAACAAGTTCATCAATCTTGTGAAATTGATACGGCCATCTTGCGTTATACAGAAATTGTCGGAGATCAAATCTGTTATCCTCCGGTGAATAGCTCTGTGTGAAAACCAATAGACAATTTTTTAAAATCTATAAGTACGAAAAAATCACTATTGGAAAGTTCTTATGAAAGAACATTTAATTAAGTATAGGTCGATATACACCTCAGCATGGTAGGAAGGAGTTAATACAGTCATTTTGTGTCGATTAATTGAATAATACTTGAAGAAGTGTTTGACTTTCTCGGCCACCTCTGATGGAGTTAATCTTCCACCCCATCTGTAGCAGAGATTCTGTGCCAAGCAAAGTAACTGAAATGATGAGTTTCTCCCACGAATTTGATGCATCACACACTTCCCCTCCAAAGAAGCTAAAATCTTTCATTTACAGGCAAATGTTTTAAGGAACATTTTTGATATGATGTTATAAATGCTGAAAAACATTTTCCATATGATGAACTTGTAAATTTTCTTACTTCAGTACTCAGTAATCTGCCTACTACACTCTCTCTCCAGCAATAGAAAGGGAAACAAAAAAATAGGGGTAGAAAATGCAAAATGATCAGTTAGTGCAACAAATGCTGTTTATGATCATAAGAAGAGGTTCAAAGTCAAACCTTGAACATTGATACCGGACCACAACGGAAGATCTTCCGCAACCTTCCGTACACCGAGAGTTCCTCATATGTCATCCCCATGTCTACTTCATCCAGCTGTTTCATGCAGAATGTTATGTAAATATATATATATATATATCTTATCTCTACGATAGAAATTAATTTATTTGTCATAACTGGAGAAAAAAAAAGCAAAAAGAATAAGTATATGATTAAAAGAAAGGATGACAATTTACAGATGGTAACAACATATTTCCCATGCTAATTTTGACCATTGAGAAAGTATTCTAGAAACTAATGAATAAGAATTGAATTTATGAAGACAGAGTAATAGGTTTTCTGAAAAAATACTTGGCTGTAGTTTGAACGTATAGGCTCCAGCTCAGCAGTAGGTGGAGCAGCTTCAATTTCTGCTAAGGATGAGTACCCTAGATGGGCAGCAGCCCATCGCAAAAATGTTCGTAGATCCTGCTTACTAACGCTTCCAATGGGATTTATATCTGCTGAGCTGCAATCATACTAGAAAAAGGACAAAAAGTTTAGTCCTCATGAGAAAATCACTAATCTAAACCTAACATGTAAGAACAGACATAAGACTAACAGAAATTTGATTAATGAAAAGTTCCTTGTCTTAAAGATCAAAGTGATAATGACTGGTTTCTAATATGTGTAACTGTATACCTTTGTTAGGTAACCACGCAAGCCTTCATCCACATTGGAGCTACCCAAAACAAGATAAAACCCTGGCTTATTATGAACCCAAGGCAACAATGATGCTAACATGAAGGCCAACACCATTCTAATTCGAGCTTGAATATTTTGCAAACCTAGGTTCTCAACGTTAGATCCCCCATCTATCTGTGAAAAGAAAACCAGATAAACAATTATTTCAAAAGAAAACACTGATGACCATGATTGTGATCAAATTTAGTTGACAAGACAACTATAGGCGGAATGTACAGCTGGATAACAAGGCAACCAGTTATCACTTAATTGCAATAAAGCAAAACTACTATGCCCAAACAGGAGAAATTTCCCAATAAAACTTTCAAATTGTGTTTCTTCTTAAACATTTTGGAAGCCAGTCAAGATTTGATCAAGGACCTCAAATTGTCACGTATAATGCTACCATATATTCAGCACTGATAAAAAACAGAAGCACAATTTTCTTTCTTTCCGAGCTGTCAATGCATGGCAGAAATTGCATTTGTTGTATTCGGTGGTCCATTGATTACAATTGATGGTCAATCTTGAATAAAAAGAGAGAAAAAGCAAAAACAATGAGGAAACTGAGTTTTCAATGCTCCTTTACCTTATACCGTGGTTGCTTTCCTGTGAGTGTTTGAAATAAAGATAGAAATGCAGAAACAACACTGTCTATGGCAACATCCAGATGCCATGAGCCAATCTCATCTGCTAGTTTCTTTGCACGTGTCTTTGTTTCTTCAGAACTGAAAGAAGTTCGTACAAACTTTTAATACATACACGCGTTTACTAGAAATAGCTTTTTATACAATTCTTTATAAAATTTAACATTTGGAGACAACAGATCTCTAGATGTAAGAGAAAAGCCCTAAAGAGTGAAGTAATTTAAGCTAATTCATAATTTCGCAGTTTACAACATAACTTATTAAATTATATATGGGAACAAAACAACCCCGCATGTATTGGATATTGGACACCAACTAGGTGTTTCACTTAGTTGAGACCAATTAGTAATGTACAGTTAGTATGTGTATAGACAAGTAGACTGAGAATATCACCACAACAAAATAAGAAATAAAACAAATCGGCATTTACCCACCTGTTTTCAGACCCCATAAAGACTGTATAGAATATGCGTTTTGCAAATTCTTTGCTGTCGGTTGGAAATTGTCCATTGGTATAATGACCAATTCGTATTGCATCAGCTTTGACTTGTTCATCCCCATTTGCAATCTCTGGACCAACCAAAATTAATTATAATCAGAAGGTGGTTCAATGTTCTTGGTTTTGAAGACAAAGAAAAATATACAGTACACTTGACCTTTTACAACAAGTTGGCACATGCAGCCAACTATAGCAGCTACAGAGGAACTATCTGCTCCACCAGAAAGAGGAAGCAAGAATCCGGAAGCTCCACTTCTTCTTAAATAGTCCCAAAGCCAGCAACCAGGACCAAAGGCTATTTCCTCCTCAGGACAGTGATATGAGATCTATGGTTAACAATGGCCAATTTAGAAAACTCAAATATATTACTGGAAATATCCATGGTTTCATAAGTTTCCCACACATGAGCATGTGGGCGTCAAACTGCGGATGGTTTTATACTTCACTCAACAAAGCTTTCAACCCAACAATTATTTATTAGCTGCATTAACTCTTTTAATGCCATGTAACTTCATCAAGAGATATGCTCCCATGCTTGAGCCTTACCAGAAGATTTCTAAAGTATACTCCCACAGTCCCACTGCTAAATTTCTATCAGCAACCGCTTGAAGAAAATTCATTTAAAAATCATAATAGTTTTCAGATTTAAATCTCTTCAACAGACATATTTAGATGAAAATAAAAGGTTAGCTCTCAGCCAACTGAAAGGAAGCACCAATTTTATATGAAAGATTGATTCATAGCACTATGAAAGGTTGAGAGGTTTAGCAGGAGGTTGCAGAACTTCTAACAATTACCACTGGGTAAGGTAGTTTTCAATGTGTTCAGCATGTCAATTAAATTTTATATGAAAGATTCATAGCACTGTGAAAGATTGAGAGGCTTAACCTCGGCAGAGGACTTTAGATTGTATCATGTTAATTTTAACAAATGTTCATTGGATCAATAACTAACCGTAAGTGGACTGGAAAGTGACATTTTCAGGTTAAACGGTTGACAAAGACTGTACGGGACTGCTACAGATGATACTCTGGTTTTGCAACTTGCTTGTTCTTGAAAACTACTTATAGATCCTCTAAGACTAGCAACCTGCCATTTAACAAACAGGTAAAGGAATCAGAGAGATATATGTGAACTTTCATTATTTTATTCTGTTGTACTCTGAATAAAACATAACAGCAAACTGTCATATTCCATATGCTGTATGAATTGAAGAAATCTTCATTATACAAATGAGTACTCAAGAAAATTATAGTTAGAGAGCAGCCATCTGTCTACACAAGAAAACTTTATACATGGCCATTGACAGTTACAAGTGGCTATCCAGATCAAATTGAAAAGAGAAAAATAAATAATCTGATAGTCATACCAAGCAAATGGTCATCTAGAGAACAGAAATTCAAAAGGAAAACCAAAAACATAATTTATTTGGACAGAAGCAGTATGAAGGAATATAAAAAAGATCAAGAGTCTTTAAGAACTAAATATCAGAAATTATCTTTATCAATAAAATTTTATCACACAATCACAGATGAATAAATGGCATATCACAATCTACAACTCATGAACTTCAGCATGTCCCACGACACTCCTCAATTTTGGTTAGAAAAACAACCAAGACTATCTTTAATAACTATTATTCCTTTATTTTTCATGTTTCATCTGTCATTCTTTTAAGGTAAGAATTCTAATCCACAGAGACAATCATTCAACTTCTATAATTCTATTATATTATTCCATTCCTTCTGTAGTTTAACATGATCAAATTGTCAATATGGATTATTTATACATGCGCCTGGACCACTTTCAATAGAACATCAGAGTTGTTAGTGTCTTTCATTGTAAACCAGTAAATTTCTACATGATTCTCAAAACAATGTAGGAGATCATGCAGGTACCCACATGCAGACACACATATACTTATTCGAGACTAATTACATATACATACACAAACACAAACACAATTTCTGCAAAATGAGAGCATACCGCGTCTAGATCTACTTGGGCAACCACAACCTCTACATCCTTCAAAGAAAATTGTGAGCCTTGAGCAATCATATCTCCATTGACAACAACACAAGAACATCCATCTGCAATGTGTATATGGTTATCTCCCTTCAAAATATAACTTACCGAGAAATAATGTCATTCGTAGTATGTACAAGGAGCTGTGATTCATCCTGTTAAGTTTAATTTATAAGACAAATTAAACAATGTTCTATCCTACCAAAGGCATGTTATGTACCAAAATAAAGGCGGCCACCGTCACATCCTTGGTGATTACTGTACATGTACACCCCTCCACGAGTATGGGTAGCACTTATAAAGGAACGAATTCGGTAATCAAGCTTTCTTAATTGGTGGTGACTTCCACTGGCATTCATGAATACTTCAACTCCATTTAATGCAAGATCCGCATGAGGAGGAATGGGAGTAAAAAGCTCTTCACAAACTTCAGCTGCAACAGCTCTAACAATGAATAAAACACAAAGAGTTAGCATTTCATCAAACACCTTCTTTTTAAGATATTATCAATTTGCATATATGTGCATCGTGCAATGCATTCCTAACATGCACATGAAATTACATGTCCACCATGAACAGATCCCTACAGGAAGCAACCGTGTGCTGTATGCCCATGTTTCCATAATCATATATATAGGCATCCAACTTCATGATTAAATCAAAAAGAAAAAACTAGCAAAGTATAACCAATCTTACGTGTCCAAAAACTGAATGAACCCATAACCAAAAGGTACTGATTTCTGAGACAAAGCCTCGGAAATTTCCTTTGGAAGCTGGAAGTCCACAAGTTGGTCTTTTTGTTTCCATGCAGTAAACCATCTGAGTTCCCTGTAATTTCCATCATTTGCCAGCCACATTTTTGGGCGTATCATGATAATCTTTCTGTTCAAACAATAAACTTGACAATTGTATCTCTCTGATCCTTTAAGAACAGGCATTCCAATGCTGCACAATATCCCATCCGTCCAATCACCAAGAAGTATTTCTTTCAAGCACTCCCATCTGCAAGCAAACCACTCTAACCGTCATTAACTTAATATACAACATTCCCCCTTACAAGAGACTCAAAATCAACTCGAACAAACAAATAACAAAGGGGACAAATGGCCTAGAGATGGTTAAATTAGCAAGCTTGTTTTCCATAAAAGCAAACTTCACCGGGCTTTTACATGAAATCCACGCAAACAACATATGAAGTTATTGGTTAAATATTATACTCTACTCATTTAAACATTATGATATTATACTCTACTCATTTAAACATTATGATATTATACTCTACTACTTCTCAAAACTCTTAATTATACCAAACTCATCCAAACGCTTCACAAAACATTCATTAATCGGTTACATATTATGTTAACAAATCTCTACAACACAATCTCTTATCAAAATTTTCAGTACCACTTGCCACATTGAAATGTTAGCAATAATACACTCTACTCATCTTCAAATCCTATCCAATTGCTAACACGAACACATTCACCAATCGGTTACAAAATCACACTAACAAGTATCCAAATCCTTCTCATCTAAAACGAACAATATCCTAATCTAATAAATTATTGACAAAAATCATTAATCAACAACATATACATTCAAACATCAAAATTCTTTAAATTAAATATAAAAATTAAAATTAAAAAAGCAAGCAAACTCACGCGTGATTGACAGTATCGAGTTCCAAGAAATGGTCCTCGCAGCCATAGCCAGTGATTTCAAGCTCAGGACCGAGCCTGATCACCGCTCCAGATTCTTTAGCTTTGACTATCGACTCCTTTATATGCTTCAAGTTACAGTCGAAGTCCATCGACCACTGGTTCAAGTTGCATGTCGCCACCCTCAACAGCCTCATCTTCAAAAATCAAATCTTACCAAAAAAAAAAAAAAAAACAACACAAAATCACTCAGAAACGTTAACACTATAACTGCAATTAATTTCCAGTTCAGAGGAAAACTTCGATATCGAAAAAGAGACAGAATTCGAATTCTCAAATTCGAATCGACCTTTTGTGCGGTGGAGGCTGGAATTTTCGAAGTCGAGAGAGAGAGAAGTGAATTATGTGGAGTTTTTTTTATTCTTTGGGATATTTGTGCGGAGTTTATATAGTGTGAATTTTATTGCCATTTTTAATTTTTGGGGGGTTTTTTTAATTAAGGCGCCAGCGCCACTAGCTGGCCACGTCACCTGGATCGTTGGACGGGTTGAGTTGCCGTTAGATTTGGGTTTGACAACATCGATGTGTTGAAGGTTGAATACTCACGGTTGGAGGTTGAAATCACAATAACTACTTGGTAATATCACAGTAAAGTTGCAAAAAATCTTTAAAATTACATACATTATTAAAATAAGAGTTATTTAAACCACTTCCCAAAAAAAAAAAAAAAAGAGTTACTTAAACAAAATTCGAATATTCTGATGAATACTATGCCTTAACAAGGTGCAATGCACCATAATACTCACAAGAAAATTTTTGTAGGATATATAGAACTATGCAAAATTTGAATTCTTACGGGTACAGTCAATAAATTTTAAGAGTGTGAAAATATAATATAATGAGATATAATAAAAATATATTGAATTATAATTTTGACCATTGAAAAAGATGAAAATAGCTCTGACCGTTGAAAAGTAAATTATTTTGACTAATTTAAATGAGTAAAAAATTTATAAAATTAAAAAGCATCAAATCTCCACCGTCTACGATTTCTAAAGTTCCGTTAAATCTACAGATGTCCACAGGAGATACATGCTCCTCGCGCGACGCTAAACAAAACAACACTGTAAAGCACACTCTCTTGGATAAAAACGACGTCGGTTAAATCTCCACGTCCACTTTTCTTCTGCTTCTCTGAACAAAAAAGAAACCCTATCCACCACCACCACCACCACCACCACCACCTTCGCTTGTTGTCTCGCGCGTGTTGTCTGCTAGAGAAAGCGCTGGATGACTGAAGTGGCGAGCACAGTGGTCCACGAGGTCCTGGGCCGAAGAATCCAGGACGTCGACCAGCCGATCGTCGATTATATCGTCAACGTCCTCGCCGATGAGGACTTCGATTTCGGCGAAGAAGGCGAGGGAGTCTACGAAGCCCTAGGCGAGCTCCTCGTCGGCGCCGAATGCGTCACCGACTTCAACGAATGTCGCTTGGTTAGCTTTCCGATTCCTCTATTGAACTCCAATTCAGTCATCATAACCTTACATTATCAGTATTTTAAATTTTAGTTGTGTGTTTTTGATGATTGTTCAATGTTGCCTTGTGTTTTCGATAGCTTTTGTTTCTGTTGACACAAATAGTCGAGCATAGGAGATCCTGTTGTTATCTTTAATTTTTGGACTTTGTGATAGGTTTGTGGTAAACTGACAGAGAGGTTTGGGAAGCATGGGTTGGTAAAGGTGAAACCGACTGTTCGAAGCCTCACTACGCCTCTGAGAATGAATGAGGGGATGGAAGAGGAGGCTCCGAAGAAGAAGCCTGAACCGACGGATGGTCCACTTTTGTCCGAACGTGACAAAGCGAAGTTGGAGAGGAGGAAGAGGAAGGATGAGCGGCAGAGAGAGGTGGGGTTGGTTTTTGAGCAAAATGTGTTTAAGTTTTGAGTTGGATTTTGTGTTTCGTGATGGAGGTGTTGTATTTATTATGCAGGCACAATACCAAATGCATTTGGCTGAAATGGAAGCGGCTAGAGCTGGAATGCCTGTTGTATGTGTGAATCATGATAGGGAAGGCGGACCGGCTGTGAAGGATATACACATGGAGAACTTTAATGTTTCTGTGGGTGGACGTGATCTTATCGTAGATGGTTCAGTCACTCTATCTTTTGGAAGGCATTATGGTGGGTTTTTTTTTTGCCTTTTTTCCTAATTTTCAGATGATTATCATGCAAATTAGGAGAAGGGAAATGTTAATAGAAGAAAAAAAAAAAAAATGAAGAGTATTTATATGGTTATAGTTGTTTTATAATTTAGATAATAGTTTGGTGGTTATTGATGTATGATAGAACTGCTTCAAATTGAGTGCAGGCCTTGTTGGAAGAAACGGTACTGGGAAAACAACTTTCCTCAGGCACATGGCAATGCATGCTATTGATGGTATTCCTTCAAACTGCCAGATTTTGCATGTTGAGCAGGAAGTTGTAGGTGATAATACAACAGCGTTGCAATGTGTTCTTAACTCTGATATCGAGAGAACTCAGCTTCTGGAAGAAGAAGCACGACTGCTTGCACAGCAGGTTGAGCGGTTGACTATATTTTTTTTATAGCATAGGAGATTCTTGTTGTCAGTTCTTTTTCTCTCTTCCTTTTTCTTCTTTTTCTTTTAAGTTTATGCAATTTCCCTGATGTAGTTAAAAAGATACATTGTGAGTGATTGTATTGACAATTTGTGTGATTATTTTTTAAGCGAGAACTAGAGTTTGAGGATGAAAATGGAAAGAGCAGTGGTTCAATTGACAAAGATGCTATATCTCAAAGGCTTGAGGAAATATACAAGAGGCTAGAGCTCATTGATGCTGATTCTGCGGAAGCACGTGCAGCTTCCATTCTTGCGGTCAGTTATTTAATCTTTTGGGTTATTGCTGTCTGGATGATGCATGCCTGACATGAGCTTGAGATTATGTACTAGTAGGTCTTTGCTATTTATATGCTTTTGGTAATATTGGAGCTGGATTTGAATAATGAGGAACTTATGCTGACAGTTTAACTATGTAAAGTGTGCAAATAAAATTTCTTGATCTGGATGGTGGACAATGAAAATTATGGAAAAAGTGAGGTGTCCGATGGAAAGAACGAAAGAGATGAAGTGAGAGAGACTGAGAAGGTGTTGGGTAAGGGGTGTCAATCATGTGAATTATTTGACAAAAGTCTGTGGTAGGGCACTAGTAACTTGATCCGTACTTATTTTGAGTATTGTTTATTCAATTTATGAAACTTCCATCACTTTTCTTAAACTTGTATCTTTATTCCATTTGTAATTAAGTTTATTTGAAAGCTAAAGGATCGTGCCCTTTGAAAATTTAATTGTGCTGTCAAATTACAATTAGCTGGCTATGAAGTAGAGTTAATATGTGGATTGAATGACCATGCAATATTCATATCTCAAGCTTGTGAAGCTACTTGCAGTGGTTTTATTTAGCTGGACCATAGTCATCATTGTTCTGCTATTCCTCTTCCCAAATTTTTATTTTTACCAAACTAGAACATATGCAGGGCCTTAGTTTCTCTCCAGAAATGCAGCTAAAGGCAACTAAAACATTTTCTGGAGGGTGGAGAATGCGAATTGCTCTTGCTCGTGCTTTGTTTATAGAGCCTGATTTGTTGCTACTTGACGAGCCTACGGTGTGTTACATTTTATGCCCTCTTTCCTGTGCAAATTTGGGTAACACTTGCTATTTATGTAAAATTCACACTGTTATTTTTTGCAGAATCATCTTGATCTTCATGCTGTTTTGTGGCTGGAATCTTACCTGGTGAAATGGCCAAAAACATTTATAGTTGTCTCTCATGCCCGAGAATTTTTGAACACGGTGATAATTGTACACTTTTTTGTCAGATATGATAAAATTCTTAAGTAATGTATTAATCTTTGTAATCTTTGTAGTTCTTGTCACTTTATTGTTATTTCAGGTGGTCACTGATATTCTTCATCTACAAGGGCAAAAACTGATTGCATATAAGGGGAATTATGATACATTTGAGAGGACCCGTGAGGAACATGTGAAAAATCAACAGAAAGCATTTGAAGCAAATGAACGAGCCAGATCCCATATGCAGGTTTCTCGTTACCCCGGAACAATGTGATATACTTAAATAGTAAATTTGTTGTCTTAATGATGGTTAATTGATTAGATTTAGGTTAATTAAGCATTTCTATTGAACAGTTATGTGTGTTTTACAGACAAATTACTATCACACTGTTGTTGCATATAAATGGTTTGCCATCTATGATCCCCAGCTTAGCTTTCATTTTCACTTCATAAATATATAACGTGGTCTAGAAATTTGTTTTAGTTCCTTACATATGTTCTAGAACTTTAAAAGCATGTCACTAGTTTTGTCTTTCTCCTGTTTATTTTCAAATAATAATTCTTGTATCTGACAAGCAAATGGCTTTCCTTGACATTGCAGTCGTTTATTGATAAGTTCCGCTATAATGCAAAGAGGGCATCTCTTGTTCAGTCAAGAATCAAGGTGCTTATGATCATTATTTTGGATGACTTTGAATCCATTGTTAACCTCTCATGACTACAAGTTCAGTCATTTTTCTTAATGCATTTTCCCCATTGGTTTCTTTGACTTTGTCAGGCATTAGAGAGGATGGGTCATGTAGATGAAGTTGTAAACGATCCTGAGTAAGCATTTCTCTCTTTTTATTGTCGATTTATGCTATACCATCTAAAATAGAGTTTGCATACTTTTATTTCCAGTCACTTCATTTAGTTTACTAAGATGCCTTTTAATTTCTCCTTTTTTTATGATGCAGCTACAAATTTGAGTTTCCCACTCCAGATGACAGGCCCGGGCCTCCTATAATAAGTTTCAGGTTCAAATTTACTGCTCTTTCTGAGAAATTGTGAATTTATATTCTTTAATGGTACTTTCTTTTTGTTCAAGTACTGAAACTGTCTCTTTCGCAATTTGTTTTTCTCTAACTGCAACCACATACAAGTTCTCTACTTTATAGCTTCAGTTATTTGAAAAATAATGGCATATATTTATATAATATTTTAATTTTCTTCAAAACAATACAGTATATCCATTTATTTCCTTTTTGAGTTATTGGATTCAGTTGATTTTTCTTGAATGTGATTGCAGTGATGCATCATTTGGTTACCCTGGTGGGCCTATATTGTTCAAGAATTTGAATTTTGGGATTGATTTGGACAGCCGCATAGCTAGTAAGGATACCTGTCCTTCTTAATGTTTTTGTTTTACATTAGTTGATATTTGATAATTATTTATTTGACTTCTATAATTTTTGCCTTGATTATAGTTTTAGATAGAATAAGATTTTTTTATGAATCTGGTTTTTGCCTTGATTATGTTTGTGTTTATCCGGTGGAAGATGTACTTGTCATTTCAAGATGGTGTTGATTGTGAAAATCAGAAAATGTGAGATATATTATCATTGTTTGTCTGTACAATTTTTTATGTGGGTGTTCATATTGTTTTGCAGTGGTTGGACCAAATGGCATTGGCAAATCAACCATACTCAAATTAATAGCTGGCGAACTACAACCTAGCTCTGGAACAGTTTTTCGTTCAGCCAAGGTACTGTATATCTAGATTGATTTTTTTCAACATTTTTTGTGTATACAGGATTTTCCAGATTTCTTTAGTATTTCACTGCTTCATCTCTATTTAGTTCTGCACCAAATATTCCAACCTATTAGAACCTGGACATGTTTTTATTTACATTAATCTAATGGAGACTGATTTTGTTGCATCTTGCATTAACAGGTTCGCATAGCTGTGTTCAGTCAGCACCACGTCGATGGGCTGGACCTATCTTCTAATCCCCTCTTGTATATGATGCGATGCTTCCCTGTATGTTATTGTATTCTTCTTTTCCTGTTTTTATCACTAAATTTCTTCTCTTTTAGATCCTGCTTCAAGATTACTTATATGTATGTAATATATGTAGCATTCTGTAGTATTATTTATGTGTCAGTGATCCCTCCTTGAATCTAGGATAGGGCTTTAAAGAACAGCTGGTTATTGAAGCTCAAACTTTCATTGAACAGGGACACATGTCCTTCATTAGGCTTTCCAATAGTTGCGTCAGGTTGAATAGTTGCTCAAGGCCTGAGCCCAACTTCAAATTTCTTGCACTTTTAGTCCATTTACTGACAAACCCCTGGCTCATGCAATTGCTCTTTTGTGGTCTCTGGTGGGGTCAAGTTGGAAACATTTTGAAGTGCTTCGCAGGCCTTGTGGCTGACATATTGTTTGTGTTTCTTAAAAGTCAGAATCTCCATGCTTGGAATAACAATATGCTATGAAATTTCTCATTTGTAGGGTGTGCCTGAACAGAAACTTCGAAGTCACTTGGGTTCTTTTGGTGTAACTGGAAATCTTGCACTTCAGCCGATGTACACCTTATCTGGTATCGTTCCTTGATTATATAGTGGATACTTCAAAATGCTGATCTCTTTTACCCTCCAGAAATGGGGTTTGACTTGATTTCCATTAGGTTTTGCGTGGTTGATTGAATTATAAACTTGCCAGAATATATATTCAAACTGCATGTTGAATTTTATGATATGGGTGTTGCCTAAGCACTTTTGTCGATAATGCAAGGCTTTAGCATTTCTGATCTACAAAAGATTTAATCTGTATTTTCTTTTTTGTAATCGTTCTGTTGCTAATTTAGGTGGTCAGAAAAGTAGAGTCGCATTTGCAAAGATTACATTCAAGAAGCCGCACATAATATTGCTTGATGAGCCATCCAATCATCTTGTAAGTTACTATCCTTTTCCTTTCATGTTCAGTGTTTGGCAATATCAGACATGAGTCCTATGATCAAGAAAGTAGCAGTAATAGACTTTATCTCAGCAAAAGCTGAGGAAAGAAGTGAATTTGTGTTGGAGATTGAATTTTGTTTTGGTTGCTATTGTCCTTTGTATCCAGGCTTCTGTGTAGAGAAAGAAAATTAAGATAGAAGATGTAATTGATTTGTCAAGCAAAAGGAAAACAAAATTGCATTGTCTAAGCCAAGCATTGTTTTTTTTTGTGGTTTTAAATTGAGAAATTCTCTCCATTAGATGGTGGTACTTAAATCGTAATAATTATCATCAAACACCTACACAGCATAAAGACAAGATTGATGTTGTTTGAAGATTTTAATTAGAGAAGTAATGCATTCCATGGTGGGACTTTACATTCAGTCCTAGGAAATGAAGGCTATTATTGGCTATACAGGAATATTGATGCTCAGTATCAACATTTTATTAATTTCTTAAATGTTCTCTAAACTACTGGATTTTTGTTTCAAGGAAATTTGCTAGCTACAAACTTCTTGTTAATGTTACATCAACCATTGATGAATTTTTTTAGCATGTCCTGCATTCCTTACGATATGGAATCCGCTTGTGATTGACACAAATATGGTTGTCCAAATGTAGGATTTAGATGCTGTGGAAGCTCTAATTCAAGGACTTGTTTTGTTCCAAGGGGGAATTCTCATGGTATGTTATCTGCTTGCTTCACGTTTAATTCATAAATTTAAATGATTGATCGATGTTATTGAAATACCATATAATTACATACCTCTTTTGTCATAAAATACAATGTTGCAGGTTAGTCACGATGAGCATCTGATATCCGGAAGTGTGGAGGAGCTATGGGCGGTTTCTCAAGGTCAGGTGACACCTTTCCCTGGGACATTCCAGGATTACAAGAAGATGCTTCAGTCGTCGTAGAAATTCTTGCTTGTGTCAATTGTTTTTTTCATATAGTAAAATAGAAATTTGCTTGCGGGAAGTTAAGAATAATTTTGGCGAGCTTATACAATACAAGACGGATAGATTTTGTTTTCTTTTATCATGTATGCAAGTATGCGCTTTAAATACCCTTGTACTCTTTAATGTTATGTATTGTTAATCGTATCAAATCACATCATATAATGTTTCTCGCACCAATTCATTCAACAAGAATTTGCTTTAATGAAAGAATTAGTATATATCTTAACGTTATTGGCTTCTGTTTGTAATGGTGAGAGCTTTGAATTTTAGTTTGTTGATTAAAAACTGCCATTGTGGAAAAATTTTCTTTATTATTCCTAGATCGTGTTTGTAGTCCTTGGTTTGAGGACCGAAAAAATATCTGAAGTGGCGACGGTTGCGCATCCGGGGAATCGAACCCCGGTCAGTACCGTGGGAGGGTACTATGATACCACTACACCAGATGCGCTCTTGTTTTGGAGTTCCAGATTTTTGATACATAACTAAACCAATACACAAGACAAGTTATACAAAAATTATAATTTTCATTACATATATATTTTATGAGAGTCATTCAATCTAAAATTAATTAGAATTTAAAAGATTTTAAAATTTTTGGTATATTCAATTTATGCTTGAATGGATTCTATTAAAATTTCGGTGTATTTAATCTAGATTTATATAGAATCAATGAAAATTTAGATATATTCAATTTAGATTTATATGAAATTTAATGAAACCAATGTATATTAAAAAATTCATTAACTTTACAGAATTTATTTAAGTAATGAATTTTGATAAATTTTGAAGTGATTTTAAGAAGAAACAAAAAATTATAACAAATCTTAATATTTTTCTAAAGATTTTATTAGATTTGTTAAAAAATTATAACAAA
This sequence comes from Nephelium lappaceum, assembly GCA_021234005.1. Taxonomy (NCBI): domain Eukaryota; kingdom Viridiplantae; phylum Streptophyta; class Magnoliopsida; order Sapindales; family Sapindaceae; genus Nephelium; species Nephelium lappaceum. The sequence goes on from CM038007.1 coordinate 18,575,527, forward strand.
ACTAATATAGAATCAATGAATTCACCAAAATCTATTATTAAAAAAGTTCCATCAAACTTCAATAAACTCTAGATTAATATACCCTCTCAATTATGATTGTGCCTCCAATTAATAAATTGAAACTCAAGTGGTTTATCAAAAAAAAAAAAAGAAAGAAAAAAGATTTAAGCTATTCATGAACTTCTTTTTGTTAGATGGAGATTTGGGTCTCACTGGCTGTATATTATGAATTTATATAAAAGTTTATTATTTAATATATATTTATATATCAAATTAAATTGAATATAGCACTAAAAATATCAAAATTAATGTCATTTTTTAAGAGCTATATGATTACAAATCTTGAGAGGATAATAATTCTATATATATATATATATATATATATAACTTTGAGATATCAAACACTACCAGTTAATTCATTCCATTAAACCTGTATTAAAAAAACAAAAAAAAAAAACTACCAATTAACTATATTAATAAAAGTTTAAAATTATACTTACACTACATTATTTTATTTAGGAGTGGAAATGAGGTAAATCTAAAAATACACACCAAAAACCCAAAAACAAACAAAAAGAAAAAATTACTTCTTTCCAATCCCCAATTGTCTCTCTCTCCATCATAGATTTGGGTTCCTCCCACTTTCAAATTTCAAAACCGGCAATTTTAAATTTGTAAAATCTCCGAATCTGCCAACATGGAAGAAAACAACGCCAACAACAGCATACTTTCGCGGGAAGGCCTGAACAACGTGGCTACGTGGGTCAGCACCACCGTGATCTCCGCCTTCTTTGCCTCCCTCGAGCGCTGCTCCTGCGTCAACCTCACCACCTTCGACCCCGATGACGAGGACGAGAACGAGGCCAAGGACCGCCCTCTCGCCCTCTCCGCCGCCACCCACTCCGTTGACGAACTCGTTTAGCTTTCTCGGTATCTCATTCAATATTCGTTTGCGGTTTCATCTAGTCCCTTTTTTTTAAAAAAAAGAAAAATCTATTTTGATGTGGGATTTGCCAGACATGTTGATCTGATGAAAACCAATTGTGTAATGACGGGGATTTTTATGTCAAAAATTTGAACCTGGGTCTGTTCTTTGTTTGTTTGTTTGTTTGTTTTGTTTTTTTTTTTTGTTTGTTTTGGTTTTGTGTGTGTGTTTTTTTTGTAAATGGAAAATTGTGTATTGGAGTTTTGACTCTGATTCGTTGAATGAATTAAATGCAGACTTCGTTTCTAGTTAGTAATTTGATTGGTTGCCAATGTGGGGCTGTTAGATATGATGATCTGATGATGATGATGATATGCAATGATGGATTTTTGTAACAAAAGTTTGAAGCTGGGTCTGTTTTGAGTTTCTTTTTCGTGTTTGTAGATGGAAATTCTGAATTGAGGGTTTAGTTTCCATTTCGTTTAATCAATTAGCATTCCCTAATTTGATTAAATAACACGCCATTTCTGGCTCTGTTATTGTCCAAACTTGTTTTGCTGCCAGCCATAGGAAGAACATGATCTGCCTTGTGGATTTTTATCGTCTCATATGATAGCTTGTGTTTGTTATTGTCAAAGAAGGGTGGCTTGATTCTCAATTAACTGTCTTTTTGTTGATTGTTTTATGTGATTGTATTAGGATGCGATTGTAGAATTTAGTTATCAGAAGCTTTTGTTGTTGAATTTGATGTGGGATCTTTCTCACTGAGTTCAATATTTGCTGTCTTGTGTTGATTGGAAACTCAATTGTTTTCCTTTTGGTTTAGAGAGGTTAGTTACCGACAATTTTTCACTTATTTAACTTCGCTGCCTTAATAGACAGATAATACAATTGGATCTTATTGCTTAGGTTACTTTGCACCTCAGCATATTGGTGATTGAGGTTTTATGAGGTTTCCTTTGATATTTTTGGACTATTTATGGCTCCGAATTGACCCAACAATGTTACTAACTCTTACATTCCATTAGAGAGCAATTTTCTCATTTTAGGTGTTGCTTTTATGCAAGATAAGGCTAAAACCGATAGTTCAGAAAATTTTTCAATATTTGCTGCAGTTTTCGGTTAACTTTGTAGTCCGGCACCCACTAGATGTTCTTTCTGCTCGAGTCATTATATCATATGTGCCTATCCCTAGGAAAAGCGGAATAGTCCTAGATTTAATGACTTCTGGGCAAAGATGTTAATGATCTTAACAAAAGCTGTTTCATAGATATATGTTGATTCCTCTTTCGTTCCATTTCATATCTTCATGTGTACATTTATTCTCCTCTTATGAGCTGTTTCTATGCCGGTGTTTTAATTAACAGGTACATAGTACATACTACATAGGCATGCTCACTGTTAGTTATGTTTCAATAGATAGTTTTGCTATATACGGACTCTAGATACTGTAGCTGCATTACGTAGGAAATAGTTTTGCTAGCTATGTTTTCAATAAATAGTTTTGCAGCATCACAAAGCTTGAACACTGACTGGAAAAAACTCAAGGAATCACGACATAAAAACAGAAAAACAAAAAGTCTGTGTTTGCATTGCCTTTCTCTAAAACTTAACAGCAGGTTTATCATCTCAAGCTCAATTTGCACCACTCTCTGCCTCTCCCTCCCTATCTTTATACATACTTTAAGTATCCATAGTTCTATTAGCAGAAGTGCTACAAGTTTGAGTTATAACCCATACCTAATATAATAAAATCGGTAGCCTGAACGACAACTTGTCCGGTATCATCACTCTCCATCTTCTTTGTTCTTCCTCCAGCAAAGTAGCATCAATACACAGCGACGAACTATGTAGAATCTCGCTTTCTTTTCCTTCAAAGCCTTGCTCTTCGGCACCCAAGCTCTGGTTTGCTTTGGCTGGGAAGTAGACATGTTGATGATTCCCTGAACTCCCCTTCTGTTTCTTTGTTGCTAGACCTTGGTAACCTAGTAGATTATAAGGAGTGTGTTGGCTTGATGGAATCTTATGTAGGAGTTACTGCAGTGAGTTTCAGTTTTCTTTGAAGTCAGTAAATAAATGGTGTAATAGAGTAGATGCCTAAAGACTTGACCAAGCTGCTGTGCGCAGTCAAAGATGGGGCTGCTTTTTATGCCTTCAAATGCTGTCTTCTGCTACAGTGATTTAATATCCGGACTTCCAGTTAATTGTCTCCTGAACCTACCATATTAGTGCTCTGCTCCCAGGATTTATTGCCAAAAAGACAAATGGACCACTCAGTTTTTATTAGGCATTTCACTAATTGTATAGATTTATTACTCTTTTTCCTATGTTTACATATAATATGGCATACATTATAAAAAAAATATATCATAATTTTGATTGATTCTTATTGTATCTGATGTCTTGAAATAGGACCCTGTTCCAAAATTGATAAAAACGATACTTTCAACTAAGATAGGGAGGTGGATTGATTCTTTTGATTGGACCTTCTCAAGTTTTACTATAAATGAATACTGAGAGAGAGCACATTATTTTATAATCTGAATTCTAAACAATAATGTGTATTTTAACAGTTGTTCTCTGCCCTCCAACCTGTTTTATGTTGAATGATATCATTACACTTTGCTTGGTCAATTTTTTGACTTTCAGATGCACTCATTAACTTGTAATGGGTAGTTCAATAAACTTATTCTCTTCTATGTGTGACAAAACTATTCCCATTTTACCTAGTCAAAACTTAACTCCAAACACTGCAAAACCAGTTCAGTCAGTTTTGCATTGCTATGGTTTGGTGACATTAAAATTCCCTGTACATATTGTTCTCTTGCATGGTAGGGGCCTGGTTGTGGCATTGGGTTGCATTAAAATGGTCTGAAACTCTGATAGGACCATAGTAGCTCTTGATACAGAAGTTTGCACCAGACCAAGTACAATTCTTATTTTAATTATTATTTCTATTTGTTTTCTATTTTGAATACAGTAATTGCTTTTCACCTCCTTTGAAACTGGGTCTGATTATCATTTATGACAATAATTAGAAAAGTAGTATTTTCCAGTCCAAAATCAATCATTATGATTTGTTCTTTACACATCATGCACTATATCCTCCAATAATTTATGTAATAACAATAATTTATTTCTTAATATTATATTTAGTGTTGATAAATAAATGACATGTTATTTCGGTTTATTTTTTAAACTTTTTTTAAGATTGTATAGAGTTTTGTCACTCTATTTCTGGGCTTTTATTGCACAGTTCAATTTCAACAAACGATCTCCAAATTGATGTATACCAAACCTCGCAATATCATGCATATGAGATCTAAGAAAGTAAATATCCCAAATATTTACATATTTTGAAGGGTATGATATCAAAAATATTTTCAACAATTTTTAAAAAAGAAAACAATTAGGATTGACAGAGATATGACTGTGATGCGTGATTTGAAAAATAGTTTTCAAAATGAGAGGGAGTAATTCACATTGCGTAAAGGTCAACCTCCAATATGTGTGGGGAATAAATCCACGTAATATCGGGGGACATCCATTTGAAGTCACAACCATGGTGTGATATTTTTAATATTTCAATTGATGTATTTATAAATTTAGTTATCGATAATTTCATCTATATACAGGTACATACCTTCTCGAAAAGATGTGACATAACGGTTAAGAAAATGCACGTTTTTTTTTTTCAACATTCAAAGGACAATAATCAATTGACAGTTGGCATCACAAGGAGAAAGAAAAATTCCTGAGGTAAGTATTACGTGATCATGTTGGGTCCAAACAAGATCAGAAAACTAATTTCAACGGCCAGGATGCGTTTGCTCCAAAATCAAATAGAAGCCCATCATCACCGCAGCCTAAATGAACCCTAATCAGTCGGGTTTTTTTTTTTTTTTTTTCGGGTCTTAGTGTATACTCTCTGCAAACGCTCGGGCCCTGAATTGCAACTCGCATCCTCATATAGACGGATCCGACTCCGGGTCTCGTATTTGTTTTCGTCTAATTTTTATTTATTTATTTTTAATTAGTCTCCGAAGAATTCGACATATATAAAAAAGAAAATGCTCCGATGATGAACAACAACTGTATTAGATTCGTATGTCGTTCCAATTTCTGAATCTTTTGTAAATGTGGAATGCGAAGAGACTCTGAGGAGCAAAATAGTTAATTTTCCTTTTCCTTTTTTAATATTATTTGAAAAATTTTGGAAAAATATCTTTTTAAGTCAATGTATTTTAATTCGTAATCAATATATCGACTTAATGAGCTTAAAATGTTTGTACAGTAATATTAATGAAATTATGATGTTGAATTACATCATATATATATATTTTTTAAAACAAAATTAAAAAATTAAAAAATTTGGATTGTTATGTCTCCTGAGTTCCTACTAATTCAGATAGATATTTTTCAATGTGTGTCGAATGGTTAAATCATAAAAATATGTAAAAAAAAGGACAACTAGTTGATATAGAGGCAAATCAACATCATCTTGAAAGAATTCATTCTAATTTTAATTTCAATCTAATTATAATTTAATTTTAGGGGAGAGGAATAGCCGTCTAGCTACGTGAATGGGACGACGGACCATATTTTTGGCATCGCATTAACGATTTTCAAGTCAAATTTTATGATTCGGATTGTACTATCAGCTCACTATTATTTTCTTCCTTATTTTCTGGATGTGTGAATCTTGACTTGGAAAATAATTCAACATGCACAATGTTTCCTCATTTAGTGTTTATAATTTTTGTGGTTCTGTATTTTCTTGTTTTATATATCTTCCATCTGGGGATTAAAAAAATCATTAAATGGTAAAATTGGATTAATTTAATGATATTCTTTCACATTTTAGGTCAAATTTAATGAAATTATATAAATTCAGGTTAATATCAGAAGTTGGATTTAGCATATAATAGACATGTATATCTTCCATCTAGCATGATGTTGATCCATCTAGGAACGAAAAAAGTTAACCCATATATACAATAATATACTACAGACTCTATGTGTTAATCATCAATTCACAGGAGTAGGATGTGATAGGCTATCTGGTCTATATATTTTGCAAGAAACAGCTTTTATAGAGCAACTACTCATCTCATTATTGGTTAAGGTCTTCAATATGATATGTATATATAAATTAATTCATTTAAAGATTTGTGGGAGGAATCTTGCATTTTTATATATGAATTTGTAATGCACGTCGTTGTAAACTAAAAGTAGATTAATAAAGCCAACACTTAATTTAATTATGTATCCTGGCCTTCACGGAATCCATTAATTATCATTTGAATTAATGAAAATGAAGGTGTTGCTTTTTAACATTTATTTTTTCATTATTGTTCGAATAACTAATTATTTACTATTGATACTCTTTAGGGGAATCAAATTCCTTTAAGAGATAAGGATAAGCATGAAAGAGGGTTTTCCTATATGTTTCTCATATGAGTTTAGCACACTTTCGCACATCTTACAATTTTTTTTTTTTTTTTTTTTTTTTTTTAAGGCAGTAAGTGGGTCAATATTAGAGTTGTTGTTGAGACATCACACTACCGGATGAACCACTACAAGAGTGTATCCAATTGCTATTTATCGAGAAGAGATCTTCTCCTACTTGTTAATTTTATCTAAATTGCAAATATTGTTGTTTCAACTATTCTAAAATAATTCAATTGATGAACATATGATGATACAAATAATATAGCAAGCCCATTTCACTATTTGATTTGGTAGAAAAATATATAATACAGTCATTAAGAAATGTCCATAACCATTGCAAGTCATACCAAACAAAATCTAATCCACAACGTTAATAATAATACTAATAATAATAACAATAATACATCCCAAGAAAATAAGACAAAATCCAATTTGATTTCCTCATGGTCTAAACTTTTTAATCATTAGTCAAAACCAATTGGATAAAATTTCATATTGATTTGGTCTGATTTTTAAAGGAGTGATATCAGACTTTTCAAAATTTTTATCAAAATTTATGATCAAATGATATAACATATGAGTTTTTAATATCATATTAATTATCACATCGTTTCATTATTTTTATTCACATGCTATATCATTTGAGTATGAATTTGAAATTTTTTTTGGAAAACTTAATACTTCTCTCTTTAACAAATAAATATATAAGATTTATTTATTCGTTTCAAATTTTTCTCTGACACGCCAGAACATTAACACTTATAAGCACCCTACTTTTTCCTCTCTTACATCAAAACTTCTAACATATATCTAGTCATTGGTGATCTCTAACACCCTTTGTCTTAAACATAAAATCTCAAGTTTTTGGTAGTAACCGAAGATAGATACAAATCTCCAACTCCACCTTTATCCAAAAGTTTTCAAACATTACTCCTTTTTTTAATCCTTCACTAGGTGTGCACCCACACATCGAACCCAACTGAGGAACTTCATCTAGGTTCGACGAACCCAGATGAAGATTCGAACCCAGACGAAGAGTTTGAACCCAGACAAAGATCTTCGTCTTGGTTCGATCGAACCCAGACGGAGAGGGTTCGTCTGGGTTTGATCGAACCAAGATAAAGTCTTCATTCGGGTTAGACGGAGAGGGATCGAGAATGGATCTGGGTAGAAGAAGAATGAGAAGGGATGGAGGTGGCGGAGAAACAGAGGAGGCAGAAGAGATTGAGAATTGATTTTTTTTTCCTAAAATATGTTTTTGTGTTAAATTTTTGTTTAATTTAAACAGAAAAATAATAAGATTTTTTTAAAAATATATATAATTATATATATACGTGTCTGTTTTTCATTGGTCAAATGTTATGTAATATTCTAATTGTATTAAGGGTAAAATTGTCATTTTAAGTTATGAGAGGTAATTGAGTCTTTTTTTCTTTAATTTGATTGTTAGTTGACCAACAATTTGGACCTTTTTGAAGAATTTTGGAAAAGTTAGAAATGAAAGAGCTATTTTCAAAAGATGTTTAAAATTTTGATATTTTTCGAAATCTCAGGGACTAAAATGAAGTTTTCCCTTTGTTTTTAAATATCCATCAGATCTAATAGATGGTTGAGATTTTTTGAAGACATTAACGGTAGAACATATATATATATAAAACTATATTTTATATTTCTTAGCACTTGAAAAACTTGTAACAACATATAAGATTTCATAAAAAGAGTAGGGTTATTGTTGGAGAAAATATGCACGTGAGAATTGTTTATATATATACATATTTATATATACCCTTCTTTGGCAACGTACCCTCTATACACGTACAAAAACACAACTCTCCGAATCTCCTAAACCAGCAAAACACCAGGACTACCAAGTCAATTTCGTTTTCTCCAGAAATACTAAATTCATTGTTTTGAAACAGTCTTCAGAATTTACTACAAAACAAACAATAGCCTAATATTCGAAGAGCCGGCCTTTTATCTTCTTCTTGATCATCACCATCATCTCCATAAATATATATAAATTTATAGAAACACCGACACAATGTCTCCTTCTTCAACGTACAATTATGGCCAACCTCCGGTTTTTTTTCGTCGGTGACCACCGACTCCTTTTTTTGTTCTCTATAACGTTTTTGCTATCAGCAACCATGACTGTGACCAAAGTTTTAGCGTCTCCACAACCATGCAATGACGATACAGGCCCTGTGGTGGCCACAACGCCGCTGGTCACGTTCCTTGAAAGTGTACAAGAAACGGCTCTGGACACTTTCGGTGAAACCAACTTTGACCCGAAACTTTACGTTGACTTTTCTTTGAAGTCTAATCTTTCTACCACTGTAGACGCTTTTGACAAGCTGCCCAGAAGACAAAACGGGTCGGTTCCGGGCCCGGATTTGCAGGAGTTTATTGAGGACCACTTTGGAGGTGCAGGAGATGATCTGGTGTATGCTGAACCGGCGGATTTTGTGCCTGAACCGGAGGGGTTTTTAGCTAAAGTGGAGAATCATGAGGTGAGAGCATGGGCATTGGAGGTGCATTCTTTGTGGAAAAACTTGAGCCGGAAAGTGTCCAGTTCGGTTTTGGAACGGCCTGACTCGCATACTTTGCTTCCATTACCTGGATCGGTTGTTATTCCGGGTTCCCGGTTCAGGGAGGTCTATTATTGGGATTCTTATTGGGTTATTAGGTATGTTTTGATTGGCTTTTTCTTTCACTTTTAATTTTGGACACATCAATTCAACAAAATATCATTGTTGCTTTAAATTATGACTAAAAACAAAAGTCATCTTTTTTCCAATCTTTTGGCAATTGTCTTTTCAATTTACTAATAGAAGTAATGAGTGATATGATTATAGTAACTATATATAACTAATTTTATTGCTAAAGAGGCTATGAGTTTGTTATTGTTTGTTTCTGAAAATGGGTGGTTGTATATCAACTTTTTATAATAAATGTTGTGCAGGGGATTACTAGCAAGTAAAATGCATGAGACAGCAAAATCTATTGTGATCAATCTCATTTCACTTGTAGAAACTTATGGTTATGTTCTTAATGGTGCTAGGGCCTATTATACCAACAGGAGGTAATGCTTCTTGCCAAGTACTTATTTTTCGGTCACTAATTGCCAATTCATTGATTGTGTATATAATTTATAGTACTAGTTGCTTGTCAATTTTCATGTATCTTGTCGTTCAATGGCGGAACCATTGATTGTGTATATATATTTTATAGTACTAGTTGCCTGTCAGTTTTCATGTTTCTTTGTCATTCAATGGCTCAACCAACTAAAGCTTATGTAAGGTGATTTTCGTGTCCATATACACTTTACATGGAAGTGTTGTCATCTAAATGTAAAAAGTATGCATTTAACATTTCCAATGAAACGTGTTTGATGTTCTTGTTTAATCAATGTATTGATGTATATATGTACAAAATTAAAGACGTGTATAATTTTTTTTAAAAAAAAAAAAAGTTAAAGACGTGCATAAAATTAAAGAGAAGGAAGAAGATGAGAATAAAAAAAAAAAGGGAAAGAACTTGTAGATTTAAAACTTTAAATGCTTCATTACATTAAATAATTTGGTGGGCACAGCTCATCAAATATATTTTTCTTACTTTATATCCTCTAATGTCTTGCATATACAGATATATACTGATATATACTAACACCATGTTCATTAAAAAAGAAAAAAAAAAACAATGTAATTTGTATAACTTTGTAACAAATAAGGAAAAAAACTTAAACATTTAATTCAAAATTGAAGTAAAGAAAGTAATAAGCGTATATATACTTTTAATCAACAATGAAATCTTTTGCTTTTAAAAATCTTTCCTAAAGTATTCCATTATTTATAATCACTTCATTTAGATTATAGTTAGAGCCCATAGAACCACTAAGAGCTTTTATGACATCGATATTATTAGTGATGAATAGTTACATTTTTTTAACTATGCTGCATACTAACGATGAATCACAAGTTCTAATATGCTTAACTGAAAACTTAGATCAGCAAATAATCCAAGTTAATCTAATGAATTGATTAGTTGTACTTTTTTGTGTGTGTTTCCTGCTCTTGCAGCCAGCCTCCTCTCCTGAGTGCAATGGTACACGCCATCTACAATCGAACTGGTGACTTGGAGTTGGTTAAAAAAGCTCTACCTGCACTTCTCAAAGAATACCAATTTTGGAATTCAGGTACATTCAATGATTACATGCTCTTTACTTGTATAAATCACTTGATCATCACCTTGGCCTAGAATGGAATCAACAAATGAAGTCCTGGCTTGAATTTCAAAGCTAATGCCTAATTGTGGTTGTTGTAGGAATACATAAAGTAACCATTCAAGATGGTCAAGCTAACAATCACACATTAAGTAAATATTATGCAATGTGGAACAAACCAAGGCCTGAATCTTCGACCATCGTATGTTCTTTTAACACCACATTTTCCAATTTTTTGTTATCTGTTGTGTCTTTTTGATAGTTAACCTTTTTCTTTTTTGTTACTTTTACCCTCTACCAGGACAAAGCACATGCTTCCAAGCTCTCCAATGATTCTGAGAAGGAGCAGCTCTACCGTGAACTAGCTTCTGCTGCCGAATCTGGATGGGATTTCAGTACTAGATGGATGAGGTAAGGTCTAGACTACTTGTTCATAAAATCTTTCAAACTTGATCTTTAACCTGTCAAGTCTGGATGGTCTTAATTTTCTTGTTTCAGGGATACCTCTGATTTCACCACATTATCTACAACATCGATTTTACCTGTTGATTTAAATGTATTCTTACTCGGGGTATGATTCATTCCCTTTTAGACTTGGCTCAGAATTTGTCATTTATATATATAATTCTTGTTCTATTAACTGATTTATTATATGGTAATGTAGATGGAACTTGACATTGCTTCCTTGGCAAAAGTAGTTGGAGACAATGCAACTTCTGAGAGTTTTAATGTAGCTTCTCAAGCAAGAAAAGCAGCAATCAACTCTATATTATGGAATGAAGAGAAGGGTCAATGGCTTGATTACTGGACCAACAATGGAACTACTTGTGAGGTGAGTGTTTACAGGAAAGAATCTATTCTTGTCACCTGACAACATGACTTACATTGGCAGCTTTTCATGAATTTTTCGATTTGATGATACTTTACAGGAATCTGAAACATGGCAATCCTCAAATCAGAACCATAACGTATACGCTTCAAACTATGCTCCTTTATGGATTAATTTGTTCAACTCAGGTCTGTGACTCCTCATTTCTACTTTCACATTAGCCTGGTTCTAGCAAATACTGAAAATATTCTAAATATATGCATACAGATGCTACTCTGGTGGAGAAGGTCAGGCAAAGTCTTCGAAGCTCAGGCCTGGTTTGCGAGGCTGGAATTGCAACTTCTACAATAAAATCAGGACAACAATGGTTAGTAAATGACTAAGTATTATTTATTTTACATTAAAATCTCCCTTATTTTTACTGTCCATATAACCATGTTTCACTGATACAAACAGGGACTTTCCAAATGGATGGGCTCCACTTCAGCATATGATAGTAGAAGGTTTGGTAAGATCAGGATCACATGAAGCAAGAGCAATGGCACAAGACATTGCTGTGAGATGGATCAGGACCAACTATGTCGCGTACAAGCAAACTGGTGCAATGCACGAAAAATACGATGTGGAGAAGTGTGGAGCTTCTGGAGGTGGTGGTGAATACACACCCCAGGTAGAATCACAACATTACATATTACATCAAAACATTTGCTCATCAGTTTCTGTCTCCTACCATTTTTTAACGTTTTGTGGTATGTTTTGATGCAGACTGGTTTCGGTTGGTCCAACGGGGTCGTGTTGGCATTCTTGGAGGAGTTTGGATGGCCTCAAGACTTGAAAATAGATTGTCCATGAGCTGTAAAACTTGAAGAGGTCAATCATCAATGTTTTGTGATAAGGCATTTTGAAAATTCTTTGTAGTAGTAATTGATGTAATAATGAAACTTCAAGCCTCTCCTATGTACAAGTGAATTATGAAATTCACATGAGAATATGGAAAAATTAAATTGACCTGTCAACTATCAGCTTCAGACCAATAAATTGTTATCAATTATATTTATTTTCTTCTCCTATTTTCCAAGAAAAGTGCAACAAGGTCATTGTATTCGTAATTGCACGAAATAGAGATGTGACACGCAAGAATCTAGTCAAGCTTAGATAAGATTGTTTTTTTTTACGAACAAGCTTAGATAGGATTTGAGTAGGAATCCTTATCTCAAAAAGTAGAAAGTTTGACCCCTTAGGGTTATACTCAAACCGGTAAAAGTCAAACTCACATAGGCAGTGGTGGCAAAACTAGTGGCCAGTGCTATTTGTATCCATAAGACATGTGGAAAATTCTTTGATTTCCCAAATCTCTAATAGGCTAATATTGAGCTTGCCTTGTATATCCATTAACCATGTAAATACTTAATTCCCTTAATGGAAATGACAAGTATGAAATGATGGAAAGAAATATCAAATTTGAACACCAAAAAAAAAAAAAAAATCTTGAATAGATAGAAAAAAATATGATTCGAACCTACAATCTAATAATTTAATTAATATTCATGTGAAAAAATTATAATTAGAAAAGCACTTGAGCGTGGGAAATATTATTGAATTAATTTAATTTATGTTGATTTAAACACCTTTCATTTTTTATTTTTTGAATCCTTTCAAAAGATGTTACATTACTTAATACAAAAATATTACATTATTTTGTGTTGTAACATAATTGTATAGAGTTTTATTATGGGAAAATTTCATTTAGTCTCTGAGGTTTTAAAAAATATAAGGTTTTAAAACTCTTTTGAAAATAGCTATTTTCATCTCTAATTTTTTTAAAAACTTTTTAAAAAGGTCTAAAACGGTCAATCAACTGAAGTTCAACATTAAAAAAATGCTTAAAAAATATTTTTATCCTTGATAATTATTAGTTTCATGTAAATTATCAGATTATCTTAATAAAATACTAAATTTATGAAGTAAATTATCTAAAATGTTTCCGAATTTAAGTTGTTAAAAATGGCATAAAGTCACTATTGACTGTCAGTTGACTAATGGTTTGCACTTTTTTAAAGAGTTTTAAAAAAGTTAAGGATGAAAAGAGTTATTTTCAAAAGAGTTTTAAAAACTTGATATTTTTCTAAACTTTAAGGACTACAATGAAGTTCTCCGTTTTATTATTACTTGATTAAGTAAGGTGCTTTCTAGAAATTATGAGATTCAGATATGAAGAAGCTCACCATAACATAGAAGAAAATTGAAAACTCATCTATCATTACTTGACAAAATGACCCACATGTAAAAATTGTCGAAATTTCACATACATGTTTGTGAAAAATTTTCCGCATGATTTAACTTTTTTTTTTTTTTTGAAGTCATTGGTACTAATCCAATAGATTACCGAATCAAACTAATAGTATGCTGGTTGCACGATCTGGATATGTGACTTCCATATAGTTAGAAATCACTCATACTTGGATGCAATATAATCCACATACGCAGAAAAAAAAAAAAAAAAAAACAAAAAAAACCCCGCCTTTTATTAAGAAAGACGGAGTGTGTGCTTTCTCTTTGAACCCATGACTAGGTAGAGAAGAAGGCGGGGGGTTAGGGGATGGGTGGGATGCAGTTTTACCACTGCACTAAGGCCTCTAGCGCTCAGGTGATTTAACTTTTATACCATGTAAGTGAGATTTCATATATTAACTTCATATCCCCACGCAAAATTTATATACATTATCTTAAAAAAAAACTTATATAAATGAAATTGTCTGATTTTCTTGTTTGTAACTGAATGGTTAGATTCTCCAACTCTGCCAGACAAAAATCTATTATGTCTCACTTCGGGCTCCAACAATTGTACAAATTAACCGCAAAAAATTCTACAGGGTCACAGCCAAACTTATTCCATGTGCGTGTCATCAAACACGTACCAACAAATCTCAGAACCATTGTACCCATCGAAAATCATAAACAATTATTTTTTCTTGATCTTAGTAGCTGGAGTTTTCTTCTTCATGAACACTATCACCCTTTTGTCACCTTCTGCTTCAATCAACAATGCCTTGTTTTCACTCTCAAAACGGTAACCAACTTGTGTTTTCATTATATGTATCGATCCTATTCATGTTTTTGTTTATGTTACAACTCTCCACGACGTCCGTCAAAGCTGCCTCGTCATCTCCACTACCATGCAGTTGCACCACAGCAGGCCCCGTAGTGCCCACAACGCAGCTGGTCACATTCCTTGAACGTGTACAACAAACGGCTCTCGACACTTTCAGTCATACCAACTTTGACCCAAAACTTTACGTTGATTTCTCGTTGAAGTCCAATCTTTCTACTACTGTTGAGGCTTTTGACAAGTTACCCAGAAGCCAAAACGGATTGGTTCCGGGCCCGGATTTGCAGGAGTTTATAGAGGACCAGTTTGGAGGTGCAGGAGATGATCTGGTGTATGCTGAACGGGTGGATTTTGTGGCTGAACCGGAGGGGTTTTTGGCTAAAGTGGAGAATCCTGAAGTGAGAGCATGGGCATTGGAGGTGCATTCTCTGTGGAAAAACTTGAGCCGGAAAGTGTCCGGTTCGGTTTTGAACCGGCCTGACTTGGATACTTTGCTTCCACTGCCTGAACCGGTTGTTGTTCCGGGATCCCGGTTCAGGGAGGTTTATTATTGGGATTCTTATTGGATTGTTAGGTATGTTTTGATTTTAATATTACTCACGCGAGCTTTCGCTTTTTTTTTTGCATTGCTATTAAAAATAATGAGTGATACAGTTGTGACCATATCTTATTTTATTATCAATAATGTTTGTAAAATTTTATTATTCGTAGATTATTTTTAGATGTGTTTGATTATCTAATTTCAATATAAATGTTATGCAGGGGATTACTAGCAAGTGAGATGCATGAGACAGCAAAATCAATTGTGAACAATCTCATTTCCCTTATAGAAACGTGTGGTCATGTTCTTAATGGTGCTAGGGCCTACTATACCAGCAGGAGGTAATGCTTTTCTTCCCTTTTTGTTGGTAGTCGTCAGATCTAAATCTTACTCTTTTTCATTTATTGTTTATAAGTGTTAGTTGCTAGTCACTTTTCATGTTTCTTTGTCATTCAATTTCTCAGTTAACTAGAGCTTGATTCAATTTGGCTTTCATGTTCAGTTGTCCATTCTCAAAAACAGGTACAGGTGTTTTATATGTAAAAAGAACTGGCATTACATATCCTGGGTAAAGCATGCACAGTACACATTATGCTATTAATATTCTTGTTTAATTATCTCACTAACATGTGTATAAAGATAAAGGAAGAAAAAAGAAGACAATTTATAAGAAAGATAAAATTTGTTAAATACTTTGATTTTTTAAATGTTTTCTAGGGTATTACGTTGGTTTCTTTGTATTTTAAAATATAATTTATTTTATTTCATATCGGTAAATGATAAGTGGTTGATTAGACTTTGTTGACAAGGATCATAGTTAGTTTAATTAGTTAATTAGTTGAGCTTTCTTGTGGGTATGTCCTGCACTTGCAGCCAGCCTCCCCTTCTGAGTGCAATGGTTCACACCATATATAATCGAACTGGTGACTTGGAATTGGTAAAAAAGGCTCTTCCTGCACTTCTCAAAGAGCACCAATTTTGGAATTAAGGTGAAATTCAATGATTAGCTTGGCCTTTTTTCGTTTAAAATGGAATCAACATATGAAGTTCTTGCTCCAATTTTCAAAGCTGATGCCTGACTGTAATTGTTGTAGGGATACATAAGGTAACTATTCAAGATGATAAAGGCAACAATCACATATTAAGTAGATATTATGCAATGTGGAACAAACCAAGGCCTGAATCTTCAACAAATGTATGTTTTCTAACACCACATTTACCTTGGCTTTAGTTGTCTGTTCAGTTTTTATGATAGGTTACTTCCTTCTACCGGGACAAAGCAAAAGCTTACAAGCTCTCCAATTATCCTCAGAAGGAGCAGCTATACCGCGAAATAGCTTCCACTGCTGAATCTGGATGGGATTTCATTACTAGATGGATGAGGTAACTTGTTCCCAAAAGCTGAATCAAAATTTAAAAATTTAGTGTTTCTCAGAATTAATAGGGTTTTGAGGGCTTGATTGTCTTGTTTCAGGAATACCTCAGATTTTGCTACATTGTACACAACATCAATTTTACCTGTTGATTTAAATGTATTCATACTCAGGGTACAACTCATTCCCTTATTAACTTGGCATAACTGTTAAAAACTGTGGACTATTTATGATTCTTGTTCTATCAACTGATTTTTAATATGGTAATATAGATGGAACTTGACATTGCTTTCTTGGCAAAAATTGTTGGAGACAATGCAACTTCTGAGAGTTTTATTGAAGGTTCTCAAGCAAGAAAAGAGGCAATCAACTCTGTATTCTGGAATGAAGAGAAGAGACAATGGCTTGATTACTGGATCAATAATGGAAATAGTTGTGCTTGTGAGGTTAGTGTTTACATGAAAGAGTCTAGTCACCTTATAATATGACTCACTTTGGCAATTTTTTCTGAAATTTTCGATTTGTTACTTTTCAGGAATCTCACACATGGCAAACCTGGAATCAGAATCGCAATGCATACGCTTCAAATTATGCTCCTCTGTGGATTGATTTGTTCAACTCAGGTCTGTGACTTTTGGTTAGCCTAATAGACTGCCTACTCTTGAGAATTGTTTTTTTCCTTTCATGGGAATACTGAAGTGAAAATGCTCTAAATGTATGTACGCAGATACATCTCTGGCGAGAAGGTTAGGCAAAGTCTTCAAAGCTCAGGGCTGGTTCACGTGGCTGGAATCGCAACTTCTACTATAAATTCAGGAAATCAATGGTTGGTTTAAGATCAAGTTTGTACATTAAATTCTTCCTCTATGTTTACTGTTTATAACCATATTTTACAAATACAAATCAGGGACTTCCCAAATGGATGGGCTCCACTTCAACATATGATAGCAGAAGGTTTGGTAAGATCAGGATTACAAGAAGCAAGATCAATGGCACAAGACATTGCTGTGAGGTGGATCAGGACCAACTATGTCGCGTACAAGCAAACTGGTACAATGCACGAAAAATACGATGTGGAGAAGTGTGGAGCTTCTGGAGGTGGTGGTGAATACAAACCCCAGGTAGAATTGCATTGCAATGAATTAGTTTTTTGGCCCACAAGTTTCTTCCTACCACCATTTTTAACATTTTGTTGGTATTTTTTGGTGCAGACTGGTTTTGGATGGTCCAAAGGGGTCCTATTAGCATTCTTGGAGGAGTTCGGATGGCCTCAAGACCTGAAGATTGATTGTCAATGAGCTATGGAACTTAAATAGATGAGTTCTGATTCATTGTAATTAAATATCTGATTTTTAAATTTTCTGATAAATTTTAAGTATATTTAGAGCAATATTAGATGAATTTCTTCACCTTTTGAGTAACATTACTCTTCACATTTGATTTATACACGGTCCGTACAGATGAAATTTTCATGTTAGATGCTGTCATTATCTACAAACATTGAAATTATAGAACCAAAACAGATGAACAAGCTATAACAGTTCAGAGAAAAATAAGTTGACAAAAATTCTTCTCATCATTGAAGATCGGATTTTTCCTTCTGTTGGGCTGCTTCTATGTATTGCTCGGCCAGTTTCTTCACCTTCTCACCTTCCTTGATAAGGAAATTTGCATTCTTGGCATTTGAATGGTACTTCATAACTTTATCAGTGGTTTTCGCCACTGTCCACCGGTATTGTTCAGCTGTGATCACACCACTTTTACACAGTGGCCTGATGTGCTCTTTGATGTAGGCTTCCACCTGTTGAATTTGAATGACCAGTCAGCTAAAAAGAAATTTGCCAATGGATTACAAGAAGCATTAGCAGCCTTGATAATTAGCACCAGACTTTCTAGAAAAATCAACTTGTTCCGTTATAAAATGAATAATAACAGGAAGAAAAAGTGATGCTAATAAATAGGTCACTGATTACCTTCTTAGAAACTGAATTGACAACATCCGACTGCTTGTCCTTGTCAGCACCAGTGTTAGATGCTGTGTCCTTCCCTGGGATCCTATCGCTTGTTTGAGAACTGCTGCATGACTTTTTTAGAGTGGAAGAGTTGTGATTGACCGTGCTGACAGATATATTCTCTGCATTACTTTCAGTCCCCATATTCTCGGATGGAGCTTTACCATCAAGCAGTTCATGCGGATTCCCTGAAAATTCTGGGAATTTTTTTAACAAAGGTTCTTTGTCTGGACCATATAATTCTTCACATTCTGCAAGGGAAAGATCTTCATCTTCTTCACAAGGTAATGACTCTGGAAGTACACAAGGCGTTTCAGTCTGACCCTCTGCAGTTGAGATTTTTATGCCTGCATCCTTGGGTACATGATTCTTTTCTGTATCCCTACCATCATCAACATCCACAATATTATTAGACTTTTCAGAGTTGAGAGTCGAGAAAACTACTTTCATTTTTGAGACCTCCTCAGGTTGTAGGGTCGGAACTTTCACAGCACTAGCTCCAATGTAGTCTTCGTCTTCTAAATCATATTCAAAATCACCGTAGATATCCACCTCAGCATGAGAATCCATTTCAAATACATTATCAGGTTCTTCCTTTCTTGGCTCCACTGAGGAAACATCCACATCATTCGGGACTTCTGTTGGGTGACGTGGACTATTTGGAGGGGAATCGGATAGAAGACCTGCTTTTCTCAGAGCTTCTTCAATTGTAGGATCACTTGAAATTTTGTCAGTAGCTTGTTCTGATTCATCAACAGTGTCTGCAGACGGAGATGAATTTGATTCTGTTGCCCCAATGGACTTCTTGTTATCTGAACGATGTAGTATCTCCTGGGAACATAAATTCAAGTAAACCAGTTTGCTGCTTGACCTATCAGCAACTGCCTTCTCAATATTAACTGCATCGGCAACAGCCAATTCTGTTTCTGCAGTTCTGCGAATAACTGGCAGATTTGCTTTCTTCAAAAAGCATTCTGTTAGGCGGTAAAGCTGTGTCTGTACAACAAATATCTAATAATTAATTGTTAAAATACCAGAGAAAATTCTTTGTGTTATATAGTTATAGTTAAGGGAATGCAAAAAATTGTAGCACCCTTTTCTATAGTGATAAAGCAAATTGTATTAACATAAATTGAAAGATGACATTGGAAAAAATTTTCAATAAGAAATGACCATGCCATAGAGAACTTTCGCATAATGAAATACATGATTGACCAAGAAGATAGATTTGGGTTAAGTCCAAGTACATTTGATTCTTCATTTGTCAAGAGGAAAAATTAGCCAATCAATTTCTTTGAGCTCAGATATACTGGTTTGAATGGAAATGGCGCTTTGACTTATTTATTAATTGAAGTTTATTGACAAAGAAAGGTAACCAAATTGTGGACTCAAAATTGGATTTTGTTGAAGTAAATCCTATACGGAGGAGTGCTAAATTTGTGAATAAGCAGCAACACAGAAGCCAGAACTCAAGTGTAAGATAGTAGTGTTGGAGCTACTGGTGGTTAACTTCAACAGGCAAATCAGAGTTTCAAGTGAGATCAAATGCTTGGTCCAAGTATTCACTTTGCAAAGGAACTGCAGAACATGTTTTCTACAAAGTTGGAAGCCAGAATATTGGGCACAATTTCCATATTAACTTCAATCTTGACTTAATCACATTTTCTCACTTTTCAAATTATGCATCCAAGTCCAAGGACTCCAAACAGACAGCTAAATTCCATTTCTGGGCTTAAATTTTATTTTTCCCACACAAAGGTAACTAACAAAAAGCAGAGGCAAAAGGAATTGCATACCAGCCTAACCGAAATGGGGATTTTATTATGGGAACTGGGTGCCAGTACTGGTCTCATATCTGCTGGTAGTTTTGCCTGTTCACAGAAGCACACAAGAAAAAAATTATATTAGCAGTTGCAGAATGTGAAACAGAATAAAAAAGACTGCAAAAATGATCAGTTTCGTGAGGGGAAGATAATGTACTAGAAGCGGATAATTTCCTTTAAGTACAGCATTGTCTTCTTGTTTTTCATTCGTTGTGCTTTTCCCTGCAACAGCACTCTTCCTTGCAAGGATCTCCAGGGCCCATTTTCTTTTATCTGTCTTTACATCATCGGATTTAACAGTTGTGCCCTTCTGGGAATTAACTGCAGAACTAACCAATGAAGAAGCAGAAGGCCAGCTTGGGCGTCCTTTTGGGTGAACTTTACTGGAAGCAGCATCACCCTTTGAGAATGATACATTATTACGAGTCCCTTTCTCATCAGCCAAAGGAATACCAACTAAAGATGAAACCTTATTTGTTTCTAGAAGTTTCGGTAAACAGTTATCAAGAGACAGCTTCGAAGCTTTTTCTACTGAAATGGTTTGTTCTTTACTCTGTTCAGAATTACCAGAAGGTTTAAGTGCCGAAAGCGGCTTAATATCATCCTTGCGTGGGAAAACAGATGTATCCGCTAAATACAATCTAGAAAGAATTGGATTTGTGGCCTGAGATTCAGTTGCCTGCTCAACAACTGAGCTATGAGAGTTCTTTCTCAGAAGGTTAAGAACTGACTTCAAAGTCTCAATCTTCTCAGGCTTTGTAGCTCTCATGCAACGATACTTCCAAAATTCAACTTCACAATCTCTAACCCAAGCATGTCTTCGTTTTCCACTAGAATTCCCATAGATTTTCTTTGTAAGATTCTCGCGAACTTTACCCTTCTCAAGCATAGACTTCTTCATCTTCACAGCTGAAGGTGATAACTTCTTGACAGATTCAGGTTTGGGTCCTGCTATAGCAGCCCGAAAAGCGGCAAGAAGTTTTGGGTCAAAAAGGTTTTCACCAAGATCTGTTGAGGATCTGTTCCGAACAGCTTCTCTTATTTCATTCCTTAATTCTTGAACCACTGCAGAAGAATCCTTATCCTCTGAAGCTCTCTTCATTATTTTTTTAACTCTCAAGCCAGATGCATTTTCTCTTTCAGTTGAGTAATTATCAGCAGATTTTCGGTATGAAAGCCCCGTAGAAGGTTTATGATTTGTCCCCTTAACAATGCTCATTAAATCATAAGTGACATCTTCCTTCTTTGGAGAAAGTTTTGACTTGTCATTGTTGGCACCTGCTATCAATGTGAGGGATTTTCGGGAATCATCTGAAGTAGACAAATTGGCTTTGTCCTTAAGTGAAGGCATTTGAGTCTTCCCCTCAGCTCTAACTTTCTTAGCAGGAACTTCAGTCTTCTTCTTACCCTTGGTTTCTTCATCATCAGCACTCACATCAACATCATCACTAATTCATACAAGAAATTATGAATTAAAGGGAAAATAAGAAAAAAAGGTAATAAAACAAAATTTAAATTGGAAGAAGATATAATAAATGAAAAATTTATGAGCAATAATAGCCGAAACTATGAGTCAACAAGGAATGGTAAGCGACCTGAAATCTGTACAATTTCTCTTTATGCCAATAATTTGTGAAGCATCCTCAATAGTACCAGGTTCAATCTTGCAAGCTGAAAACATTGTAGGGATCAAGCAGTGTGACAAGAGAAATACCACATGCTTTTGAACAAAATTATTACAGAACTACATAGAAGAAATAAAAATATCCCAGCCATGGCCAGAAAGAACTGGAAAAGAAATGCCAATAGCCATTCTCCAGACTCTTTCATACCTTTAGGCAAAGTCTCTTCTGAAGGATTAGTTTGCTGTATATCTCTCATAACTTGATCTTCGCTTACATCCTTGTCCGTGTCATCAACTAGAAGCAAATTAAAGATGATTATAAATAGATGCAGTAAGATATGGGAAAAATATAAAACCTTTCAGTTGCAACCTATAGTAATAACGGAATCTTTAAGCCTAAAAGATAACAAGATGGATATTATTACAATCACAAAATTACCAGATAAAAAGGAGCCCACAGATAAACCAAGATGAAGACCCATACTGGATTCACTTTCAGAAACTTTGTTTCCAGTCTTTCTTGAGGAAACTTTAACACCATCAAAGCTACTTTGGCTGTTCAATTTTTCGTCAACACGGTCTATCTTCAACTCACTAGGTCCCATGGAGATAGAAGGTGAAGGCATATCATGGGATAAGGACAAATCCAGTTTCTGTGCCTCCAACATCGATTGCATATTTGTTCTCTCACTTGATGCTGAATCAGCCTTGTCAAGATTAAAAGCTTCATTTGTGATGCTCTTGTCAGCTTCAATCATCGATAAGAAGTTCTTATTTGGCTCGTCAGTCCATTGATTTCCTCCTATAATTGATACAACAAGGGCCGTCTCTCCAGCATCAGCAACAGATACAGACACCTTTCTTGACAATGCAGCCTCATCCAAACATTCCCTTTTCGGACTACACTGGTTGCTTGTCCTCTGAATTGAATTTTCAACAGAATTCTTTGGCACTTCAACTACACATCTACAACAAAATAAAATTGCAAGGAGGAAAAATGAGAATAGAAGACCTAGATTCCTAGATTAGGACAGATATTTATGCAAACATAACAAGTTTATCTGCATCCTAGAGCAGAGGAAAGTAAAGAGGATTATAGGAGCAAAGTTTGTCGGGTGGTCCAACTATGACAGATACCAAGTCACAGCACAAGATGATCAGAACTCATTGCAGGGTTCTCCAACCCTAAATGCCATACAGGTCATTGTCAAATCAGTGGGTTGCTAGTCACTGCATGAAATATATCTTTTAGATAAGCTCAATGATCAACTACAACCTAGCCAATTCTTTTCAAACACAGTACATTATCCTACTTTAATTTTATACTAATAAACATGTTCTTCAGATATACAATACATTTGCAGTTTTCAACGATACCACAGGTCTATACTGAACCAAGGAACTACAGCCCAACACTGACCAGCAAGAATAATCATCCGCTTCTAATCTACCTTGGGCACAACCATGAATCTTCAAATGTGCCTTCAGGATCAAAGCCCACACAAAAAGCATGATACCTGCCAACATGGAAAGTCAGAAAACAATTACTGCATAACAATTTTTAATTAATCAATTGATCTAATGTGGAAAGTAGACAAAGCAAATACAGAGATAAAACAGAACTCGAATGGATTACAAATTTGTGATGAAAAAAAAAGGAACAAAAAGAAAAATCAATAGAAAAGACGGCAACAAAAGGTTGAATTGATTCTGTTCAGAGCATAAATTCTGACCAAAATGCAACCAACATGGAAAATTCATACATATTTAATTAAAAAAATAAAAGTTTTACCATAAATCACATGAATCACAAGCAATTGATGTATCAAGATTTGAGTCTGACTCGATAGTTGTGGTTCCATTTCGAATTTTGCAGCCATCCCCATCCAAGCAGATAACTGCCTACAAAATGATAAAGTACATAAAACTTTGATGCTGAATATACTATGATATGAAAATTGTTAACTAAATAGATATGGTGAATAAAACAGTAAATAATAAGCAGCTTCATTTAATTTCTAAGTTAACAATGACACCCCGAACAGTTTTTCTTGGAAACATAAATATTTATCACATCAGTTCAGACCAACATGGACAACTTCGCCATTGACATGTATCTTATGGAGCTTCAACAGGGTCGTGCCACGTGCTAGAAGAATTTTGACATCTTTTTCTTTCTGAGGTTTCGTTTTAAAGTCTACACATAACTTTAACCACTTTCTTTTATATGGTTTGGTTGCTGGTATCACCCAACTTAAAGCAATTAAGTCTCCTAATAACTTAGTGAAGACTGGAGTTAAAAGTCTCAGAGACAGGTTCAGTAATTTGCCTGAGAAACTAAAAGGATTACAAAATGAGATGATTACATTTTCATCAATATAGTATGATGGAAACGACAGTGTGTTGCTCTTCCCTTCAACAGACCAATCATCATCTCTGCATAGGTGAAAAGAGAAGCAAAATAAGTCAATGCTGAAAAACAAGAAAAACAGTGAAAACCTCAACAATTAATTACAATAATTCTAACAGAATAATTCAAATGTCCATATCATATTGAAAGCATCAACTACTTCTTAAAACCTATGCATAATGAAAAGTCAGACACTGAATTACTAGTGTGTTTTTTCAATTATAAGAGAGAATAATACATTAATACCTAGATATTGAATCCTCATCGATGTTGTTGCTCCCAGTTGTATCATATACCTTCAGAATCAAACAAAAACCCAGAAGCTTTAGCCACCATTTTCACGCATTCTCAAACAATATTCCATAAATTTAGTTACAAGTGGATTTTCCATTTCACAAATGATAATATACAGACTACAGCAAAATAAAGATAAACATAAAAAAAGCAATATGAGCTTCAAGCAACTCACTGGAACACATGTAATCAGCTGAAATTCACCCTGACAAAGTGGGCAAAGGTTTGTGATCGTA
This sequence comes from Nephelium lappaceum, assembly GCA_021234005.1. Classification (NCBI taxonomy): domain Eukaryota; kingdom Viridiplantae; phylum Streptophyta; class Magnoliopsida; order Sapindales; family Sapindaceae; genus Nephelium; species Nephelium lappaceum. The sequence continues at coordinate 18,600,376 of CM038007.1, forward strand.
GACCAGTTGTCAATACAAGCAAAACAAAACCTGAATTAACAAGATAGATCCAGGTCATCTATTCTAACTTGCAAGTAGTCAAAACAAAAAGAAGTGGAACAAACCGACCTCACCAATCAAACTTTTTGATCCATCTAAACCAATACCAAGCAAGAGAAAAGAAAAAAAAACATCAACTTCATCTAACACATACTCTAGAAAACACATAGACAGATCATGTATGACAACAAATACAGCCTCAAGTGCACAAACTACTTGTATCATCAAAAAGCAAAAACAAAAGACAAATACCAGTGCTGGCAGCAATCTAGGACCCCCCTGTCAATGATAATATCCATGCAAATCCCACACCTTCCACCCTCGAAACCAGAATTATCCTGCATATTACAAACAACCTATTTATTCCAAAACAAGCACGCATAGTAAAAAAAAAAATGTCAACTTAACGTCAGTTTCCACATCAACTAATGCCATACAAACTCTCATTGAAAACAGAAACCACTAAGTGACCATTAAGCATCTCATTTTTGACAAGTAACACACTCTCCACAGTTGAAAAAAAAAAAAAAAAAAAGCAAATTTTTGGCTTTCAATATCACCAACTCACAAAACACATCCAATGCAAACTAAATAACCATTAAGAAAAAAAAAAAACAAAACAAAACAATAACAAAAACAAAAACAACAGCTCCTTCTTCCGATAAATAGAGCAACAAGAATACGTCTTTTTATTTTATTATTCAATTTAAACAAATAAATTAATTAAATATAATTAGAATCTCACATTATTGATTTGATCAAATTGAGTGCTATCAAATGTGTCTTCTTCCAGCATTTCGCTTGTCACAAAGTCCACCTCCGTCTCGAACATAAAATCACGACAAAACCTGCACAAAAGCAAACAAAATAAGACTAGCGATATATATGTGTAATCGAAATTAAGAGATTTTAAACCAAAAAGACGGTGTTTTTACGTGAAAGATGGTGACTTGGAAAAGTAAAAGTGGAAAAAATGGAAAAATAGGCGGTGGCGGCGGAGGATTTCAGCTGCGACTGAGAGAAATCGCCGTTTGTCGAGATCGAAGAGAGTGAGTGACGCGATTGAAGAGAGAGGAGGGCAGGATGGTAATTTCGTGTATCTCAACTTGGAAATTGAGAGTTTTCCGTGTTGAGATTTTAAAACGTTTTTTCCGAGAGGTTGCAGAAACGTGAAAGCATTAATGATAGTTACGCGCCAAATTACGGGTAAGACCCCCTAAGTAGGGTGGGCAAAAAAGGGACCGACCGGCCGAAATTTGTCGATTTTCAATTTAGATTCGGGTCGGGTCAGTTTTGAAGCTAAAACCGATTTAAATCGGTCTCATGTCGTCGGAAAATCCACCCTAATCGGCCATTCACTCACTTTCTCTCCAATGCCTAGCCCTAGCCGACTCCCAACTCATTGTCTCTTCCTCTCAGTTCTAGTTCAAAGGCCAAATACTACCCTAATCAGATCAAGACTCATCGTAAACTCCCTCTCAGCAGCACCAAGCATCATCGTCGCAGCAGGAAGAAGCGAAACCAGCTGGTACGCGGCTTCTTCTTTTATTTTTCTTCTTTTTCTCACTGTGTTTCTTTTTCTTGTTTTCTTTTTTGGTTTCAGGTAGAGGACGTTGAGATTGAGGAAGAACCGCTGGTAGGAGCTCTGGTGGAGTAACTGGAAGAGTAGTAGCTCTTTTATTTCATGGCACAACGCTTGTGATATTTGTGAGTTTCGAACTTATTCAAGTATCTGGCTTTTCTTCGAAAGATCAACTTTTTTTTAAAGAAAATTCGGGCTCTTTCAGCTTTAATTTTAGCAATTTTATAGAGTCACTTCATATCTCATAGTGCCAGCAATTTGTATCTTTGAAGTTGCTGTAAACTGTGGGGACATGGGTACCGAGCAGCCGAAAGATCCATTCCAAGGGGTTGATTGGAAAGCCATTGGTGGTGAATTGCAGAAGGATCCCAGTGCAGGTGTTAAACCGGTTATAAAGAAGCGGTTACCGAAAAAAGTTAGGCAAATCCCGGAATATTATTTCCTTCCGCGGAAACCCCTGCCCTCTGCTATGGCCTTCTATGGTTCTTGGATTGTTGGTGGAATTAGTGCTGGGATGCTGTTAGAGACCTGGATAAACAAGAAAATTAAAGGTATGTCCCAGATTCTTTGCTTCTCGTTTGTGGGGGAGTCAAATCTTGCTTTTTTGCTTTATAGCGGGTTGTGTTTTAGAAAGCTATGGTGAATCTTTTGATAAGAGAATGCTAAAACCTCATAGCATATATATTTTGATGCAACAATAGACAAAAATAATTAATGAAAGTAGAAAGTATAAATCTGTTCAGTTATACTAAAAGGATATGCAAATGATTTCATTGGAGCATCATTCATACTCACCGCTGTTTAGAGGGAAGGTAAATGAAAGGTTAGGATTATGTCACTTCTTATGTAAATTTTGTGAACAAGCATATAAGGATAAAGAAGCGGGTCATTTAAGAAGAAACGTGACTTTATATAGCAAAATGATTATGGCTGTAGAATTATGTTAGACCATTAGGGAATTGAATAAGCATGCTAGGCAACTTCTTAAATTTCTGGAAGGTTGTGGTAATATAAGTGTTTTGAGGGGTATGTCTTATAGTAGCACTTTAATGAGGCTCCCCTCCCAAATTTTTGGGGCTTTGATGTATTGTAGGTTACTTTGTATTGGCATATGCCAGAGGAGAGTCTTCAGAAAGCTTTTCCGGTATGTTGTATGTATGGCCTTTGTGGGTGGATTCATCTTGTAAATTGCTAACCAGAATATTGAACGTTAAATAATAATTTGACCAAAGGAAATGAGGTAAAAGAAATGATTTTCATGATATCCATCAAGAAGTCTGACCTTTACGAATCATGGAATTGTGCTTTCTTTGGCCATTGCATATTTTGGAAGTTGCTTGCTTTCATTATTGAAGATGATTATCACTTGTTTTGAACAAAGTTTCAGTTAAGCTTATGCCTAAAATAGTAGTAAATTTTAAAAATTTTTGTCAGACCTGATGAATATGCTAACATGTTGAGTGTTGGAATTTTGTCTTACACCGCCTTCCAATTAATCCTTACTTTCAAAAACTTTTTTATGGCTAATTAATTTTTGTTATGTTTTTTCAGAGGATGGAGTCATCATATGGGAGTTTGACAAATAGCGCCTGAATGGTGTAGCTATTGCTCTTATATTTTGATTTGGAATTCATGCTGTAAGCAATTTGTAGCTATTGCTCTTATGATTTTAGCAGTGGACTATATGGTTATAAACTTTGTAGACAGGTGTTTGGGCAAATGACAAGCTACTCTCGTAGTTTATGAGTTGATCTCAGTAATGAGAATTCAGCTTACAGCTTTTTGTTTCTGTTATTTGCTCCATGGCATTCTGGGTTGATGTGAATAAGTTTGCCTAAGATGCTGTCATTTTCAGTTGGGTGTCGCAGCATATTAGAACTCTATGTTAAATGATTATTTCAGCATTTCTTCTTTCTTTGCCCAGTTGACTATACAGGGCTCAATCCCAGCTTGTTATTGAATTTTTATTAGAGGATTGCAGGCATGCCATTACTGTGCAGCAATTGTGATGATTTTTTTGGACGAATTCACTTCTAGGGACATCATGAATGATGCCTATGAATTTACAAATGAAGGTGAGCTAGAATAAATTTGTCTTTGTCCTCGGCCCTCCTCCTATTCAGATAAATTCCATTCAATCTTAAGTTCTGGCTGGCCTAGTTTAGGAATGGTCATCACTGTTTTTAAATACATTTTGAAGAGATTTAACAGGGGTTTTATGACTGTTTTTAGAATCAAGATTGGACTACTTTCAAATGATGTTTATTTGTAATTGACTAAACTATAAAGGGAAAAATCCATTTTGAGAAATAATGAAAAAAAAAATATTTTTTTGTTCATGCTTTAAAATATATTATTTTTTCTTTTAAAAAATTCTTATGTTTTAATGAATGGGAATTCTTTGATCAAAATCGTCCTGATGGTATTTCCGGATTGTGAGATTTTGATTATTACTTAAATGAAATATATTATCTTAATATTTTTATCGTATTTGAATAAAATATATTTATTAAAACACATAAAATGTATTTTATTGTAAATTTATTGAAATTTAGCTTGTCGTAATATATACTAGTGCTAAATACATAAGGTGTATTATATTGTGAATTTAACAAAATTTTGCTCGGTCCATATGGATTGTTTTTAATCTATTTCTAAACCACATTATTGGTTTTCAATTTTGACGAAGAAACTTGCAAATTTTTTATATTTTCTTGCCATGTAACAATGGAAATGAGTAATATTTTTTATTATATTACTCTTTATAAAAAGAAATCACTTTCAAATTTAGTAAAAATGTATGAATTCAAAGCATGAGAATCTTGAAAAATGATATATGATCATGTCAACAAATCACCACTAAAGCTTCATTAATTCAATTGTATTGATGCTAGATGTTCGTAGGTAAGGTCATTAACGAGAGGCCAATTCACTAATGATTGATTAATTAATATGAAAACTTCCTTGTTTGTTTTTAATGCCAATCGAGTTAGCATCCACTTCCACCAACATCATGGACATCGCAGCTCATCTCACAATACCAAAAATCAGCCAAGTCGGCTATGTCATCAAATTCTATAAATAATTCTAATAAAACATTATCAGGCAAAATTACCTAAATTTAAAAGATCATGAGATGAAAATGTAATTGTAATGATATCTACAACACAAAATATATGATTGGTTTTGTCTAATTATACATTATGCAAATTCACTGCTGACACATGCAAACACGACAAGCAGAAAAAGTACATGATCTAGCAAATCAAGACATTAGTTTTCAACTTTCAACTGTTTTAACACCACCACCACCAACCCATGTCAGTTCATTCAACTTTGTTTATGAAATCACTTTGTAATCTTTGTTAACCAGTGCTTTTGATGTGTTGTTTAGTTTTCTGTTCATTTTCATTTTTCAGGTGAACAAGGTAAGTGAACATCTCTCTGTATGAAGTATGCATGAGTTTGGGTTGATTGTTTTATTGGCTGGCTTTGATGGGCTTGTTTTAGTTTGAGTAGTTACTGGCTGCATAATGATGGGAAAAGTTGGTGTGTAAAGTTTAGTATATGTGTATATCTTTGTGTTTGAGTCTCATTACTGTAATTGTTAGTTGTTACACCATTGGATTGTCATAAATATTGTTTAAACCAATTTATTTGATTTTATGTATGGCTTGATCTATTTCCTTTCCAACTACTGATTTGCAGTTTTTGAGGATTTTGGAGTTTAATCTCCTCAAATTTGGTTGTTGAAGAGCTATTTGATGGTAGTTTCAGCTTCCCAACAATGATAATTAACAATTTGTTAGTATGGCTAGGCCATTCACATTAAGATGTTTTTATCATGAATCAAACATATTTTTAACCGATTTGTTCAAGTGGATGTTGCTGTTACTGATGGATGCGTGATAGATAAGTTTAGGGCTCAACCTGAAAAGGTTAATAATTAGAGCTCCAACAATATGTGCCTATAGTAGCTAACAAGACATAATTATGTAAAATTATGAGCATGAATCTTATACTCGTGTTCACCTGTGAATGTGACAGGCATTAAAAGAATATCACAATTTGCATGAACACTCAGTTGTTATAAAATCTTCTATTGAAGTCGTGAAATTTTTGGAATGTTTTTGTATGAAGATCCTAGAATTCTTGCTTCTGGGACACCTTGTAAGTATAAAACTAATGAGTTCTTCTGTTTGATCAGTTTGGATCTAAATCTTAAATACATTTTTGGGATAGCTTTGTGTTTCATGTATTGACTGTGTGCGCAATATGGAATAATTCGAGAATGCGTGCAGAGTGGTGGCTCTGGGAAATATCTGCTGTATTGCCATCTTGTTTAGGCCATTACTCTGGGAGACTATAATTGTATTGTTGCTATCATTTGCTATCTTCTGCTCTGCCTTGCATCACCTAGCAACTTTACCTAGACTACCAGCCCACACTATTCCACTTGAATGATGTCAAATCATAAATGCATCTGGCCTCTACCGTCATCTTCCTTAACCAAGCATTTTGCCTCCCAGTCTATACTCATATTGGCCTTGTGTTTGTTCCTTGGCCATGTCAGTGGTGCTCACATGCTTAAATTCCCTGAATCCCTCACCATGTTTTATGCTTTTGTCTAATTTATGCTCTGTCTAACATGTCATGCCTACCCTATATCAGCCTAAGTACCGAGGACGTGATGTTAGTTGCTAGCTGCAAATGTTATTCCTTGCATTGCTGCTTCCTTGTTAATCTTAGCATGTTTCCTCATGCACATTTGTCTTGGTTTTGGCATGGGATCACTGTGCAACACCATACTAACACAGCGACAAAGTTGCTTAGAGACTGACACTTATCTGATAGAATCCATGACGCTTCTGAAATTTTCTATATGTTCATTGTTATTGAATTGTGCGCTCTATGGTTGATCCTATCCATACACATCTGAATCTGAAACATTCCAAATTTTTGGCCAGTTACCATGAATGAAGTAGAGGCTTTGTATGATTTGTTTAAAAAGCTAAGCAGTTCCATAATCGAGGATGGTCTTATTCACATGGTATCTTCGCCTCTGGTTGTATCTTTGTCTTTTATCGTTACTCTGAACTTGTTCTGACTGATTGGCCTGCACTCTGGATGCATGAGTTGTTTGGTTGAAGTCTAATATAGGAGTTTCAGCTCTCTTATAAAAAATATGGGACCTGTTTTGTTAAATACAAGACACATTGAGCACCGAATGTTAATTTCTATCACACTCCTTTTGCAGGAACAATTCCAGCTTGCACTTTTTAATAACCGCAGTAAGCAGAATCCTTTTGCAGACAGGGCATATTTTATGGCATTACTTATAAAATGTTGCTTGCTTTGAATTTTATATTAGTAAACTAATTCTCTGATACTATTTTAAGATCATGTAACTATTTGACTTATTTGAAGGCGAGCAGTTGAAGGTGAAACAAACGAATAAACCATTACATATTTGTTACCATATGTGATCATTGGAATTTGGATAATTAAAGAGCAGTTTAGATTATTCTGATATCTGAAAGTGTGTGCAATGTACAAAATTTGCTGTACTTTGAAAATTTTTTCCTGAGATTAGCAACATCATTCATTGTATATATTCTTCAGTTAACCAATCTTTAACAGACTTATGCAACAAGGTATATGGTTTTGGTAACTTATTGTAGGTATTTGATTTATTCGACGTTAAGCATAACGGGCTAATTGAATTTGGGGAGTTTGTTCGTTCACTAAGCATCTTCCACCCATCTGCTCCTCAAGCAGACAATTGTTATTTTAAGCTAGTAATAACCCCACTTCAATTGGCGAGCTCTGCTATATACGTAATTACAATATATGATAGATGTGAAATTTAAAAACAAGTTGAGCAATTATAACATATCTTGATTAATTATAATACAACTTAATTAAAAATCTTACCAACTTGATATGGTTTTTCTTTTTAAACAAATTGAAATTTGATAAATAAATTATTACCTCAACCATGAACTCAATCTATAGGTGAGAATATGTGATGGTGACAGACTTAGCACCGATTATTAATAAATCTTACGAGCTATTTTTTCTTTTGTTCTTTTTCTTTTTTTCAATCTTAAAAAATCTATGTTAAAAAAAGTAAATAGTAGTTGAAAATCTATGTTAAAATTTAAAAAGGTATGTTTTTACAACTACATCTCATAAAGATCTGTTTTTTTTTTTTTAAGGAATCTACTAAAGATCTTGAATGTATATTTCTGATTCAATTAAATATTCTCATCAAGTTTAGTTATTTTAGGTTGCTTTGGACTCAAGATTGATTCTAGTCCAATGGATAGCATCACATTAGTCATATACACATAGACAAACATACTTTTTGGAAATAATAACAGTTTGCAATCTCAATAAAATCAAGGTAAAGGTTTTGGAAATGGCAGTTAAGAAAATAAATTCATGAAATCAATATTCACTTTCTTAAATACACTCATAATTCCTAATATGTAAGTCTATCTTTTTTGTAAAGTTTTCCTAATGCTCTTCCAACAAAATTACTATATATATTTATGAAATAAAAGTTGGTTTAACGGTACAACATTATCCATTAGAAGCTATCTCTTGTTTCTTCAATTTGCAAAAGAAATTCCTTGAGTTTGTTGACAATGGCATCTCATGATCACGGTTGGCCTACACTGTTAGATCAGATTGATGTAGCAGTGGAGAATGCTCTAGCATTTGAGGATAGTTTAGTCAAACCAAATCATGGTTCTCCTGATCTGTTTTGGTGGACTTCTGAAGATAACATAATGTTTGAGAATACTCTACCTGAACTAGATCATCATGGTTTCTTTAACCAAGTTGAACTGCGAGATCCGACACAGGTCCAAATCAAAGATTTCATTGAAGATGTTCAAATGACCGAAGCAAGTCTTGTGATATTGAACAACACCGCTAGTAGTACTACGGTCATTGGCAGAAAAGCTAAACATCCCCGGAAAAAGCCCATTCCATGGACGTCGGAAGAACATAGGTACGTATCATCATATTCTTATTACAATAGTATTTAGTCGTCAGTTTATGTAGTCCCGAAACAAGTTGTTTATTTTAGTTGTGATCAATTTTATATATATATATAGGTATATGTATAAATATATATACACGTATATATGTATGTATGTATATATATGGTGATTTTAATGGTCATGCACGTAATTTCTCATGTGTAAACTTTCAGTCCAGGTGAAATTACTATAAAAAAACATGAAAATATAAAATAAAACTACCGGTTAATGTAAACAAATGAAGTATAACTAGTAAATCAGAACCACAATAAATCAGTACATCTATATTTCTTCCCTGATGCCAACTGTTATTAAAAAAAAAAAATCCAAGAAATTCCAAGTAATTCAACGTGAATTACACTGATTGAAGAGATCGATTACCAGTGAAATTGCAGCCAGAATATGAAAATATAAAATAAACTAGTTTTCTCAATCAAATAATTCTTCAAGAGTATATAAAATTTGAGATTAATTATTAATGTATGATGATGCAGGTTATTTCTGGAGGGACTCGCAAAGTATGGAAAAGGAGATTGGAGACGTATTTCAAGGTTCAGTGTGGTGACAAGAACCCCGGCACAAGTGGCAAGCCATGCACAGAAGTATTTTATCCGCCTCAAAAAGTCTCAAAATAATCATGGAAACTCTGGCACCGCCACTACTGATGCTGCAGCCCCATCTCCTCATTAATGCATCTCCTAACCTTACAATACTATTGTTGATATATGATCAGTTCGTTCTTAGTACATAGGTCTTCTATAAGATATATAGACAAGTTTATTTATTAACTTTTTAATTGTCGATACTAGGATTGTCTGTGGATTTTTAATTGCTTCTGTCTACTAATTAAAGCTGATCTTGTGACGGATTAGTGGTATTAATAATATTTAATAGTTTTAGTTGTCTTTCTTGTTATTTTTTTTTTAAGTCATGACTAATTGCATGCTTAGCATTGTTTTTATAATTTATGAAGTAGTGATGAAAAACAAGAAAATTCTTTGCTTTTCTATTAAAATTTCAACTGTTGGCCCTGACAACTATTTCAGTTTCGTCATTTTTCTTGATGATAAAGTTGTTAGACGAACACTTTTATCTTAATGTATCTGATAGGATCCATACCGACTCTTTTCTCGAGTCTAGGAGGATCCTGTAAAAACTAAGTGTTTTCTAATTGAAATCTAGATTTTCTAAAAAGCCTTTAGAAAAGTAATCGTAAAATTGATCCTTAATGTCATGAGAGTCCCAGTAAGTTTGGGAAAAGGATTAAACTTGTAGAACTATCTTGTGAAGACATCCTTAATATCATGAACACTTGCTCATACTCTCATGGGACCAAAGATAAAGATATATTCCCATTAAACTTAACATAAATAATCCTAACTCTTCTCTTTTCTTTCTTCTGTTAAACATAAACATTGAAAACCAATAGCACAGGTTTTAAATCAAACTGACTACCACTAGAGTCAAAAAGTGCAAAATTGCACATTAACTCTCAACAAAGCATTCGAACAGAACAATCCATCATACATTCATGCCGATATCACAATCTCCAATCAATCACCGGACTTTTTTTTTTTTAAATAATAATAATAAAAAAAGCTACTATTAGACCAATAAACAAAAACAATGTCACAAAGTTCCAAAGACTCCATTAAAAAGCTAAAATGGATTGCATTCTGTTCTACAAAAAAAAAAAAAAAAAAAACGTTTCCAAATTTTAACTTCCAAGACTATTCCACTCCGTCATCCACTCTCCCTATAACAAAAATCTCAGGAAATTTTTTTCCTAAGATTGGCAACATCATTCACTGTATTCTTCTTTTAACCAACCTTTAACAGACTTATGCAACAAGGTATACGGTTTTGGCAAGTTATTGTAGGTATTTGATTTATTCGATGTTAAGCATAACGGGGTAATTGAATTTGGGGAGTTTGTTCGTTCACTGAGCATCTTCCACCCAAATGCTCATCAAGCAAACAATTGTTACTTTAATCTAGTAATAACCACCCCACTTCAATTGGCGAATTTCGCTATGTACATAATTACAATGTATGATAGGTGTGAAGCAAACTAAACTTGAAAACAAGTTGAACAGTTATAACATATCTTAATTAATTATAATACAACTTAATTAAAAATCTTACAACTTTGATATGGTTTTTCTTTTTAAACAAATTGAAATTTGATAAATAAATTATGACCTCAACCATGAACTCAATTTATAGGTGAGAATATGTGATGGTGACAGACTTAGCACCGATTATTGATTAATCTTACGTGCTATTTTATTCTTTTATTCTTTTTCTTTTTTTCAATTTTAGAAAATCTATGTTAAACAAAGGAAATGATAGTCGAAAATCTATGTTAAAAAGGTATGTTTTTGTAGCATCATCTCATGAAGATCTTTTTCTTTTTTCTTATATTTTGTTAATTTGAGAAAAATCTCATGAAGATCTTGAATGTATCTTTTTGATTCAATCAAATATTCTTACTGAGTTTGGTTATTTTGGATTGCTTTGGACTCAAGCTGATTGGTTTTAGTCTAATGGATAGAATCACACGAGTCATATACACGTAGATAAACATACTTTTTGGAAATAAAAACATCTTGCAATCCCAATAAAATCAAGGTAAAGGTTTTGGAAATAACATTCAAGGAAATAAATTCATGAAATCAATATTCACTTTCCTCAATATACTCATAATTCCTAATAAGTAAGTCCGTCATTTTTGTAAAGTTTTCCCAATGCTCTTGGAACAAAATTGCTGTATATATATAAGAAATAAAAGTTGGTTTAACCGTACAACATTATCCCTTAGAAGCTATCTCTTGTTTCTTCGATTTGCAAAAGAAATTCCTTGAGTTTGTTAACAATGGCGTCTCGTGATCACCAACTAGGAGAGGTTGAGTGGCTTTGGGCGACTGATAATGCTCTAGCTGAACTAGATCATGGTTGGCCTACACTGTTTGATCAGATTGATTTAACAGTGGAGAACGCTCTAGCGTTTGAGGAAGGTTTAGTCGAACCAAATCATGGTGCTTCTGATCTGTTTGGGCGGACTTCTGAAGATAACACAACGTTTGAGAATGCTCTACCTGAATTAGATCATCATGGTTCCTCCAATCAAGTTGAGCTGCGAGATCTGGCACAAGTCCAAACCAATGATTTCAATGAAGATGCTCAGATAACCGAAGCAAGTCCTGTGATACTGAACAACACTGGTAGTAGTCGTAGAACGGTCCCTGGCAGAAACGCTAGACGTCCATGGACATTGGAAGAACATAGGTACGTATCATCATCTTCTTATTGCAATAGTATTGTCAGTTTAAATAGTCCTAAAACAAGTTGTTTATTTTAGTTGTGATCAGTCATATGTGTGTGTGTGTGTGGGTGTGGTGATTTTAATTGTTATGCATGTAACTTTTCATGTGTAAATTTTTAGTCCAGGTGAAATCACAGTAAAAAAAACATGAAAATATAAAACAAAACTACCAGTTAACGTAAACAATTGAAATATAACTAGTAAACCAAAACCACAATAAAATCAATACACCTATATTTCTTCCCTGATACCAACTGTTATTAATGAAAATTCCAAGTTGCAAGTAATTCAACGTGAATTACACAGATTGAAGAGTACGAGTATAAGTGAAATTATAGTTAACATATGAAAATATAAAATAAACTAGTTTTCTCAATCAAATAATTCTTCGAGAGTATATAAAATTTGAGATCAATTATTAATGTATGATGATGCAGATTGTTTCTGGAGGGACTCGCAAAATATGGAAAAGGAGACTGGAAAAGTATTTCAAGGTTCAGTGTGGTGACAAGAACCCCGACTCAAGTATTAATACATGCAGTGAAGTATTTCATCCGCCTCAAAAAGTCTCAAAATAATCATGGAAACTCTGGCACCACCACCACTGATGCTGCAGCCCCATCTCCTCATTAATGCATCTCCTAACCATACAATACTATTGTCGATATATGATCAGTTCGTTCTTAGTACATAGGTCTTCTATAAGGTTTATAGACAAGTTATTTATTAACTTTTTAATAGTCCATATTAGGATTTTCTGTGGAGTTTTAATCGCTTCTGTCTCCTAATTAAAGCTGATCTTGTGACGGATTAGTGGTATTAATAATATTTAATAGTTTTAGTTGTCTTTCTTGTTATGTTTTTTTAAGTCTTGTCTATTGCATGCTTAGCATTGTTTTTATAATTTGTAGAGTGGTGATGAAAAACAGGAAAATTTTTTGCTTTTCTATTAAAATTTCAACGGTTGACCCTGACAACTATTTTAGCTTCTCTTTCTTCTTGATGGTGTAGTTGTTAGATGAGCAATTTTTTCTTAATATATCTAACAATACTCATCTTAACTCCTCTCTCAAGTCAGAAGAATCATGTAAAAAGTATGATTTTTCTAATTGAAATCTAGATTTTCTGAAAAGCCTTTAAAAAAATCACCATAAATCTCATGACCACTTTTTAAATGTAAATTGAACTAATAAAAAATCTTTATGTTTCTCATGTTGGACCTCTAAATTGAATATATAAAATATATTTATAAAATATGTGGAAAACATATTTTGTTTCCAAAACTATTCTTAAACTAATACAAAATATTTATCATCATGCAGTCTTTCTCATGATATACAATAATTTGCACGAACCTAGAGCGGATACTTGCAAAAATGAGTTTTATAAAAAATAATGCTCAGTGAGTGAATATGAGTTTTCATAAAAACATTTATAAAACATAACCTGTAATAGTAAATAATTTTCATAATTTATACGCATTTACATCTAAACAATAAAATTGAATTCAAATCTCATATCATAGTAAAATTGCAACTTTTATTTAAATCATCTTAATGTTAATAATATATAATCTGAAAATTTATAATCCATAAAACTTTTCCAGAATCTCTTTTTGTAAATCTAGTGTTATGTAAGTCTCTTTTTTACTAATCAAACTCGGTATATAACATCTGTAATTTGAAAATCTATGCCAATTAATATCCAGAGAAATTTGGTCATACGTGACGAAAAACACCGTCATACATGCAAAGCAATCTATGACTCACACATGTGTAGTCTGTTTGAATATTAGAGGATAGAGTACAACATTGGTGTTTTGCAAACATTTTTATTTTCTTTTTCAAATCCCAAACAAATATATGTAATTCTCTTTCTAAATTACATATGATTTGAAATAAATAATTTTCACAAAACAGAAATAAAATATTATTTTTCAAAGCATAAATTAATATTATTTAAAATATTCTGAACATTTCGTATGATAAACTCAATCTGAAAATATAAAATTCCGAATAGAATTTCTATCAAGGATACTTATATATAACTACGCAATAAATTATCATTTCAATCATAAAACATAACTGATAATTTATTCGTAAATCATCATTTATAATCTATAAAATCAATTAATTAACTAATTAAAACATTTGCTTCTAACAAATAATAAAAAGCTGAAATATAAATAAACATAATTAAATCAATTTAATTAAAATCAAATTATCCACTCACAGAACTCCTTTGCTCAAATCTGCATCGAAAACGGGTTCTCATCGGATTTCTCATAATCTTAGATTCACCCTAAAATCACACAAAACTCAATTAGAACTTATGAAAAGATTAACTAATTTTTTAGATTCCGAATCCCATTGAAATAAAATAACTTAACTAGATAAATCATGTACCCAAATATTTTGTCACTCATTTGGAATTTTCTTCATTTTTAATAAAACTGGTCCACTTTCTCGTGTGTCTCTCTCAGCCATATTTGTCTCATTGAAATTCCTTTTCTGACCGCAGCCACTCACTTTGGTTCTTTTTCAATTCATTGCTCTCACCAGGATTCTGTTCTCTGTATGTTTGATATTTACTTCTAATAGATTATATATATATATATATATATATCCGCCTCTCAATCCTCAATATTCAACAATTTTCTTATTTTATTTTTTTTCGACCGCCTATTCCATTGTTGTCATTTCACATGTGTATAATTCAGCAACTTCCATTTACTTTACATCACTCAATCACAGTTTATTTGAGCTTCAATTTATCTTCTGAGTCTATTAGGATTCGGGCCTTATAAATCATTCCCTTATAAAATTTCGTCTTTGAAATTTACAAATCACCTCAACTCGATATCTCACTATAAAACTCTTGTTTTAAGATCATGTAAACTCAAGATTCTGTTCTCTTAAACTATTTCTCTAATACTACTTTAAGATCATGTAACTATTTGACCTATTTGAAGGCCAGTAGTTGAAAGTGAAACAAATGAATAAACCATTACATATTTGTTACTATGTGATCAATGGAATTTGGATAATTAAAGAGCAGTTTAGATTATTCTGATATTTGAAAGCATGTGCAATGTACAAAATTTGCTGTACCTTGAAATTTTTTTCCTGAGGTTAGCAACGTCATTCACTATATTCTTCTGTTAACCAACCTTCAACAGACTTAGGGAACAAGGTATAAGGTTTTGGCAACTTTTTGCAGGTATTTGATTTATTCGATGTTAAGCATAACGAGGTAATTGAATTTGGGTAGTTTGTTTGTTCACTAAGCATCTTCCACCCAACTGCTCCTCAAGCAAACAATTGTTACTTTAAGCTAGTAATAACCCCACTTCAATTGGCAAGCTCCACTATGTACATAATTACAATATATGATAGGTGTGGATCAAACTAAACTTGAAAACAAGTTGCGCAATTGTAACATATCTTAATTAACTGTAACACAACTTAATTAAAAATCTTACTACCTCGATATGGATTTTCTTTTTAAACAAATTGAAATTGGATAAGTAATTATGACCTCAACCACGAACTCAATCTATAGGTGAGAATATGCGATGGTGACGGACTTCGTACCAATTATTAATTAATCTTATGAGTTATTTTTTCTTTTGTTCTTTTCCTTTTTTTCAATCTTAGAAATTCTATGTTAAAAAAGAAAAATGGTAGTCGAAAATCTATGTTAAAAAGGTAAGTTTTTGTAGCATCATCTCATGAAGATCTTTCTTTTTTATTATTTTGAAAGGAGTCTCATGAAGATCTTGAATATACCTTTCTGGTTTAATAGAACATTCTCATCAAGTTTGATTATTTTAGGTTGCTTTGGACTCAAGCCGATTGGTTTTGATCCAATGGATAGCATCATGTTAGTCATATACACATAGACATAATTACTTTTTGGAAATAAAAACAACTTACAACCCAAGTAAAATCAAGGTAAAGGTTTTGGAAATTGCACTTAAGGAAATAGATTCATGAAGTCAATATTCAGTTTTTTCAATATATTCATAATTCCTAATATGTAAGTCTATCGTTTTTGTAAAGTTTTCCTAATGTTCTTCGAACAAAATTACTATATATATTTATGAAATAAATGTTGGTTTAACCGTACAACAAGATCCATTAGCAGCTATCTCTTGTTTTTTCAATTTGCAAAAGAAATTCCTTGAGTTCGTTGACAATGGCGTCAATAGCACCATCTCATGATCACCAACTAGGAGAGGTTGAGTGGCTTTGGGAAAACAACAAAGCGGTTGATAATGCTCTAGCTGAATTAGATTATAGTTGGCCAACACTGTTTGACCAGTTTGATTTAATAGTGGAGAATGCTCTCGCCGAATCACATTATGGTTCTCTTGATCTGTTCGGATGGATTTTTGAAGATAACACAACGTTTAAAAATGCTCTAGCTGAACTAGATCATCATGGTTCCTCTAATCAAGTTGAGCTGGGAGATCTGGCACAAGTCCAAATTAATGATTTCTTTGAAGATATTCAAATGACCGAAGCAAGTCCTGTGATACTGAACAACATTGGTAGTAGTAGTACAGTCAATGGCAAAAAAGCTAAACATCCGCGGAAAAAGCCCATTCCATGGACGTCAGGGGAACACATGTACGTATTATCATCTTCTTATTGCAATAGTATTGTCAGTTTAAGTAGTCCTGAAACAAGTTGTTTATTTTAGTTGTGATCAATCATATATATATATATATATATATATATGGTGATTTTAATGGTCATGCATGTAACTTCTCATGTGTAAACTTTCGGTCCAGGTAAAATTACAGTGAAAAAACATGAAAATATAAAACAAAACTACTGAGTAAAGTATAACTAGTAAATCGGAACCACGATAAAATCAGTACACTTATATTTCTTCCCTGATGCCAACTGTTATTAAAAAAAAATCCAAGTAATTCAACGTGAATTACGCTGATTGAAGAGATCGATTACTGGTGAAATTACAGCCAAAATATGAAAATATAAAATAAACTAGTGTTCTCAATCAAATAATTCTTTAAGAGTATAGAAAATTTGAGATTAATTATTAATGTATGATGATACAGGTTATTTCTGGAGGGACTCGCAAAGTATGGAAAAGGAGATTGGAGAAGAATTTCAAGGTTCAGTGTGGTGACAAGAACCCCGGCACAAGTGGCAAGCCATGCACAGAAGTATTTTATCCGCCTCAAAAAGTCTCAAAATAATCATGGAAACTCTGGC
This sequence comes from Nephelium lappaceum, assembly GCA_021234005.1. Taxonomy (NCBI): domain Eukaryota; kingdom Viridiplantae; phylum Streptophyta; class Magnoliopsida; order Sapindales; family Sapindaceae; genus Nephelium; species Nephelium lappaceum. Next base: position 18,617,614 of record CM038007.1, read on the forward strand.
ACCGCAGCTACTAATGCTGCAGCCCCATCTCCTCGTTAATACATCTCCCAACTATCCAATACTATTGTTAATATATGATCAGTTCGTTCTTAGTACATAGGTCTCCTATAAGTTATATAGACATGTTATTGATTAACTTTTTAATTTCCATATTAGGATTTTCTGTGGATTTTTAATTGCTTTTGTCTACTCATTAAAGCCAATCTTGTGACTGATTAGCAGTATTAATAATATTTACTACTTTTAGTTGTCTTTCTTGTTATTTTTTTTTAAGTTATGACTAGTTGCATGCTTAGCATTGTTTTTATAAATTATGAAGTAGTGATGAAAAACAAGAAAATTCTTTGCTTTTCTATTAAAATTTCAATAGTTGGCCGTGGCAATTATTTCAGTTTCGTCATTCTTTTTGATGGTGTAGTTGTTAGATAAACACTCTTATCTTGATATATCTAGCCTGATCCATCCCCATTTCTCTTTTGAGTCTAGGAGATCCAGTAAAAACTAATATTTTTCTAACTGAAATCTAGATTTTCCTGATCTTTAATATTATAAGAGTCTCAATAAGTTTAAAAAAAGATTAAACTTGTAGCATTATCATGTGAAGACATCCTTAATATCATGAACACTTACTCGGACTCTCATGTGACTAAAGATCAAGATAGATTCCCATTAAACTTAACATAAATAATCCCACTTACTTTACTCTTTTCTTTCTTCTGTTAAACGTAAACATTGAAAACCAATAGCACAGGTTTTAAATCAAACTCAATGCCACTACAGTCAAAAAGTGCAAAATTGCACGTTAACTCTCAACAAAGCATTCAAACAGAACAATCCATAATACATTCATGCCGATATCACAATCTCCAATCAAGCACCAGACTTTCTTTTTTTTTTAAAAAAAAAAAGCTACTATTAGACCAATAAACAAAAACAATGGCACAAAGTTCAAAAGACTCCATTAAAAAGCTAAAATGGATTGCATTCTGTTCTACTGCAAATTTTAACTTCCTAAACTATTCCACTGCATCATCCACTCTCCCTATAACAAAAATTCACTAATCCATAAGTTTATACAATAGGCACAAGTTGTAAGTCAAAATCATGAAAAAACTAATAGTAATTTAAAGCAACAACGTTAACAGATGCAGGCAAAATCTGAAATGCCAACAAAAAATTATTGTGAATCGTATGCACAACTTTGTTATTCCACTAAACATGCTCATTCCTTAAAGGATTGCAAACTTCAGCTGCCTAAACAAGTCAGAAAACGACTGTAGAAGTTGCAAGAACAGCCGGCCAAAATGAATATATGGAGTTTGATCTAGCACATAAAATCCATTAATGGGAACCAATACATGAATCTGAATTTATTGTCACAAAAAATTTACATGCTTCCATCAAGTCATTAACTTTCAAGTTTATATTCAGCGAAATACAGCACCAGATAATGAACAAAGAGAAGAAGAATAATAAAGAAAGCGTGAATCACACAATTACCATATAGGTAGCTGAGAAGAGAAGAAAACCAGACCAACTGTTGAGTGAGAGATTTGATTATTGTTAGGGTTCATCTTCATCTGAGAACCAGAAAGAACAATGTGAGTGAAAAATGCAAGAAGTTATGGGTGGAAATTTTAGTTTCTCATTTATTGTGGGAAGGGTAAAAGAGACAATATGGCTTTCAAAAAAAAAAAGAGACAATATGAAAATATCATTAAACTCTAACAACCTTGTTCGCTAAGAAAACCCAGACAGTTATAAAAGTGGCTTTTGAGGTCTGAGAAAGCTTTTAAGCCTGAAAAGCCATGCCAAACAGCAGGGTGCAGCTTCTCCTAGAAGGGCTTTTTAAAACCTTAAAAGCTCTTCTCTAAGAAATCCCAAACGGTTATAAAAGTGGCTTTTGGGGTCTCAAAGAGCTTTTCAGCCTATGAGAAGCCATACTATCATCAAATTCAATAAATAATTTTAATAAAACTATATAAGACAAAATTATCTAACTTTAAAAGATCATACAGCTGGTGAAGGTGTAGTGGCACCCTCCCTCTTGAAGTTACTCTTTTCAAACAACAAGTTTAAGATTTGAGTTGCAGTATTCTCATTTGATGTGTGAATAATTTTCTCACATCATATAGGTGTTCCTCTCCATTTTTGAGAGTCTTGTTTCGGACTATATCTCAATGTTAATCATGTGGATGTTCCCTCCTGTTTTTTAAAGTCTTGTTTCGAACTGTACTTGAGTGTCCTATTGGGAGGGCCTCACAAGGATAATTATACTTGTACTTGTTAAAAAAAAAATTAAAATTAAAAGATCATGAAATGAAAATGTACTTACAAATTAATATTTTAAAGATATCTATAACACAAAATATATGATTGGTTTTGTCTAATGTTAATCATTAAAAATACATATATCCTTTTTGTCTCTAGAACTAATCGCACAACAACCCCTTGAGGTTTGTCAAAAACACAAGGTGGAAACATATTTTTTTTTTTATTATACAACACCTCTACTCCGTTAGTTAACTTCTATTAAATTTAACAATTAACCAAAGGTGTTGGTCAAATGACCATTTTACCATGAATAAGATTAAAGGAAAATTTGAAAAAAAAAAAAAAAGTGGTGGAATATTGGATCTCCTCGGTTGGATATATTTCATTCGACAGTGTAGATCCACCAATGATATTTTAGAAAAAAAATTATAAATTTTTTATTTTTTTAATGAAAAATCTTTAAAATTTTTTAAAAAATAAAACTGACGAAAAAACGAAAACAAAAAATCAAAAAACCAAAACAAAAGCCAAGGTTCATCATCCCAGCAAAACATCATCCCTCCACCATTTAGAGACATTATCGCAGCAAAAATGAAAACCCAAACAAAAAAAAAAAAAGAAAAACCACCATCAATCATCCCAGTAAAACTGACCTATACCCTCTAACATACAACCAAATCTAAAATACTCATCAACCATAGAATTCCAAACTGATACATCTCGAATACAAACTTCCCTCTCAGACAATTCATCAAACACTTTGACTGGATATACGAGTGACCCACATTTGACATACAAGTCAATCAGTGAAGTGGTTATATACAAGTCAGACTGCAAACCCATGTAAGTGATGGTGGCATGAAGTGTTTTTCCATGGTACAGATTTAAACTTGAAGCACAGGCTTGAGAAGAGAAGGGAACGTGAACTTGGTGGTGTTGATTGGAAAGTTTGGATTTTTACAGTAGAGTTTCAGGGCTTCAAAGCATTGTTTTTGTTTTACAAGGTATCTTTTCTTTTTTTTTATTTTTCATTTTTTTTAAGCTACTTTTACAAGATTTCTGATCTGGGAATTGATCAAAGTACTGTTTTTTATTTTGTTTTACAAGATGGGCCTCCATCGTTTGTGTTTTTATTTTTATTTTTTTTTTGTTTTTAATTGTTTTCTGTCTTTGTTTTTAATCGTTTTTTGTTTTTTGGATTTTTGAAGATCTGGAAATTCTTTGATTTTTGTTTTTTTTTTTTTTAAGATTGAAGATCTTATACTTTCAATTTTATGGTGTGTTTAGAATCGTTTTTAAAATAATATTTTTTAAAATTATTTTTAAAAGTAAAAGTTAGGTTTTAAAAATTATGTTTTTTAAAATGTAATGTGTTTGATAGAATTGCTTAAAAGTTATTTTTAAAAATAGAAAATGATGTAAATGTATTTAATATTATTTTTGAAAATGAGTAAAATAATTATTTAGAGGAAAAAATAATGGTTTATTTAAAAATGATGAAAAACATAAAAAAATTGTTTCTTATTTTTTTGTTATTATTTTCCAAAAAGTATTTTTCATTTTCTAAAACACAACTTATCAAACAACGTTATTTCATTTTTTGTTTTCAAAAATGAAAAATCATTTTAAAAAATATATCCAAACACTATCACATTTTTATATTTTAAAACATGTTTTTTATTTCCAAAATTATGTTTTTAAAAACATACTATTAAACATATTTTTATCAATTTTTTATTTTAAAAAATATAAAATTATTTTTGAAAATAAAACCAAAAGCCGCCTTAATTTTTTCATTTTTTTTCTTGCAACCTTATTTTTGTTTTTAAATTAATCCACGGTGAGGTTTTTTTTGTTTCAATTTTTCATTAATTTTTAATTGGTTTTTCCTTTAAATTTAAATTTTAAGAGAAAATAAAAAGTAAATGAAGAAAGTACTCTTGAGTCAACTTAATTTAATTAACTTTAATGAAATTTGATTAATGGAGTGGGGATATTATGTAATAAAGAGATAAATATATTTTTGTTTGTCTTTCTTACAAACCTCAAGGGCTTGGTATGCAATTACTTCTTTTGTCTCCTATAGTGGGGCAGTGGTACCCTTTAAACAATCTATTTTGATCAAACGAGTCAAATAATGAGTTATAAATTATAAATTCACTGCTGACGGATGGCAAGCACGACAAGAATAACAAGTTCCAATATGAAAAAAAAAAAAAAAAACATTTCCTGGCAAATGACGACATCTAAGTTTTGAAGTTTCAACCGTCTAAACACCACCACACCAACCCATGTCAGTTCATTCAACTATGTTTATGAAATCACTTTGTAATCTTTGTTAATCAGTGCTTTTGATGTGCTGTTTAGTTTTCTGTTCATTTTCATTTTTCAAGTTGACAAGGTAAGTGAACATCTCTCTGTATGAAGTCTGTATGATTTTGGGTTGATTTTTTTATTGATTGGCTTTGATGGGCTTGTTTTAGTTTGAGTCGTTACTTTGCTGCATAATGATTGGAAAAGCTGGTGTGTAAAGTTTATTTCCTGTGTATATCTTTGTGTTTGAGTCTCATTACTGTAGTTGTTACACCATTGGATTGTCACAAAGATTGTTTAAACCAATTTAGTTGATTTTATGGCTTGATCTATTTCCTTTCCAAGTAGTGATTTGTAGTTTTTGAGGATTTTGGAGTTTAATCTGTTCAAATTTGGTTGTTGAAGAGCTATTTGATGGTAGCTTCAGCTTCCCAACAATGATAAATAACAATTTGTTAGCATGGCTAGGCCATTCACATTAAGATGTTTTTATCATGAATCAAACATGTTCTTAACCGATCTGTTCAAGAGGATGTTGCTGTTACTGATAAATATGTGATAGATAAGTTTAGGGCTCAACCTGAAAAGGATAATAATTAGTGGCTGTTTGGATTCGTTTTCAAAAACCATTTACCGTTTTCAAAAACGAAAAATGCTACGAAATCCGTTTGGCAATAGTTTTCAATAACATGTTTTTGAAAATGGAAAACATGTTTTTAAAAATTATAACTTGGCAGTGAAAACGACTTTTTTCCGTTTTCCATTGTTTTCAAAACAATAGACTGTTGAAAAAAAATTGAAAAAGAAAATTAAAAAAGCAAGAACGTACACCCAGGATCTGGTTCAACCACAAAAATGATCTGGTTGAACCAGATCGGCCTTCGTCGCCGGAATCCTGGGTGTATGTTTTTGCTTTTTCCAATTTTTTTTTTTCTTTTTAACCAGATCTGGTTCAACTTCAACCAAAAAAAAAGAAAAAAAAAAAAAACAATAAATCAAAAACCAAACTGTGAAGATGAGAGAGAGAGCACCGAAACACAAACCAGAAGAACAAGAAGAAGACGGAGAAAAAGTTACAGAAGATGACCAAGAAGAAGAACAAGAAGACGACGACGACGACGACGAAGGAGGCTCCAGCGGCGCATCACCGAAGGCGCGAAGCGGACGGGAGGCGGAGAAGACGAGAATGGAGCGCCTGTTCCTGCGAGAGAGCGATGAGAGACGGCGGTGAGCTGAGAGAGAGAGCAGTTGGGTGACAGAGAGTAATGTGTGAAAAGGAAGAGAGACCAGTGACAGGTGATGGAGAGAAAGAAGGGTGATGAGAGAGAAAATGTATTTATTATTATTTTTTCTTTTAAACTGTATTTTATTAATTTTCGTTTTCGAAAATATTATCAAACAATTTTTTTCATTTTCGCTGTCAAAATGAATTTTTATAAAACTACTAAATGCATTATCAATTTATCATTCAAAAACATGTTTTTCGTTTTTGAAAATATATGATTTTAAAAATGCATCCAAACACACCCTATAAGTTTCAACATTATGTGTCTATAATAGCTAACAAGACATAATTATGTAAAATTATGAGCATGAATCTTATACTCCTATTTTACCTTTGAACGTGACAGGCATATAAAGAATAGCACAATTTGCGTTAAGATTCGGCTGTTATATAATCTTCTATTGAAGTCATGAATTTTGTGGAATGTTTTTGCCTGAAGAAAGCTAAACAACCACCCGGGTATGAAGAAGACCCTATAATCCTTGCTTCTGAGACACATTGTAAGTTGAAAACTAATGAGTTGTTCTGTTTGATCAGTTTGGATCTACATCTTAAATACATTTTTAAGATAGCTACGTGTTTCATGTATTGACGTGTATGCAATATGGAATATTGTTCGAGAATGCATGCAGACTAGAGTGGTGGATCTGGGAAATATCTGCTGTATCGTTGCTATCGTCTGCTCTGCCTTGCATCACCTGGCAACTTTCCCTAGACTACCAGCCCATACCATTCCACTTGAATGTTGTCAAATCATATATGCATCTGGCCTCTACCGTCATCTTCCTTAACCAAGCATTTTGCCACCCAGTCTATACTAATATTGGCTTTGTGTTTGTTCCTTGGCCATGTCAGTAGTGCTCACATGCTTAAATTCCCTGAATCCCTCATTATATTTCATTCTTTTGTCCAATTTATGCTCTGTATAACATGTCATGCCTACCCTATCAGCCTAAGTACTGAGGACGTGATGTTAGTTGCTAGTTGCAAATGTTGTTTCTAGCATTGCTGCTTCCTTGTTAATCTTAGCATGTCTCCTCATGCACATTTGTCTTGGTTTTGGCATGGGATCACAATGCCATCTCATGCTAACTCAATGATGAAGTTGCTTAGAGACTGAAACTTAGCCGATAGAATCCGTGATGCTTCTGAAATTTTCTATATGTTCATTGTTATTGCATTTGTGCATTCTCTGGTTGATCCTTTCTGTACACGTCTGAATCTGAAACATTCCAAATTTTTGGCCAGTTACTGCGAATGAAGTAGAGGCTTTGTATGGTTTGTTTAAAGAGCTAAGCAGTTCCATAATTGACGATGGATTTCTTAACAAGGTATCTTCGTCTCTGGTTGTATCTTTGTCTTTTATCATTATGATGAACTTGTTCTGCCTGATTGGCCTGCACTCTGGATGCATGAGTTGTTTGGTTGAAGTCTAATATAGGAGTTTCAGCTCTCTTATAAAAAATATAGGAGCTGTTTTGTTAAATACTCGATATATTGAGCACCAAATGCTAATTTCTGTCCTACTCTTTTTGCAGGAAGAATTCCAGCTTGCACTTCTTAATAACAGCAGTAAGCAGAATCTGTTTGCAGACAGGGTACATTTTACGGCATTACTTATTAGATGTTGCTTCCTTTGAAGTTTATGTTAGTAAACTATTTCTTGGATACTATTTTAGGATCATGAAACTATTTGACCTACTTGAAGGCCAGCTGTTGAAAGTGAAACAAATGAATAAACCACTACATATTTGTTACCTTATGTGATCATTGGTATTTGGATAATCAAAGAGCAGTTTAGATTATTCTGCTATCTGAAAGTGTGTGCCATGTACAAAATTTGCTGTACTATGAAATTTTTTTCCAGAGATTAGCAACATCATTCACTATATTCTTATCGTCCATCATCATTAGTTTCTGTTAACCAACCTTTAACAGACTTATGCAGCAAGGTATATGGTTTTGGCAACTTATTGCAGGTATTTAATTTATTCGATGTTAAGCATAATGGGGTAATTGAATTTGAGCAGTTTGTTCGTTCACTAAGCATCTTCCACCCAAATGCTCCTGAAGCAGACAAAATTTTATGTATAATACACTTTTATATGCTTTATATATCCTTGTTCTCTGCTTTTCAAATACATGTATGATCCTAAAATGGAAGAAAAATTGTTGTTTTCAGTTGCATTTAGATTGTATGATCTTCGGCAGACTGGCTGCATTGAGCAAACTGAGGTGAATACTCATCAACTTTTCTCTGTACAATACTGTTTTCTTGAGGATGTTAAATAAATGCCTTCCATAGCAAGAGCAATTGCACTCTGCAGCTGTTTATATTTTGTTCATGCATCTCCAGTAGTTTATGTCACTAAAATATGAAGTGAAAACACTCCTTGATAACATTGAAACCGTGGTGATGATAATGTTGTTCCAGAATTCTCATGGGTTTGAGAGATGTGGCATTTGTGGCAGTAGGACACAAAAATTTTAACCAGTCTGAAATTTTTCAAAATTCTATCAGCTGTACTTCTTTTGTTTCAGTAATCCGATATCTACGAATCTAATCCTCAATTTCTATGTTGTCAATAATTATGTCTTCGGAAGCTGAAGGAAATGGTAATGGCTATTCTGAAGGAATCAGATTTGGAACTTTCCAGTGATGCTGTTGATTCAATAGTAAATAAGGTGTTGAATACTATACAGCTCCTAATTTGGTATATTTACTTGTTTTTTCTTTCTAGATGATCACTTGTGATCTTGTTTGTACAGACAATGGCAGAAGCTGATTTAAATGGAGATGGGAAGATTGATCTAGAAGAGTGGAAGCAATTTGTGGCAAAGCATCCATCCATCTTAAAGAACATGACTCTTCCATATTTAAAGTAAGTCCTAAACTCTCTTTCTCGTTTTTTCCTCTCTATCATTTCTGTAACATATCATCAGCAAATTCAATTTAAGTATTTTGTGTGACTGCTAAATCATTTGACATCTTACACTTTCATTAAATTCCACTTTCTTACATACTACAGTTAATTCTAAGCATAAAGCACACTAGAAACATCATACATTAATAATAAATATCATACATTAACATCTAACTAGTAAAATAACTCGTTGGTACTAGACGATTTATTATTATTACTACTCACATGATAAACAATATCAAAGTATAATGATGCTTGATTCTTGACCTTTTATTTTGGCTCTTATTTTTCAGGGAAATAACGCTACAATTTCCTAGCTTCGTGCTGAACTCCAAAGTTCCTGATTAGATATGATTTCGAGTATGAATGTAATCAAAATTTGCTTCCCAAGAGATGCTTGAAACATTAAAAAAGCTTCTCTGCTATCAAATGAAAATCTTCATGGTTGTACCTAGATTTCTTAAGGCCCTCAAAGAACATCAGAACGAGACTAACCAACCGGCGTCTTGTTTGCTGTCTTGACAACACGTTTTTGTTTCTGCTCTGTTGTTTAGAAGTTGTATACTGAGTGTGCATTTCATTTCACAATTGTCTAAACACTGTTGTGGGCAGGCTCACTAATTTTTTGTCTTTAGACTAGGAAGATAATAAAATGTAAACATGGAATCTGTGCACAAACTCAGTGCATCTATATTTTTAGATTACTTTTCCCAGCCAAAACGTCCAGTGGAGCACAAATGAGAGGAATATGTGTAAGGCTTGAATCCTAGTGGATCCAACAAATAAATTGAGCCCAAATGAAAGCATTAAATGGGCCCAATTTAAGTGTAAATCCAAGTAGTAACTTTGTTGGAATTATTGAAGCCCAATTGTTGGATTTAACTATTAGTGGCAATATTTCCACCCTTCAAAAATTGTATGTACACCCCAAATTAGTATTTTTTTAAGTATACAGTATTACCCTTAAGAAAAATTACTAAAAGAGTAAATATTATGTAAGAACACCTACTAATTATTAATTAAAATATCATTTATATCATAAGCCTTTTTTACAATTCTAATCATTTATATAATTCTAATTTAATCATTAAAAATATTGTCAAACATTCAGTCACCACATCAGTATTTTTTATTATATTATCATATGTTCTCATAAACCAAATAAAAATGTCACTAATTTCTTCCAATTTCTTCATTATATCAACAAACAAGTAAAAATGTATTATTCAAATCATCCAAAAACTACATATCTAAATCAATATTCGCAATTCATCATAAAAAAAATGTTATTTAGGGTTCTATAAAATTAACTACTAGTCATTCATGTATGTCTTGTGACATAAATAAAAAATTAGGGTTTGAGAAAATAAAACGGGTTTATGACTTTAATAATAAAAATTAAAAAGGATTCATCATCAAATCCTAACTCCGATCATTTATGCGATCATAATTTAATTAAAAATGCAAGTCTTATAATATAAATGAAAAATTTGGGTTTGAGAAAGTAAAATAATAAAATAGATATTATTTTATATATAAATTTCTAATTAACAAAAGAAAATAATCGGTTGAATGATTTTATATCAAATTATTTGATTAGTATATATTTCTTTTCATGTACAATAAAGGTAATTAAAAAAAAATAAATGGTAAGGTAAAAATTTCCTAATAGATGACAATAAAATAATTTACACTGAATTTACTTTTAATACATATTATAATTTGTTTGTAGTTGACTTAAGGGATGTATTTAAACATAATAAAATTAAGAGAAAATAGTAGTCTTGATATTAAGTAAGATTTAAAAATAAATTATAAAAATTTTAAATTTTTTTATTAGGTGTGCAAATAAAAGGGGTATATATATCATTTTTAAGAGGTGAAAACATCGCCGCCCTTTAATTATAGTCCAATTGCACTCCAATTTAATTGTTATATAATGCGTCAAGTCTAAGCTAATTAAACGATTGGATTCCATGGAAGGAAGTAAAATTTAGGAAGAGACGAACACAATTGGACAACCAAAGGTGAGATAGCAGTTGTAAAAGAGAGTTGAGATTTTGAAAGCGACAAATGACTGAGATGGGCCGAGAGAGAGTCAATAGGAATAATATATGTATATATATAGAGCGGGCAAGGCCGAGAGCTAAAATGAACCTCGGCTGTTTAAGAATGCAAACCAGTCAAACTTGCAGCGTTGCACGAAAGAGACCGAAAAGAAAAGAAATGAATGTCGAATTGGCGAAGAGAGTTGAGATAAAAAAGAAAGGAAGAAAGTTAGAGTAAGAATATTTTAAGAAACATGAAAGAGGTAAGTGGGCGTGACATGAGTGCAGTTGGCGGCGGAATAACGCGGAAAGTGAGAGAGTGTGAGCTAGTTAGTGGTTGAATATTTTAAGAGAAAAATGGAGACGCGTTGAGTCATGGTTATATCTTGCATGATGAAACTAGAATAGTTAGACAGAGGCATCACATTTAAAAAGACCAAAATGGACATGTGTTAGAGCCATGGTTATGTCTTGCGTGATGAAGCTGGAATAGACAGGCAGGCATGAGATTTTATTTTATTTTATTTTTTTAACTTGAGAGGCATCAGATTTGAAAAGAAAAACTTCATTTTGGTCTCTTAAATTTTAAAAAATATCAAATCTCTAAAATTCTTGAAAACAATCATTTTCATCTCTAATTTTTTCAAAACTCTTCAAAAAAATTTAAACCGTTAATCAGCTAACAGTCAACATTAATAGAATGTATAAAAAAATATTTTTACCCTTGAAAATTATTATTTGTGACACGTAAATTCATAAGTTAAATTTTCTAAAATATCTCTAAATTTAAGTTATCAAATTACAATTTAAATTGCCTAAAGTCATCATTGACTATCAGTTGATTGACGGTTTAAATTTTTTGAAGAGTTTTAAAATAGTTAAAAATGAAATAAACTGTTTTCAAAGTAGTTTTAAAAACTTAATATTTTTCGAAACTTCAGCAACTAAAATAAAGTTTCTCTGATTTAAAAAGATCAAATAAATAGAGACCTGATGCAACTGTATGTGTGTGTGTGTGTATATATATATATATATATATATATTTAGACAACAAATACAGAGAACTTAGATGGGCAACAACTATAGAACTAGTCTAGCAACAAAACAAGAAAGAGACTCGTGAGAGGGAAGAGAAGAAAATAAAATAAAATAGAAGAAAATTTTAGATGAGTGAACCAAACATTTGGGTACCAGATTTACTAGATAAGTGATTTTATTTTAATGAGATTTAGGATATAGAAAATTAGTTATTTTCCTATAAGTTCTAAATTGAATTTTACGTGATTTTAGGATGAATTCAAGTTTATGAGTAAGTAGATAAAAACCTATTTTAGATCCAAAATTGAGCAAAGAAGTTCAATGAATGGATAATATTATTTTAATTAAAATGATTTAATTATGTTTATTTATATTTCAGCTTTTTATTAGTTATTGGAAATAAATATTTTAATTAGTTAATTAATTGATTTACGATTGGATTATCAATTATGTTTTACGATTGAAATGAGAATTTATTACATATTTGTATATATGTGTATGTGTTAAAAATTTCAATCAGAATTTTATATTTTCAGATTGAGTTTATTATACGAAATGTTTAGAGTGTTTTGAATAACATTAATCTATGCTTTGGGAAAGAACATTTTATTTATGTTTTAAGAAAAATATTTATTCAGAATTATATATACATTCAGAAAAAGAATTACATGTATTTGCATATGAAAATAGTTTGTGATTTGAGAATGAAAATAAAGATGTTTTTCAAAACACTAAAATTGTATCATCCCTTCTAATGGTCAAACAAGCTACACGTGTAAATCCTAAAGTCACCCAGCATGTATATGGTAGATGTCTAAGGATTGTTATAAAGTCACCCACACGAGTATGGCAACTGTCCCGATTGCTCTACTTGTGCGACAATGTTTTTCCGTCATGTATGACCATGATTATCCCCTATTTCGCTTGTGGGACGATGTATTTCCGCTATGTATGACAACAATTACCTCTTGCTTTCCTTATGTGATAGTGTTTTCCATCGCCATGTATGACAGGTTTCCTCGAGTATTAGATTGATGTAGATCAAGATTTTATAAATGTACAGAAATGATAAATACAAATGTTTTCAGTCTATTATAATACGAAATGGTACGAATGTGATTTTAGTATTGTTTTTAGATGTGATTAAATATGGAACATTGAGACTTTATTTTTATTACTAGTATTATATTATGTCAGTTATTATCTAAAAGAAATGATTTATTCAGTTTTCAAAAGTTATATCCACTCACTAGGCGTTATCGCTCGCTCTTTTACAATACTCATTTTTACAAGTATCTACCACAGGTTCATACAGATTATTGCATATTGTGAAAATGACACATGGTGATAACAAAATGTATTAATATTATTTTTAAATAGAAACATTTTTATATCGGTGTATATTATTTTTTAATTAATCAAATTCCTTAAATGTGTTTTAAGAATAGTTTCACAACGAAATATCTTTTCAAGATATTTTATGAATATTTTATACATTCAGTCCAGGGGTCCAATACGAGAAATGTACATATTTTAGATTTGTTTAGATTAAATTTATTTTTCTCAAATGATTTTAGAAAATCCAGATTTTAATCAAAAATACCATAATTTCTACAAGATCCTCCTGGACTCAGGATAAGAGTCACGATGGGTTCCCTCAATATGTGCTACCAACCACCACCTCTAAAAAAATTTTGATCATTTTCCATGTGTTCCTTTCTCTTCCGGGTTTGTGTACCGATATTTTTAGACCACTTTTGTGGAGATAAATCAAATAAATGATATAAGAATGAAGTTCTTTTGGAGTGAACAAGGCTCTTTTTTCCCTTTTTTCCATCAAATAAATGATGGAAGTATGCAATGTAGATGTTTAAGACCCTCTAGATTGACACAGAACCAACTTAAATGTCAAAATTTTTGTTCCTTCTGATATTAAGAATCACCAAATAGAGAAACAAAATCAACGTGACGCACACAAAATGAGCATTTATCCCCCTGCGAATTATTTCTAGATACGTAGAATATAAGCTGTCTAATATTAGCTTCATAGTTGTCCAACAATATAAAGAGAACATGTATTTATTCTAATCCTAATAGCTTTCATTTAAGACAACAAGACTGACCAGATTCCCATCAAGTTCGAGAAAAAACCCTGGCCATTGAAAAGAAAAAGGAAAATTATCTCATAAGTCATCACCTTCAATCAATTAGTAGTTTTACTGATCAGATGCATTTGAATAGCATAAATTCCACTTTGGTAGAAATGTCCAGAGAGTGTCTCAATATATATATATATATATATCTCTCTCTCCAGAGAAAGTTGTCATCTATATGAGCATATTCCATACTTCTTTTGATGTTCGTGTCTCCTCACGTTAAGTTATTACTCAATCTAAAAGAAATTAAAATTATAAATGAACGTGAAAAATCCTCTTGTGACTAAAAGTGATTTTAGCGATAATTGAATATGAATACATGTACAAAATTATGAGGTTTAGAACTCGTTTAAGCATACAAATTAATCTGAAATGAAATGAAAATAAAGGAGAAAAAAGAGATTGACACCAAATTTACATGGTTCGATTGTTACACAAACAATCTACTCCACGGGCAGGTAGAAGCGTATAAGAGTTCACTATGAATGAAAAAATATTACATTTGCAGATGACAAGAGAAAAACACTCAATCGCCTCCATAGAACAGTAAAATCAGTCCCCAAAACCCCAGCTATTCCTCTCTGCTTTTCTCTCCCTTTTGGTCTATTTCTATGCAAAATGCGGAGAACATTCTTGATCAAATCAGCCTAGGATCCACATGTCCACACGAGCAAATAGTATCAGAAATATCTGAGAGATAGCTGCAGTATTCCTGAGGATGATAGCTGCATCATTCTATGCTGAGCACCGCAAGTTTGCAACACAACAAACTAATTGGCGCCTTTGATTTGTATTTGCTAATGCCACATCACAACATTTCCGCATAAGATACGTGCAACAAGTTATAGTCTTTTCGCATACAAGTTACGTGAAAACTGAAAAGCGCTAATTAAGCAGATGAAAAGTGGAGTTCCACTAATGTCAACTATTTTTTTTCTTCTTTCTGGTCTTAAAACACCAGGAATAGAGGGCCATAACACAAACACACAGGCAAAAACTATATAGTGTGTGAATACAACTTGGAAACGTTCTAGGGAGATTGGTGAATGAAAATCCTGAAAATCTATCTGCCAGAACATGAGTCTTGCAAATCTTTTCTAGGCAATTCAACTGGAACACGATTCTTTCAAGTCCTTGCTATCCTTTTCAAGTGCAAACACAGTAAACTATCTTTCAGTATGAAACACAGTAAACTTTCTTTTTTAAGCCAAGGAGGCTTGTTGGTTGATACTGAAAGCAGTAAAATACCACCTTGATCGGCTGCGTTTGCATGAAGCAGAGATTTAAACATGAAGATCCAGCTGCTCTTGCTGCTCAAACATATTATAACTTCTTGTCATTTACATTTTCACTAATTTTCAAGATGGATTTTTTATTGTTCATTAGTTATTTCTTCATGTCTCATGTATTACATGCAGTCAATAAAACTGAAGTCTAAGCTTTGTATGAGCTGTTCAGGAAATTAAGCAGTTCTTTAGTTGATGATGGGTTCATAAGCAAAGTAAGTCAAGTTCTACTTGTTATAAACAAGTAAACTTTTAATAGAACAAATTTTAAATGCATATGCAGGAGGAGTTTCATCTTGGCCTAGTCAGGAACAGCAAGAAGCAAAGTCTCTTTGCAAATAGGGTCAGTTTCCTTCTAGATTTGATTGTATTAAATGGACAAACAGAAACATATTGAGTTCATGAATTGTAACTTGTGACAAAGTACTAGCTTTTTGTGTTCATTCTAGTGTTTCTGTTTCTATTCTCATCCAGGACAACAAAGTCTTCATTTTGCATCTTAAAAGGTCTTTCAATTGTTTGACTTGAAACGCGATGGAGTAATAGACTTCGGGGAGTTTGTGCGATCTCTGAGTGTCTTCCATCAAGAAGCATCCCAAGCAGAAAAACTTAAATGTATTAAACTCTTCTCATCTTTATGTGAGCAAATGCATGAGCGGAGCACTTTGTCAAAGTTGTACTAAATCCTTTGTCGTCTGATATGTGCAGTTTCTTTTCAGACATACAGTCAAACAGGCTTCATCGAAATAGGGGAGGTAAATGAGATGATTTTAGCACTTCTGGAGGAGTCACACTTGATTCTTCCAGATGATATCATTGAGGACATTATTGATAAGGTATGGCTTGTAAGATGGTTCATGTAAAGGATTTATTCAAAGACTTTTTGGTGAAGCATATTAACACATCGTATTTGTGAAGACATTTGAAGATGCAGATGCAAAAAGAGACGGAAAAATTGATCTCAAAGAGTGGAAGGAATTCGTGGCTCGTAATCCATCATTGCTCAGGAACATGACAATTCCACATTTTAAGTAATTTTCCTTATTAAGATTCTATGCTTCTATTCATATGATTTAAGTCTTTATATGTTATAATTTATGAGCAATTTTTCAAAATACAATTTCATCTGTTGCAGGGACATTACGACTGCATTTCCTGATTTTGTTTTGAGATCAGACATTGAAGATGATAAAGAGAGTTTCATTTAACAATGTAAGTACAAAGAAGAATGATATATGGATCTGAATGTTCCAGCATACATCAACTGACAATTTGATAATGTCACCATCCATACAACATTAATGTTAAAATTACACGATCTTTTTACCAATTTTCATGTTAGTGTTCACAAACATCACTTTCGATATCTACCATCGCTACAAAGGGGTGAGTAAAATAGAAAATTCTAGGACCAAACCCTTGTGGATTGAACATAGAGTTCAACCATTTTCGAAGCTTCCTCATCGAACAATTCAATACTTTGGAGCAACCATGTCCTCCAAGTCCATGGGATAACACATTTTTGTGTGCAAACTATTCCACACATTGTCTGCCAGAATTGCATTCACCGCCTCAGTTGGATGAAACTGATCCCACCAGATATGATTTGTAGGATTGTCACAAGCCATATCTGGTGACATGCACATTATCCACCCCTTAAACTTCCCCAAGCCACAGCAAGCATCAGTAGTAACATTGAAACCTGAATGAAATCACAATTATCTAGTATAAAATCTTTGTGCTACCGACAAATCTCTCTGACAAAATTTATTTTAAAGAAGTCGAGATGGTCTTACCATAAAGCTCGTAATTCTTGATTATATCCATGGAACCTTCATACATATCACAGAAGATGATATCCAAATCAGGAAGATCCTGACGAAGCTCATGAATTGCGTATCTCATCATAAAATTGAACTCTGTGATCATATCATTTATCTCCTCAACACACTCCCCATTTTTACTGTTGTACTTCCACAAGTAGTGAGGAGCACACCCAATAGGTGGCAACCCCATGAGCACCACTTTCCTGACATCTATATCGTACAGGTTCTATATTCCATCAACAATTACGAGTTACAAAATTTCAGATTGCATAATACTAAATAACACAAAACAATTATCAAAACCAGCAGAGTAGGATAGATAGAGATACCTTAATTTCCTGACTCACTGCAGATGCCAAGAACTGGTTGAAACTCCAAGGTAGGTACACAGTTTGCACATTAGATACATTAGACAGATAGTAATGTATATAGTCATTGATGCCTACTGAAATATAGAACACTGAGTTGGAGATCAGCTTAGCCGCGGCATCCTCCCCCATATAGAAAATAAACTGCTGATAAGTGTCTGTGAACTGCTGAATTTGCTCTGTGAAGGAGACCCTTTGACCCTGTATATACAGAAATCAATACATTTGATTCAAGTCCTGATATTTAGGGACACATTGACATTAACATTGAACAAATATCTGTGCTAATGTTCATGTGTTGGACTACTTAAAAAAAGGCAGTGACAGGCATACCAAATCAGACCCACTTGAGAATATAATTCCAGCAGCCGCAGACGCGTAATTCACTCCTTGAATCATGTCTCTAACGCTTCCTGGCTGTCCAAGATAACTAGCTACAAATGGGAGGCCGAGGCGCAATGCTGATCAATAAACAAAGAGAAAGGCTAAAAGGTCAGAGAAAAGTTTTCCATCCACTTTCTTGGCAACCAAACAGATCAACCAAAAGAAAGTTAAAGTTTCGTTTTTTTTTTCTTTTTTTTTTTTTTTCATTTTCTTGGTAATTAAAAAAAGAATCAAAGAAAAGAAAGATATAGAAGGGAAATTTCACCAAGATAATCAACTGGGATTCTTCCATTGCAGAATCTTCCAGTGGGTTGGTGAGTGTCAAAGTCTCTACCGTAGGGGAGGCGGTCAGCACGAGCAAAAGTGCCCAGATAGTTGTTGGTGCCACAGTCGACAGAGGAGTCACCAAAGACGAAGAAAGCAGGTACAAGAGGAGCATCAGGAGGTGGTAGTGGTGATAAAGATGGAGGAGGAGAAAAAGATTGAGATGGTGATGGAGATGGTGATGGTGATGGTGATGGTGATTGAGATGTTGATGGTAATGGTGATGGAGGGATTGAATAATAAGAAGGAGAAGGAGACAATGACGGGGTGTTGAGGGAGATGGAGTCTCGTGAGAAATGGAAATTTTCTTGAGGGAATCGAAGAGCTCTTGAAGGGTTGAAAATGGTGGATGTCATGAGAGTGCATAGAAGGAGACGAAGATCGATTGGCATTGTGTGATTAACTAACAGAGGAAGCAATTGGCGGGTATAGAAAAAGTAGTTGAATATATGCCACTAAAAGGACTAAAACAACCTCGAAATGAATGGTGCTTATTACTAAATACACTCCATAATGACCTTGGACTGGTGTGGGTGCTAATGGGCTTTTATTGAACCAGTGGGTTCGACCCAGGTAGTATCGACTGGGCTTTGTTTCATGAGTGTTGCTATGTCCACCTCAGCTAGTGGATTCGTTTGGCATAGCATTTAGAAGTCGGTTTCTATTGTCTGGCTTTCTTTTGAGCGTTGCGTTGCCAAGAAAAGGTAGGCCCTCCGTCCTTCTCTTACAAAATTGTTTAATTTAGATTTTTTTTTTTTTTTGATAATCAAATAAATCAATTATTAAAGGTTGGGGCTGACAACCTACCAAGATAATATGCAATATAAAAATCTACTCTTATAATATTTAGGGATTTACTATCGTAATGAGAGGAGAAACAATATTGTAAGAATCGAACCCCTATTCTACCAATATTAGAAGACCTTGACCCTCTATCATGAGTATGGATAAAAAAATATGCTAATAATTTGAATTATGTGTAAATTTCACGTGCATATGTTATATGACAAACCGAAAGCTTTTTTCGAAAATGCATCATCAAAACTCCAATCGAAAATCTCAATATATCTCTTCTTATTGTCCAAACCCAAAGGGATAAATTATTGCACACATGTCCTTAGTCAGTTGGTCAGGATAGAAAAAGAAAAGGACAGCTAAAAAATAATTTTTTTTTTCTACAAAAAAAGAGGTAAGGTTAACAAATCAACAAAACCAATATAAGAAACACTGACAAGAAGTTGTTGTATCCTAGGCTATAAAGAAGGACACGTGTCAACCTTTCTCGCCGACCGTAGCGGAATATCCTACCAACGGCTAAGAGGAGCGTCGTCAGACTATCAGCAGCCTGACACGTGTCCCCAAGCGGGTTAATAAAGTGGGTGCTGTCTTTTACTTTTGTCTGTAATATTTAATATCGTACGTGCTATTGATAATATATCCGTACCAGAATTTCTACTTCTTGTCTGGCGGTGCCGCGGTGATTTAAAAATTAGCCAAGTTGAGATTTTTTTTTTTAATTAGCTCATAATATCAGTTACCATATAAATTTGAAATTGAAGGAATTACACAAAATGGCCCCGAGGTTTCCAAAAAATAGACAAAAACATATTTATCAGTTTATTATACCAAACACCCATACCGTTAGTCAATTTCCGTCAACTTTAATAGTTGATCAAAATTTTTAATCAAATGACCATTTTGCCCATTTTGATCATCATCATCACAATCAAATCATCCTCATCATCATCTTCGAACATCATCACCATCAGATCATCCTTATCATCGTCATCACCATCAGATCATCTTCATCATCATCTTCGATCATCACCATCAGATTATCTTCATCATCATCTTCGAACATCATCATCACCATCACCATCGAACACCGATCATCAACATCACCATCAGATCATCCTCATCATCATCTTCGAACATCATCACACCATCAGATCATCTTCATCATCAAACACCGATCATCTTACTAACAAAATCAACCACAAAACCAGATCGACAAGAGAGGGTGAGAGAGAAGAAGAACAACAACAAAAAGAAGAAGCTGTCTTGGTCAGCTTCAGTTCGTGCGCGGGTCAGCGCGAGCTTTTCGGTCGGCCGGCTGAGCTGATGGTCGGCGTCGTTGTCTGGTTCTGCTTGGCTTGGTGTCTTCGGTTTTGCATGACCTCTACTCGACGACGATCTGATGGTCGGCGAGCTTGCACGGCTGGATCGGCGACAGCTTCCTCTTTGGACAGAGGATGAAGAAGAAGAAAGCGACGGCGGAGAGAGGGGTGAAGAAGAAGAAGATGATGAATGAGAGAGACGCACAGGGGTGAAGAATGAGAGACGCACAGTGGTGAAGAAGAAGAAGGAGAAATTGACCAAATTGTTCTTCACTCAGTTAACATTGATAAAAGTCAACGTTAGATGTGGGGGTTTGGTGTAATAAAGTGATAAATATGTTTCCCTCTGTTTTTGGGCAAACCTGAGGGGAGTTTTGTGTAATTCCTTCATTTGAAATCCGATCAAAATATCAACTCTCAATAATTGAGAGAGAACTACTCATATATGGGAGAGAAAGGAGGGGTGCAACACACACATGAGTGGGAGGAAAATAACCACATAAGTGGGTCTTTGATGAGATTAAAACTCAGGAGGCCATGACTTTATTAGACTATGGTTTTACCATCACGCTACAGTTTCCTTTTCAAAAGTTTAGACTTGAGAGGAATTACTTTTGAAGTATGTTTCCAACAAATAAAAAGAATTATTTTTGAAATCTTCCTCCCCATTCTTTTGGTTCTTTATATTTTTTAACTTGTCACCATTTAGCATAGAATTTTAACGAAATCTATTAAAATCAACTACTACTTATATGATAAATGTCAATAATAAATGAAGAGATATATAATCATATATGTAATGAGGTGGTGTGCATGACCATCCCATTCTAATTCAAGGTGTATGTAAACTAATTATTAAATTAAAAATATATATATGTTATTAGTGTGTACATTCTCTTTATTTATATATATGATAAAATTTGAGTTATCAATTTCGACAACTCATAACAAATTATTACCAAACAAAATGAAAAGAGAATTTAACAAACTAAATTTCTTATTTTTCCCAATCTATGGATAATGTGAGTTTTGAATGTTATCTTTGTTTAAACTTGAATTGATTATAATTTGTGCTGTTAAAACACATTAAAATATTTTATAAAAGGTTATTTTTTTTATAAGTATTAGAATAATATTCATCATTTTTTTTTAATTATCATATAAAATATAATGAAAATGATGGATGATATTGTCTTGCAATTGTATATCACACATCTTTTTATGAATGATTGATAAAATGGGCTACCCACATGAGCAATAATGAGAGATGACCTATAAAGCACTTTATTGCTAATTAAGATCATTAATTTTAATAAATCAAGTGATCTAACATTGGCAATACCGAATAATGTACCCACTAAAGAAGAACAACAACAAAAGCCAACAGGACTCAGGCCCGCGTTTCCTCTTTTTTATACTTGAAAAATCTTGAATGGTGAGCAATAATTCAGTTTTTTATGCTACTTGCACCCATACACAAAACACTAATCTTTTTTCCCCTTTCGTATAAACTAAAGCCGAACTCTTTGCATTGAAAGTCTCGTTAGGTGCATGTACTCTCCCAATTCTTTTTAGGAACCTTCCAAGTTCCAACCATCTCAAGTTTATTAGTTGAAGGAACAAACCTTGTGGACGCATCATTACCTGAACCCCATTTTAATCAAACCCATTCTTTATAAACTCTTACAAGTTATTGCCTCTAGCCCGAGAGAAAGTCGGGAAACAGAAGGTCGATATATTACTTAATTTATGTTTAAATGGATATGAATAATATTATATTTTATTAAATGAATATATAGAAAATATGATACATATGTCAATCCAAACCTTATTACTTATCCTAAAGTTTATGCAAATTATGATTATTAAAGGATAGTATCTATTCAAGTGCGAGAGAGACACAATGATGCAATATGCGACAAGAATGCTGAGTGCTTTACAGAATATGTAATGGCGATATGGGACCCGTTTCAAATGCAACGGCTATGGACTGGGTTCTTGAGCCCAGAGTATAGACAACAATACACTTGAAAAGATAAAAAGTGTATGCTATGAACCCCATTTGATGCTAGCTCATTCCATGAATCTTTGTACTTGATTAAGTTCTAAAGCTTAAAACTTCTACTTTACACAATAATCGATTAAGAATAATGTATTTGCTACGTGTAGCAATCATAAAAATTCCAAATACATTATAAGAGTTATTATACCCTATAAATATATTGATTACAATCCGAACGGCATGTAACATATGATATTTATTTATTTAATTTATTGTTCTATACACAATAAAATCAAAACTGTTGGATAGACTAAGAACAAAGTATTCAATTAGTATATGTCTAGTTCTATTGTTCAATGTATTATAAAAGCAAAATTATTAGTTGAAGTAAACGATACTGTATTCAATTATAAAAATTTCAAATACATTAAAGGAGTTATTAGATATTGTGAAAATATTAAATATAAATATGAACCATCCAATGTATATGACATATACACAATAAAAGAAAAATTATTAGATAGAGTAACAACAAATATCCAATTATTTATTCAAAATTTATATTCAAATTACATGATTTCTGAGTTCAAACTCATGCACCATTCCTCGTATTATTTTACGATCTACATAATATTTGTTATAATTAATATAACATGTCACATAGATATAAAATTCGAATAATTTCATAATTAATTTAGATTTAAGATGTATATTCTATAATTTTATACGAAAAATGTTGACCGTTTTAAATGTACGAAGAATTTATTTCCTTAGATTAGTGGATCAAGAAAGAGAGACTTCAATTTGGTATTTGTTTCCAACTTTCCCGTCAAACTTGCGCTTAAAAACTTGATAGTCGAGCATGCAAACTAGGAATCAAAATAGTCTTCTCTATAAAGCAAGAAATGGTAAGACTTGGAAAAGCAGGAAGACAAGAGAAAGAACAAATATCTCAGGGGTTGACAGAATCTCCCCAGCCAGTATACAGACCAAGCATACTACCTCCGGCGCATGAGCCACGTCAACTTTCCGTTAATTGAGCATCGTTAACGTCACCACATTCGTCATTCAAAAGCATTTGCTTTCTGGATTTATGCTTCCTACCGATTTCGCCTGTGTAATGACCAAATTGACCTCTCTCACAAATGAATATGATATTTGCAATTAATATATGTATAGGAAAATTCTTTAATCAGGATTGTTTCTAAATTTCTATAACTTATCACTGAAGGAAAATATTACATTTAAACAGGAAGGAAAATAGTAAAAACCATTTAAGGTTTGTTATTCTTTTATTTACTTAATTTATTGATAAATTTATAAATTAAAACAAACAAAATCCTAAAAACTTACATAATTATAAAATCGAATTAAACTTCAATAATTTTGATATAAAAAATAGTATTTGACATCAAAATAAATATGCCTTTTCAAATTCAAAGAAATTATGAAATTATATTTATCATTTTTAATAAATAATTTTAAGTATAATTTTGTTAAAATAACGTAAACATAGTTTCTATTTTAAACTTTTGGGATTTCAACTATTCTAAATAATGTATTAAAATTTGTATGTAAAAATAAAACTACTCAAGTTTCTTTTTTCCAATCATTTATTTCTCTAAAGAACCTTCTAAATATAACTCCTTAAATTAACTATTTTTCTAAATATTGCCTCATCAATCATCCATCTATGATCACATTTTATCATCACCATTAAAAAAAAAAAAAACCAGTTAAATTAAAGTTCAAGCGCTAGATTTGTTTTCAACTATCTTTTTCTGTTTCTATTTTCGTCTCCAAAGAAGCTGAACTGAAAAGGGCATTGAAGTAACTACACACCTCCTCCTTCTCCTCCTTCCTTCCACGAACCTGCCAAGCGTGAAAAAACCACAACACTCAAATAGTATTTTCTCTCAGCCAAAAAAAACAAACGTCGGTTACCATCAGTTAACGGCGGGAGATTTCAAAAATTGAAAGCATGTTTCCGTCATAGTCGTTGGGTCAAGCCTCATATAAAGCCAACGGCTACATTACCGTTCTCTCTCTCTCTTTCTCTCCCCCTCCTTCCTGTTCCATCATCAACGACGTCGTTTACAGTTTTAACGGAATAGAAAATCTCGGCGAGAAATTTGCGCTCCTTCTAAAAAAACACCTAACACGGCAAACGCCGATTTCCTCGGCACCCAGTTACTCGTCCCCCAATTGATCGCCACCTCTAATCTCTAGATCTTTAAAAGCTCCGATTCTTCGCCATTGTAGTTCGATTCTTTTCTGAGAGTAAAGAATCCGATTATTAATTTTCTCTTCCACATTTTTAAATATATATATTTAAATTTTTAGGTCCCGACATTTGTGTTTTCCACTAAATGATTCAAATCTCTCAATGAGAACCCAGAAGCTTGAACACGAAAATCAAATTTGATGTTTCGGCTTCTGGGTTTTGATTAGAACCGTTAAAGTTGAGATTTTTGTTTTGAAAATTCAAAATCGTGTGATCGGAGTCCTGCAATCATGTCTGTTGCTGACGTCGCTTTGAGTCCTGTTCGACGTTCTCCAACTGGGTATTGCAACAGTAGCAGAACAAGAACAGGCAGCGAGGAGTCGATCTTGATATACCTGAGCGTTTCGTGTTCTCTGATGCCTATACGTGTCTTGGAGACGGATTCGATTGAGTCAGTGAAGCTGCGGATCCAGACCTGTAAAGGGTTTGTCGTGAAGAAGCAAAAGCTGGTGTATGGAGGGAGAGAATTGGCTCGAAATGACTCGCTTGTCAGAGACTATGGCGTTAAGGGTGGCAATGTGCTGCATTTGGTGCTCAAGCTGTCTGATCTATTGCTTATAACGGTGAAGACGAGTTGCGGGAAGGAGTTGGAGTTTCAGGTTGATAGGTACCAGAATGTGGCGTATTTGAAGCAGAGGATTGCCAAGAAAGGACAAGGGTTCGTTAATGTGGAGGGTCAGGATTTGTTTTGTCAAGGAGAGAAGCTTGAGGATCAGAGAGTCATTGATGATATTTGTAAGGATAGTGATGCAGTGATTCATTTGTTCGTGCAGAAATCGGCGAAAGTGAGAGCTAAGCCTGTGGAGAAAGACTTGGAGCTATCTGTTGTGGCTGGGAATAATGGTGGTAATGAGAGTGTGGAGGATGGTGTGGAAGCAGAAGAGAATCGAGGAAATGAGTTTGAAGGTCCTACGAAAAAGCCACCTTTGAGAGATTTTTGGTTGGAGCCTGTTGTGGTGAATCCAAAGGTGAAATTGCCTGCTGCAGTTTTTGATATGATCAAGGCTACTTTTGACGGTTTGGAGAAAGGGAATCAACCTGTTCGATCGTGTGAGGGCACTGGAGGGACTTATTTTATGCAGGATCCATCTGGGGTCAATTTTATTTCGGTGTTTAAGCCCATGGATGAGGAGCCTATGGCTGTGAACAACCCTAGGGGACTGCCCGTGTCAACAAATGGTGAGGGTTTGAAGAGTGGGACAAGGGTTGGAGAAGGCGCGTTGAGGGAGGTTGCTGCTTATATTTTGGATCATCCCAAGAGTGGCCCTCGTGCTTTGAATGGAGAGGTTATGGGGTTTGCTGGGGTGCCTCCTACTGCTATGGTTCGGTGCTTGCACGAAGGGTTTAGTTATCCAGATGGTTATGAGTGTTCAATGCAGAATGTTAAGATGGGATCATTGCAAATGTTTATGACGAATTCTGGTAATTGTGAGGATAGAGGCCCTGGAGCCTTCCCTGTGGAGGAGGTGCACAAGATCAGCGTGTTTGATATAAGAATGGCGAATGCTGATAGACATGCTGGGAACATATTGATTGGTAAGGGAGACGAGGGTCAGACCATGCTTATTCCAATTGATCATGGCTACTGCTTGCCGGAGAATGTAAGTGTTTATTTAATTTTGTTTGCGTAGTTGTTATTATGTCAATAGCTAACTTGATTTGAAATGTTGTCATTTGTGATGGAATGGCTTAACAATCTATGCATACTATTTCGAGCTTTTAGTTTTGATGCCTAAATGATCATTTTACATGTAGTTGAGAGGATAGGAGGATGAGTGTATATAAGTGGAAGTGATAGTTCTCAGTCTTAGTTAAGATAGATTAGTGCAATCTAAGGGGACTGACTAGATAATACAAATTTGGTATTAATTGATCAAATTGTTTGCACCATGTCTGGATAGCTAGGTGCAGTCCCTTTTTAAGCAATGTTTTTGCAGATTATTTGACTATTCTTGTTCAAACGTTTTGTTATTTTGGCTTCAATACTTGTGTGATGATATTTTTGGAAAACATGTTAACATTTTCATCACTTGGAATGCATTTGGTATTTGCTTTCTCTTCTGCTTATTATATCATATGGACAAATTCTTAAGTTACCCTTTAGAATCTGTGACACTAATTCAGAGAAACATTGTTCAGATTTTAAATTTACAAATTCATTGTTGTTCTCCTTGCAGTTTGAAGATTGCACATTTGATTGGCTCTATTGGCCACAAGCTCGCCAGCCTTATTCTCGTGAAACAATTGACTACATAAGGTCACTCGATGCTGAGCAAGATATTGCACTGCTGCAATTCCATGGATGGAACATTCCCCTTGAGTGTGCCCGAACACTCCGTATCTCCACCATGCTTTTGAAGAAAGGAGTAGAGAAAGGTCTCACTCCAGTTGCCATTGGAAGCATCATGTGTAGAGAAAATATTAATAAGGAATCTGTGATCGAGGAAATTGTTCGTGAAGCTCATGATTCCTTACTCCCTGGCATGAGCGAAGCTACATTTCTCGAAACTGTTTCTGACATCATGGATTCCCGTCTTGACAAGCTCATCGAATAATTTCATCCAATTCATCCGTATATATTTGTATTTATTAGTTGAAACAACAGTCCATTTTTGGATGGACTGCAGGTTGCACAATTGTAGGTGGCTCATTTGGTTCTACATGGGCCTAAAAAGTTCTCATTTTTCTTTCACTTCTGTCAACTATTACTTGGGTATTGTATTAGAATGTTGAACAGAAGTTTAAGATCATGAATAATATGTCTACTCAGATTATATAGATTTGCAGGTCCGTCTCCAAAGCTCGAACAGGAGCTCAAAAATCTTGGTACTTGTATTGTGATCTTAGCAATATCAGCTTAAGATGTGTAGAGTGTTAGGCAAATGAGATGAAGTAGAAGCAACTGCCTTTCGAAACTTGTACTTCTATGATCTAATTTGAGCTGGAAAATTAAAAAAAGCAATAGGAAGCCAGTTAGACTACAATACACCTTAGACATTTTGCCATAGTTTTGTAAGCAGCTGGCTTTCTTTACAGCAGAACTTCAAGTTCTAGCTTTTAACAACTCCTGTATGTTTTGATAGGAAACAAAAACAAACAACTGCTGTATGTATTTATGACATTTCCTCCCATCAACATGTTAATATTTTGTTTTTGTTTCCTCTAGTGTTGTTCCTGTTTTATAACTGCTTGCTCTGATTTTCTCTTTCAAAGAAATCAAAATCAATCTTTGAATGGCTGAGATATGCCACCAAGAATTCAGGATTGTTCCCTTCATTCATTGTTTGAACAAATCAATTTTTCCAGTCTTGTGTTGTGTGTACCAGCCCATTAAAATAGGTGACATTATGGATCTTGAGATTGGTCGGCTTCAACTTTATGTGAATTGGTCATGACTTGTAAGCCTTTTCAGATGTTTTTTTTTTTGTAATTGAAACTTCTACATAAAACACAAAGAAGAAGAAGAAAATATAAAAGATGTGGCAAGACGGTAAATAATAAATTCGTCAGCTTTTAACTTTGCTGGCCATGAGACAATGATGTTGAGGGGGCTAATTTCTTAGTTTATTGTTGAGATATCTCAGTTTTGGACAAAATGAATACAAAAGCAGAAATAGTATCCTTGTTGTTTTGTGTCGTTTTTGTTTCTCTTGTTGTCTCTTCTCTTGGTTTTTTCACTTCTTTTATCTCAAGACCATAAATTAAAGAAGCAAATCACGAGAAAGAGAAAAACTATATAATAGTAAATGTTATTATTACAATTTAGATATATGTTTCATAAAAACCGTTCTTTTTCAACATTATAGTAATTTATTGAAAGAGAACAATTCTTATAATTTTTAAGAATCGTTCTTTTTCAATAAATTATTATAATGTTGATAAGATTCACATATATTAAAAAAAAAAATTTATTAGGATATTCAATATATATATTAAACAAATAATTGTATTTAACGTTATTCTTCCTATTATCATTCAAATAATTCTAATAACATTTTAAACATTGTAATTTCAACCTCATTGTTCGAAAGAAATATTTTTATGTCAGTTTTTGTTTGAGAGCAAAACAAAAGTTACTATTTCTTGAACACATTATCTCTATAGGCTGGTTTCATGAACCAAAATTTTCAGACGAAAGCAATCCCAAGATAACATTAATGGGTGTTGATGTCTTGGACTCCTCTATATTCTAGTTGTATATTGTTAAAATCTAAACCCCAATCGAAGGAAGCCCACCAATTTGTTGTTGAGGTAAATCAACAACCTTGATGGTCAATGCTTCATCATATTCCCCTGACATTACCACACATTACAAGTCCTTGCAAATTGACGTTCTACACAAAATTAATCCGTGGTATATATAATTGCACAAACAGGTTCATGACTTGCCAAACTCAATTATTGCAAATGGCCAATTGCTTTCTGACACAAAAGTATTCATTGAGTGGCACTGATAGTGACTCCTTTCTCTGCCATGGATGGACCAATGTTTCCCTCATTTTTACTCATCAAATGATGATGAAAACCTCCACTTTTACTTTTAACAAAGCAGTCATATTCTAATATGAGTGTTTGGGTTCAAGAAAAATTTTAGCTTTGAGAGAGAATTTATAACATGAAACTAATCGTATTAAAAAAAATTCAATTTTCTTGAAGGGAATCTAAGACAATCAAATGGGTTATTTACAGGTCTCATCTCTTCTTACCCATTTTGTTAATGTTCCCTCAAACATTCTTGATTCTTGCTTTAAAAATCTACACATACCACATCTAAACTACGTTCAAACCCCATTTAGGTTGGACCCACAACTTATCCTCCATCTTTCGGTCCAAGCATATAATGTGGACAACAAACCCCACTTTAAGACCAAAAAAAAATAATAATATATACACGTGAAAAACTAAATAAAAAGTAACCCCAATTCTCATTTTCATATTTTGTATCTCCCAAAGCCAGAATCAATAACACATTCTGTCTAACTCCAGTGGTACTACATCATTCTCCAGTTCCACATTTACTTATAAAAAATTAAATGTGACCAAATTTCCTTGGTGTTCCAAGAGTAGAAATCTTAATTATTAAACCTTAAAGACATTTATCTTATGTTAGAAAAGTAATCATCCATATATATATAAATAAAGTAAATTTAAAGAGAGCTTTTAGCCTTTTACCGGTATTGTTGTAATTATTAATGTTAGATTTTTAAAATATTTTACTTAAATTCATATCTAAATAATATTATCAATGATTTATTAATATTATGTAAAGTAGGAGAAAACTTGATTATTAATATTTTATTGATAACTCAGGTATCACCTAATTTGTATATGAATTTAAAGAAAATATATTTTAAAAGTCCAATATTACTCTTGCAATAACAACCATACATATTTAATCTCAACATATCTCATTAGATTCCTATTAAATTAGTAATACAACCATCTCAAATAAATTAATAGTGCTCCATCCTAGGACTCATCCGATGTGGGCTTCTTCTCTTGATTCGGGAGTTCAATATCGAACCACATCCTAAAGATTCAAATAAAAAACATTTGGTAAATAACACGATATATATATATATATAAAATAAATACTTGTGTAATAATTAAAAAAAAAAATAGTCCTCCATCCCCAAATCCGAATCAATTTCACTAAAATTTTCACCGTTAAACTAATAATAGTCAATTCTAAATAGATGCCGTTAGATTCAACCGCTTTGGTGTCACTTTCCATTAAATCAACCAAAAAAACCCGAAGTCAAGAAGCACACCTGGCTCTCAGTGACACTTCCTAGTCCTCTCACTTTCTGATATAACCCCATCTCCACATCCAAACACACCCCTATTTCCCTCTCTTTGCTCTCCAGATTCTCTGCTTTTCTTGACATCAACAGCAACCCAATTCCCACCCCAAATAGGAAAAATGAGCAAACCACATAGACCGCCCACAGGCCGTACAAATCTAGCGTCATGCATAGTGGCGACGATATTCTTGATTTTCATCATCATAGTCATCCTCATCGTCTTCTTCACCGTCTTCAAACCCAAAGACCCCAAAATCTCCGTCAACGCCATCCAGCTCCCCTCCTTCTCCGTCGCCAACAACTCCGTCAACTTCACCTTCTCCCAATACGTCGCCGTCACCAACCCCAACAGAGCCACCTTCTCCCACTACGACAGCACCATCCAGCTCGTCTACTCCGGCTCTCAAGTCGGCTTCATGTTCATCCCCGCCGGCCAAATCGACGCCGGTCGCACTAAATACATGGCCGCCACCTTCGCCGTCCAGTCCTTCCCCATCTCCTCCTCCGCCGCTGCCGCCGTCGTCACTCCCCCCACTTTCGTTGGTGGAGGATTCGGCATCGGGGGCACCAACAATGGGTACCGGGTCGGACCGACTATGGAGATCGAGTCGCGAATGGAAATGGCAGGTCGGGTCAGGGTGCTCCATTTCTTTACTCATCACGTGAGGGCTAAATCTGGGTGCAGAGTTCAAATTGCAGTGAGTGATGGGTCTGTGTTAGGGTTTCATTGCTAGTTTTTTTTTTTTTTATTTTTTTTTATTTTTTTTTATAAGTTTTTAGTGGTGTGGGTATTCAATTGGTGTTCCCAATTTGTCAAAACAAGTGTAAAAATTGAATTTTTACTTTTTATTTTTAGTTCTTCGGTCTGTGCCTAGAACATCTTTCTACATGTTATTGTTCTTCTTTTGACTAATTAAATATAATTGATTAATTAATTAACTTTAATTAGACTACAAGTAAAGGTTGATACTATCATTGAGTGAGTGAGTTAGAGAGAGAGCCACTTTGGGGTTTCGGTCCAATCATGATTCATCAAGCAAAATAAAGTTTTTGAGTGAGTGGAAATTGTCACTTGTCAAATTGTGCTGCTGCAGAAAAGAAGCGTGAAATGCGGCAGCTTTTACGCTATCTAAACTGAGTGACAATAAGAGGGCCTATTATACGACGTCGTTTGGTTCGTTGTATGTTGTTTTGTGTTCGGGGTCCATGTTTCAGGGCCAATGATTTCGGGTGTGAAAATTGGAGAGCGGTAATACAGTTGCCGGACATGGTAACTGGTGACTTTTGAATTTTTACTACAACGGTGGGACCAGGTATTGGAGACTTTAAAATGGGGTCCTGGCTCAGGATTCAAGTGTCCAGTGTCTTGAGATTCGAGTTTTGTTCTTTTTTGACTTTTATTTGGAGGAGCAGGAGTATCTGGTCCGCGTAATAGACTAACCAAGTCGCCTCCCTCTTCTTCAGTCTTCAGTCTACTCAGTTGAATTGGATGAAGAAAGGTTTGGCCATTTGGAACTTGGAGGTCCCTTGTCTTTCCACAAATTTTGCATGAAAGACACTTTGGTTAATGGGTCCTTGATTATGGGGTTTGCCTGATCATTGGTGGTAACTAATGAAAGTAATATTAAGTAAGACTTTATAATCTAATTACGGAAGTTGAGGTGGTACATTAATGATGGTACGAGTTTTAAGTTATTTTTTTATTTTCTCCTTGAGGAGATACTGGCAAAAGCCCTGAATAAAATTTAAGTGTAATCAAGAGTGATGATTGTGATCGATGCGGTGCCATCATACTCACATAGAAGCTATGTGGTTGGTTTTTGTCACAATTCTATTCATTTTCATAGTCAAGGAGTTGCTTTGGTATTTCCCATCGATAGAGGAATCAAAGACTATGGTCATCTACAAGTGCAGCCGTCATGAAATCGCCTAGAGTCAAATGGGAAAGCTGGTGGTATTAATTTTCATTAGGGCCACTTGAGGCCCATTTGGCAGAGGGCCGATTAAATATCAAAAGTCCATTTCGGCCCACAGACAAACCATATACATATTATTTGGATTGATGTTGGTTATTGGAGTTTCAGTAATTACATTGATACTCATGTACGTTGTACACAATATCACTCATTACACATGCTAAAAATTTTCAATCTACGGTACCCATTTCTTGAGATCTTCAAGCAACTCAAGAGTTGAAATGAGATTAATCATATTATCCAACAAGACAAAAGTTTTATAATCAGAAACACACCGTTTATGTTTCTTTCAAGTTGAATATTACACCCAAGAAAAGACAAAAATAAAAAAACACAAGTTGAAAGCCAATAGATCCATGTTGCACAATGTAAATGATGCCATAAAATATACAGGACAAGGAATGAAACAAAGACTCACCTAAAATATCTGTAACTGTAACGCTTGGACTCCAAGCGCTGATCAGGTCTCCAGTCTCCACCACTGCTCAATTCCATGAGCTTCCTGGAAATCACGGGAAGATGTTGAATTAATCGTCAGATTTGCCGAAGGAATGTGGTGGATTGGTTCCGACTCCATCCCCCGTGCATTCCTAAATAGATCTCCAGGCGAGTGCCGGGTCGCTACCCTTTCAATAACTCCTTCTCCTCTCTCCTCCATCTGTCTCGTATTTTGGAAGTATCCAATATAATTTGAGCAGAGGTGATCAGCTCGATTCACATATAGAAAAGGGACCCATTCAGAGAGAGCGATAAATGGATCAGCAGACTGATTGTTATGATTCATAACAAGAGCGGGTAAAGAAGTGATCACTCCGTGTGCAATTCCTATCCAACGCTTAACTTCCTCACATGTAATTGTCTCCGAGGCAGACAGGAACGGCGAATTAAAGAGGAAAGATTGGAGGAAAACACGAGTCTTGGCCATAGTCTTCCCAGCAGCCAATGCTATGGCTGCCCCAAGAGAATGGCCAGCTAACCAGACGTTGGATTCACCTACTAAATCAACCCGGTCTCTGACAGCTTGTATAGCATTCTCAAAGCGAGGTTTCCGGTGGAGATCATTTAGAACTTGGTGGACAATCGACTTCATGTCCCCTTTAAGAGAGCCTCGTTTAATTAGGGTGCCCCGGAAGGCAATCACGTAATGCGGAATGCCATCTGTTGGCAGGTTTCTGTTAGAGGCTCGTGGTGCTTTGAATTCATAAATGGCACCAAAGATAACAGCACCATCCGTAAGCGTATCCTGCATCTTAAAATCGAAGGACTCCCACCAACGAGGTGCAAGAGCTTTGGAACCTTTATGTTTCTTCTGGCGATCTCGCTCCATAAGATAGACACCCTGAACCAAACAGGCTACTACTGACCTTCTATGATCAGCATTCTTCCTGCACAAAAAGCAGATACTATTATTTCCTTCACCAGACCATAAACCATCTAAGGACGTTTTGTCAAAAGTTCCCAACTAACGACTTGCACTACAAATGTTTCCTTATCATATCAATATTATTTTCTTTATACATAAAAATTGCTTGATTATCTGTACAACCCTAAGTCCAATACAGGGTAACATCAGTTTGAATTACATAGTACTCTTAAAAAAATTTACCAAGATCTTGTTCGTAATATGTAAGTACAAGTATCAGGATCATTCTGTCATATTATTATATTATGAACTATTGACTTATTAGTACTACATGGAATAAATGCATATAACACAGAAGAATCACTGAGGAACCAATGGTGAAGATGACAAATAGTAATAATTGTTGGGATTTTTTAATATTTCTTATTGTGGGTTTACATATGTGATCTATTAATTAGGCTCTATAAATATCCATTGCGTATGGGCTTAAATGTGTAGAAACCTAATACTAATGAAATTAGGGTTAATGGAAACCTAATTAGGTTAGTATATAAATAATACTATAAAGAGTTATGGTCCCCAAGTCAAATCGATATACACAATATTATGCTCTCTTTCTCTTTCCCCATTCAAGAAGAAAAATATAGAGCAATCTAAGGAGATTTTACTGTAGAAGACTCAATCATTCTCAAGTTTGACAATATGAATTTAGGTATGTTTTCTTTACAATAATACTTAATTATTTAATATGAGTTTCTAGATTTTGGTGTAGGTTTATGCCTATTAAAGTTATCTCCAACAAGTGGTATCAGAGCCAACTCATGTTGAATCATTGAGAAATTAATTGATTTGGTTATTGTTTTTTGTCATGGAAGCATGATAAATATATATATATATATATGTATATAATTGATGACAGTGACTTTATGTTTTTTACCTATAGTGCAAACTCAACAACCTCAAGAGAATATGTCATTGAAACGATTCACTAGAGAAAGGAGAAGTGCGATTCCAGATGATTATATCGTTTTTTCTCCAAGAACATGAGGTTGATATAGGAGTGGTGGAAGATGATCCAATCAACTTCCATCAAGCCAAACAAAGTTCTAATTCTCAAAAGTGGATTAATGCCATGAATGATGAGATGAAATCCATGAAAGACAATGACGTTTGGGATCTTGTTGAATTGCCTGAAGGTGCGAAACTCATTGGTTGCAAATGAATATTTAAGACCAAACGAGATTTAAAATGCAATGTTGAGAGATATAAAGCTCGTCTAGTTGCTAAGGGTTTCACTTAAAAGGAAGACATTAATTATAAAGAGACTTTCTCTCCGGTTTCAACGAAAGACTCTTTTAGGATCATAATGACACTTGTAGCTCATTTTGATTTGGAGTTACATCAGATGGATGTAAAGACAGCGTTTCTCAATGGTGACATTGATGAAACAATATAGATGATGCAACCAGAAAACTTTATATTCGATGACCCAAAGAAAATGGTTTGCAAATTAAAGAAATCTATCTACGATCTTAAACAGGCTTCCCGTCAATGGTATCACAAATTTCATCAAGTTATTATCTCGTATGAGTTTGAGGTAAATAAAGTTGAAGAGTGTGTATATCATAAGTTCAGTGGGAGTAAGTATATATTTCTGGTGTTATATGTCGATGACATACTGCTTGCTAGCAGCGATATAGGCTTATTGCATGAAACCAAGAGATTTTTGACAAAGAATTTTGAGATGAAAGATCTTGGGGACGCCTCTTTTGTATTAGGCATACAGATACTTCGAGATCGAACTCAAGGTATCCTTGGGTTATCACAAAAGAGCTATATCAAAAGAGTTCTTGATAGATTCGGCATGAAAAGTTGTGCACCAGGAGATACCCTTGTAGCTAAAGGAGATAAGTTCAGTCTCAGTCAATGCCCTAAGAATGAGTTGGAACGAAAAGAAATGCAAAATATTCCTTATGCGTCAGCTGTAGGAAGTCTAATGTATGCTCAAGTATGCACGCGTCCGGATGTTGCATTCATAGTGGGAATGTTGGGCAGATATTTGAGTAACCCAGGGATGGATCATTGGAAAGCAGCCAAATGGGTTATGCGTTATTTACAGAGAACAAAAGATCACATGCTCACTTATCGGAGATCAGATCATTTAAAGATAATCGAATATTCTGATTCCGATTTTACTGGATGCCAAGACAGTAAAAGATCCACGTCAAGCTATATTTATCTGCTAGCTGGAGGAGCTATTTCTTGGAAGAGTGCGAAGCAGACACTCATAGCTTCTTCCACTATGGCAGCTGAGTTCATAGCTTGTTTTGAGGCATCTAATCATGGAATATGGATATGAAATTTTGTCACAGGGCTAAGAGTTATTGATACTATTGAAAGACCATTAAAGATATATTGTGACAATAATTCGGCTGTGTTATATTCTAATAACAACAGAAGCTCTACGAAGTCGAAGCACATAGACATCAAGTTTCTTGTTGTTAAAGAAAGAGTTCAGAGTAATTAGGTGGCTATAGAACATATTGAGATAAACTCCATGATTGCGGATCCGCTTACTAAGGGATTACCACCCAAGGTCTTTCATGAGCACACTGCTCATATGAGTGTTGTTTTAGTTGAAAATGTGCATGTTTAGTGGGAGTTGGTATTTTATGTTTTTTATTATGGATATATTTATTTTCTGCAGAATAAAGTATATTGTTTATTTTTAAACTCTGAATATTATTTGTGTTTGATCTCACTAAAGATTAAAGTAGAACCAGTTGGAAATAAGCATGTTTAAGATCACATTGCATGTAATTTCTATGCTACACATCCATACTCGATCTATGTCATTGAATATATTGGTATGGTGACTACTGATGGGTTTAGTTACGAATATATGTAACAAAGATCGCTTTGATTCCATACTAATATAGTAGATGGACTAGATTGTAATTAAGGGGATATTTCAGAACAGATAGCTTTTCAGAGTGCACTCAAGACTATAGATAATATAATTGTTTCAAGAAACATATGTAGCCCAAGTGGGAGATTGTTGGGATTTTTTAATATTTCTTATTGTAGGTTTACATATTAAATAACAATTATATTGTATGCTATCAATTTTAATAAGGTCAAATAAGTGATCTATTAATTAAGCTCTATAAATATCCATTGGGTATGGACTTAAGTGTGTAGAAACCTAATACTAATGAAATTAGGGTTAATGGAAACCTAATTAAGTTAGTATATAAAAAATACTATAAAAGGTTATGGTCCCCAAGTCAAATCGATATACACAATATTATGCTCTCTTTCTCCTTCCCCATTCAAGAAGAAAAATATAGAGCAATTTAAGAAGATTTTGTTGTGGAAGACTCAATCCTTCTCAAGTTTGACAATATGAATTTAGATATGTTTTCTTTACAATAATACTTAATGATTTAATATGAGTTTTTAGATTTTGGTGTAGGTTTATGCCTGTTAAAGTTATCTCTAACAATAATGTCTAAAACAAAGAAATGATCAAATTACCACAAATTAGAATTTCTTCAAGAATCTTTATAATAATTAAACTATGAGCAAATTACAATTTAGCTACCCAGTCGAAATTCTAATTCAAGTGGAGTAACTGTTTCGATATTATTGCAATTTACTCCCCTCCCGTTATCAACTTTCCGTTAAAATTGCCTATAAACAGTGAAAAAAAGTAAAAAGATGAAAATGCCCTTGATTGCTGAAGTTGACGTAATTGACCGAATAACAAGTTGAAAAATCAAAATTGAAAAATTGAAAAGAGATTGAACTGTTGCCTTTGTTTTGGTTCAGCTCCAGTCACACTTCATCACTGTTCCGACGAGATTTGGTCGCATTTGGGGTCTGATCTCGAGCTGAAAATGGCGTGGATCAGCTTGTTTTCGCGTCGGGTCTTCTTGGTGGTCGTGATGGCACTTGCTGTAGCCGGTTCTGCTCCGATCTACCTTCAATCTGTCACCGATTCTGCGTGCGTGGAGGACTAGTCTTGGTTGAGTTCGGCGAGGTCTGGTTTGTGCTTGGCGTCGGCTTGAGCTGGGTTCTACAGGTCGTGCGCGTCGACAGCTCCCCTCGTTGTCGTCGTCGGTCTGGTTGGGGTGCGGCAACGGGTTTGGTTTGCTTCGGCTGCTCGGTTTGTGGCGAGATCGTGGGTGCGTTGACGAGCTTGGAGTCGGTCTTGGTCTGGTCGGAACTGCTCGGTCCGTCGGTCCTCTTCTTCTTCTTCTTCTCTTCTTCTTCTTCTTTCTCTCCTTCATCTTCTTCAATCTGCCCTCACCTTCTTTCTTTGGCGTTCATCCCTTCAACCGGTAAGTAGCAATTTGATCTTCCCTCTGCTTCCATTTGTCATGAAACTGTGGTCGACTAGTTCTGGATCTAGAGACTTCCTCAACCGGTGCCTAGATGCTTGCTACTTACCGACCTAGCTTACCCCGCTTCTGATGATGGGTGATCTACGGCCTATGCACAGGTGCTACCTAGGCCCTGAAGATTCTACCTTTTTCACAGGCTTGGTAAGGAACCGGCCTCTTCAAATAAAGGAAAGAAAAAGCTAGAGGAAATGAGTTCCTCTAGAAGAGTTACGAGATCTGCTGTTGCTGCCGTGAGGGCGGTAACTCAAACGACTCTCCCACCAGTGGTTTTTAGGGAGCCAATTGCGATTCCGGCTGATTGGCAAATGGATGGAGATGAGTTGACCTAAGATGGAGGCATCTCAAACGGATGCTACATCTGAGATTTTTTTTTTTTTTAAATTCATTTAATTTTTTAGACCACTGCTCATCCAAATGACAACTTTACCCCTGAATCAGTTCACGGTAACCGAAAGTTGATAACGGAAGGGGAGTAAATTGCAATAATATCGAAACAACTGCTCCGCTTGAATTAGAGTTTTGTCTGGGTAGCTAAATTGTAATTTGCTCTTAAACTATAGTTTATGTCCTTCAGGCTTCAGCAGATTTCAGAGAGAACACCTAAGTTAGATTGACTATAAGCATAAAACCAAAAAACAATCACTACGAAGTTAAACTAATTTGATAATTGATTTATAATAGATATATCAGAGCAGACTGTAGACTGAATTGAGTGCTGTCATATTTTCTATAGATCATACTCAGCACAGATTCCTACCAATCAACCGTTTCTGCAGTTAGATGTTTCGGCCCTGAACGTCTGAAATCTTTCTTAGAACGCAGTAAACCCATACGCTCCACTTGTTTTTCCCTCTTGATATCCTAAAAGCAGATCTGCACGCACAACAAACATTGTTATCATATGTCAGTCAATAGACAAAGACATCAATAAGAATATAGACCCTCAGAGGTTTAACCAGCAACAACATAGTCATACAATTTGTATCCTCCACATTTTTTCTATAAAACGACCGCAAACTGACAACGATGTGCTATTTGTCAAAAACTCAGGACTAATTAGAGAAACCCATCTCGAGGGAGTACACGCAATGGCGTATACATCAGCAGCACATAAGACATTTACAACACTAATCCACAATAAGCCATCCAATCCAATTTATGGCATGTCTCACTAAAGTCAACGTCTTTAACTCGAAACGAATGTAGAAACATCAACTGAAGTATCTCTTACTAAATTCAGGTCAGGAATCAGAACAAACTATTGCGCCAAATTGAGAGATAAAAGCCTAATAAGAGTTGGCCACACAACCACCGCCTTACAGCTCTTAAAAAACCTCCCTTTTTATGCAATAGCCTCCTGTCCAGAATTTCTAACCATTACAACAGTCAACACACCAGCCATGACCAAAAGAAAACAGCAACAAATTATATAAAATCTCTAGCGTTTATACACACCAAGCAACATCTAAAATAACAGTTATGTCCTCATTCAAACCCTGAGAATCTGAATGCAATAACATCAAAATACATCTCCAAATATGGAACCTATCAACATAATTTTTGATGATGTATATTCTTAAGAACTTATTTACATTGGTTTAA
Organism: Nephelium lappaceum; assembly: GCA_021234005.1. Taxonomy (NCBI): domain Eukaryota; kingdom Viridiplantae; phylum Streptophyta; class Magnoliopsida; order Sapindales; family Sapindaceae; genus Nephelium; species Nephelium lappaceum. The sequence continues at coordinate 18,657,394 of CM038007.1, forward strand.
GAAATTTGATGATTGTATTTATTTATAAATATATTTTTTAAAATTTTTAAAAATTATTTGATAGTACATAGTTAATGTCGTGACCTTCGACTTAAGACTTGACAATATTCATTATAAAACAACAACTGGGATTTTTTCTTCCAAAAAGAGAACAGTTTTTTAGCTAACAAATATGGGAAAAAATGAATGCCACTACATATAGAGAGACGACAAAACAAGCTCCCCAAAAAAGAAACCCAATATCAAATACATAAAAACCTTATATGAATAAAGTCAACAGTAGAGAGAATAACCTTATATGAATAAAGGCAACAGTAGAGAGAATATACCTTTGATGCACGACAAAAGTGGTAGGTAGGTCTGAATCAGTGACGTGCGATTGAAGCTTTTTTTTTTATCTTTCTTTTTGGGATTCGAAGACAGACAACTTTCTGTTTTTTTTGGAATTGGAGACAAACTTGAATAAGTCTTGGTCATCCAACAAGCAAGAACCCACACATAAGATATTCGGGGAACCTTGTAGCTCAAGAGTGAAGACTACGCAAAGTACAGTAGCGGTCTTGATATCTTACATATTTAATTAAAAGTAGCGGTCTTGATATCTTACAGATATTCGGGGAACCTTGTAGCTCAAGAGTGAAGACTACGCAAAGTACAGTAGCGGTCTTTTTTTTTTTGAATTTGGAGACAAACTTGAATAAGTCTTGGTCATCCGACAAGCAAGAACCACACATAAGATATTCGGGGAACCTTGTAGCTCAAGAGTGAAGACTACGCAAAGTACAGTAGCGGTCTTCATATCTTACAGATTTAATTAAAAAAAACCTGAAATGGGCCCTTATATATATATATATGTATATATAACTTATTTTATCATATTTTATCATTTACGCGACAATAAATTTGGTCCACACGGTATACGGTAATATTGCAACAACAATAAAGTACTTCTCTGTTTTTCATTTTTTTTTTTTTCAATCCAACATCCAAGGATACATTAAAAAACAAAAATAAAAAAGGATAAAAGAACCATAAAAAAAATAAATAATCATAAAAATAAAAATACAATTTTTATCTCAAAAATAAATAAAATTTTGAAATTACACTTTTTTCACTTTAAATTGCTAATGAAATTTAAAATTTTTAACCAATAAAAAAAATAATTTAGACTGTATTTTTGTGTGGCTGATAATAATGTGAAAGAGAAAAGTAAGTTAGAATTGAAAATGATAGAGTAAATTTATATATAGATGAAATATATCAGTTTTGGGATACTTTTTATATTTTGAAATATTTTTCAATTTACATTAGAGAAATAAGAACAACCAATACTACTGGTATTAAGCGCTTAAATGTTACTAGATATCCTTGGTTCAAAACTTGGTGGTTACATGCCACCATTTGTTTAGTTTCAACAAAGGAGAAAAACGTTATCAAAGAAAATAGGTAGTGGGGTTTGAACTTAGGTACCTAGGTCCACAGCAAGTGTATATTTAGGGTTTGAACCACCAGGTTTGTTTTAAAGTTATGGTTAAATACTAAAACATTTGTTATATATTAATTTTACAAATTCATTATAGGACAAAAATTCATAAATTTATAAAATTTGGGGTCCCAAATTTTAGAGGTTTGGGTAGATCGTACCTTTGGCACGTGCTCAGAGCCGACCCTGGCAAAAAGAGTCAAGATCATGAAGTTGAAACTTATGTTCAAAAAAAAAAAAAAAGAAGAAGGAGTTGATCGTTTGGATTCATTTTTAAAATGTGTTTTGGAAAATCTAATGGGTTTGATAAGATTTTTTAAAAGTTAATTTTAAAAACAAAAATTGATATAAATATGTTTGATATTATTTTTGAAAACAAGTAAATAGTTGTTTGCATGGAAAAATAATAATTTATTTTAAAAACATGTTTTAGAAATGGTGAAAAACATAAAAAGTTGTTTTTCTTTTTTTAGTTATAATTTTCATCAAAATATTTTCCATTTTCAAATATATATATATATTTATGAACATTTTCAAAAATATATGTTACAAGACATACAACCAAATACTTTACTCTCATATGCATTTTTGAAAATAAAAAATTATTTTAAAAAATATATCCAAACACCACCTAAAGTATATTTGTGGAATCTTGTAACTGGAGAGTCAAGATCGCGCAAAAGGAGTTGAAACTTATGTCCCAAAAAGAAGGGAGTTGAATTTTCTGAAAAAAAAAAAAAAAGAGGGGAGTTGAAACTAAAACGACATAGTTTTACATAGATTCACGTGGTTCAATATCATGTTTCGAAAACGCTGTCGTTTACTAGGGCCAATCAGCCCAATGAAAACATGAATAGTTGACATTATCATGAAATATTTAGATAAATTTTCTGTAATCTAGATTTGGCTTGATCCCGTTATGTGTTGATATGATGCATGTGTAGTGGGATTGTGGTAGATAATATGTTTAAGTAAATAAGCCTACTGTCAATAGTTTATAAAGTATTATAACATACTTGAAAGCGTACTCTACTCTTTAAACATAACGTCACCGTAAAAACTTACAATAATAAGTGTGTTTCCTTCACCTTTAAGTGAGTAAATGAAACATCCTTTAAAGTTGGAAAAACTTAATAATACCGACTACATACATTATAACAAATAATAAAAAAGTATGATTCTCTATAAATGATAAGTCAAGTGTTCTGTAATAATATATACAGTCAATAATAATATGTGTAGTAAGCATTTATGGGTGTATTTTTTGAAATTATTCTGTCAGCTATTATTGAGTTTTTTCGGCTGTAATGTATGTTTCCGTTGTTTTTTTAAAGGTGGAGGGAACACATTAGAGCATACTTGCAATAGGTTATGAAAGTATTAGAGATTTTGCATGAAAATAAAAATCGGAACACAGCTTCAAAAATAAAAAATGAGTGATCAAGATAACAGAAAAAGATATTTTACATTAAACCAAACTTCTACAAAAGAGGCGAGACAATGAGCCAAGCGATTACCTAACTTAGGAATGGCTTGACACTGATACACGCCCACCACACAACATAACTCCATGATGTCAGCAATGATAAAACCGTTATCACCCCAATTGACAGAATCAGAGGACAAATCCAACACTGCATTAGCAGCGTCAGTGGCGTAATGTCATTGAAGACTGTATTTTTTCTGCTTGTTGTTAATATATACCTCTTTCCATTCAAAAAAAAAAAAAAAAAAAACACACACACTTGAAAGCAAACTGCATTCTATTAGGTTCACTTTACTTAAAAATAAAGTTGATTATGTAATGTGTACTTACATCATAGTGTAATAGTTTTACCATAAAAAGTTATGATTAATATAAAAAAAACTCGTTTAGGTTCTCCTATCTACTCATTTTGACAAGCATCACAGTAGTGCCTTTAAAGAGAACAGAAAGGACCCTTACCAAATTGCAAATCCATGATTCCACATCGACTAGCAACAAGCAAGGCCTATATTCCAAATGCTGATTGACATTATTTTCAGATATGAAATATAGCAATTCTTCCCCCGTTGTAAAGTAACATTATGAATAATAGAATGGTAAAAGATACTTGCTGTGAAGAAATCAGTTATCTCAGTTGATACACTTCCTCATTGTCAACAATAGAAACAAGAATCTCTAACTGAAATCCTTCTTTTACCATAAGTTTGTAATTGATAAATTTAGTGATATAACTGTAATTTTATTTGCCCTCTATGCTTGAACAATGCAATTTCTTAGAGGCAAAAGCCATACAATTTCTCTAGACTACTTTCCGATTTCTAATGACATGAATTTTGTAAAGAAATATCGATCCTCGATTGCCATACATTGTGATGCAACAAAAAATCTGACCGAACAAGGGATTCCTTATTTAATTCTCTTTTATGGCTTCAACCCTGAGAAAGTAACCATGGGTGGAATACAATAATGGAATATGATTTCAGCGAGTCCATACAAAAGAACTAACAAAGAAACATTTCACTCTTCAGAGAGTGAATTCTAATTCTGACTTACATTGTCTAATCTGAGCATGTTTTTGGGTCGCGGTGGATCTGGGCTGTTTTCACTTGTGACTGAATGATTATTATTTGCAAGTTTTCTCCGCTTCAGCTTTCTCAAGCAAAGCCTCTCCATCAAGTTGCATTTTCATTACCATCTCCGCGTCCTTATCAATTGGTCTAAAGTAGTCTTCAATGGCAGCCTCCTGCACGTAACACAACACATTTCATAACACAAAAGAATCAAATTCAGGATCCTGAAATTAGAAGCAAACGTAATAAAAGAGTGCACATTAAACATACAGCTTCTTCTACCCTTGTGTTCAAACTCCGCATTTCCTCCACCATATGCCGAACCTTAGCTAATAACTTGCTCAGGAATCTTTCTTAAGGCTACCTTCGTTTCTTGCGCCTACACGGAAAGTGTGAGAGGTCAAGCTCATGAAGACGAAAAACAAAACGAAACTTACTGGTACTCAAAAAAGTATAAAAAATGAGATACGTTATAAGTCACACTTGTAAATGTTGCAGATAACAAAAAACCGCAATACCACAACAATTGTATCAAGATTTGAACTCACAAAATGAAGCACCGCTCACAAGAATATTTATCACCAGCTACAGATGCAGAAATTGAGCTGATCAAGAAAGATGGAGTGACGACAGTGAATCTGAATTGCAGTACCACAAAGACACGATATTTTGACTAATTCAGAGTCAAAGTAGAACCGTTGAATTTGCCATGATGGTGATTTAACGGCCAGAGATAAGGAAATCCATCGATTGCCCATTACAAATGATAGGCCTTATTCAGCTCTAGCAGGAATTGGGAGAGAACAATTTCTCTTTCTGAATGCACCCCACAAAACTGCTTCACACGCCGCTATCAAATACTTTGAAACCCAATTTATTATTATTATTATTAGAACAAATTATAATTTAACTACCCAATTGAAATCCTTATTCAAACGAGCAATTGTTTCATGTTTATTACAATTCACCCTCCCACCGTTAATGGATCTATGTTAAAATTAACTGATTAAGAGATAAATTGTCTTTTGATTTTAGAGTTAATTATAAAAAATTCACTGTAGTTTACAAAAATATTTATTTTACTATTTATAATTTTATTTTTATATAAAATACCCTTGATGTTTATAAAAATACTCAAAATACCTCTTAGAGACGTGTGAAATAATAAAAATACTTCTGATAGTTACAAATTGATAATGAAATCATAGCGGGTAAAATGATCATTTTTTGTTAATTTTTTAACATCAAATAAGATTTTAGATAAAAATAAAATTATAGTAGTAAAATAGATATTTTTATAAACTACAACGAGTTTTTTTGGGATTATCTCTTTTATTTTATTTTTAATTTTTCTTTTAAAATAAATTTAAAAACTTTAAAATAAATTAAATATTTTTTTTATTTGATATTATTTTCATCACATCTCTCTACTTCTTCTTCTTCTTCTTCTTCCCCATCCACTTCTTCATCTTCTCTCTTCCCCATCGTCGACCTCCACTTCTTCTTCTTCGCCATTGCCAATCTATTCCTGTTCTTCTTCCCCATCTGCCACTTCATCTCTCAGATCTCTCTTCGCAGTCGTTTTCTTTTCCTTCATCCTCTCTCCACCGTCGCTTTCTTCTCTCTACTGGGAAACCTTCCCTTTCTTTTTGTTCTTTCTCCTCTCCTCTCATTTCTTCTGCCGCCACTTTCTTCTCCTTCATCATCTAGGTTCATTGTCGAACCCAAATGAACCTTCATCTGTGTTCATCGATGATTTTAAGGTTGAATTATTTTGTTTTGTTTTTTTTTTTTCCAATTTGAGGTTGATTTATTTTGTTTTGTGGGAGATTGATTATGTTGGTTTTGATTGGTAATGCTAGGTTTTGGATTGATGATATTGGGAGGTTGATTGATGATGGTTGATGATGTTTGAAACCATTTTTTGTACTAAAAACCCAAATGTGGGTCCAGGCAATTGGAAACCCAGCCTAAAAACCCGACAATTCTAGGTTCTAGTGAGAATAATGATTAGGAATTATGAGTTTTCAATGAGAATAAAGAGGGGAGAAAATGAAGAGAAGAGGATGTGGAATATGATTTGATGATTTTGAGCTGGAAGATGATTGAAGATGATTTGATGATTTTGAGGAGAGATGGAAGATGATTGAAGATGTTTTGATGATTATTATTTTGTTTTTTTTTTTTTAATTTTTTCTTTCTTATTTGATGAACTAGGTCAATTTCGACCACTAAAGGCATTTAACGATAAAGGCGTAAATTACAATAAAAATGAAAGTATTATTCCTTTTGTATATATTATCATAGCTAAATTGTAATTTGCTAATCTTGATGTGAAATTGGTTAAAGACGAATACTACAAGTGAGTCAAATTTTATTTATTTAAGCTTTTTAAACAAATTTTATAATTAAAAAAGCATTTCGTTGTATTATATAAACTTTATAAACGTCAAGTTACTATCAGTCAAATAATATTGTAATGTTATCCGCTCATTACAAATGCTTAAAATCTTCTGATCTACTATACCGATTTCTTGAGATCGTCAAGCAACTCAAGAGTTGAAATGAGATTAATCATATCATCCAACAACACTAAAGTTTTATAATCAGAAACACATCATTTATGTTTCTTTCAAGTTGAATATTCTACACAAGAAAACACAAAAATCAAAAAACACAAGTTGAAAGCCACTAGATCAATGTTTAACAATCTAAATGATGCCATCAAATATACAGGACAAGTAATGAAACAAAAGCTCAACTAAAACTATTTGTAACTGTAAAGCTTGGACTCCAAGTGCAGATTAGGTCTCCACCACTGGTGAACTCCATGAGCTTCCTTGAAATCACGGGAAGGCGTTAAATTAACCGTCAGATTTGCTGAAGGAATGAGGTGGATTGGTTCCGACTCCTTCCCCATTGCATTCATAAACAGACCTCCAAGCGAGTGCTGCGTCGCTAACCTTTCAATACCTCCTACTCCTATCTCCTCCATCTTTTTCCTATGTTCAAAGTATCCAATATATTCTGAGCAGAGGTGATCAGCTGGATTCACATATAGACAAGGGACCCATGCGGAGAGAGCGAGAAAGGGATCAGCAGACCGATTGCTATGATTGGTTTTCTTCATAGCAAGAGCAAGTCCAGCAGTGATCACGCTGCCTGCAATTCGGATCCCATGCTTCACTTTCTTATCTTTAATTCTCTCAATTGGGGCTGACAGGAACGGTGAATTAAAGAGGAAAGATTTCGAGAAAAACACCAGTCTTGGTCATAGTCTTCCCAATCATGATTCATCAAGCAAAATAAAGTTTTTGAGTGAGTGGAAATTGTCACTTGTCAAATTGTGCTGCCGCAGAAAAAGAAGCGTGAACTGCGGCAGCTTTTACGCTATCTAAACCGAGTGACGATGAGAGGGCGTATTATACGACGTCGTTTGGTTTATGGTATGTTGTTTCTGTGTTCGGGGTCCATGTTTCAGGGCCAATGATTTGGGTGTGAAAATTGGAGGGTTGTAATACAGTTGCCGGATATACTAAGTGGTGACTTCTGTATTTTTACTAGGACGACGTATTGGAGACCTTAAAATGGGTTCATGGCTCATGATTCAAGTGTCCATCGTCTTGAGATTCGACTTTTATTCTTTTTTGACTTTAACGAGGAGGGGCAGCAGTCTCTGGTCTGTGTAATAGACTAAGCACCTCACCTCACTCAATTGAATTGGATGAAGAAAGATTTGGCCATTTTGGAACTTGGAGGTCCCTTGTCTTTCCACAAATTCTGCATTAAAGGCACTTCGGTTAATGGGTCATTGATTATGGGGTTTGCTTGATTAATGTAAGAAATCGGTAATGAATGACATTTCAATTGTATGGCAATGATCATTGGTGGTATTGAGTAAGACTTTAATTGTGGAAGTTGAGATGATACATTAATGATGGTACGAGTTTTGAGTTATATTTTTATTTTCTCCTTGAGGAGATACCAGACAAAACCCTGAATAAAATTCAAGTATTATCAAGAATGATAATTGTGATCGATGAGGTACCATCATACTCACATAGAAGCTTTGTGGTTGGCTTTTGCCACAATTCCATTCATTTTCATAGTCAAAGAGTTGCTTTGGTTTTTCCCATCAACAGAGGAATCAAAGACTATGGTCATCTGCAAGTGTAGCTGTCATAAAATCGCCTAGACTCAAATAGGAAAGCTAGTGGTATTGATTTTCATTCGGGCCATTTGAGGCCCATTTGGCAGAGGGCTGATTAACTATCAAAAGCCCACAGACGAAACCGTATACATATTATCTGGGTTGATGTTGGTTATTGGAATTTCAGTAATTACATTGATACTCATGTACATTGTACATAATATCACTCATTACAAATGCTAAAAATCTTCTATCTACTATACCCATTTCTTGAGATCTCCAAGTAACTCAAGAGTTGAAATCAGATTAATCATATTATATCCAACAACACAAAAGTTTTATAATCAGAAACACATCGTTTATGTTTCTTTCAAGTTGAATATCATGCACAAGAAAACACAAAAATCAAAAACACAAGTTGAAAGCCAATAGATCCATGTTGCACATTTTAAATGGTTCCATGTAATATACCGGATAAGTAATGAAACAAAACTCACCTAAAACCATTGTAACTGTAAGGCGTGGATTCCAAGTGCTGATCAGGTCTCCACCACTGCTGAATTCCATGGGCTTGCTTGAAACATCTCCACCACTGGCGAATCCCATGAGGTTGCTCGCAACCGTGGGAAGTTGTTAAATTAACCGTCAGATTTGCCGAAGGAATGCGGTCGATTGGTTCCGACTCCTTCCCCATTACTTCATTAACAGAGATACAAGAGAGTGCTGGGTCGCTATCCTTTCAATATCTCCTAATCCTTTCTCCTCCATCCGTTTCCTATGTTTAAAGTATTCAATATATCCTGAGCAGATGTCATCATCTGGATTCACATATAGACAAGGGACCCATGAGGAGAGAGCGAGAAATGGAGCAGCAGACTGATTGTTATGATTCATAGCACGAGCAAGTGCAGCAGTGATCACGCTGCCTGTTATTCGGATCCCCTGCTTCACTTTCTTATCTTTAATTCTCTCAATCGGGGCTGACAGGTACGGAGGATTAAAGAGGAAAGATAGGAGAAAAACACCAGTCTCGGCCATAGTCTTCCCAGCAACCAATGCTATGGCCGCCCCAAGAGAATGGCCAGCTAACCAGACGTTGGAGCTACCTTCAGAATCAACCATCTTTCTGACAGCTTGTTTAGCAATCTCAAGGCGAGATGTCAGGTGGAGATCATTTAGAATTATGTGGAGATTCAACTTCATGTCCATTTTAAGAGAGCGGCGTTTAATTAGGGTGCCCCGGAAGGCAATCACATAACGCGGAATTCCATCTGTTGGCGGGTTACTGTTAGAGGCTGGTGGTGGTTTGAATTCATAAATGGCACCAAAGATGGAATAATCAACATCATCCTTAAGCGTACACAGCATCGTAAAACCGAAGGACTGCCACCAAGCAGGTGCAAGAGCTTCCGAACCTTTACGTTCCTTCAGGAGATCTCGCTCAGTAACGTAGACACCCTGAACCAAACAGGCTGCTACTGCCGTTGTATGATCAGCCTTCCCCCTGCACAAAAAGCAGATACTATTATTTCCTTCACCAGACCATAAACCATCTAAGGACGTTTTGTCAAAAGTTCCAAGTAAGTTGCACTACAAAAGTTTCCTTATCATATCAATATTATTTTCTTTATACATAAAAATTGCTTGATTATCTATACAACCCTAAGTCCAATACAGGATTACATTAGCTTGAAATACATACTACTCTTAAAAATAATTTACCAAGCTCCTGTCCGTAATATGTAAATACAAGTAAAAAGATCATTCTGTCATATTATTATATTATGAACTATTGACTTATCAATACTACATGAAATAAATGCATATAACGCAAAAGAATCACTGAGGAAACAATGGTGAAGATGACAAATAGAAATAATGTCTAATACTCTAAAGCAAAGAAATGATCAAATTACCACAAATTAGAATTTCTTCAAGAATCCTTATAATAATTAAACTATTGTTTATGTCCTCCAGGCTTCAACACATTTCAGAGAGAACACCTAAGTCAGATTGACTACAATCATATAACCAAGAAACAATCACTACAAGTTAAACTAATTTGATAATTGATTTATAATAGATATATCAGAACAGACTGTAGGCTGAATTGAGCCCTATCATATTTTCTATAGATCATACTCAGCACAGATTCCTACCAATCAACTGTTTTTGCAGTTAGATGTTTCGGCCCTGAACGGCTGAAATCATCTTTCTTAGAACCCTGGAAACCCATACGCTTCTCTTGTTCTTTCCTCTTGATATCCTAAAATGCCGATCTGCATGCACAACCAACATTGTAATCAGATGTCAACGGACAAAGACATCAATAAGAATACAGACCCTTAGAGGTTTCACCAGCAACAACATAGTCAAACAATTTGTATCCTCCGCATTTTTTCTATAAAACGACCGCAAACTGACAACAATGTGCTATTTGTCAACAACTCAGGACTTATTAGAGAAACCCATTTCGAGGGAATACACACAATGGCGTATACATGAGTAGCACAGAAGACATTTTACAACACTAATCCACAATAAGCCATCCAATCCAATGTATGGCATGTCTCACTAAAGTCAACGTCTTTAAATCCAAACGAATGTAGAAACATCAATTGAAGTATCTCTTACTAGATTCAGGTTAGGAATCAGAACAAAACTATTGCGCCAAATTGAGAGCTAAAAGCCTTATAAGAGTTGGCCACACAACCACCACCTTACAGCTCTAAAAAAAACCTCCCTATTTATGCAATAGCCTCCTGTCCAGAATTTCTAACCATTACAACAGTCAACACACCAGCCATGACCAAAAGAAAACAGCAACAAATTATATAAAATCTCTAGCGTTTATACACACCAAGCAACATCTAAAACAACAGTTATGTCCTCATTCAAACCCTGAGAATCTGAATGCAATATCAGCATTATCAACATCAAAATACATCTCCAAATATGGAACCTATCAACATAATTTTTTGATGATGTATATTCTTAAGAACTTATTTACATTGGTTTAAGAAATTTGATGATTGTATTTATTTATAAATATATTTTTTTGAATTTTTAAAAATTATTTGATAGTACATAGTTCATGTCTTGACCTTTGACTTAAGACTGGACAATATTCATTATAAAACAACAACTGGGATTTTTTCTTCCAAAAAGAGAACAGTTTTTTTAGCTAACAAATATGGGAAAAAATGAATGCCACTGCATATAGAGAGACGACATAACAAACCCCCCAAAAAAGAAACCCAATATCAAAAACATAAAAACCTTATATGAATCAAGGCAATAGTAGAGAGAATATACCTTTGATGCACGACAAAAGTGCTAGGTAGGTCTGAATCAGTGACGTGCGATTGAAGCCTTTTTTTTTTTATCTTTCTTTTTGGGATTTGAAGACAGACAACTGTCTGTTTTTTTGGGACTTGGAGACAAACTTGAAGAAGTCTTGGTCATCCGACAAGCAAGGACCACACATAAGATATCCGGGGAACCTTTTAGCTCGAGAGTGAAGTCTACGGAAAGTACAGTAGCGGTCTTTATATCTTACAGATTTAATTAAAAAAAAACTGAAATGGGACCTTATATATATATGTATATATAACTTATTTTATCATATTTTATCATACACGCGACAATAAATTTGGTCCACACAGTATACGGTAATACTGCAACAACAATAAAGTACTTCTCTGTTTTTCAATTTTTTTTTTTTAAATCCAACATCCAAGGATACATTAAAAAACAATAATAAAAAAGGATAAAAGAAGAACCATAAAAAAATAAATAATCATAAAAATAAATATATAATTTTTATGTCAAAAATAAATAAAATTTTGAAATTACACTTTTTTCACTTTAAATTGCTAATGAAATTTAAAATTTTTAAACAATAAAAAAATAATTTAGACTGTATTTTTGTGTGGTTGATGATAATGTGAAAGAGAAAAGTAAGTTAGGGTTGAAAATGATAGAGTAAATTTATATATAGATGAAATATATCAGCTTTAAGATACTTTTATATTTTGGAATATTTTTCGAATTACATTAGAGAAATAAGAACAACCAATACTACTGGTATTAAGCGCTTAAATGTTACTAGATATCCTTGGTTCAAAACTTGGTGGTTACATGCCACTATTTGTTTATTTTCAACAAAGGAGAAAAACGTTATTAAAGAAAATAGGCAGTGGGATTCGAACTTAGGTACCTAGGTCCACAGCAAGTGTATATTTAGGGTTTGAACCACCAGGTTTGTTTTAAAGTTATGGTTAAATCGTGAAACATTTGTTATATATTAATTTTACAAATTAATTATAGGGAAAAAATTCATAAATTTGTAAAATTTGGGGTCCCAAATTTTGGAGGTCCGGGTAGGTCGCACCTCCGGCACGTGCTCAGAGCCGGCCTTGGCAAAAAGAGTCAAGACCACAGAGTTGAAACTTATGTTCAAAAAAAAAAAGAAGGAGTTGATCGTTTGGATTCATTTTTAAAATGTGTTTTTGAAAATCTAATGGGTTTGATAAGAATTTTTAAAAGTTATTTTTAAAAACAAAAATTGATATAAATATGTTTGATATTATTTTTGAAAACAAGTAAATAGTTGTTTGCATGGAAAAATAATAATTTATTTTAAAAACATGTTTTAGAAATGGTAACAAACATAAAAAGTTGTTTTTCTTTTTTTAATTATAATTTTCATCAAAATATTTTCCATTTTCAAAAATATATATATTTTTTATGAACATTTTCAAAAATATATGTTACAAGACATACAACCAAATACTTTACTCTCATATGCATTTTTGAAAATAAAAAATTATTTTAAAAAATACATCCAAACACCACCTAAAATATATTTGTTATTTGTGGAATCTTGTAACTGGAGGGTTAAGATCGCGCAAAAGGAGTTGAAACTTACGTCCCAAAAAGAAGGGAGTTGAATTTTCTAAAAAAAAAAAAACATAGGGGAGTTGAAACTAAAGCAACATAGTTTAACATAGAGTCACGTGGTTCAACATCATGTTTCGAAAACGCTGTCGTTTACTGGGGCCAATCGGCCCAATGAAAACAAAGATGAATAGTTGACATTATCATGAAATATTTAGATAAATTTTCTGTAATCTAGATTTTGCTTGATCCCATTATGTGTTGATATGATGCATGTGTAGTGGGATTGTGGTAGAGAATATGTTTAAGTAAATGAGCCTACTGGCAATAGTTTATGAAGTATCATAACATACTTAAAAGCGCATTCTACTCTTTAAACTTGACGTCATCGTAAAAACTTACAACAATAAGTGTGTTTCCTTCACCTTTAAGTGAGTAAATGAGAACATACTTTATAGTTGGAAAAACTTAATAATACCGACTATATACATTATAAAAAATAATAAAAAAATAAGATTCTCTAAAGATGATAAGTCAAGTGTTCTGTAATAATATGTACAGTCAATAACAATATGTGTAGTAAGCATTTATACGTGCATTTTTGAAATTATTCTGTCAGCTATTATCGAGTGTTTACGGCTGTAATGTATGTTTCCGTTTGTCTTTTTAAAGGTGGAGGGAACACATTAGAGCATACTTGCAATAGGTTATGAAAGTATTAGAGATTTTGCATGAAATAAAAATCAGAACACAGCTTCAAAAATTAAAAATGAGTGATCAAGATAACAGAAAAAGATATTTTACATTAAACCAAACTTTTACAAAAGAGGAAACTTGAAAACACACTTGAAAGCAAACTGCATTCTATAAGGTTCACTTTACTTAAAAATCAAGTTGATTATGTAATGTGTACTTACATCATAATGTAATAGTTTTACCATAAAAAGTTATGATTAATATAAAAAAAACTCGTTTAGGTTCTCCTATCTACTCATTTTGACAAGCATCACAGTAATACCTTTAAAGAGAACAGAAAGGACCCTTATCAAATTGCAAATCCATGATTCCATATCCACTAGCAACAAGCAAGGCCTTATATTCCAAATGCTGATTGACATTATTTTCAGATATGAAATATAGCAATTCTTCCCCCGTTGTAAAGTAACATTATGAATAATAGAATGGTAAAAGATACTTGCTGCGAAGAAATCGATTATCTCAATTGATACACTTCCTCATTGTCAACATTAACAACAAGAATCTCTAACTGAAATCGCTCTTTTACCATAAGTTTGCAATTGATAAATTTAGTGATATAATTATAATTTTGTTTGCCCTCTATACTTGAACAATACAATTTCTTAGAGGCAAAAGCCATACAATTTCTCTAGACTACTTTCCGATTTCTAATGACATGAATTTTGTAAAGAAATATCGATCCTCGATTGCCAGACATTGTGATGCAACAAAAAATCTGACCGAACAAGGGATTCCTTATTTAATTCTCTTTTATGGCTTCAACCCTGAGAAAGTAACCATGGGTGGAATACAATAATGGAATATGATTTCAGCGAGTCCATACAAAAGAACAAACAAAGAAACATTTCACTCTTCAGAGAGTGAATTCTAATTCTGACTTACATTATCTAATCTGAGCATGTTTTTGGGTCGCGTTGGATCTGGGCTGTTTTCACTTGTGACTGATTGATTATTATTTGCAAGTTTTTTCTGCTTCAGCTTTCTCAAGCAAAGCCTCTCCATCAAGTTGCATTTCATGACCATCTCCGCGTCCTTATCAATTGGTCTAAAGTAGTCTTCAATGGCAGCCTCCTGCACGTAACACAACACATTTCATAACACAAAAGAATCAAATTCAGGATCCTGAAATTAGAAGCAAACGTAATAAAAGAGTGCACATTAAACATACAGCTTCTTCTACCCTTGTGTTCAAACTCCGCATTTCCTCCACCATATGCCGAACCTCAGCTAATAACTTGCTCAGGAATCTTTCTTAACGCTACCTTCCTTTCTTGCGCCTACACGGAAAGTGTGAGAGGTCAAGCTCATGAAGACGAAAAACAAAACGAAACTTACTGGTACTCAAAAAAGTATAAAAAATGAGATACGTTATAAGTCACACTTGTAAATGTTGCAGATAACAAAAAACCGCAATACCACAACAATTGTATCAAGATTTGAACTCACAAAATGAAGCACCGCTCACAAGAATATTTATCACCAGCTACAGATGCAGAAATTGAGCTGATCAAGAAAGATGGAGTGACGACAGTGAATCTGAATTGCAGTACCACAAAGACACGATATTTTGACTAATTCAGAGTCAAAGTAGAACCGTTGAATTTGCCATGATGGTGATTTAACGGCCAGAGATAAGGAAATCCATCGATTGCCCATTACAAATGATAGGCCTTCTTCAGCTCTAGCAGGAATTGAGAGAGAACAATTTGTCTTTCTGAATGCACCCCACAAACTGCTTTACACACCCCTATCAAATACTTTGAAACCCATTTTTTTTTATTATTATTAGAACAAATTATAATTTAACTACCCAGTTGAAATCCTTATTCAAGCGAGCAATTGTTTCATGTTTATTATGATTCACCCTCCCACCGTTAGTGGATCTATGTTAAAATTAACTGATTAAGAGATAAATTGTCTTTTGATTTTAGAGTTAATTCCAAAAAATTCACTATAGTTTACAAAAATATTTATTTTACTATTTATGATTTTATTTTTATATAAAATACCCCTGATGTTTATAAAAATACTCAAGATACCTCTTAGAGACGTATGAAATAATAAAAATACTTATGATAGTTACAAATTAATGATAATGATAAAATCATAAAGGGTAAAATGATCATTTTTTGTTAATTTTTGAACATCAAATAAGATTTAGATAAAAATAAATTATAGTGGTAAAATAGATATTTTTATAAACTATAACGAGTTTTTTTGGGATTATATCTTTTATTTTATTTTTAATTTTCTTTTAAAATAAATTTTAAAACTTTAAAATAAATTAAATATTTTTTAATTTGATATTATTTTCATCACATCTCTCTACTTCTTCTTCTTCTTCTTCCCCATCCACTTCTTCATCTTCTCTCTTCCCCATCGTCGACCTCCACTTCTTCTTCTTCGCCATCGCCGATCTATTCCTGTTCTTCTTCCCCATCTGTCGTTTCATCTCTCAGATCTCTCTCCGCAGTCGTTTTCTTTTCCTTCATCCTCTCTCCACCGTCACTTTCTTCTCTTTGCTGGGAAACCTTCCCTTTCTTTTCGTTCTTTCTCCTCTCCTCTCCTCTCATTTCTTCTGCCGCCGCTTTCTTCTCCTTCATCATCTGGGTTCATTGTCGAACCCAGATGAACCTTCATCTGTATTCATCGATGATTTTAAGGTTGAATTATTTGGTTTTTTTTTTTTTCAATTTGAGGTTGATTTATTTTGTTTTGAGGGAGATTGATTATGTTGGCTTTGATTGATGATGCTTGGTTTTGGATTGGTGATATTGGGAGGTTGATTGATGATGGTTGATGATGTTTGAAACCATTTTTTGTACTAAAAACCCAAATGTGGGTCCAGGCGATTGGAAACCCAGCCTGAAAACCCAACAATTCTAGGTTCTAGTGAGAATAATGATCAAGAATTATGGGTTTTCAGTGAGAATAAAGAGGGGAGAAGATGAAGAGAAGAGGATGTGGAATATGGGTTTTCAGTGAGAATAAGAGGGGAGAAGATGAAGAGAAGAGGATGTGGAATATGGGTTTTCAGTGAGAATAAAGAGGGGAGAAGATGAAGAGAAGAGGATGTGGAATATGATTTGATGATTTTGAGCTGGAAGATGATTGAAGATGATTTGATGATTTTGAGGAGAGATGGAAGATGATTGAAGATGTTTTGATGATTATTATTTTGTTTGTTTTTTTTTAATTTTTTCTTTCTTTTTTGATGACCTAGGTCAATTTCGACCACTAAAGGCATTTAACAATAAAGGCGTAAATTACAATAAAAACGAAAGTATTGTTCCTTTTGTATTATATTATCATAGCTAAATTGTAATTTGCTAATCTTGATGTGAAATGGGTTAAAGACAAATACTCCAGGTGAGTCAAATTTTATTTATTTAAGCTTTTTAAACAAATTTTATAATTAAAAAAGCATTTCGTTGTATTATATAAAACTTTATAAGCGTCAAGTTACTATCAATCAAATAATATTGTAATGTTATCCGCTCATTATAAATGCTTAAAATCTTCTGGTCTACTATACCAATTTCTTGAGATCGCCAGGCAACTCAAGAATTGAAATGAGATTAATCATATCATCCAACAACACTAAAGTTTTATAATCAGAAACACATCGTTTATGTTTCTTTCAAGTTGAATATTCTACACAAGAAAACACAAAAATCAAAAAACACGAGTTGAAAGCCACTAGATCAATGTTGCACAATCTCAATGTTTATTACAATTCACCCTCCCACCGTTGGTGGATCTATGTTAAAATTAAGTAATTAAGAGATAAATTGTCTTTTGATTTTAGAGTTAATTCTAAAAATTCACTGTAGTTTATAAAATTATTTATTTTACTATTTATGATTTTATTTTTATATAAATAACCCCTGATGTTTATAAAAATACTCAAAATACCCTTTAAAGACGTGTGAAATAATAAAATATTTCTGATAGTTACAAATTGATGATGAAATCATAAAGAGTAAATGATCATTTTTTGTTAATTTTTGAACATCAAATAAGATTTTAGATAAAAATAAAATTATAGTAGTAAAATAAATATTTTTATAAACTACAACAAAGTTTTTTTGGGATTATCTCTTTTATTTTATTTTTAATTTTTCTTTTAAAATAAATTTTAAAAACTTTAAAAAAAAATTAAATATTTTTTTAATTTGATATTATTTTCATCACATCTCTCTACTTCTTCTTCTTCCCCATCCACTTCTTCATCTTCTCTCTTCCCCATCGTCGACCTCCACTTCTTCTTCTTCGCCATCGCCGATCTATTCCTGTTCTTCTTCCCCATCTGCCGCTTCATCTCTCAGATCTCTCTCCGCAGTCGCTTTCTTTTCCTTCATCCTCTCTCCATCGTCACTTTCTTCTCTCTGCCAGGAAACCTTCCCTTTCTTTTCGTTCTTTCTCCTCTCCTCTCATTTCTTCTGTCGTCGCTTTCTTCTCCTTCATCATTTGGGTTCATTGTCGAACTCAGATGAACCTTCATTTGTTTTCATCGATGATCTTAAGTTGAAGTATTTGGTTTTTTTTTTTTTTTTTTTCAATTTGAGGTTGATTTATTTTGTTTTGTGGGAGATTGATTATGTTGGCTTTGATTGATGATATTGGGAGGTTGATTGATGATAGTTGATGATGTTTGAAACCATTTTTTGTACTGAAAACCCAAATGTGGGTCCAAGCAATTGGAAACCCAGCCTGAAAACCCGTCAATTCTAGGTTCTAGTAAGAATAATGATCAGGAATCATGGGTTTTCAATGAGAATAAAGAGGGGAGAAGATGAAGAGAAGAGGATGTGGAATATGATTTGATGATTTTGAGCTGGAAGATGATTGAAGATGATTTGATGATTTTGAGGAGAGATGAAAGATGATTGAAGATGTTTTGATGATTATTATTTTGTTTTTTTTTAATTTTTTCTTTCTTATTTGATGAACTAGGTCAATTTCGACCACTAAAGGCATTTAATGATAAAGGCGTAAATTACAATAAAAACGAAAGTATTGTTCCTTTTGTATTATATTATCATAGCTAAATTGTAATTTGCTAATCTTGATGTGAAATGGGTTAAAAACGAATACTCCAAGTGAGTCAAATTTTATTTATTTAAGCTTTTTAAACAAATTTTATAATTAAAAAACCGTTTCGTTGTATTATATAAAACTTCATAAGTGCCAAGTTACTATCAGTCTAATAATATTGTAATGTTATCCGCTCATTACAAAAGCTTAAAATCTTCTGATCTACCATACCGATTTCTTGAGATCGCCAAGCAACTCAAGAGTTGAAATGAGATTGATCATATCATCCAACAATAACACTAAAGTTTTATAATCAGAAACACATCGTTTATGTTTCTTTCAAGTTGAATATTCTACACAAGAAAAAACAAAAATCAAAAAACACAAGTTGAAAGCCACTAGATCAATGTTGCACAATCTAAATGATGCCATCAAATATACAGGACAAGTAATGAAACAAAAACTCAACTGAAACTATTTGTAACTGTAAAGCTTGGACTCCAAGTGCAGATTAGGTCTCCACCACTGGTGAACTCCATGAGCTTCCTTGAAATCACGGGAAGGCGTTAAATTAACCGTCAGATTTGCTGAAGGAATGAGGTGGATTGGTTCCGACTCCTTCCCCATTGCATTCATAAACAGACCTCCAAGCGAGTGCTGGGTCGCTAACCTTTCAATACCTCCTACTCCTATCTCCTCCATCTTTTTCCTATGTTCAAAGTATCCAATACATTCTGAGCAGAGGTGATCAGCTGGATTCACATATACACAAGGGACCCATGCGGAGAGAGCGAGAAAGGGATCAGCAGACCGATTGCTATGATTGGTTTTCTTCATAGCAAGAGCAAGTCCAGCAGTGACCACGCTGCCTGCAATTCGGATCCCATGCTTCACTTTCTTATCTTTATTTCTCTCAATTGGGGCTGACAGGAACGGTGAATTAAAGAGGAAAGATTCGAGAAAAACACCAGTCTTGGTCATAGTCTTCCCAATCATGATTCATCAAGCAAAATAAAGTTTTTGAGTGAGTGGAAATTGTCACTTGTCAAATTGTGCTGCCGCAGAAAAAGAAGCGTGGACTGCGGCAGCTTTTACGCTATCTAAACTGAGTGACGATGAGAGGGCGTATTATACGACGTCGTTTGGTTTATGGTATGTTGTTTTTGTGTTCGGGGTCCATGTTTCAGGGCCAATGATTTGGGTGTGAAAATTGGAGGGTTGTAATCCAGTTGCCGGATATACTGAGTGGTGACTTCTGTATTTTTACTAGGACCACGTATTGGAGACTTTAAAATGGGGTCATGGCTCATGATTCAAGTGTCCATCGTCTTGAGATTCGGCTTTTATTCTTTTTTTACTTTAACGAGGAGGGGCAGCAGTCTCTGGTCTGTGTAATAGACTAACCACCTCACCTCACTCAATTGAATTGGATGAAGAAAGATTTGGCCATTTTGGAACTTGGAGGTCCCTTGTCTTTCCACAAATTCTGCATTGAAGGCACTTTGGTTAATGGGTCATTGATTATGGGGTTTGCTTGATTAATGTAAGAAATCGGTAATGAATGACATTTCAATTGTATGGCAATGAACATTGGTGGTAATTAATGACCGTAATATTAAGTAAAGACTTTAATTATGGAAGTTGAGGTGGTTTGAGTTATTTTTTTATTTTCTCCTTGAGGAGATGCTAGACAAAGCCCTGAATAAAATTCAAGTATCATCAAGAATGATGATAGTGATCGATGAGGTACCATCGTACTCACATAGAAGCTTTGTGGTTGGTTTTTGCCACAATTCCATTCATTTTCATCGTCAAAGAGTTGCTTTGGTTTTTCCCATCAACAGAGGAATCGAAGACTTTGGTCATCTACAAGTGTAGCTGTCATAAAATCGCCTAGACTCAAATAGGAAAGCTAGTGGTATTGATTTTCATTAGGGCCATTCGAGGCCCATTTGGCAGAGTCTGATTAAATATCAAAAGTCCATTTCAGCCCACAGACGAAACCGTATACATATTATCTGGATTGATGCTGGTTATTGGAATTTCAGTAATTACATTGATACTCATGTACATTGTACATAATATCACTCATTACAAATGCTAAAAATCTTCTATCTACTATACCCATTTCTTGAGATCTCCAAGTAACTCAAGAGTTGAAATCAGATTAATCATATTATATCCAACAACACAAAAGTTTTATAATCAGAAACACATAGTTTATGTTTCTTTCAAGTTGAATATCCTGCACAAGAAAACACAAAAATCAAAAAACACAAGTTGAAAGCCAATAGATCCATGTTGCACATTTTAAATGGTGCCATGTAATATACCGGATAAGTAATGAAACAAAACTCACCTAAAACCATTGTAACTGTAACGCTTGGATTCCAAGTGCTGATCAGGTCTCCACCACTGCTCAATTCCATGGGCTTGCTTGAAACGTCTCCACCACTGGAGAATCCCATGAGGTTGCTCGCAACCATGGGAAGTTGGTGAATTAACCGTCAGATTTGCGGAAGGAATGAGGTCAATTGGTTCCGACTTCTTCCCCATGGCGTTCATTAACAGAGACAAAACAGAGTACTGGGTCGCTATCCTTTCAATACCTCCTAATCCTTTCTCCTCCATCCATTCTCTATGTTTAAAGTATTCAATATATCCTGAGCAGATGTAATCAGCTTGATTCACGTATAGACAAGGGCCCCATGGGGAGAGAGCGAGAAATGGATCAGCAGACTGATTGTTATGATTCGTAGCAAAAGCAAGTATAGCAGTGAACACACTGCCTGCTATTTGGATCCCATGCTTCACTTTCTTATCTTGAATTCTCTCAATCGGGGCTGACAGGTACGGAGGATTAAAGAGGAAAGATAGGAGAAAAACACCAGTCTCGGCCATAGTCTTCCCAGCAACCAATGCTATGGCCGCCCCAAGAGAATGGCCAGCTAACCAGACGTTGGAGCTACCTTCAGAATCAACCATCTTTCTGACAGCTTGTTTAGCAATCTCAAGGCGAGATGTCAGGTGGAGATCATTTAGAATTATGTGGAGATTCAACTTCATGTCCATTTTAAGAGAGCGGCGTTTAATTAGGGTGCCCCGGAAGGCAATCACATAACGCGGAATTCTAGCTGTTGGCAGGTTATTGTTAGAGGCTCGTGGTGGCTCGAATTCGTAAATGGCACCAAAGATATCACCACCATGCGTAAGCGTATCCCGCATCTTAAAATCAAAGGACTCCCACCAAGCAGGTGCAATTGGAACCTTCACGATTCTTCTGGCGATCTCGCTCCATAAAGTAGACACCCTGAACCAAACAGGCTACTACTGACCTTGTATGATCATCATTCGTCCTGCACAAAAAGCAGATATTATTATTTCCTTCACCAGACCATAAACTATTCCAACTAACTTGCACTACAAAAGTTTCCTTATCATATCAATATTATTTTCTTTATACATAAAAAATTGCTTGATTATTCACACAACCCTAAGTCCAATACAGGATAACATTAGCTTTAAATACATACTACTCTTAAAAATAATTTACCAAGCTCCTGTTCGTAATATGTAAATACAAGTAAAAAGATCATTCTGTCATATTATTATATTATGAACTATTGACTTATCAATACTACATGAAATAAATGCATATAACGCAAAAGAATCACTGAGGAAACAATGGTGAAGATGACAAATAGAAATAATGTCTATAATACTCTAAAGCAAAGAAATGATCAAATTACCACAAATTAGAATTTCTTCAAGAATCCTTATAATAATTAAACTATTGTTTATGTCCTCCAGGCTTCAACACATTTCAGAGAGAACACCTAAGTCATATTGACTACAAGCATATAACCAAAAAACAATCACTCCAAAGTTAAAATAATTTGATAATTGATTTATAATAGAGATATCAGAGCAGACTGTAGGCTGAATTGAGCCCTATCATATTTTCTATAGATCATACTCAGCACAGATTCCTACCAATCAACTGTTTTTGCAGTCAGATGTTTCGGCCCTGAACGGCTGAAATCATCTTTCTTAGAACCCAGGAAACCCATACGCTCCTCCTGTTCCTTCCTCTTGATATCCTAAAATGCCGATCTGCATGCACAACCAACATTGTAATCAGATGTCAACGGACAAAGACATCAATAAGAATACAGACCCTTAGAGGTTTCACCAACAACAACATAGTCAAACAATTTATATCCTCCACATTTTTCAGTAAAACAACCGCAAACTGACAACAATCTGCTATTTGTCAAAAACTCAGGACTTATTAGAGAAACCCATCTCGAGGGAATACACGCAATGGCGTATACATCAGCAGCACATAAGACATTTTACAACACTAATCCACAATAAGCCATCCAATCCAATGTATGGCATGTCTCACTAAAGTCAACGTCTTTAACTGGAAACGAATGTAGAAACATCAATTGAAGCATCTCTTACTAAATTCAGGTCAGGAATCAAAACAAAACTATTGCGCCAAATTGAGAGATAAAAGCCTTATAAGAGTTGGCCACACAACCACCAACTTACAGCTCTTAAAAAACCTCCCTTTTAATGCAGTAGCCTCCTGTCCAGAATTTCTAACCATTACAACATTCAACACACCAGCCATGACCAAAAGGAAACAGCAACAAATGAGATAAAATCTCTAGTGTTTATACACACCAAGCAACATCTAAAACAACAGTTATGTCCTCATTCAAACCCTGAGAATCTGAATGCAATATCAGCATTATCAACATCAAAATACATCTCCAAATATGGAACCCATCAACATAATCTTTTGATGATGTATATTCTTAAGAACTCATTTATATTGGTTTAAGAAATTTGATGATTGTATTTATTTATAAATACATTTTCTTGAATTTTCAAAAATCATTTGATAATATGTTAGTTCATGTCTCGACCTTCCATCTAGGACTTCACAATATCCATTATAAAAACAATAACTGGGATTATTTCTTCCAAAAAAAGAACAGTTTTTTTAGCTAACAAATATGGGAAAAAATGAATGCGACTACATATAGAGAGACAACATAACAAACCACCCAAAAAAGAAACCCAATATCAAAAACATAAAAATCTTATATAAATAAAGGTAATAGTAGAGAGAATATACCTTTGATGGATGACAACAGTGTTAAGTAGATCTGAACCAGTGATGTGCGACTGACGCTTTTTTTTTTTTTTTTTTTTGAAAGGGACTGAAGCTTTCTGAACCAGTGATGTGCGATTGAAGCTTTTTTTTTTTTTTTTTGAAAGGGATTGAAGCTTTTTTTTATCTCTCCTTTTGGGACCCGGAGACAAACAACTTTCTTGTGTTATTTTGGACTGGGAAACAAGCTTTAATAAGATCCGCCAGGAAAGAACCAAACATAAGATACTCGGGAATCTTGTACCTCAGGCGTGAAGACCACGCAAAGAGCAGTGATATTTTAGAGATTTGTTTAAAAATACTAAAATGGGCCTCCCATATATATAAAAAACTTATTTTATCATAATTTATCATAAACGTGACAATAAATCTAGTCCATACAGTACTTGATAACATTATAACAACAGCAAAGTGTTCTCCTATTTTTTATTATTTTTTTAATCCAACATCCAACAATACATTAGAAAACAATAATAAAAAGAGATAAAAGAAAAACCATAAAACAATTAATAATCATGAAAAGACATAATTTAATAATAACGAATATAAAAATATAACTTTTACTTAAAAAATAAACAAATTTTTGGAAATTCACTTTATTCACTTTAAATTATTAATAAAATTTAAAATTTTTAACCAATAAAAAAATAATTTAGAGTGTATTTTTGTGTAGCTACCGATAATGCAAAAGAGGAAAGTAAGTTAGAGTTAAAAATAATAAAGTAAGTTTATATATAAATGAAATATATCAGCTTTGAACCTTATATATATATATATAAACTTATTATTATATATATATATAAATGGGCCTTCTATATATATATATATATAAACTTATTATTATATATATATATAAATGGGCCTTCTATATATATATATATATAAAAACCTTATTTTATCAAAATTTATCACAAACGTGACAATAAATCTGGTCCACACAGCACTTAATAACACTATAACAACAACAAAGTATTCCCCTATTTTTCATTTTTTTCAATCCAACATCCAATAATATATTAGAAAACAATAATAAAAAAAAGATAAAAGAAGAATGATAAAAAAATAGATAATTATGAAAAGACAAAACTTAATAATAGCAAATAAAAAAATATAACTTTTACTTTAAATGTGAAATGAGTTAAAGACGTATACTCGAGGTGAGTCAAATTTTATTTATTTAAGCTTTTTAAACAAATTTTATAATTAAAAAAGCATTTCGTTGTATTATATAAAACTTTATAAGCGTCAAGTTACTATCAGTCAAATAATATTGTAATGTTATCCGCTCATTACAAATGCTTAAAATCTTCTGATCTACCATACCGATTTCTTGAGATCGCCAAGCAACTCAAGAGTTGAAATGAGATTAATCATATCATCCAACAACACTAAAGTTTTATAATCAGGAACACATCGTTTATGTTTCTTTCAAGTTGAATATTCTACACAAGAAAACACAAAAATCAAAAAACACAAGTTGAAAGCCACTAGATCAATGTTGCACAATCTAAATGATGCCATCAAATATACAGGACAAGTAATGAAACCAAAACTCAACTAAAACTATTTGTAACTGTAAAGCTTGGACTCCAAGTGCAGATTAGGTCTCCACCACTGGTGAACTCCATGAGCTTCCTTGAAATCACGGGAAGGCGTTAAATTAACCGTCAGATTTGCTGAAGGAATGAGGTGGATTGGTTCCGACTCCTTCCCCATTGCATTCATAAACAGACCTCCAAGCGAGTGCTGCGTCGCTAACCTTTCAATACCTCCTACTCCTATCTCCTCCATCTTTTTCCTATGTTCAAAGTATCCAATATATTCTGAGCAGAGGTGATCAGCTGGATTCACATATAGACAAGGGACCCATGCGGAGAGAGCGAGAAAGGGATCAGCAGACCGATTGCTATGATTGGTTTTCTTCATAGCAAGAGCAAGTCCAGCAGTGATCACGCTGCCTGCAATTCGGATCCCATGCTTCACTTTCTTATCTTTAATTCTCTCAATTGGGGCTGACAGGAACGGTGAATTAAAGAGGAAAGATTCGAGAAAAACACCAGTCTTGGCCATAGTCTTCCCAGCAAGCAATGCCATGGCTGACCCAAGAGAATGGCCAGCTAACCAGACGTTGGAACTACCTACAGAAGCAACCATGTTTCTGACAGCTTGTATAGCAATCTCAAAGCGAGATGTCAGGTGGAGACCATTTCGAATTATGTGGACATCCAACTCAAGGTCCCTTGTAAGAGAGTCTGGTTTGGTTATCGTGCCCCGGAAGGCAATCACGTAACGCGGAATTCCATCTGTTGCCAGGCTACTGTTAGAGGCTGGTGGTGGTTTGAATTCATAAATGGCACCAAAGATGGAAAAATCAGCATCATCCTTAAGCGGACGCAGCATCTTAAAATGGAAGAACTCCCACCAAGGAGGTGCAAGAGCTTGGGAACCTTCACGTTTCTCCTGGCGATCTCGCTCAATAATGTAGACACCCTGAACCAAACTGGCTGCTACTGACCTTCTATGATGAGCATTCGTCCTGCACAAAAAAAACAGATACTATTATTTCCTTCACCACACCATAAACCATCTAAGGACATTTCGACAAAAGTTCCAACCAACTTGCAATACAAAAGCTTCCTCATCATATTAATATTATTTTCTTTATACATAAAAATTGCATGATTATCTATACAACCCTAAGTCCAATACAGGATAACATTAGCTTGTTGAAATACATAGTACTCCTATAAAAATTTACCAAGCTTTAGTAATATGTTAATACACGTAAAAAGATCATTCTGCCACTATTATATTATGAAATATTGACTTATTAGTACTACATGGAACAAATGCATATAACATAAAAGAATCAACGAGGAACCAATGGTGAAGATGACAAATAGAAATAATGTCTATAATACTCTAAAACAAATTTTCTCAATGCTCTAAAGCAAAGAAATGATCAAATTACCACAAATTAGAATTTCTTCAAGAATTTTTATAATAATTAGACTATAGTGTACACGTCCTTCAGGCTTCAACACATTTCAGAGAGAACACCCTAGTCAGATTGACTACATGCATATAACCAAAAAACAATCACTACAAAGTTAAACTAATTTGATAATTGATTTATAATAGATGTATCAGAGCAGACTGTACACTGATTTGAGTGCTGTCATATTTTCTATGGATCATACTCAGCACAGATTCTTACCAATCGACTGCAGTTAGGTGTAACGGCCCTGAAAGGCTGAAATCTTCTCTCTCAGAAGCCATTACATCATATGCTCCTCTAATGCTTTCCTTTTGATATCCTAAAAAGCAGATCTGCACGCACAACGAACATTGGTATCAGATGTCAACAGACAAAGACATTAATAAGAATACAGACGCTTAGAGGTTTCACCGGCAACAACATAGTCAAACAATTTATATCCTCCACATTTTTTCTGTAAAACGACCACAAACTGACTACAATGCGCTATTTGTCAAAAACTCGGGACTTATTAGAGAAACCCATCTCGAGGGAATACAAACAATGACGTATACATCAGCAGCACAAGACATATTACAAAACTAATCTACAATAAGCCATCCAATCCAATGTATGGCATGTCTCACAAAAGTCAACATCTTTAACTCGAAATGAATGTAGAAACATCAATTGAAGTATCTCTTACTAAATTCAGGTTAGAAATCAAAATAAAACTATTGCGCCAAATTGAGAGATAAAAGCCTTGCAAGAGTTGGCCACACAATCACCTTACAGCTCTAAAATAAAGCTCCCTTTTTATGCAATAGCCTCCTGTCCAGAATTTCTAACCATTACAACATTCAACACACCAGACATGACCAAAAGAAAACAACAACAAATTAGATAAAATCTCTAGTGTTTTATACATTACCAAGCAACATCTAGAACAACGGTTATGTCCTCATTCAAACCCTAAGAATTTGAATGCAATATCAGCATTATCAACATCAAAATACATCTCCAAAAATGGAACCCCATCAACATAATCTTTTGATGAAGCATATCACAGGTTCAAACAAGAAGCTTGGATCATCAATCAAGATCTGTCATACCCATTATAAAACAACTAACTGGGATTATTTCTTCCAAAAAAAAGAACAGTTTTTTAGCTAAAAAATATGTGAGAAAAAAGGGTGCCACTACAGATAGAACCCCAAAAACAAAAAAAAGAACCCCATCATCAAAAACATAAAAAGTCTGATATGAATCAATGTGATTGTAGAGAGAATGTACCTTTGATGGATGACAACAGTGTCACGTAGATCTGAATCAGGCATGTGCGATTGAGTGTTTTTTTTTTTATAATTTACTGGGACTCGGAGACAAACAACGTTAAGACGTCTTTGTCATCCGACAAGCAAGAAAACTCAGGACAGCACAGAAGGAGTTGAAACTAAACGACATAGTTTTGCTTGAGTCACGGGGTTCAACATCGTGTTTTGAAAATACTGTCGTTTAGTGGGGTCAATAAGCCCCAAGAAAACATGAATAGTTGACATTATCATGAACTATATAGATAAATTTTATGTAATATAGATTTTGCTTGATCCCATTATGTGTTGATTTGATGCATATGTGTAGTGGGATTGTGGTAGAGAAAATTTTTTTGAGTAAACGAGCATACTTGCAATAGGTTATAAAGATTAGAACACACTTGAAACCATACTGCATTTTCTAATTGTAATTTCACTCTAAAAACTTACAATACTAAATACGTTTCCTTCATCTTTAAATAGGCAAATAAAAGCATACTTTATAGTTGGAAAAACTCAATAATAGCTAACTGAATAATTTCAAAAAACACATCCATTATTACTAACTACACACATTATTATTGACTACACACACTGTTATAAATAGTAAAAAATTAAGATTTTTTAGAGATAATAAAACACATGTTCTATAATATGTAGAGTTAGTAATAATGTGTGTAGTCAGCAAATTTACTTATAGCTTATGCTAGTTTGTATACTTCTTTTTTATTTGTGGTAGGAATTTACGTTCTGTTCTTTTGTATTTATAATAGAAATTTAAGTTGAATTATATATTTGTAAGTATGCATAAATATTATAAGAATAGGAAGAATTTCAATTATACACTTGATAAAAATTGAAAAACAAAGTTTGTTGTTAATTGAAAACTTTCCTACCGAGGGAATATACCTAAAAATCACACCGACATTTTGTTCAGTCAGCAGGCAGTATTCATGAGTTGTCTTTAAAAATCATTAATGTATATATGTTATACATATCATTCAATAATTTACCTTTTCCTTTTTTGTAAATTATTAATTTGTTAGTGTACTCTCATGGTATACTAACTGAAACAACTCATACTAGTAAATTCTAAATTTATGTAATTAAGAGCCAAAATCAGATTTGTAAGACTAGCAACAAACTTACATTCAAAAAAGCCAATCAAGAATCTGATAATCAAATATTGTCCCATCAACACTCTGTTTTGCAAAAATCGAAAAAGAAAAAAACAAAAACAAAAACAGTCTGTTTTGCAAGTTGTAACGCAGATAATGCTTTGCTTATGATCCAAGTGACATGACTTAGAGAATATAGCCAGATTTTATGCTATTCTTTGAATTTAATGCAAGTAATTACGACAACATGCATGTTTAAAGATGTGCACTATTGAAAAGTTTCTGTCTAGACATCATTTATACTGGAATTTTAAATCCAAATTACCGGCACGTAAACGGGCAAAGTTCAAGCTGAGAAAGAGGCATGAAAAGCTGAAGAAATTCGTATATTATAGTGAACATATATATATAGCATGTCAAAACAACAAATAATATCACCCAAATCAAGGATGAGCAAATCACATCTCTCTGGCTACCCGTAATTACCACAAAAAAAAATAGCGAAAAAATACTCGGTCCGATTTCCTCCTCCCCGGTATGACTAGTCATAAATGAAAGAATGACAGCGTCATCAAGCCAAAATATGTGAAAAAGCTAAAGAAAGACCGTTTAAGTCAAGTAATGCGATTCTACTTTGACCAAGCAACTGCATCCTCCCCGTATGACTAGTCATAAATGAAAGAATGACACTGTCATCAAGCCAAAATATGTGAAGAAGCTAAAGAAAGACCGTTTTAAGTCAAGTGATGCGATTCTACTTTGACCAAGCAACTGCATCGATTTCTGCTTGTGCGGCTTTGTACAATTCCAGCCTCTTTCCAAGGGCAGTACGTCGCTCCATGACTGCCGGATCTTCATTTAGTAATGAAGACAATCGTTTTTGCTGCAAGAATTTTTTCGGAAATTTCAATGTTAATCATCTGTTTTGAATGAAGAATTTTATGATTTACCAATATCACATGTGAAACAGCTACAGGAAAGGGGGAATCATTCTAACCTCCATTGCACCCAACTCAGTGAAGAAATGGTCGAGCAAGCTTCTTTTGGCCTCACGTACTTGACAATAAACAACGGACTTGGGAATGGAGTTTCGTAGACTTGCACAGACCATATTGACATATGACAGAACTGTGGTTCCTGTTCATTTTCAGTGCAAAAAGCATGCCTGATAATCAGTAATGGGTTATGTATATCCTTAAATGATGTAAAACCATTTGTTAGATAATCTATGCCTAGAGAGATAGTATCTTAAGGACAGTATTAGTCTCACCAATTCGCCTCAGATAGACATCATTATATCGATCAAAAATTGAATGTGTTGGATTGCCACCCTTCTCAACATCCTGAGGTAATTTTCGGAAGAAATCAACTGTCAGATAACTGCTCTCCATGTCAACAAGCTGAAGTGTTGCTTTTCTGCTTGCTTCTCTCATTCTGTCGAGTGATTCAATGGCAGCATTTCCAACCTCAACTCTAAGAGCAGGATACTGTCGCAACTCCTGAGAATCAAGCAAATCATTGTTTTTCTTAAAAGCTTGAAGACTTGTGAACCTAAAAAGCAACAAAAAAGAAAATAGACAGCATCTGAAGTCTTCTATACATCTGAAAAGTGATTACAGGTTTGTAAAAAATTTCTTCATATGCATGCATGCCAATGCTCCAACATAAAAACATTATTAAAAAATTTTACACTACTTATACACATCAAACATTACTACCTACCCTGTCCAAAAAAAAAAAAACAGATTACTACCTATTGAAAATGATCTTTGAGTTAAAGGACCACTCGAAATCTATAAACAACAAACATATTAGCAGTAAATATGGCATGGACAGGAACATACTACAGTCTCATTGATAGCCTTGTGAACCAGATCCTTCAACAGCGCATGAACCTGGAATTAAAATGAAAAGAAGTTAACCCACATGAAATACAAGCAGTGTCATAATTTTCAAAAGGAAAAACAAACATAATTTAATTCAGAAAATATACTAGACCATAGTTGGGGGTGACGCCAGCAATTTTATAAAACCTTTCTTAAATGGATTACATTGACTAGCCAATTAAAGAATAACATTCGAGCAAACAGAAAATATAAATGCACATAACTGTGTGCTTTAGTTCAGAGAAAAATGGAAAGGCAGTGGCTGGAGTTGGTCTCACGCTCAATTACTCAAAAGAAAAATTAAAGAAATAATACTTGTTGTATAAGGAGGATAAGGTGGACCACAAGATACAAATGCAATCTCCATGCATGCAAAATGAAGGTTAAATATGATATTTTTCCTAAATTTTCATGCATACCGCATCAACAGCTGCCTCAGCAGGACCTCTGATAGTTACTAAGGAAGATTCAATCAAACGACGGTATCCTTGTTCAGGAGCTATTAAATGAGGTTGATATCCATCAGCTTCAGTGATGAGCTTCCGAATATTTTCCATTGAAAGTTGTTTATCAAATTGCAACCTTTTCAGAGCAGCAGGAAGCTGGTTATCAAACACATTGTAAATCTTGTCACCACCAGGACGCCTGTGAAAAATATTAAAATATTAATAATAAGATATATCGGCAATAGTTAAATGACAAATTATAGCAAGGATATATGGTGCCAAGCAGGCAGAATTGATCAATGAAAAAGGTCACGATGCATACACTCCATCAAGATGCTCCTTGTATATTTGATCAAAAAGACGACAGATCTCCATTATGGAGTACAACTTTCCCTGGATGTCACAAGCAGCAATCATTAGCGATGCCAGCAGAATTTGAAAATGAAGAAAACATTAAAACATGGAGGCACAAGCTCATGTAATGAGAAAACTGTACAATTTGTTCAGACTTACTCCTGCATCAGCAGCAATAGGCTTTCCAAGGCGACTCAATTCAGATTCTAGCTCCGCAATTGTTTTGTTTATGAGGGACTGGATGCCTGGGATTCTGGATTTGATTACAGTTTCCAAATGCTGAGATATAATCATTGTTTTTGAGTTACTATAACAGATGCAGCTTGTGTAGCAAAACAACAATCATTTCAATTTTGTCCAGACAGATATAAAATTAAGAGCACAGAATGTTTATTTGCCTACCTTTGAAAGCATCTTTGCCAGATGCTCAGAGCCCATTCTGTGTGCGAGGTGCTTGTATTCTGGGGTATTAGCAAAATAATCGCGCTCTCTACGCCGAGCAGCAATCATGTCAACATTCTTGTTGATATCTGCTTGTGAGCGGTTCACGACACCAACCCAAGGAAATTTTAGCCGATATGATTTTCCTTCCAATATCTACACAAACCAAAATGTAAACTCAGGATGTATTCTAAGTATACGATACCGTGAAGGCATTAGAAAATGTATGTCAAGATCATCTTGAATATACAAGTGCATCCAAGCTAATGTAAAAGCAGCTTATAAAATTGTAATACCAATGAAACAACAATAGTTGTCATGTTTTGTTCTTTATCAAACACACCAAACAAAACTTCAGAGAGAAACATACAGAGAAAACTTGCCATTAGATATAAGAACTTTTTTTGAGGAAAAAAAAGATACAATAAGACTGCAACCAATTGCACCATAAAATACCATAAAAACAAGAAAGTTATCCAACTTACATCAACTGCATCAGTTCCCTTATCCATAAGATCAATCTTTGTCAAGACCCCTAATGTCCTCTCCCCTGAAAAATTAATAATGATGAATTATGTACTAGATGTTAAAAAGTAAGACATGCTAAATAACAAGAAACGTAAAGAACTTTAAATCTTATACTGAAGGGCTGGTGAGATCAGATCTCAACAACATTTTGAAAATTTTGAGCATTCATAGGATCATTTCTAGACAAGACATGACCAAATGCAGAAAACTGTAAGCATGACATATAAAGCAAAATTATAGGCATATAGCTTCTCAAAGCGAAATATTGCAGGTGGTTACCTGTAGGATCTACCTCACGAGAGATTTTGATTGCATCAGAGGTAGCTAGATCTTGATTTGCAGGTGAAATTGCAAGAATTATACAGTTTGGCTGGGTAAGATGTTCAGAAAACAATTTTAGCCTTCATCCTAGCATAAACCAGAGCACAAGTAAATTGCTATAAAAGAAGCAATTTACCACAACAAAGACAAGTTTATTCAAAAGAAAAACTTTTTAACACAGAATATAGGAAGCATAGCTGAAAAATATGAGCTATTGTTAACGTGAATAACATATATGAACAAAAATCCATTTCTGCTACAGCTTGAAAATGAGCTGAGTTGACAACATCTTTCAGGTAAAGCTTGGTTTATCTACTGTACTTGAAAAGAAAGATATGTAATTTTTATCCAAATTAATTAGTTCTAAAGCAGACCAAAGAATTTCAGTACACGTAATACATATTACCTTCTCAATGTAGGAGCGAACCATATTCTCAATATCTTGCACAATACTGTCCGGTTGACCCTCTATAATACACAAGAAACTCTCAGTATAATCACATATAATGACGAACTTAGGCTTATGTAAGTTGCATTATAAACGACTAAGAAAAAATATGATGGATGCAGAGGAACGGAAGAGTATCATCATGGAAACATAAAGCAGCAAGATCTCTGCAGAGTTCAGTCAGGTTTATGCTTTTTGGTATATCCAAAGAAAACAATGTATGGTTTCCATTATCGTTTCATTCTTCTTGGACTTAATAGCAGTTAAAGGAGAATCACAACAGAAGAATGCAAGAAATATTCTCTTGACTTTTGTGCCAAATCTGAAATACACATTTAACTTACCAACTGCTACTTTAGTGAGACCGGGAAGATCAATCAGCGTCAAGTTGACAACTGCCAAGGTTCAAAATGTAATAACAAAATGAGAAAGCACAGAAAAAGAAAAAAATTGTAAGTTGAATAAATGATGTTCTAAAAATAGAAAGTTAATATAAAATTCAACAACTGATTATCTTCAATATCAAGTGTGAAGCTACATGACAAATTAACTTTAGTTTATAAAGACACAGAAGCAAGCATGACTACAGAGCAGTGTGAAGAAACTGAGATCAACTTCAAGAACACCACAGAAAACACTATGGCACTGAGTATCTTGTTCTAACTTTCACCCAGAAATGTAAACTCAATTTTCCCGGCAAACGAACCAGAAAAGCTTATTCTAAGTACAAGATGACACCCAGAGCAGTAATATAACTTCAACAATGAGGCCACCAGAATTACCATTTGGAGAAAATATACTAAGATGAATTGGTACACTCGAAATTTGTTTAGTGCGGCCAGTCTCTCGATCAGTCTCATCCTGAATCTCCTTCCTCACAGCAGCTACACAAACACAATTAACATTAACATCCAAAACAGCATAAAAGAAAACACGCCCAGCAATCACCTATCAATGTCATATGATAAAACACAAAATTCAAATGATAACAACACAGAAATCAAACAATAGACAGGTACCGAAGTCAGTAAATCTCTTTCTCGGCAGGTGAAGAAACTCCGCGTATTCTCTTCCTTCATCGATTTTATGAAGCTGCAAGACCAAAGGACGCCGCGTAACAATCCCTGCATACATTTTCCACACATTACTCATTCAATTCAACGAAAAACAAAAAAACACAAACACACATACACACACTAAACATGATATCAAAATATAAGTACCAGATCCACGTGGCAAGAAGTCCTTGCCAACAATGCTCTCCAACACTGAAGACTTCCCTGAACTCTGTTACAGAATGCCAAAACACACTTTTCAATGCAAAAATCATCTATATATAAATTCCTATCAACAGCAAATTTAAAATTTCAACAACCTAAAAAAATTAAAAATTAAAAAAAAAAATCACGCTCCACCGTTTAAATCAAAACTCAAACAAAATCACAGCCGTAGATCGACGACAAACAAGTTTCAGCTCTATAAAACAGTGCAAGATTAAAAAAATAAATAACTAAAAGGAACATAAAAAAGGCAGACCTGGCCACCGACAACAGCGATCGCGGGAAGAGAGTCCCAAAGAGTCGGCAAAGCACTGGTGTCTCCATGGTCACCGAGAGCGGTACAAGCTCTTTGGATTTTGTTAACCAGAGAAATCAAGTTCTCCATTTCTTGTTAACTAAAACGAGAACTAGTATCGGAGGCCGGCAAGGGCAGAAGCTAGTTGTCGGATTTGTCAGATCAGCTGGATCCGGCAACTTGAGCTTCGAAACGGTGGCGTTTTGAAGGAGATCTGCGCGTGGTGGTTTTGCAGAGACGGCAACCGAGACAGACAGAGAGAGAGAGAGAGAGAGAGAAGAAAATTTGAAGTTTCAAAAAACACAGAGAGAAGGAGCAAGAGAGAGAGAGCGTGGCTTTTTAAAAAGCGCGTTAACGAGGGGGCCTTTTATTTTACTAGAAGTGGTTTTTGTGTGTTGTGCTGTTGGTTGTGGTTGTTTTTGCGTTGAAATTAAAATGAAAAGGCAATGACCGACCGGCTTGGACATCCATCCGAGGCTTCAAAGCCGGTTTTTATTTAGTGTAGCGGGAGATTTTGTTTTTCAGATTCTCGCCTCCCGATATTCTCGTTGTAAAGTCACTTTCTCATTGGTTGCGTTTGACTTCCTTTATTTTTTATTTTTTATTTTTTTATGTGTATTTTGGTATGTATTATACATCTATAGTCTATACATTGATTTTCCTATATATGTTCTTTTCTATCTTTTGAAACTACCAGAGATGTAACTTGATCAAACATTATAAACGAAGCTCGACTAACTATTTTTATAATAAATAAGAAATTTTTACTCACTTTCCTTTTTGTACACTTTCTTTTTTATGAATAAGATGTAATTGTAGTTTTTTATTTTAATATGGATATGATACTATTTGAATTAAAGATATATCATTTGTCGTACGGATTAAATAAAAAATTATGAATACGAAGTATGTGTAGATGGTGAACCGTGCACACCAAATAAAAACTTGATTAGTAAAATTGTTTAAATTTTAGAATTATATTAAAGTAAGTTGAGAAAGTAAATAAATCTGATTTTTGTTTAGATAACTAATACAAAAAAAAAAAAAAAAAAAAAAAAAAAAAAAAAAAACCCTACTTTTTGGACTGCCTAAAATACCCTAAATTGTAAAAGAATTTGTCATGGTATATACATATAAAAAGGATCTCATTTTTTATTATTTAAGTTGTATTAACATGTTCGATAGTTGCAAAGATTTGAAAATTTAATTACTTGAAAGAAGGAATTGCACAACACCCCCCCGAGGTTTGGCTAAAAACACCCAAAAACATATTTATCATTTTATTACACCAAACCCCCATGGTCAAAGTCAACTTTAACTATTTACAAAAAATTGAGATCAAAAGACTATTTTACCCATTAATAAAATAAAAAATAATTAAAATATAAAAAATTAAAATAAATAAAATAAAATAACTTAAAATAATTAAAATATTAAAAATTAAATAAATCAAATAAAATAACTTAAAAATAAAAATCTTATTCTTCTTCATCTTCACATGCTCTCTCTCTCTCTCTCTCTCTCTCTCTCTCTATTTTTCCTTCACACATGTCTCCCTCTGTCTCACCGCGCGTTCTCACCATCTTTCCCATCGCCGGCCCTGCCTTCACGGATGGCTCCAGGTGCCGTCGTCTCCTTACGGACGGTGTCCAAGAGTCGTCACAGATCGAACTGTCACCTCTCCCGTCTCCCTCTTCTCTCGCCGCTCGTTCTCGCCATCTTCCCCGTCGTCGGCCCCGCCTTCACAGACGATATCCAGGTGCCGTCGCTGCATTTACCGACGGTGTTCAGGAGCCGTCACAGATCGAACTGTCACCGCTCACCCTTTTCCCTCTTCTGATCTGTCTCTCTCATCCCGATCCTCCAACTTTGCCGTCGTAGACAGAGGTTGAATCGACAATGGAGGAGCCGTCACAGATAAGTTGAACTGTTCTTCTTCTTCTTCTTTTTCTTCTTTTTCTTGTGATGGTGATAGATTGGTCGATGATTGGTGATACATCTGGGTTAGTGATAGATTGGTTGATAATGGTGGATGATGATAGATTGGGATTGGTGTTGTTGAACTTATTATTTTTTTAAAAAAAAAAATTCTTTGACTTCGATTTAGAGTTTGATGGGTTGTAATGGCTTCTGGTTGAGGTTGAAGATGAAGTGGATAGGTTGAGGTTGCTGAGTTGAAGTTGTTGGTGGTTATGGTTATGGTTGAAGATGAAGTTGCCATTGGTTATGGTTGCTGGTCGTTATGGTTGGGTTATTGGGTTAGTAATGGCATTTGGGTATCCGGCAACTGGATTTCGATATAGAGGTAATGATAGATTGATGGAGGTGATAGATTTTGAAGATTGAAGAACCCAGATCTTGGGTTCTTCAAGATGTTGAAGTTCTGGGTAGATCTTGAAGATCTACCCAGAACTTAAAAATACTTTTTTTTTTTGTTAATTTTTATTAATTCTTAATTATTTTTTTATTTTCTATAATTTAAATGGTAAAAGAAAATTAAAAAAAAAGTAAAAGTCTAAAATACCCTTAAATTAGATGATTTTGACTAACCTTAACGGTTTTTGACTAACGGAATGGGGGTGTTGTGTAATAAAAGGGTAAATATGTTTCTGGATGTTTTTAGGCAAACCTCGGGGAGGTTTTGTGCAATTCGCTCTACTTGAAAACAGTTGATAGATCACGTTTGGTTGGGTGGTCCAATGATAAGGGAGATTTTGAATGATTGCTTTTTGGGCCCTTTTTCCAGCCCGAAACAGACTTGAAGACGCCAGTCGGTGCCTTTCAAATTTGAAACATTCCGTTGAAGCACACACATGGTGGTCCACCATGATTTGAAGTTAAAGAGCCTGCCACCTCTAACATTTCGTTTCAACGGTACAAAAATGCTTCACTTGGCATTTTGTCAAAGCAGATGCTAAGCAACCCCACGCTGTATCATGTGTATCACTATATTTTTTAATTTCAAACCAGGCTTTACATCATTAAAAATAGTGTACACAATTATTTATGTCTTGACAACGAAAAACGATCATAACATTTTAAGTTGCTGAAGTCGACTTATATGATTTGATGATAAAATATGTTTGTAATGTTTTAAGTTCGAATTGTATAATACGACTTGATGGTAAAAGATAATCGTAATATTTCAGTTTTCAATCATCGTGTTGTAATTAGTGTTTTCAATTAAAAAAACTGTACTCCCGTTGTTCAAGTGAGTTATATTGCCATTCCAGCCATATATAGTTTTTAGTTTGCTACATTTATGCAAGTCTTTTTAAGACAATATATCTGTTTTTACATAATTAACATTCAACCATGTAAACTCAAGACTAAAATCATAGTACTAATTGTGTGCAAAAATCATGAATGATTGCTTCCAAATAGGATAAGCTGGCGTGACCCATGTGAGGGGTCAACAAAAACAGTGAGATAACAATATCGCCGCAAGTGATTCAATTCATTTTATGCAAATCAAAACATCATCACATCACCATAATAACTATTGTACACAATGGAGACATTTAACAGCGCAAGATAATGAGAAGAATTTGCACACAAATTGGTGCAAAGAATATAGATGTATTGAATAATTGACCCCGAAATGATAGGCACATCAATAAAATAATGTTACTGAGGGAATGTAACTATTGGAAGTAGTCATCATACATAAGAGAATGAGGGTGCCAGATTTACTAGGATCATTTATTGTTGTTGTATATTCATAAACAAGACTATCAGCTTATAATATAACTGCCAACAATGTTACAGAACCTAATCACCAAGTAAATGATTGATACTAATATAGTCAAAAAGGTGACGAGTCCTTGATTATCAGTTAGTTAGCGTCAGGAGATCCATAGCCGTAAGGGTTCTGGCTGGCCCATACCCATTGATCCCTGCACATCTCTTCGATACCATACTTTGCCCTGCAAGACAACCAAAAGTTTTTACAACAGGGTCCGATAAGTCACCAAACTGATGTGGTCTATTACGGAAGTCACATGTTTACCAGCAATGGGATACAAACATGGATGTATATGTTAATTAGCACTTACTTCCAGTTTAATTCGCGTTCTGCTTTCTCTGTTGATGCATAGACAATTTCAGCGTCACCGGGTCGCCTTCCAGCCATTTCAAGAGGAATTTTCTGATAAAGTAAAAGAGCGAAATGATTTTCAAGGGAAACAAGAAAATACGAACTGAGAGAGGCGTAATACGATGTACAGAACTGGCTCAGGTTCTTCCAATAGTACGACTCAAAAACACTAGAGCATTTTCAGTTTCCAATTCCAGGAATCTAAATATATCAAATCTTAATTAAGATTAAAGAAAATTTGATGACTGAACAGCCATGACTTAACTGATAACATAACAAAAGGGAAAAATATGGCGTACGGTACAGGATAATCTGTTGAAATTTAGAAAATATTAGTACCTTTCCAGAGGCCTTTTCAAATGCTGTGACCATCTCCAAAACTGATGTTCCTTTACCTGTCCCCAAGTTGTACACCTCACAACCTGTTAAATATTTCCCATCAGAAACAATGTTAAGGAAATTAGTTCTTCCAGAGATAACGACTCAAAAATGGAGTTTCTACATCTAGTATTGGAGGAAAATGTAAAATTTGTAAGATTAGATAACCTAGAATATATATGTTTAACATTTGCAAGTTAGTTAATTTTATCAGTCTAATATTCATATTCTAGTACTGAGCCAAGTTTTCAACCCACAAGTTGCTTAGACTTGAACCATGCCTTAGAAATTCAGAGAATGAACCTATAAACCATGAATATATCTAGATGCATTTCTATAAGTAACAAAACATATTTACAACTGGAACAATATTGATAGTAGTAATAACAAGTATCCCAAAAGTCTAGGTGCCTTTTTTAAGCAGAAAAACTCGAATTAAAGATATGTTGGCAGGTAAAACACTAGCCTTACAACAGTTAAGAGCAAAAAACCATAACAGAATATAGAATGGTGTGGGGATTCTAGTGGAATGCCTGCAAATATCGAACCAATAAAAAATGACAGCATCTAATACAGAAAATCAAATTGAACATAATTGCTATATAGAATAGGACCAGTCAGTATAACAAACTGCAAGACAGTTTAGCAAGGTTAACTAATGAATAAGAACCAGAAAGCAGATGTTAATATCTGAGCAAATACCTATTTTGGGATCATCTAGCTTATGCAGTGCAGCAATGTGACCATCGGCTAAATCAATAACGTGAATGTAATCACGAACCTGTAAGAACATAAGTGCCATAAAAAACAATCCTCACTGAGAAGTATAGGGAAGGAACACTACAAAAATTGCTTAATTGCCTAAATTAAGATGTTCCTCCTACTATAGCAGCAGTTAAATAAGCTACAAATGTTTTGATATTCATAATTAAAACAACTAATTAGAAAAAACAGCTTCCAGATTGAAAACAAAATACAAAAAAAAAAAAAAAATTATAAATATTCCAAAAAACACAAATACTGTCCTGTAAAAATGACAAATACAAGCATGTACACTTGTAATAAGCTAAAAACCCTTTTATTTTATAAACCTAAGCGAGTTTCAAACAGCAGTAAAATGAAAGGAGTGAAATATGAGACAAATGGAGACCAGCCCTTTTTAAACTATGATTTACTAAACGCTGCATTAATTGAAAAGGTTCTAGAATGCATGACACACATGCACATACACTTCCACATTTAATAGAGAAGAGATTTTAAAAAATCATACCCCAGTACCATCCTTAGTTGAATAGTCAGTTCCAAAAACTTTTAGTGCTGGTCGTCTGCCAACCGCAACTTGCTGTACGAAGGGCATGAGATTGTTTGGAATTCCACGGGGATCCTCACCAATTTTTCCGCTTGAATGTGCACCAACAGGATTGAAGTATCTTAGTAATATGATCTTCCATTCAGGGTCAGAACGGTGGACATCACGACAGATTTCTTCAATGAAAAGCTGAAAGACGAACCTTGTCAGACACTATCAACTTTGACAAAGAAGATGCATAGCAGTGAAGATTACAAACTAATGAATAGGAAAAATTATTTAAGACAATCCTCTACAGCTCTTTTCATTCTTCACATACATTAGGCCGCTGAATACTACATTTATCCACATAACAAATGTAACATACATACCTTGGTTCGTCCATAGGGGTTTGTTGCTTGTAAGGGAAATTCCTCTGTACAAGGGACTTCTTTTGGCCAACCATAAACAGTAGCTGATGATGAAAAGACCAGCTGGAATTTTTTAACAGACCAACCATAAACTTCATTCAATAATCATTAAAAACATGATAATTATAACAAAATAAATCAGCCAAATAATGTCAAGAGGGCATAGCAAATTGAATTAGCTTGGTTAATCCTATGTTTAAGGCAGCCAATCAATATAAACACGTTACTTATAACCAAGATTTTTGAAGAACCATACACTTGATTAATTGATCATTTAAAACATGATATCTGTAGAAAATCGCCTACTCGGTTATCCAAAGATCACAAACATATTATTCAATCATGAGGAATATTTAATCAATCAATAAGAAAAAACCATTAAACTCGTATACCCGCATCAACATAATAACAACCAAATCAATCAACAAACACCTAGGTAGTGGAACCGCGAAAGAGACATCTAGACCGAAATCACAAAACTCTTAACTACCATGCGAAATACAATGTGTCAATCAACATAACAATACATCCACAAACTCTACCAACATCACTAAGAAGAGGAACATACATTTTTGCACCCGTGGGCAGCCATGACCTCAAACAGAACAATTGTTCCAATAAGATTATTGTCATAATAGAGCAACGGTTTATGCACACTTTCACCAACTGCTTTCAGCCCAGCAAAGTGGATGACTGCATCAAACCTGAAGCCATGGAATAGAACCAAAAACATAAAACGACCAACCAACAAAAGCAATAATTTCCTGATCAAGTGAAACCAGCACCATGTACAATCATGTAAAAATAGAAAATACTATTTACAAAGCAGCAATTTGAAACATATAATCATGAAAGCAAAAAAGTCTATAACAGCAACAGGACCATACATTGTTCGGGCAAAAAGTTTCTCAAGTGCTGGTTTGTCTCTGAGGTCCACCTGCGAAAAATCAAAATCAAAACCATCATATCACACAACAAATTTTTTTCAAAATAAAAATTCAAATTCTTCGATCACAAAACAAAAATCCCAGAACCAATTCTCCAAATAAAAAACCCCAGATACCAAAATCAAAACTTAACAACAAAAACCTTGTAAAAAGAGAGGTTGGAGGCAAAAGAGGCGGCCAGTTCTTTGACTTTAGAGATGGCGATTTCAGAGGAGTTGTCGAGATTGTCAACCACCACCACCTTGTAACCGCCCATCAGCAGTTGCAGCACCGTGTGGCTTCCAATGTAACCGGCACCGCCCGTCACCAGAATGTTCTTCGACATGTTGTTTGTAGAAAAAACCGAAACTTTGATTAAAAAA
Source organism: Nephelium lappaceum (assembly GCA_021234005.1). NCBI lineage: Eukaryota > Viridiplantae > Streptophyta > Magnoliopsida > Sapindales > Sapindaceae > Nephelium > Nephelium lappaceum. The sequence continues at coordinate 18,700,372 of CM038007.1, forward strand.
ATAAACTAAACACAGAGAAAAACAGAGAGTTTTGCAAACAAAGAAAAAAAAAAAGCTTTTTTTGTTTTTTATGGAATTCAAAAAGCTTGAAGCTTTGAGTCGTGTTGAAGTCGAATTGGAGTGAAAAAGCAAATCAATGAAAACAATAAATGGACGGAAAACTGATGACAAAGAGGGAAATTATTTATAGATGTTAAAATTGAAATAAATTAACTTTTGGAAAAGATTTTGGGGACACGTGGCGGGGTTCTGTTCGTTGTGGCTCCTGGTATTGACTGGAACAGAAGAAGAGGTTTATATGGGGTAAGAGTTCCAGATTCCGTTGTGATTTTGTCATGTTATATTCGGTTGTGTCAAAATGACGTGAATGCCCTTGCTTTGCTGGTTATTCTCGTACTTTTCTCTGTCCAGTTTGGATTTTTGTCCACTATTGTAACTGATTGAAGTGTTAAAATGACGCAAATGCCCTTGCTTTACTGGTTATTCTCATACTTACATCTGTCCAGTTTGGATTTTTGTCCACTATTGTAACCGATTTAAGGGTGATTTGGTCATTAAAGTCGGTTAGTTTTTGGATTCGAATGTTCGGGGTATGGACCCGTTTATGTCAGATCCAATTATTGAGGAGATAAATTTTGATTTAGATTGACATAATAATGAAAATGATTTATTATCACCAATTAATTCACGTGAAATTCGCCTAAAGTTTATGATTAAAATAATTCCATCGTTTTTTTTTTAAATAAAATAATTCTATTGATGCTAAATTATTTTATTTCTTGTGATTGTTGACAAATTTCTTTCCAAATTATAGTATTTATAATATTCATCCCAATTTAAATAATACTTGTTACGAAAAAATTACGATCTTTTCAATACCTAAATGAGAGGAAAGAGAAGAATAGGAGTTTGACGACCAAATTGCTCGTTCTTTTCTATAAATTAGGATCTAATAAAAATTTGAAAGTTGTTACCAATAATAGTGATTATAAATGTATTATGAAGATCTGATATAATCAATCACTTTGAGGATTAAAAGTGCACATCATGTGTGCATGAATGTTCGAAAAATTCCATTGCAAAAGGCTTCACAAACAATCAAAAAGTAGACATGTTCGGTTTCTTTCACCGGCAAAGTTAGCTTTTTTGAGATGGAAAGTTGAAAACTGAAGATGGCTATAATTATAGTCACACCACAACTCTCGTAAACAAATTGTACTGGTTGAATGTAGATCTATGTTTTTCAAAGAAGATTTTCTTTACATGCTGAAACCAATATGATTCGTCAACTCTGTTATACCAAACATTCAATAAGATTCTGCCTGTAATTAAGCCAAAATTAATGAAGATTAGTGAATTTTTTTTCCAATTATTGTCCTCACATGCCATTTGTGATTTGTGGAACTGTAGAACACGGAAACCGAACAAGTCATGAGGTGTCGGTGAATCGTGAATGCCCCCGAATATGCTCTTTTAAAGGACATTAAACTTGATCGAAAAAGCACGTCATGAGATTGTTCAACAATATTCAATACACAATTGACTTGGGCGGCGGCTACTTGGCTTCATCGAAGCAACCTATGAGGCAATAAATATATATATCGTGAAGTACCAAAGTTGGCTTTTTTGTGTATAAAGCATTTGCTAGCCAATCGTCTTCTCACAAATGGAATACAATAATTTGTAGATGTGGGTTGCGTGTCGTTTTTATCACATACTCTCAAACATTTTTATAGGAAAAAAAAAAAGAAGACGACAAGGGTAGAAATATTAGATAAGGTGGGTTTGATTCCACACTTGCACTATTTATAGACCCAACACACGAAAAATAGAAGAAAGAAGAATAGATTTTTTGTCATACTACCGCGTTTGGACCCCATCTCACCCACCGACCTCACCCCCCAAAGAAAATATTAACAGAAAACGGAATTTTTTAAGAGGAATTAACATATCATATTATTAGCATATCTATCCAATAAAGCTTGCAATGTGTGCTTCTGTATTCCAAATTTACATATATCAACTACACTATTATAATGGATAAGTACTTCTAAAAAGATGTGCGGTTAGTAGAATAATGTCTATCATGAATACTTGCTCTTATCTCAAGGTACATTGACGATAATGTTCAATGCACATAAAAAATGTTATCCTTTTCCTTGACCAATTCTAAAATAGACTGGCAGCAAATACTTAATTAGTGCCACTGATGATTTGTTGGGCAAACAAGAGATGCTAACTCTGTGGGGAAAACTCATAGTCCAACCTGCTTTTGCGCCTAAGATTCTAGCAAAATAACTAACACAACTGCAAGTCAGCCATGACAAAAATATGGACCAAATCTAGAAGATTGAAAAAGGCAACAGAAGATATTCAAAGCAACTGGTGTATATTCTCCGTTCTTCTTCTTGAATAAAGACTTTTCAAATGGATGATTCAACGATGCTCCTCCATTTATGGGCAACACTTAAATGGATCTTAAATGTAACAAAAAATTTGAAAACAATGAGTGAATACTCCTCTATTTAGTAGAAAATCCTGTATGCATCAGAATGTATACATATTTTACATTGGATTCATGTCATGTGGTAATGAAATTTATTTGATTGATTATTTACAAAACATGGCACGAATTTAACAGAAAAAATGTATATATCTCGATGCATACATGATTTTCTCTCTATTTAGACTAATTTTGTCTTCGTCACAACCTTACAAATGATGCCATAAATTTTACAATGTCACATTTTCAATTAGTAACATCAATGTACATAAAATTGCTTATGTAGATTTAAACTCAGCTACTCACAATCAGGTTGCTGAGATGGAGTTTTATATGCAACAAAACCAATCACCTAACTTTTTTCCCACCATCCTTCATATATAATTCATTGCATAAATTAAGAACTTCTTGCATTATTAGTTAAGCTTAGTTTTGTCAATGATCATTGGATGATGAAAGGGGCATTGGTGATTGCTTTTCGCGTGATCCATCAAAAAGATCTCTTTGCCAGAAACATGTGATGTGTCAAAAGTTCATTCAGTCAAAAGTTACGAAGAAGTCTAAACCTGTTCTGTGGGCATATCTTGAGAATTAATAAGTCTTTCTGCCTCATCATTGGCTTCAGCTTGCAGTTTCCATTTCTGTATCAAGAGAAAAATGAGACTGAAAAGCAAAACTAACTGATCAAGGGATACTAATTGACGACATTACCAATATCAGATAAGAAATTGCAGGAAAAACAAAATCTAAATATAGGGTAAAAGTTGTATTTTTTATGCTTTAGTGTGTCTACTTGGAGCCGAACTTCAATCTCCTATAGGAACTGATTATGAGCTAGCTAGCAACCTACTGCTTAGCAGATTTCTGGTTCCTCATCTTGGAGAAACTCTAGATCATTTTTTATAATTATTACATAAATATCCTTGTAAGTTTTGGTTAAAAGTTTCCATAAGGGATTTCACAAGTGCATGAATCTTGTTAATTATATGGCTTATATTTATATATAACATGTGGGGTTAGTTGATGGAGCGAAGGGAACAGACCGATAGACCCGGACCCAAAGCGGAGATACGGTACGGTACGGTATTTGTAATGGTATTTTCGGGATTAGGGTTTTGACATAAATATTGTTGTAACCCTAGTGAAAATATAGTGGAAGTTTTTGAGCTTTACAAAGTGGACGTAGACACACTACCGAACCACTATAACTCTCTGTGAATTCTCAGTGTTTTCTCTCTTCTTCTTGCTTTGTTATTGCGTTTATATTGCACAACAAATCTATGTCACAATAAAAGAATATGCTTCCAAGTGAAGAAAACATGCCTCTTCAAGATTTTCAAGTTCCATGATTTGCTGTATCTGTTCTGCTACGCTTTCCTGTGATAAGAATCACTTTGTTAGATAATTTCAATTGTGCAAATCATGGCAGAGAAGAGGTTTTATGAATAAGTTGCACCCACCGGATTGCTTACTTCTTCAGCAGCAAGAACGTCAGAGTCCATTTCTACCTCAATTTCAATCATAGAAGATATCTGACAAACAGAAGGCATTTACTATGTGCAGCATGTGTTGGCATTAAGAGGAAACTGAAAACGTGTGCAGGGTGTTGGTAAGTAAAAGTATTGAAGCTTATGCTAATTAACATACTTTTGCATAGCTGTCAATCAGTTCAATCCGTCCCTTGAGGGAATTTTCCAAGCCTTCCCGCACCCTTTTGAGTCTACTTCTCCGAGCACTGGAAAGAAGGAAATTATAGTTCCATACAAATATACTTCAACCAGTGGACTTTGAATGCTCTTTTCATCATATTTATAATCAATTACATGGAAATCATATTACAATTATTATGAATTACAAAAGGAGTAATAGTGTTCAAAGGTTTTACCGATAAGAAGGTTCCCCTACAGCATAAATTTTGTTCTCGAGTTGGCACATCCGAGCCAACATCCAAACCTACACATGAAACAAACCAACTTCTCAAGTAACATCACAACACTCAGGTGTACAAATGAAAGGATGGAAAAAAGTGAACTGTGATTCTTATTACTTGATGGCAATTACCAACTTTCAGAGTATACAGAAGTTAAAGAATCAATTCGTAAATTAAATACATGATTTTTTCACCTCATTATTCTACTTAGTTGAACCCCCATTACTCCTCATTAGATATATATTCACAACCAATGATAGAATATAATAACAGTTCTCTGCTCATGCTTTCGTCAATGAGTTCGGCGAGCCTCTATCAGGTTGTTTATTATTATTTTTATTTTTTATTTTTATATATGTTCAATTGGTTAGCTTAATTGGATTACACATCTCTTGATCCGGTTTACATCCTTCATTCTGTTATTTCCACCATAAGAAATTTTTATTATAATAATTCACAGTTATAATTATATTACAAAAGGTTCAATTTTAGGCTTGACGAACACTTTACATTCTTCAAATTTCAGATTCCAATACAACATCACACAGAAGCTAGAGGAAACTATTAAGTGTATTGACAAATCCCAAGCAGTCAACTAGGAAAAAAGGTGCATAACAAACTGCAAGTGGCATGAGAGTATACCTCTTTTTCAGCAACTTCTTTTAGGTCCTTGATACGAGACTGAAGAACATCATACTGAGATAAAAGCTGCTGCTTGATAGCGATTGCTTCGACTGACCTTTGAGGAAGCTGGCACCATGAATAAATAAATAAATCAAGAACTAGACCAGTTTTGTTCTCTTCGTCAAAAATTTTTAAGTACAGTTATATATCTTTATATATATAACATCATACCAAATTCAAATAGTAAACTAAGAAACAAGTACTTCACGAGCTTGGAATCTAAGTGTACCAATATTTCAAACGCAGAAATGCTAGCTTACTTGATTCAATTGGGGAAAAACCAGAGTGTTTAATGTTGCTCCAACGGCAAGAGATGCAATAGCAGCAACTGAAAGGAACTGAGGCAAGCTAGGATCTACTATTCCCGAGACTGCATCTCCAGTGGCCAGAACAGCCAGAAGAGGAATGAGGCTGAAGGGGTTAAGTAAGGGTGAGTTCCCATCTTTAGTTGGAGCTCTTAATAATAATGATTCCCGGCCATCTTTGTGGTTTGTCAGACACATAGGCTCTCCAGGGTAGAAGTTGGGGGCCTTTGGACTAAATTTGAAGGGGCCCACCTCTCTATAGATGGTCGATGGAGCTGCAGAAGCAACAGTGACCCTTTCTCCTTCCTTTGCTGGGAGATCAACTGTTTCAGTGGCAAACTTGTGTGTACGTGCCATACCAGAAGGAGTCTGAACCTGGAAAGCAGAGAAGTGAAAAATTGATTATAGGAGACTTAGAGGGAGGCGAGCACTCAACTAAGCCTGGTAGCTAAGAATATGATCAATCATTTTTACACTGTCACTTTTGCATGATCATATTGTGAAAGCAAGATCAAAACCAGACATCTGTACAAGATAGATGGAAATTACAATTGGACATTCAGATTTCAGAACCCATAAATTTGTACTTAAAAAAAAAAAAAAAAAAAAAAAAAAAAAGAGCCAATAAATTTATACCACAATAGAGTGAACGGCAGCAGGAATGCTTTGCTTCATTATTTGCAGAAACCTTAGCCCCCTTTTCCATGCAGGAATATCCATGCTGCGTTCGGCAGGAGGAGTTCCTTAGAAAAAGTGAATATCCCAGCATCAACACCATACACGAATATATTGTGTCATCGACTTAAAAAATCCATATTTTGTTATTATAAACACAGTCAGTGTGCTCTAGGCAACCAATTTGAAGCTACCAAGGTAAAACAAGCACAAAAGCAGCAATCCATTAAAAACCAATTAAAAAGCTATGTGTTAAATAGGAGACTCAACAGAATAATCAACCATATGAAACCAACCAACCTGATCTCTTCCGAGTCAATACTAGCTATGTCACCTGAGACAAGCTCATACTTGTAGCGGCATTTAGCACAAGACACAATCTGCAACACCATCGTTGTTCCATCAACATTAATAACTTATACCACTTAACCAAGCAGACTAAAATGCTCACAAATTCTAGTGCCCTTTTTATTAAAAATTGTCCACATATCCACTCCCCAGTCCTTACTTCAGAAAAAACCACCAAAAACAGGCAACATCGTTATCAAATACCAAAGCTTATGCAGTCGGGTAATGTCTATATACCTGAACCCCATGTTGAGGTTGAGCTACCGCCACAGCTATCAAACAAGTTGGACATCTCACAACTTTCCCAAATGGAACCTGCAAACATTTGCAATCACTGTTAAATTCACACATTACTCTCAAGGTTTAAAAAAAAAAAAAAAAAAAAAATGATTCGATACCTCTTCACCGGGTGAAACTCCAACTCTACAAATATCATCAATCAATCTAAGAGCATCCGAGACCTTCAACGAAGCTGCAAAACCTTCAACTAATGATGTGTATACACTCACATCCGGTCTCGACCATCTCCATCTCTCAACTAAACCACCATTTTCACCCCCACCTGTCCGTTTCTCACATACATTCTCATCAATATTGCTATCAACTACTAAAAGAAACAGAAATTCCATATCTAAATATATAATGACACGTAAATTGAAAATGCACCTTGATCGAAGCTGGAGCGCATTGCGTAGAAAACCGACAAAGCGAGGTCAGTGTTGCCGCGGCCAACAGCGGCGTTTATGATCAGACGACAGTCGTTTACGCTCACAACACCGCCGGCGGTGGCTGTTCTCTTCGTCGAGATGATCTCCAGCACTTCACTGGCGTCCTTAGCGAGCGAGATTCTGGTCAGTAAGTCGTCGTCCAAAATCTCAGAAACGGAGTCCTCGACGACGCCGTTTTCGCTCTCGCTCAACGAAGCTCTCGTCGTTGTAGTAGTAGTCGTAGCGGGAGTTCTCGTCAACGTCGTCGCAGTTGGTTTTAGGAGAGACAGCAGAGCTGTACTGTTGCTGGTGTGGTTGGTTGTCGGAGACGTTTCGTGGAGTTTGGAGAAACGTGGAGCCGCGAAACCGGAGAGAGACGGAGAGCTCAAGTGTAAGTTTAGAGTCATCTCTCCTCTCTTACAATTTTTTTTTCTTTTTTTCTTTTGAAATTTTCTACAAGCCAAGAAGACAAACAGAGCTTAGCGATAACAGATGAGGAACGTGAGGTTCTTGGCGCGGCAGGAAGGAGAATTTTGAACCGTTGATTACAAAATGGAGCCGGATTTTAGCTGTCTCTGATTATGACACGTGTGACTTTCTCCAGTAGCCGTTGGTTCATTCAATAACATGGATTTGCGTCATTGTGTGTGTGTGTGTGTTTTTTTTTTTAATATTTTAATAATATCTATTTGTGCTCATGTGTCTTAGATTATATATTAATATGAATAGACAAATAAATTTATGTTATGTTCTCAACAAAATTACAAAATTATAGTAAAAAATTATTGCAATATATTCATATTCAGTTTCAATCATACGAATAATCATTTTCAATATTGAAAAATGATGTCAATATTGCAACCCACAATAACCTCACATGTTATTAAATATAAATTGCCATTATCTCCACTTCAAAGACTAATTCTCACTCCATAGACTCACAAGTCACTTGTTTTGGACGTAAAATAAGTGACCAACTTTGAGTACCATCTACAACACGTGAATAATTTCAACCAAACCCCACATATGTGAGAGATAAATGTTATTTATATCCCTTATATTGAAAGGATAATTTTCCCATAAATATAGGTCCCCCTCTCTTAATAATTTGACAGTAGAGTTATAATGTTATGTTTCGGACCGTACTTTAGAGTCACTACTATAAAGTCACGAATATGATGTAATTATAACAAAAGAAAAGAAAAGAAAAGAAAAATCTGACTCCATAACCCTCCAAATTGAAACCGACTATGAGTCTCTAATTTAGTGATTGAGTTTGACCGAGTATTGATTGTAATTTGTACAAGAAATAGATATATCAGCAGAAGATAAGCCAAAGTATCACAAGCTCTCCAGTTGAAGCATGCGATGCCTTGTATAAAACTTTTGATCTGGAAGAGGCATGTAATCTGTTCAAAGGAATCATTATTTTGGACTGCTGTGTAGAGAGACATCATCATGAAACTTTTCTGGATAGGTTCTTATAGCCGCATCCCATACCTAGAAGTATAACAGTTCCTGTCGATGGATCCTCTTTAATGTCAAATTTTCCACCCAGAAAGTCTCTTATGCTTCTGAGTGTTTCAATACCATACAGCCATAACTTCCCAAAATGAACCTTAGAAACATCTGGTTCACTTAATGCACAGAGTAGAAACAGCAGACCCTACAAAACAATACATAATAGTAGTTTATCAGGTCTCATGCATTTTAATCATGATCAAATATAGCTCACAGAAAAGTCTTTACATTGCGTTGCAGAAACAGATGCAGACTACCATCTCAAAACAATATAGTGAAAGGGAGAACAATAACTTTGGACAAAAACCTGGTGTGTCAAATCCACGACACCACCTTGCTCAATCTGTTCTAGAAGAAATGAAGCAATTTACTCGCCAACATCTTCTGGTGGAGTTAGCTCTTCCTTGTCCTCATCTTCGATTTCACCAACTTCTCCTAGTGCGTAAGAAACTGCAGCATCAGCGGAGATATAGCAACCAGAAGTAGTTTCTGCAACCAGTGATATCCCATAACCAGGAGACCTACCATGAAATAGCTTTTCTTTATTAGATGAACTGTGCCTAGTTAGCATATAACGACACAATACAATCAAATACAATTTGAATAATAGTTTGTCATTTTTATCATCAATATAAAATATATAAATATCTATGGCAAATGGGAACACCTACTTTCCAGCCTGAGGCCCAGATTTATGATCAGTGAAGATGTGAACATCTGGGAGCAAGCGATTGAAGATTCCACAAACGGCACGGATCATAGCATTTTCAAACTGAGCAGACACTCTGGAGGAGAAGGTAACTCCTCTAATCCCTTTAACCATCCCTTCATTGAGCCAGGTCACTGCATATAGAGCACAACATGAACGAAAACAATAAAACATGTAAACTGCCATAAGATCTTTTCAACTATGTCTTTTACTATATCTTCTTCTCATCATCTTCGCCTAGTCAGCTTGATGTTCCTTTTCTTCATTTGCCTCTTATTTTCTTATATCCACCGCTGTTTCTCTTGTATATGTACTGACATTACCAATTTCAATTACTAAGGTGAACTAACATGAGATTCAAAAACTCACCGATAACTTTTCAACAGTGGGAACTGTCAAAACAACTTCTCCACCACCAGGGGTGGAGCTCCACGGCTCTCTATCTTCAACTCCAGTCCTTCAGATGGCACCCCAAAACGCTTCAACATGGGGAAAGTGGTAGAACGGAATGTATCAACACATGGGTCCTTAAAATCATTTTAATTCCTGAAACACAAAAGAAATTGAACTACTTTAAACACCAAGTCATTACTGATTAAGTTTTGAAAAATTTAAGAGCAGCTGCCTCTAATATTACTCAAGTGTAGTTCATATCAACCTATTCTATGTCATACAACAAATAGACATTCTATATCGATTGCAACATTGGTTCATTAACAAGTAAAAGAAGCACAAAAGAATTTCAGTGTTTGCAAATGTCTGTTCTGTTACTATCAAACACTCCTACCCATCAAATTGTAAATTTCTACTACCAAATATTTTTTCAATGAAATGTAAACCATTCAAAAAGTAAGCTACTTGTGTTTCATAACACATTTCTCAAATCTATAATATAAAACCAATACCTTTGACCCTTATTAAAAGAGTTTCGTAGAAAACAATGCCAACAAAATCAATGGCTACTAGCTTATCAAAACAAAACTACAATGCAATTTAACGCATCAACAAAATGATTAAATGATTTTCCCAAATCCGCAATGTAATGTAACACATCAATGGTGTATTAAAATTACTTTTTCAATGTAATATAACACAGCTTTCCATCAAAACATATCCATAACATAAATGAGCTACTTGTATTTATATCATATCTCTCAAATCTATAATCCACCAAAACAATACCTTTAAGCCTTATCGAAAGCAGTTTCTTAGCGAACAATGACAGCAGAATCAACGGCTCCAAGAAATAGCCAATGGACCGACTAACGCTGCAGACATGGACTAGATTTTTCCCTCCAATCACTGTCCCGGGCTTGTACTTCAATTTCGTCCCTGCACAATATCATAAACAACAACAACACTAATGTCAATCACCAAAACGAATATAAATTGAAATAATTTAATAACACGAACTCACTAGCGACAGACAGGCCGGTTTCGTTGATTTCGATGAGGCAGTCATCGGAGACTTTCTCGATGAGGCGGAGGAGTGAGACCTCGTGGAGGCGGAGGCCAGGCCACGTGTCATCGGCGCGAATGTTCTCGATGAGAATAGGAGTGGATGCGAGCGTAGACAATACCAGTCTCTGCCTCAGGCTCTGGCTTCCCTTTAGCTTCTTGTACGTTGTCTTCTCCATTTTTGAGAGAGACTGCTCTTTTACGCCACCGTTTTGGTTATACGGCATCTCTTTGAAACCCTAAACCCTAATTTTTGAGAGAGAGAGAGAGAGGAGACTGATACGACGGCAGTTTGTCGTCACTTTGAATTCAGGTCATTATATACACCAGCACTGTATGTTGAAAAATAAATAAAATAGAAAGAATTACAGTTTATTCATCGTCAATATTGCATAATTACAAAAATGATGCGAGTTCATGATTTATTGCACATAAATATCCTTAACCGGGTTTGATCAACGCTGAAATAATGATGGGCTTAAGCTTAACACCGTAAGGCCTTATTTGGTACATTCTATTTTGTTGGACTTAATGGAATTGTGTTGGATTAATCATAACATCTATAGCTATGCAATTAAAGTAAATTTAAGTGGTAGGCCCTCAATTATGGGTAAATCAATTTAAGCTAAAATTTATGGTTTAGAAGATTCTTTTTAACCTTGATATGGCTCACTGAAGGCATTTTTTAAAAAGAGCTAGTTGTGGAGTATCTTTAAGTTGCAAGAGTACAGAAAATCCATCCAGAAAGCATCTTAGGTGAAGCGAAGATGTTGCACAATTAACTCTTGACGTGTGACCTCAAATCAATCCTTCGCTCATTTATCTCATAGAATTTTGGCCTTACTTACTTTCGTGGTCGAAGATTTACACCCAAAAGACAGTTAAGGTCTCAAGTTCAAATCTCAATATACTACTTACCCTACGGGACAATTATGCCAAAACCTTAAAAGACAAATGAATGGAAGATTCAACTGCAGTCCCCATAAATAATAATAATAATAAATTATATTCAGGTACTTGAATATAACTTTAAATTATTGATTTAACTGTTGACATTGTTACATTTGTGAATTTCATATTCTTTGAAGTTCTAGTGTCCATTCTTTATGTTTGAATTTAAGAATTTATCAGTTTTTTATGATTTTTAATTGAATTCAAAGTCAATTTAAATAGATTTTAAACAAATTGTTAATATCTATATATATATATATATATATCTCATTCTGACAGTAATGCGCACACACAACAACAACAATTGGATCTGTGCTCGATCAATTTTATTTGGGATAATCCCAATTTCCCCCCTGTAGTTTGATGAAATAGCCAAAATCCCTCATTACTTTAAAAAATCGCTAATATCCCCCTATTGATTTACAAAATGGATAAAAAACCCCCTATAGTTTATTAAAATATCCAAAAAACCCCTTACCGTCAATTTGGACGTTAAAAATCAACAGTTGACAGTTAAAATGGAAGGGCAAAACTGTCCAAGTGAAATAAAATATAAAAACTATAAATATTTAATAAAATAATAATTTACTATTAAAAAAATTGAAAAACATCTTCACCGTCCATTTTTAAGATGGACGGTAGAGATCAAAAATATTTAAAAAAATTTAAGATTTTTTTCTCACTCTCTCTTCACTTCTCACTCTCTCTCCCTCTCTCTCTTCTTTTTCTTCTTCTTCCTTTCTCTCTTTCTCTCTCTCTCTTCTTCTTCTTCTTCTTCTTCTTCTTCTCTCTCGGCAGTACCCTCGGAAACCCATTCCGACGGAAACCCAGATCGCAGCTGGGTTTCCGACGCGGAAACCCAGATCGCAGCTGGGTTTCCATCGCGGAAACCCAGATCGCAGCTGGGTTTCCGTCGCGGAAACCCAGATCGCAGCTGGGTTTTCGTCGCGGAAACCCAGATCCATCTGGGTTTTCGCGACCGAAACCCAGATCCCATGTGGGTTTTCGTCGCGGAAACCCAGATCGCAGCTGGGTTTTCGACACCGGAAATGGTTGATGATGTTGTTTGTGTTGTTGCTGTTGCATTTGATGATGGATTGGTTGATTAAAGATGAGGGAATGTGTCTGGGTTGGTGTATTGGTTGAGTAGAGATGAGGAATGTATCTGGGTTGGATGATGATGGATGGTGATAATGTTCTGGATGGTCACAGTGTTGAGGGGCAGTTTGGTCTTTTCACACCCTATTATAGTTAGAAACCAACTTTCATTAACAGAGTTAACAGAAGGGGAAAAATAGAATTTTCAAAAACTATAGGGGGTTAATTAACGATTACGTTAAACTACAGGGGGGAAACTAGGATTATCCCATTTTATTTCAAAGCAATTTTCAATTATATTCTTGATTGTCAGTTTGTCACCTGATCCCATCATCACAAAATTGTATTTGAAAGAGCAATTTAATTTCACTTATTATCATTTTTCTTTTTTATGAAACTTTCCTTGATCTCATGTTTCCCAGCTTCCACAGCAACCACAAAAATTTTAGAATTTTTAATAACAATTGAAAAAACAATAGTCTAAATTTAAAGGGAAATTTATCATGAAAAACAAGGCAACTACTTGGTATTAATCTAATCTATCCACGCTCATATGTTCTCTATTAATCAAACCATATGTACGTTCAAATAAACATATGACATAATTTGAAACTACATGACAGAAACCAGCATATCTTAACAACTATCTTCTGCTTCCAAGAGAATTTACTACTTGGTGAATTTTTACAACCTTAACATAGATCAGCTAGGATATCATATATTCCTGCTTGGATTCGAAGTTTAATAAAATCAAAAGAGACGGACTTTTGGACATCTGGATGTGCCCGCTTATTTTTATCATGGAGGTGGCACAGACCTGTAAAGAAATGAATGTAATGCTGTTGCAGAAGAGATCTAAAGCAAAGATGACGCTGCCTTTCACTATCTTCTACCACCTTTAAAGGCTAGATAAAACATAACCCATACCACGAAATTTAAAAAAAAAAAATGTAGGGACGAATCTGCAAGATTTACAGTTCTCGCCTGAATGTACAGAGTGATCTTACTTTACAGTAATTGAAATTACTGATTTGCAGGCGTCTCCTTCCCTTCAATCTCCATCTTGTCCCTGACAAGTTATGGCATTCAGCTGTTGTTGCAGCTGTCAAAAATAATAGCCAAATCTTAAATTCAAGGATAAATGATTCTGATTATTAATTTTAACATGGATAAAAACATAATCGATATGGTAACAAAAGCGAGTTCAACTACTACCAGAATTGTTGGTGGCCACCAGACAGCACAACAATAATTAAAAAATAACTAGTGGATATTACAGAAAATCAAGGAACTGGTCGTTCAGAAAAAAAAAAAAGAAAAAAGAAAAAGAAAAAAGCAACTCACTTGTACGTATTTTGACTTTTCAGCAATCAGTTCATCGTTCAAATTGATCATCCTGCAACTTCAACCTTCAGATAAACTTCCATATATGAAAAGAAAGCGCTCATTTCGAGTTACTTGGTTCAGATAGGCAAGAGACAAACCTAGACTGTAGCTCAGAAATCTTGAGAAGCAGTAAACGTTCTCTCTCAGAGACTGCGGTTTCAACCTGCTAAATGTGCAGATCAGAGAGGAGGAAGTTACCTATACTATTTAACCATAAGAGGTGAAGAATCTATAACCAGAAAAATGCAACAACAGCAAAGTTCTAAAATCCTTAAAAAAAAAAAAAAAAAAGCTCAACATGGGTATTACACATGATACACATCTCACAAGGAGAAAAACACAGAATTGTATAACTTGGGATAATAAGAGAATTCTTACACTTCCATTGTTCTCTGGTCCACGAGGCACTGGGGGTAACTTCCCATTTTGAGAGGCTGAAACAAGAAATGAGAAATGTTCAACACCATAATTCAAAGTACATAATCATATCAACATCATAAGAAACAACCAGTCCGCTCACCATCTACAGCCTCAGCCGGTTGCAAGCCAGTCAATAAACTAACAATAAGATCCTGGCATTAAAAAAATATCAATCAGAATATATGTCAATTTTTTTTTTTTTGGTTGAATAGAAGTTGCATAAAAATCAAGGTCACCAACGATGTCCTGACTGTTCAGTTGTTTTCACCTGTTGAAGTAATGTCTGTTGAAAGAGATTCTGAAGATGAGGCATAAGGAGTGATGTAGGCATATTACCGTTGCTCATTTCTGTAGGGGACTGATTAGGTGGCTGAAAACAGAAAAATAAAACATGGAATTTAATTGAAGGTTAAACAAGTTATCTAATAATGGAAGTTCCATTACAGTTACTTAATCCAAGCATCTGCAACCTAACATCTACAAAAACAATCATCTGAAGAGAAACAGGGAGCAAAACCCAGTGCACAGACCAATGGTTTGGATTCAAATATCCAATCACCAACGCTTGCAGATTTCCTCAGAGGTGACCCCTGAATAACAAAAGAAAAGCATCAAGAAAGAGGAAGACAATTGATATGGTTGCTTGAAAAGTGTATTAAGCAAAGATTAGGACAACCACCTGTGATCGACGGGGAACGGAACTTAATGGGATATCCTAAGGCACACAATTTAGTTAGAGATGGTCACATATTTGAACAATCAATACATCAGAGTAGACCGTTACCTTTGCAAGATCTAAATTTTCTGACGTTACTGAGAAACGCCCTTTAATTTGCACAAGATTAGCCTTTGATTTGTCATCCATAGAATCTCTGTATCCTATAGGAGGAAAAATATTCAATAGAGTTCTCATACAAGAACATAAAAGCAACATAAAAATGATGCTGATTAATACATCAATGCAAACAACATATATAATGACAATGATAATAATCTCACCTCCTGAAGATTTTATGGGAGCTGATAAACTGTTTGCTGAAGCTCGATTCGGAAGCATCAAAGGACCGCTGAAGCTTGGTGCTCTTCGAATGTCACTTTTGGCTTTGTCAATTGGTTGATTATCAGTCTCAAACCTGAAAAGTCAAGAAACAGGAACTGGATCATTTTATGTGTAAGAGCAAATAAAATAAGAAGGGACTACCCATAATTTCTCTCCTTATAAATTGAACTTAATGTTTGAACAGACTAAAAACATAGTAAATACACCATATAAATATTGTTTCATGTCCGTGGAAGATAAAGAATTTATAAAAAGTTCTCTTGCTAAAGGAGGAAGTAACGATGAGATTGTGCCACAAATTACCGCGGTTGAATTCGGTTTCTAAAACTTCTTCCTTTTTTCCTTCATTTAGATCTTTACAGTTAGTATTCAGCTCATAAAGTTCAAATAAGTTCTACTAATGAAGGAATCCAATCACAAATGCAGAGCATACGAAAAAAATTTTAATTTTTCAGTCTTCTCCATATTCTGTACTACCAAGGCAACAAAAATAGCAGGCCTCATTTTAATATTACACTTCACCTTCTCTGGTTTCAGAATGGGGAAAAAAATTAGGAAATAACAATGTATTTTCCACCTGCTTAACAACATTCTAACATAATTGTAAGCAGCCACAAACTATGGATATAATTGTAGCAGGAACAACTCAATAAGAAATATGATGAACCTGTCTGAGTTACGCCCCCTTTCTGACGCTGAATGACTAAGAACAACACCAGGCATGAGAGGCCCACTCTGAGTTTGGCGAGTTTTCACTGTTTTAATCTTGGCTGGCATCAAGTCCTTTTCCGAAGTTGAAGCCATTGCCTCAGTGCTTGATCCACTTTTCTTCAGAACAACTTTTTCTTGGATTCCAGATTCTAGTGAATCAACTTCCAGAATCTTCCCCTTTCTGTTCAAGTTCTCGGATTGCTGTGGTTGATCACTTTTTCCTTTACATTCAAACCGACATAACTCTACATTAGCATTTGATTTCCCAAAAGTCGATTTAGAATCTGCTGCAGCCTGTAAACAATAAACGGGAAATGTATTAGCTTTGTCTATTTGAAAATCAAAACTTTCAAGCATAACATAGACAAAATAAAGCCTCAAGAATTATAAGCAAATGACAGAGCATGAGAAATCTAGTATAAATATTTTACAACCTTATCAGCAACAAATTCTTTTGTGCTATCATCTTCTTCCCTGGTCTCTGGCATATCATCGTCATCTCGCACCTAAAAAGTCAGTGAAATAAATTACGAATAGTTAACTATTTCTCAAAATAAAACCATTAATTACGAAATATCTTGCAACCAGTTAAATATTAAAATTTAACTCACAAGAGATGCTTGAGCTTTCAAATCCTCAATATCAAAGTTCCAAGCACTAACTCCTCTTTGATACTCACTCTGATGATGAGAAAGGAAAAACTCTGATGTAAGTAGAACAACAAAGCTACATGCAACAATCCGTATGGCTTATATAATAGCAACTTGTAATCCAGTAAGATCAAGTAGAGAGAACAAAGTAGGTACAAAATGCCATCAAAATAAAAGCAAAAGTCACAATCCAGTCAGCTTCCATCTACCAATAGTTACAAATAATTCTTAACTTAGTGGCAAAGTATTTCTACTTAGAACCTCCGTTGAAAATCTAAATAGAAAAACATTGATATATTTCTTCAATCAGATGATTGAACACTGTCATTGTATTACTAGAAATTTCAGTCAAAGATAAGAGTCAACTTGCAGTCAATGCATATTTGTATGGGGTTTGCAAACAATTGAAGAAAAAAGAACAACGTAAATTTGTTAGAAAAAAGAGCAGAAAGGAAGCAACAATCTCAAACCATAATTTAACTAGGAATCAAGAGAAAACAAACAAAACTATAAATAACTACATTTAGTAGTTTATTTGGGGCTTTAACACTTGACAATCAAAAGCCTGAAAAAATTAACAAAAGAGACATGCCAAAAAAAAAAAAGGAATTTACCAAAGAAATATCTAAAGTTATCAGCAGCCAAACAATAACAAAAAACATACATCCATCAATTAAGAGCAAGTCAATTTAAACTAAAATTTATAGATTAACAGGTTGTTTCTAACCTGTGATATAGCTTCTTGTTCTGCTGAAGGCATTTTTTTAAGAGCTAATTGTGCAGCATCTTTAAGCTGCAATATTACAGAAAATCCATCAGGAAAACATCCAAAGTGAAAGCACAAAAAAAAAAAAAAAAAAAAAAAACTGCAACGTAATTGCAACTCAAGTATGATTGCTAACCTGCAGTTGTTTCACACGACTCCAAAGTGGTGGCAAGTCAGCAAACAATTTCTTCACAGAAAGTTCTGGAGGTTTTGCATGCTTGAAAAATGAGTGTTTTAATAACTTCTCAGCGGTCGGCCTCTTGGTTTGATCTTTCACCAAGCACATAGCAACCATTTCTTTAAAGGACTGATCACAACTGGAAATCCTCTCATTAGAATATTACTCTAATAAAAGCCACATAGCCAACCAACCGCTTACCCTTTGATCACCTTACCAAATTACAGCATGAGCTTATTTCAATGCACCTAACTACAACATGCATACAAAATGTGAACAAGTTTGTTGATGATCTAGCCAGAAAGAAACCAGTACCTTAGAGAACTTTTTATCACGATCATAATCAAGTCCAGGAGGAGCATTTTGTATTGTCATCAGAAGAACCTGTTACCAGGAAAAACCAAAAAAAAAAAAAAAAAAAAAAAAAAGAAAGGAGAGAGACATGTGTCAGAGATTCCAATGAAGCACTTCAAATAGAGGCCTATCCAGGCTTTTTGTTGATTCTGTAAAAATATGTTATTATTTCCAATAAAACAATAGAGAAAAAAAATCACTTTATCCTTTTATGACAGTGCATGAACATTATACTTAATTTTGTAATGGTTGTTAAGAATTGCCCTGTTCAGTTAAAAATTGTGGAGGAACAAAATAGGGGGTGGGCAGGGGGGGAAAGGGGAGGGAATTAGGCATAAATTGATGCCAACATATACCTTCATTGGTGGGTACTTGGAAAAAGGTGCATGGCCATGAGCCAACTCCAGTGCCGTTATGCCAAATGACCATATATCGGCCCTGTACAAAATGCGAGAAGAAAAGAACCAAAAAGCAACTCAATTATAAGCCTACAGTTCACCATTTAATTCACAATACAATTCATTTGCTTAAAAGATAATGTCATAAACTTCAAATATTATACTTAGAGTTAGACTATGAAATTGGAGAAAAAGCCATTACTATCAGACTACAGGTCTATGTATTGATAATATAAAATTTACAATTCGACTTATTATTATTTTCTTCTACAGGAAATAAAACATACTTGGAATTATATCCACTTCCTGGCTGCAACACCTCAGGTGCCATCCTGTGATGTGAAAGATAATGCAGAAATAGCAAGAGTTTAGCGTAATGTCCTGCAGTACTGATTACAAATAATATAAACATCTGAAAATGTGTTACCAGCATGGAGTCCCCACAAAAGTATTTCTTGCACGTTGTCTATCACCTGTATCAAACATACAGGCTGAAACACCAAAATCAGCAAGCTTTACAACACCATTACTGTCAAGTAGTATATTTCCAGCCTGTAAAACAATTAAAACAAAAAGAGCTTAACAGCATGGCAAAAGTAATTGAATGAAAAGGTGTTCACAGGCCACCCAAAAAAAAAAATTAATGCCAGACTTCCATGCTTAGCAGACCTTAACATCCCGATGAATATGTCCTTGTCGATGAAGATAATCTAAAGCCTTAAGAGTTTCTTTCAAAATAGAACCAATCGCAGGCTCTTCAAATCCGTCTTGGTATGCTATCTTCATAAGATGCAAACATGAGCCCTCTGCCATGAATGGCATGACCACCCAAAGGTTACTATCAACTACAAACGAACAATATGCCCTTATGACATTTGGATGATCAATCAAACTCATAGTCTGAGCCTCCCGACGAATGTCATCCTGCAAAAGAACACAATTCATTAAACATACAAGTTAAGAGAACCAAAAATGCAGGAGTTTGTTAATACTCTAAAACAACAAAAATAGAAAACATCCTCTGTTAAACTTATAGATAAAACTGATGAGCTCTCCACTCATGGCTTCCCCAAAATCTTCCCCTACAACATTAATCCAGAAGGATGTATAACTTTAAGATCTTGTTCGCGGTCCACTCTTTCTCATTGCAGTATTGCACCCTGTTCTTGTCCTTTTCTCTCCCTATTCCAGGATATGATCAAGAAGATCCACCATGAACACAATCCAATCACCTTTCATAATCACCCAAATCTACAAACAAACTTCCAACAACTATTATAAAATTACAAAGAGCAGAATAAGACTGTTGAACTTTAAAATGTTGTACTTGTTCTTCGTCCCCGAAAAGTGATACGTAATTCTCACCTGCTTTTCAACCAGAAATACGCTAACCAATATCCAATTCCTACTTACTTTTAGCTAAACCAGCCACGTTCCCTAACTAAAGATCCACTCAATTTCCTTATACAGCTTTAAAAAGCTTGGCAACAATCCACACCCATCTCTTAACACAACAAGCTCATAAACACTTCAATCTCTACTTTCAATTATCTAGAAAACAACTTCAAACATGGCACCCAAAAATAATTAAAAAACAAAACAATTCTCATTCAAACAATCCCAGCACATACAAAACCTCCATAACAGTAACAACAAGCAAGCTCCAATCTCAAACTAGTCCGCTTAAAATCAATTAATCAATTAATCAATCGAATTTAATTTAGCTCGAAACAATTCACTTCAAGTAAACAAGTAAACAAAAAAAAAACCTCAATCAAACACGAATCCACGAAAATAACACAGTAGATTTCAAAAACAACAAGAAGTTCGAAACAAGAGAGCAGCACTGACCAGATTACTGTTACAGCGATCAAGATCCAAGCACTTGACAGCAACGACTTCGTTCAAAGGCAAATAGATCGCTCGATAGACCGTTGCGCTGGCACCGTAACCGACCTCCTCTAGAAGCTTGTAGTCACTGTGATTC
The DNA here is from genome assembly GCA_021234005.1 of Nephelium lappaceum. Classification (NCBI taxonomy): domain Eukaryota; kingdom Viridiplantae; phylum Streptophyta; class Magnoliopsida; order Sapindales; family Sapindaceae; genus Nephelium; species Nephelium lappaceum. Next base: position 18,721,171 of record CM038007.1, read on the forward strand.
GCCGAGTACGGGCGTGGATTCTGATTGTGACTGCTGCCACCCATCCTTCCCATGGCAATCGACAACAAAGAGAACAAACGACTTCACTAGAACACCACGACCGGAGCCGCCCCAGCAAACAAGAACAGACAAGCAGTTCGTCGATTTCAAATACGGAGTTTCGATCCGTTGACCGCCGTCGAGAGATAGAGCGAGAGAGTTATATATAGAGACAGATGGTTTGATATAGAGAGAACGAGAGAGAGAATGCGACTGCGTTTTGATTTTTTTTTTTTATTTCTCCTTTTTGCGTTGTTTTTTGGGGGATCGAAAGAGGAGAGAAGCCGAGACAGGAGACCGAGACGAGGTGAAAAGCTGACGTGGTGCGATGGTGTTAGGTGATTGGGATCGTTACACGTGGATTCAAGTATCATCATCGGAGATAATGGGCCCCATCTATCACGTTCTTGCGGGAAAAAAAATAAAGCTATTCATGAATATTGTAATTAAATAATGTGAATATTGATTTTAAAATTGAGATCATTGACAAGTCAAATCGACAAATTTATAATAAATATATAAATTTTCTGTCTTTTTTTTTTTTTCGAAGCTGTAGAAATTTTCTGTCTAAATTTTAGTTTACATGCTATAAGGCTATAAGAAGAGACTATATTATATTAAGATCAAGTATTATCGTTATTTTTAAATAATTTTACATTGATTTGAAAATAATGTTAAAGAATTTATTATACATATTATTCAAAAATTTCTAATCATAATTCTGGAAAAAAAAAATCCTTCATATATATATATATATATCTGTAAATACATATAAACTCAAATATTATGAATACTAACTATTTAAACTATTTTTCAAGCATGGATTTTATAAATAAAGTAGGATTCAAGCTCTAATCACAAATATGAATAGAGAAGCCCATAGTGTTCAAATTTGTGTTAAACATTTTTTAAAAAAATATCATTTATATTATAGCAACGCAAATTTAAAACATTACCAAATGAATAGAGAGATTTGCAACCTTCAAATCTTTGTTAAACATTTTGTTAATATCATTTGTATTTGAACTTAGGTAATACCAAATTAAATGGGTATGTTTCGACTGAAACTTGCGTTTGAAAGTTCATTGAATCTTCAAACATCCATTTTCCTCGATGTTTTTATCTTTCTTTTAACTTTTTGTTACAATTCAACTTGCAAAATAAGTTAACACATTCATCAAGATAACTCAGAGGTTATTTCTAAAATCACCATTCAATGCTTAAGTCAGTTTTTTTTTTTCCAATTATTTTAAGAGGAGTGGATTTGCTTTTAAAGGCTATCTCTCTCTCTAACAAATCACTTAACCAGGTTTTATAACAAAACAAAACTAACACTTTCAAGTATCCCAATGCATGTGAGGATTCGTCATTTGTCGCACATATTATTCTTGAGATGACAAGTGTTTGCCGTATATTTCACATTTATCGTTGATCTACTTAAAGAATAATTCTCCTCACGAAGGTTAGCATTCTCCACCTTCAGAGACTTGTTTACTTAGTTATACAATTTAATATTATTCCTATTGAAAAAATATATGTTCTTTCCATTCAATCTTTCTTGCACCGATACTGAATACTAGCAACCATTGACCTATGTTAGGGTTTTTTTTTTTTTTTTGAAATAACACTTATGGTGGTTGTCAAAATTGTTTTAATAATAATATTTGTTTGGTATTTAATATTTTACAAAGGTTTGTATAAGGTGGCTGATTAATGATCTAATTCTAAGGTGGAAGTTTGACACAATAGAACTTAATTTTCTTTGCAAATATGGTAACATATTTCTTCATTATGCATTATTTTTTATTGAAGATATGGCAGAGTTGCCAAATACTGTTGAAGATTTCGAATCATATTTTTGGAATTTACCAATTCTTAACGTTTATTTCTATATTCGGATGATGATATTTTGGAATTGGATCAATATTTTATAAATTTGTTGCCCATTTGAGACCAAAGCCAATTATAGGAGACATTCTTTTGGTTACACTTTTTTTTTTTATGTTCTTTTGGTTATACTTTTTGGTATTTCAAAATTATGAAAAATTAGACCAAAAAGGCAATAGGTTGGATGATTATTTTTTCCCTAAAACAAGACAATGATTGATATCTAACCTTCCATGAAAAAAGGTATTGATTCGGAAAATGTTTCGATGGTTATAGCACATCATCTATGACTATAACATCCATCAGGAGCATCGCATCCATCTACTAACTGTGTATTATACATGTAAACTACCTTATGACAATCTTAAAATTAAAAGTATTATTGAATTGAGATACAAATAATTCACAATTGCCTGTTAAAATGTCTTTTAATGTATTCTTCTAAAAAAATGTTCAATTAACAGTTTACTTAAAACTCAATTGGTCAATATATTATTTAGAGTAAAATTAGTCTGGGATTATGAAAATCAATTAAGGATAAAATTTGATAACAACAATTTCAACATAAGATTTACAAATTGTATTAGAGGTCTCTTCACATGGAAGTAAATATTCAAAGCCGGAACTGTATAAATAGTATTCAATCCAATCAAAACTCAGTAGTAAAAATTTATTTTTCTATTATAAATTTCTAAAAAAGAAAAAAAAAAATCAAAAAATTCGTTTTCTTCTCAGGCTCTTAGCCGACGCTTTCGAAACCAAGAACCCAACTCCCAAACACATGACCCAAATCCCCACATCAACGGCCCATCTCACACCTTCCAGTTCCATATCCAACTCCGCTAAATCCTCACCGTCCGATTCACTCTCCACCTCTCCACACGCACAACAGCAGCTGTCCGATCTATCGGATTCGTCCTCCGCCACCTCTCTCTCCTCCGGGATCTCCTCCAACCCACAATTTCTATTCCTCTTCCTCCTCACCACCATATCGACCCTGTCAACCATCGCCACGTGTCCCTCACACCCCACACACATGTCAGCTCTCGCCACCTCACCACCCGTCAAATTTACCACCTCCCTCTCTAGCGCGCATTTACACTCCATTTTCCACTCAACCTCCTCGCCTTTTCTAAAAATCCCCTTCAAGACCTTCTCGTCTCGCAAGTAAACTTCGAACATAACGCCGTCACTCGCCGTCACCCGCTCCCTACTCCCGTACACGCCCTCTCCCTCCTCCGTCATCTCGGCCTTCATTACCCGATAAAGCGTCACGAACGCCGAGGAATCGGGCCGGATCCTCTTCCCGGACACCTCAAGACCCGTCTGCTCATTGATCCGCGGCAAGTACACGAGAGTTAGAGACTCTGGAAGCTTCTTGTACCTCTCACATCGCAGTTTCGACAGCCTGATAAAGAAAGATTTGATCTTTAAGCTATCTTGATCTCTGTTGAAGTGAAACCCATGAAACTCAGTCGACCGACACATGCTTTCTTACAAAGAACAAAGAAACCTCGTTTGTGTTGTTCTTGGCTCCTGTTCTTCGAGTGTAGATATATAGTTTAGTTTGGTTTGGCTTTTAAAATTCGAAGCAAAGTCGGTTTTGGCGTTCTGTTTTATAATAATAGTTGGGAATTCAAGAAACGGAGACCGATGGTTTTGTAAGAATTCAAGGGGTGGAGAAGCACGTGGTTTCTGCTGACGTGGACTAAACGACAAAGTTTGTGTTTTGCGGTGTAATGGGTTTCTGTGGGACGGAGACTTCCTTGAAGATGAGGTGGTTTGCATGCAAGAATGTTACGTCGGTGTTAAACGATCGGCTGTGTCGGGCGATACGAGGGGTTGCTTGATGGAGTTGCGTGTGGTAGCCGTTTGATTTGATGGACGGTGTAGGATGGACGAGCACTGATGCGTTTGTTTTAAGAATTGGGTGCATGAACCGTTATCGTTTGTGGGTAATTTGTTATTATTGTAAGACTTTTTGTCTGCGGGCGGAAGGTACTATCGGCTTGTGCACACATCAAAAAAAATATTATAAATTGATAGCCGCCTCGAGTTAGGAGTATATTAGGAAATTGATTTAATCAAATACTATAAAAACTTTGCTTAACTAAATGCCCTATGGATATAGAATTCATAGATAGTCATTAGATTGTAATTAGGGATAATCCTTGTTTTCCCCTTATAAAAATTCTGCTCAAATAAATACTCCAAGGATATAAAATAGATAGATCGTCATTAGATTATAATGACCTAGGTAAAATAGGATTTCTAAAAATTATAGAGGATAATTAACGGTTACTCTAAATTATAAGGAGAAAACAAAGATTATCCCTTTATATTTTCTCATGTTTTAATAATATTAAATATGGGTAATTTAATCTTTTTAGTCACTGTGTATGTCAGAATACACTTTTCTATAATGGATATAACTATAAAAAGTAAAATGAGATTTTAAAAAACTACAAAGAATAATTAGTAGTTGCTTCAAACTATTAGGGGAAACAAGGATTATCCCTTGTAATTATCGTATAACCATGCAAAGACGGTAAAATAACTAAACCCTCGTGATCAAGAGCATCTTTCTTATAGATTTTTCATAAGTATTAAGTAAGGTAAGTCTTGATCTCTTTCATGTCTTTGTAAAAGGAGAACGTGATTATTCAACCAAAAGTCGACAACTTGCCTGAAGTTTTTAAAATAGGGTATCTTGGGCCATTTTGGATTTAGTTTGGTCTTCTTGCTTTTGGGTTGGCAACGGATTGGGTCGATTCCAATACGGGTTATATGCAAACCGATGCTGGGTTGGGTTTGGGCCGACGAAGACATTTCTTATACTCTTTGTAAGTTTATTAGACAGAGAGAAATATACATTAAAATTTAAAATGATGAAATCAACCCAAGCAAAATGTTACTGCCGACAATTAAGAATTTTTCTACTAACATTAGTTTTAACATTTATTTAGGTCTTAAATTTTCAATCATATAATTGGAAATTATATTTCCAAATTCCAATTATTTCTGTATTATGATTGCAACAAAAAATTATAGTCAAAAAGAGCAAAAAAATATTCAATATATATATGTCTATTATATGGATACACGTAAACATTAGAAAGTAGGAATATATTCACATGAAAGCAAAAAAAAAATTGAAAAGTAAACAACAACTTATTTAAAATCCACAGAGACGCTAGAAAATAGAAATATATTCACATGAAAATAAAAAATAAAAAATAAAATGAAAAGCAAACAACAGCCTCTTTGAAATCAAAGTATACATACATAATATAGTTACACGAAGATGCTAGAACATAGGAATACATTTACATGAAAGTAAATATATATATATATATATATATATATTGAAGAGCAAACAACAACCTTTTTTAAATCCATAGAGATGCTAGAAAGTAAGAATATATTCACATAAAAGTAAAGAAAAATTAAAAAAAAAAAATTGAAGAGTAAATAACAACCTCTTAAAAATCCATAAAGATGCTAGAAAATAGGAATATATTTACATGACAGTTTAAAAAAAAAAAAAAAAAACTTCGAAGAGCAAGTAACAACCTCTTTGAAATCAAAATAAACTTTGAAGAGCAAATAATAATCTCTTTGAAATCCATAAAGATGCTAGACAGTATGAATATATTTTCATGAAAATAAAATAAAATAAAAATAAAAAAACAAAAACCCTTTGAAGAACAAACAACAACTCTTTGAAATCCACGAAGATACTAGAAAGTAGGAATATATTCACATGAAAATAGAAAAACTTTGAAGAACAAATAACAATCTCTTTGAAATCAAAGTAAACTTTGAAAAGCAAACAATAACCTTTTTGAAATCCATGGAGACGTTGGAAAGTATAAATATGATCACATGAAGGTAAAAAAAGCTTTGAAAAGCAAACAATAATTTTTTTGAAATCAAAGTAAACTTTGAAGAGCAAACAACAACCCTTTGAAATCTATAGAGACGTTAGAAAGTAGAAACATATTCATATGAAAGTAAAAATAACTTTGAAATCTATGGAAACGTTAGAAAGTAAGAACATATTCTTATGAAAGTAAAAATAACTTTGAAGAGCAAACACCAACCTCTTTGAAATCAAAGTAAACGTTAAAGAACAAACAACAACCTTTTTGAAAGTCACTGAGACGCTAGAAAGTAAAAATATATTCACATGAAAATAAAAAAAAATCTAACAACCTTTTTAGAATCAAAGTAAACTTTGAAGAGTAAACAACAACTTCTTTGAAATCCATGAAAACATTAGAAAGTAGGAATATATTCACATGAAAGTAAAAAAACTTTGAAGAGTAAACAACGACCTCTTCGAAATCAAAACAACCTCTTTAAAATCAAAATTAACTTTGATTTCTTTGATTTCAAAGAGGCTGTTGTTTGCTTCTTGAAGGTTTTTTTTTTTTTTTGTTACTTTCATATGAATATATTCTTATTTTTTAACGTCTCCATATAACATTATAATATTTATATATATATTAAATTCATATGAAAGTACAAAAAAAAAAAACATTGGAGAACAAACAACAGTCTCTTTGAATTCAAAGATGGGTATGGCACTTTCCATTAAGCTTCAATGGACATTCAAGTGCTTTTTGCAAGTTAAGTATTTTTCTGGTCCTGCTTGTGGTATCTAGTATTAGGACCAGTGAGAGAGTGCTTTTTTATGTACCTAATCACCCACTTGTGTTACTAAAATTCTTCTTTGCAATTATCAGGCCGACCTTTTTCATTTTATTCTTCTCGCAAATGATATATTTTGCGGTGAAGGGAAAACCTTTTGGTAATAGATTGGTACCCACCATGAAAGAATGATGGGTCTGCTTCACCTTCGACCCTTTTACTTCTTTCATTCGCTTGTGCGCTAGCTAAACGTGTCACGCAAAGTGGCCAAAATGGTCGGCATGTGAATCCGGTACGAATATGTTGAAAGCCATGTTTCACGTTGAAGATTGAACAATCGAAACATTCCTATACGTATCGAATAATCGTATGGTCTAATACTTGCTTTCCTGGACGTATTGAATTTAACTTAAATTTGCCCATTGACTATTAAAGCTAAAGATAGTCCGGATAATTTCCAATCATGGGATAAAAGTGCTAACTTCTCGGTTAAACTTTCGAAGATTATAGTTCAAGATTTGGATGTACTTGAAAATTTTCCAACGAGTACCTTTCATTAGGCCAAGATTTTCAGACACTACAAGACAGTCATTTTAACATTATCCCAAGTGTCCAAGTGACATGTCACGTCAGTGGGCAGTGTGGTGAGCTTGTGGCCATAACTTTTCAAAGTGATCAGGCAGCCAATTTTTGCCAAGATCCCATCTCATATACCTAACAGTTTCTCTTTTGTCCTAATGTTCGCGTCTTTGTCTTCTAGTCACTTTCTATAGACGAGTCAGGGGGTTGTCACAGCATTTGACTGGCGCTCTTTTGATCTTTATACTTCTATAAAACAATTAATCATATAAAAAGTGATTAAAACAGATAAAAGGTGATATTATTTGCTATTTTATTTAGAAATAATGGATAGTTAATATGGTTGAAGGTGTTTTTAAATTTAGAAAAGTGTCTCAACTGATGAAACAGTTTGATGGGAAAAAAAAAATATATATATATATATAATTATGACAAGTTTAATAGTTAGAAAAGAGATTCAAAGGATATTACTTCAACTCAAAATCTCATTTATATAGATATGAAGTGCTTATCATCAATTGATCTTAGCTCCTGTTAAATCAAATATAACAAGTAACAACCTATTAGTCCACTTCATGGTATAAAATAGGGGTGGGCAACACCGTGTTCGGATCGATTTCGACTGGAACCAACCCGAACATGATAAGTGTGCGGATCGCCGCTTTTGGATCCGAACATGATCCACTAAAGGGGAGGAACCGAACATGATTGAACACCTAAAGTGCGGATCGGATCGGATCGGTTTCCATGTTTTAAACTCAATTTTGGGCCTTTGTTTGAGCCAAAAATTTAAAAAAAATTTAAGTAGTTCTTACCGATTATATATTCTGACGAAAAAAATACAGAAACATTGATGTATCATGAATAGCTCCAATCAGTTTTAAAAACTAAGTGAAACTTGAAAGTTTGTTCGTTGTTTCTATTTTTGTTTCTCTATTCAAGCATATAAAATCAAATTCAAGCTAACAAAATTAAAAAATATCACTCAAACTCAGTAGAAGAAAAAAAATACAAAACAGGCATAGATCATAATCCTCAATTCATCATATTACCAAAACGGTGCTGCGGCTGCGGCTCTAAAGGTGGGTGATGGTGCTGCGGCTGCACTGCGGGCGACGAGTAGAGACGACGACGACGGCGCTGCGGGCGACGAGGAGAGACGACCACGACTGCGCTGCGGGCGACGAGGAGAGAAGACCACGATCCCGCTGCGGGCGACGAGGAAAGACGACCACGACCGCGCTGTGGGCGAAGAGGAGAGATGACCGCGACCGCGACGGCGAGCAGAGGTGACAGGTGAGAGATGATCGCCGTCGAGCAGAGGTGAGAGGTGAGAGATGATCGCCGTCGAGCAGAGGTGACAGGTGAGAGATGATCGCCGTCGAGCAGAGGTGAGAGGTGAGAGGTGAGGGATGAGAAATAGAGTTGGAGTCGTGTGAGAGACTGAGAGTGAAGGCGGCGGCTCTGAGTGAGGGGTGAGAAAGTTGATTCAATTGTTAGGGTTTGTTTTTAAGTGAAAGTATTTATATGACTATGTAAAATTACGTATATATCCTTGTTCACGGATCGGATCGGTTCTGGAAACCCAGAACCGATCCGATCCGTGAAACATGGTGTTTTCAAATATGAGGATCCGAACATGTGCCACTTGAACATGTGAACCGGACCGAACACCCACAGATCGGTTCGGATCGGGTGGTTCGGTTCGGTTCCATGTTTTTGTGCCCACCCCTAGTATAAAAGTGTATAGAAAAGCAAAAAGAAAGAAAGAGAGGTTTTCTTTGTATTATTTTCCTTGGATCGACAACAATAAAACATCTAAACAAGGCATGCTGTCTATAATGTATTGAACTAAGAACTATCAGTCATGCATTGAGCTTCAATATCGTGTCAAGTGCACAAACAGCCAGCCAATTTGTCCTTCAAAATCAATGAAAGATCCTACTGTCTATTGTGCAATTCACGTTTTCGTCTTTTTGAATATATATATATGCTATAACAATTATATGTTGTACTGAGAGATAACAAGGAATTTCTTCTAACAAGCAATAGTGGCTCTTGCCATGGCCCATCAGAAATAAAAAAGAACATGAACCAGTGATTTTTTTCATCCATCATTTTCCAACTCATATGGGGTGAAGCCTGACCCGCATAGCCACAGCTTGCAGATTTCCAATGGTTGAGTTTACACCACTAGTAAGATGATGATCAGACCCCGAAAGAATTGAAAAAAAAAAAAAAAACAACAACAATACAAGTCCCACTTGAATTGAAGAGAAAAGGAATCTCCCCTAGATAATAACCACCTCAAATGGAGGAGAAAAAAAGAGAGATTGGTCAATCTGATAAGGTCTCCTAGTGAATCCAATGTCTTCGAAAGTAATAATATGCTTCATTTTTAGTTTATTAATAATTGCTATAAATTCTGTTATACTATTGCCATACACACTCCTACATGCTTACATCTACCAATTTTCTTTTGGCCAACAATTTTTTTCACCTGTATGGTTGGAGGAATCTTATTTTATTATTTGCAAGTGTTCCACTTTTACAAAGTGCATGAATTGAAAATATATTATAACTGTTTCTCAAAAAAAAAAATTATAACTGAGATATTTTACACTGTTGGGTGGGATTATCAATGATTTAGAGTGCCAAGTGATGATGATTGGTGATAAGAGTTGTGTATTTATATGATTTTTGCTAGCTGATCATCAACTGCGGTGTTAAATATTTCGACAGAGGCAATAAAGACTACACTTAAATGCTGTTTCAGAGATTGCAAGGATTTTGATCAAGTCCGCAGAATCCATCATTGAAGCTATAGAAAATCACAAGCAGAAGAGACAAGTAACCAAGGTAAGTCCATATCTGTCTACACATTTGCATGGACACATCATTTGTAAATTATATTGTATTTGTAAATGTACTTCATTGTTTTAGGCATCAAATCATGAGCATGGAAGAAGAGATTCATAAAGAAAAGAAGGAGATTGAGAGAGAACTAGACACTCAAGAGGCTGAGCAGCAGGAGAGTTCAGATGAAGGGCAAAGGAGAATCCAACCATGGACAAAGCAAGTCACCATTCGAGGGCTAATCGTGAGCGCTTTGATTGGGGTCATTTTCAGTATCATAGCCATGAAACTGAACCTCACAACAGGTTGGGTCCCGCAGTTCAACGTCTCTGCAGCTCTTCTTGCCTTCGTTTTCATCAGAACATGGACTACACTTCTCCAAAAAGCTGGTTATGTATCTAGACCCTTCACTCGCCAAGAGAACACTATGATTCAAACCTGTGCAGTTGCTTGCTATAGCATTGCTGTTGGAGGTCTGATTATATCTGTCACCTTTAGTTATAAACATTAAAAAGTTTGGTACAAAATTTTCTAACATGATTACTCATTTTGTGTTATGGGGTGACTTAAGGTGGATTTGCTTCATATCTGTTGGGATTAAACAAGAAGACATATGAATTATCAGGGGACACTGAAGGAAACTCTCCAAGAGCTGTGAAGGAGCCTGGATTTGGTTGGATGACTGGCTATCTTTATGTTGTTTGCTTTGTTGGTCTTTTTGTCTTGATCCCTCTCAGGAAGGTACGTATAGGCACACATATCTATATCAGGCTATGTTTGCAACGACACTAACTTATATTTTTAAGCAAGAAGATTTCAAATAGCTCAAATTTCTCAAATTTCTCTTTTCTTGCAAAGATTTCATCGTTCGAAACAGTGAAAACTTTTAACATTTTTATTTATTCTGATAATTTATTTTCTTGTTGTTTAATTTGTAATCTGAATTGTTCATTGAATTCTCATGATTTAACAGATTATGATTGTGGACCTCCAATTAACTTACCCAAGTGGTCTGGCAACTGCAGTTCTGATCAATGGCTTTCACAACCAGGGAGATCAAATGGCTAGGTAGAAAATCTAGAATGACACCTCTCATTTCTTGTGATTAGAGAAATACATTGTGACCCAAAACTTAATAAGAAAATTGTTGCAGGAAACAAGTTCGTGGATTCATGAAGTATTTCTCATTCAGCTTCGTGTGGGGATTTTTCCAATGGTTTTACGCTAAAACGGAGGAGTGCGGATTCAAACAGTTTCCTACTTTTGGATTGCAAGCTTGGAAGCAAACGTATGAACCTTCACTTCCATTGTAATAACATAAACAAACAAGATAAAAAGTAAACTAATAGAGACAATTTAATGCCAATATCCGAAAATTCATGCTTATATTCTCACATATTTATTTTGATAGTCAGTTAAATATGATGTACGAACATCTGCATTAGAGAACAACTCTTAAACTAATTGCCCTAACTTCTGCATTTGAGAATAACACTTTAAACTAATAATTGCCTGTTTTGTAGATTCTATTTTGATTTCAGTATGACGTACGTGGGAGCAGGGATGATCTGTTCCCACTTGGTGAACTTGTCTTTGCTTCTTGGAGCTCTTCTCTCTTATGGCCTTCTGTGGCCACTGATCAATCAACTTAAAGGAGCCTGGTTCCTAGAAAGTTTAGAAGAAAGTGACATGAAGAGCCTGTATGGTTACAAGGTCTCTCTCTCTCAATCTTCCTCTATGAAATGACATATAAAAAGAATTTCTCAAATTTTTTTCAACTTACTGTTAAGTTCTTACATGATTTTCCTGGCAGGTTTTCCTGTCTGTTGCTCTTATCTTAGGCGATGGACTCTATACCTTCCTTAAGATAATGAGTGTTACAGTCATCAATATTCATGGCAAATTAAAGAACAAGAACCTCAATGCTGATGACGCAAAGAAGAACTCCCCTGATGATAGAAAACATGAAATCTTTGTCAGAGAAAATATTCCTTTGTGGGTGGGAGTAGCAGGATACATGGTCTTCTCAATCTTGTCCATAATTGTAATCCCTCTCATGTTCCCTCAACTCAAATGGTACTATGTTGTCGTAGCCTACATACTGGCTCCATCCTTGTCATTCTGCAATGCTTACGGAACTGGTCTGACCGACATAAACATGGCTTATAACTATGGCAAAGTGGCACTTTTTGTTCTAGCGGCATTGTCTGGGAAAGAAAATGGAGTGGTGGCAGGGCTTGTGGGCTGTGGCCTGATAAAATCTGTTGTTTCTGTGGCTTGTATACTAATGCAAGATTTCAAAACAGCTCATTACACTCTAACATCACCAAGAGCAATGTTTCTAAGCCAGGTTATTGGGACTGCTATGGGATGTGTGACTGCTCCTCTGAGTTTCTTTCTATTCTACAAGGCATTTGATGTGGGAAACCCAAAAGGAGAGTTTAAAGCTCCTTATGCTTTAATCTACAGAAACATGGCGATTCTAGGCGTCGAAGGCTTCTCAGCTCTTCCCCGCCATTGTTTACAACTCTGTTACGGGTGCTTTGCTTTCGCTGTGGCTGTTAACCTAGTGAGAGATCTTTCTCCAGGAAAGATTGGGAAGTGGATGCCACTTCCTATGGTCATGGCCATACCATTTCTAGTGGGAGCATACTTCGCTGTTGATATGTGTGTTGGGAGTTTGATTGTGTTTGTGTATCACAAACTAAATACCAAGAAAGCAGAGTTGATGGTTCCAGCAGTTGCCTCCGGATTAATTTGTGGGGAAGGCCTCTGGACTCTACCTGCTTCAATTCTTGCCTTGGCCAAGATAAACCCTCCTATTTGCATGAAATTTACTTGAAACACAAGTGGATGCATTGTGACTTAAAAAAATGTAGACACCTGTATACCTAGTTATAATTTGGATAAAACCAAAATGCATATTGCGACTTTCTACAGCCTGACTGGATGAATCAATTCTAGCTTGTGTTTTGCTTTTTCCATTCTTGGTGCATCAAAAAATGATAAAGTTATGGAGTAACATGAGTCCAGACTACTAAAAAAGAATAAGCCCCCAATACTGAGACCATAACATGGTAAGGTAAATTTAAATTACAGCAGTATCAAAGTCTACCTGAAAATAAATTGTCCCCTCGATTGGGTAAATAAGAAGTCTGGGGAAAAGAACAAGGAACTTTCATGATGATGGTGTTAGCTACTCTTTGGAAGCCATGTGCCCCAAGTCATACAGAGGAAAAGTGCATACAGTGGAATGAAAATTGAACCAAGGATTTTCTAAAGAATCTATAATATTCAAACATTTTATGTAAGTAACCAAATCTCAACGTCTAAAAAATCAATTATCTCAGGAAATGTCTCCACTGTGATACAGTTGATAAACATGTATAATCAGCCTGTTATAATACCTGCCAGAACATCAACCTTACCTCGTGCATAGATTGTGTAAACTAAACGGATTGCATCCACCCATCCATCTAGGGATTCCCATGAGTCAGCAACCTGAAGGAGCAACAAGCAGAATTGACTCATCATACATAAGTTCTTAGAAAATTTGGAATCTAAGGCATTCAGGTTAATAGATCTTGTGCAAAAGTGAAATCTGTATATACATTATTTCTTACATTAAGATATTTATTGATTTTCATTCACAAATGAAATAATGGATTAGACCCAACATTGAGGGGGAAGGGCAAGTAATTTCTTAGAGAAAGTGAGAAGGTCTAAGAAAATGAGAGAGAAGATTTGAAGGGCCTATAAGAGTGACTTGCATAAGTCTCTATACTTGTAAAAGATTGACATCTTATTATCAGTAGACACGAGTATTAAGTGTCATATTACACTTGGACAGAGGGTATTGGATATGACAACTCCCAAACATCTTATGAAAAGATGACAATTATACAACGCTATCTTTATGCATTTTAATAGACTAAATATATTCAAAGGAAAAAATTACAGTACTTACCAAGAAAACTGGTCCATGAACAGTGTCAATGCAGAGGCCTGCACCTGATGGTAACGTCAGATCGGCACAAGGTGATACAGAAACAATATCTGGAACATCAACTCTAATAACCTTTTTGTCACCAAATTCTCCCAATCTTCCAGAGAGGTTTCCAGATACCTGTCTCCGGTAACTTTGCTAACGTGCATGCACATGGACAGGAAGATCTAAAAGAAGAAAGAGAAACTAGTAAAGGAATGTCTTATCAGTGGTTTTCCTCTAATTCACTTTTTAATTGCACACAAATAATATTCATACCAACCACCATTTAGCCTTTTGGCCCTTGCACAGACAAGAGCTGAGATTCAGAACCACACAAGTGGGGTGGAGATGTAGCTTAAGGGGTAGGTTAAGGGAAGTTTGTCGGCGATGGTGGAACAGAAGATGAAAAAAAATAGTACTACATGCTTGTCTTATTAATTTGATTAAGTTTCTGTTGTTTCTATAACATTCTTTAGACTCGAGATGGCATATATTAGCGATCTGAAATGAATAAAATTCAATTGTAAAGTGATGATACTCCTATAATTACCATCAAAGACTTTTACAGCTTAGTATTTCAATGCACATAACAAGAATAACCTTTTTTCAAAGTAAATGAACCTTCATTCTAGTTTTTGGCATGCAAACCAACAGTGGGGAGATACATTTCTAAAACTAGTTTATCGTATACAAAAGAGAACACATCAAAAGTTTACCTGTTGAAGCCCTTCGTGATTCAAAACAAACGGTGATCTTTTCCAAATTCAAATCACTATGAGGTGCAACTAGGTTTCCCACAGGTGGTGCCATCAAATATCCAACTTTAAGATATGGTAAAGATAGCTGTTAACATTAAAGGCAGTCAGATCTATACAAAAAGAACAAATCCATGAATTTATCAGAATCAAGTATCCACAAAATCATTAGACTTCCTTCTTTTGGACTGACGGACTCGTTTGAAATTCTACTTAAGTTAGGTGAACCTATCGAAAACTTAAAATTAAATTCTTTTAGTTTTGCACGTTAAATGCACGTGGCATAACCAAGACTGGCTATCAAATTTCCTAGGTAAGTTGAGGAACACATTGTGAACTTGAGGATGTGGCCTCAAAAATTCAACTGCTACAATGTTAAATCACACCACCAAATCTAGTTTTTACTCGTTCTGTTGCTAGCCAAGAGAAGGCATTTAAGGAAATAGAGAGACATAATTGAGGATGATATAACCCCAAAAACAATGCGTAGAAACATTAACACTTACCATGGAGCCCACACGCCGCAAGGCACTGCTGTAAACCTGCAAATAAAAACAAATACAAGCTATCTACTAACTATACTAAACGAAATGGAAGATGAACAGATTGCTTGAATGGAATTGGTGACGTTGAAGGTGCTGTTGGGGTGGGCGTTGAAGAGGAAGTGAGTTGAAATGGGAGAGAGGAAGAGTTTGTGGTGAGTGAAAAGGAGAGACCCTGAAGCAGTGTGTCTTGGTTGTTGAGAGAAAGGGAGAGATTGGAATGGAGATCTAGATTGTCTTAGGGATCTGGTTGTGTTGTTGAACTCTGTGTCCGCGATGTAGATGATTGCGGCTGTTCATTTGGATTAATTATTATTATTTTTAATTTAATATTGTTATTATTAACAATTTAAAGGTTATTTCTATTTTTACATAAATTTAAAGAGTATAATATGGATTTCATATAATCTTTCGTGAGGGTATCGTGGTTATTTTATAATTTTGGATGAAAAATTAATAGTAGAAAAATGATATTTTTAATTAAAAAATAAAGTCCAATCACAATTAATTTATGTTTTAGAAGCGATTTTTATAATATCTTATTTTTAAATTATTTTATTTCAAATTCTGATTAGAGCTCTTTTTGCTCTCCGTATTTAATTAGGATGATTATACTATTACAAAATAATTCACCGTTTAAGAAGTTGTTGGAGTCCATGAAAGTGATACTATTAACTATTTTATCTAAGCACGATGAATCACGACGACAACCACTTTGTCCTTCAAAATCAATGAAAGATCCTACCGTCTATTATGTAATTCAGGTTTTTGTCATTTGAATATATATATATATATATATTTTGTGTATGATAGTCACATGTTGTAGTGAGACATAACAAGGAATTTCTTCTAACAAGCAATAGTGACGGTTGTCATGTCCCATTAGAAGAAAAAAGAACAAGAATTACTGATCTTTTACATCCATCATTTTCAAACCCACTTAGCCACAGCTTGCAGATTTCCAGTGGTTGAGTTCACACTACCAGAAATATGATCATCAGACCCCAAAAAAATTAAAAAGAAAAACAAAAAAGATCTTTAATAAGATGTTTAGTTAGTATATTATATATTAATATGTCATTCTAATAATGATATGACATGTAATACTTATATTCAATAAAAAATCAATGTTAATGTGACCATTCAATAACGATATAACATGTGATTTAACTTTTAAAATAAAAAATTTTTCGTAAATAAAAAAATACATCAACTTTAATTTTTTATAAAAAAAAAAAAGTACCACATATCACATTATTACTGAAAGAACACACTAATATTAGTATGAGACACTAACAAAATATCCAATGAAAGATTTTCTAAGACTGTGTTTGGTACATGGAAAATGAGGCGGATTGGGATTTAATTTTTCTCATCCTCACACATCCCACGTTTGGGTCGCGTTTAAGGCGGGGAAAGGAATGAGATTTTTCATTCCCGAACCCATCTCCACTTCCAGCCAACTTGCAAAATAGAATTCCAAGCTCAACCATGGGTTTCCAATTCCTAAGTTGACTGGAATCAATTTTTTTTTTTTTCTTAATTCATCCTCTTTCTCCACACAACTCTTCCTGCAACCCAAGCTCAACCATCTTGTTCTCCCACTATCACTACAACCCGCCCTACACAACCAACATCACTGGCAATCTAGAATCAATCACAACAACGAACCCATCAATTACAAATGAAAAAAACCCAAATCAACCGTAATAGTTGTATGACACCAGCAACATACCCATCAACATCCAGCATCATTGGCAAGAAAGAGAGATGAGGAGAGAAATGATCAATGGCCAACAGACCTGGATCTGTTGGATTAAAACTTTAATAGGTATAAACCTATACCAAAATTTAGAAACTCAGATTAAATTATTAAGAATTGTTACAGAGAAAACATATCTGAATTTATATTGATAAACTTGAGAATAATTGAGTCTTCCACAGCTAAATCACCTTAGGTTGCTCTATATTTTTCTTTTTGAATGAGGAAGGAGAAAAAAAGCAAAATATTACGTATATAGATTTGACTTGGGGACCATAACCCTTTATAATATTCTTTATATATTAACCTAATTAGGTTCTCATTAACCCTAATTTCATTAGTATTAGGTTTCTACACACTTAAGCCTATATCCAATGGATATTTGTAGAGCTAAATTAATAGATCACTTACTTGACCCTATTAAAATTGATAACCTATAATATAATTGCTATTTAATATGTAAGCCCACAATAAGAACTATTAAAAATCCAAACAGGGTCTTCATTTTTTTCAGCAACAGTGACGATGAAGACGGAGCTTCACGCGGTTCATTTTGGAGTGAGAAAGGACGGTGGCAAGAGAAACAAGTAGGAGCAATAGGCCTGCGTTTCCACTTGCTTCGACGATGGTGGAGATGAAACCAAAGCTTGACAAAGTTGATGTTGGAGTTTGGGAGGACGTTGGCAGAGAAATAAGTGAGAGAGGAGTTCAATGGGGAGGGATCGAAAGACGGAGATGTTGGAGTTGGGTAGGGTGGTGAGGACTACTCTGACAGAGGAGAGAGAAAGAGGCTAATTTATTTATTTTTATTATTATTATTTTTACTTTTGTTTTGTTGTTAATATTTTGATTTTGATATTAATATAATTTTAATTTAATCTTAAGTTTTACCAAACATAGAACAACAATTTTGTAATCCAATCAAATCTATTTCATTCCATTTTATTTTAATTCAATCCATTTCATTTAATTCTATTTCATTTCATTTTAATCTCGCGTGTCAAACGTAACCTTAAAAAAAAAAAAAACAATACAAGTCCCACTTGAATTGAAGAGAAAGGGAATCTCCCCTGCATCATAACCACCTCGAATGAAGGAGAAAAAACGAGAGATTGGTCAATTCGATAAGGTCACCTAGTGAAGCCAATGTCTTTTAAAGTAATATTATGCTGCATTTTTAGTTCATTAATAATAGCTATAAATTCTGTAATCCTAGTGCCATACACACTCCCACATGCTTACATTTATCAGTTTTCTTTAAGTTTAACTATCTTACTCAACCACTAACCTTACTCATCAATTGAAGTTCTTAGATTAGTTGTAAGGGTGATTATTGAAGTCAATCCAATAGCTACAACTGATGAGTAAAATTAATGGTTGGGTAAATTAGTTAAACTCATTTTCTGTTGGCCAACTTTTTTCATCTATATGGTTGGAGGAATCTTATTTTATTATTTGCCAGTGTTACACATTTATAAAGTGCCTGAATTGAAAATATATAATTACTGAGATATTCATACAATGTTGGTGGGATTTTTAATAATTTACAGTGAAACCCAAGTGATGATGATTGGTGATAGAGTTAAGTATTTATATGATTTTTTTCTTTTTTCATGATTGAAACCAATCCAAGATATAACCAAAACCAAAAATGAGGCGTTATAGAAAATTAGCTTTCAGGAATGAGAGAGATCAACCCACAAAGAGTGTGGAACATCCCACCAATAGTGGGTGAGAAAATTAGCACAAATGTGGCTGTGAGCATTTGAATCTAGCACTTGATATTAGAAGCAAGGTAAGGATGATTGCTATCATTGTGGCAACCCACCTTTTCTTTGGTATTTATATGATTTTTGCAAGCTGATCATCAGCTGTGTTAAATATTTTGACAGAGGCAATAAAGACTACACTTAAATGCTGTTTCAGTGATTGCAAGGATTTTGATCAAGTCCACAAAAGCCATCATTGAAGCTATAGAAAATCACAAGCAGAAGAGACAAGTAACCAAGGTAAGTCCATATCTGTCTACGCGTTGGCATGGACACATCATTTGGACATTATATTTGTCTATGCACTTATTCATTGTTTTAGGCATCAATCATGAGCATGCAAG
This sequence comes from Nephelium lappaceum, assembly GCA_021234005.1. Taxonomy (NCBI): domain Eukaryota; kingdom Viridiplantae; phylum Streptophyta; class Magnoliopsida; order Sapindales; family Sapindaceae; genus Nephelium; species Nephelium lappaceum. The sequence continues at coordinate 18,740,345 of CM038007.1, forward strand.
AAGAGATTCACAAAGAAAAGAAGGAGATTGAGAGAGTAGACACTCAAGATGGTGAGCAGCGGGAGAGTTCTGATGAAGGGCAAAGGAGGATCCAACCATGGACAAAGCAAGTCACCATTCGAGGGCTGATCGTGAGCTCTTTGATTGGGGTCATTTTCAGTATCATAGCCATGAAACTAAGCCTCACAACAGGTTTGGTTCCGCACTTCAATGTCTCCGCAGCTCTTCTTGCCTTCGTTTTCATCAGAACATGGACTACACTTCTCCAAAAAGCTGGTTATGTACCTAGACCCTTCACTCGCCAAGAGAACACCATGATTCAAACCTGTGCAGTTGCTTGCTATAGCATTGCTGTTGGAGGTCTGATCATGTCTATCACCTTTAGTTAAAACATTAAAAAGTTTGGTACAAAATTTTCTAACATGATTACTCATTTTGTTTTATGGGGTGACTTAAAGGTGGATTTGCTTCATATCTGTCGGGATTAAACAAGAAGACATATGAATTATCAGGGGACGCTGAAGGAAACTCTCCAAGAGCTGTGAAGGAGCCAGGATTTGGTTGGATGACTGGCTATCTTTATGTTGTTTGCTTTGTTGGTCTTTTTGTCTTGATCCCTCTCAGGAAGGTATATATACACAAGTATATCTATATCTAGTTCTTGAAAATCTTCTTGCTTGAAAATATAAGTTAATAAGGTTGCAAGCATAACTTGATAGATAACGAGGTAGCTGAGGTTACAATTTCAAATCTCTCTTTTTAAAGTCGAAAAATGAAAATATTAGTTAGTGTTGTCATTTTTCTTCAAATAATTTCATTGTTTTGAAACTATTAGAACGTGTATAGAATGAAAATTTTAACATTTTTATTTATTTTGATAATTTTCTTGTTCTTTAATTTGTAACCTGAATAATTCATGAAATTCTCGTGATTTCAACAGATTATGATCATAGACCTCCAATTAACTTATCCAAGTGGTCTGGCAACTGCAGTTCTGATTAATGGCTTCCACAACCAGGGAGATCAAATGGCAAGGTAGAAAATCTAGAATGACACCTTTCATGTCTTGTGATTAAAGAAACACATTGAAAGCCAAAACTTAATCAGAAAATTGTTGCAGGAAACAAGTTCGTGGATTCATGAAGTATTTCTCATTTAGCTTCGTGTGGGGATTTTTCCAATGGTTTTACGCAAAAACTAAGGAGTGCGGATTCAAACAGTTTCCTACTTTTGGATTGCAAGCTTGGAAGCAAACGTATGAATCTTCATTTCCATTGTAATAACACAAACAAACAAGATAAAAAGTAAACTCATAGAGACAATTTAATGATAATATCTGAAAATTCATGCTTATATTCTCACATATTTATTTAAGCAGTAGCTAGATATGATGTCCGAACACTAGAGAATAACACTTTAAACTAATAATTGCCTGTTTTGTAGATTCTATTTTGATTTCAGCATGACGTACGTGGGAGCAGGGATGATCTGTTCCCACTTGGTGAACTTGTCTTTGCTTCTTGGAGCTCTTCTCTCTTATGGCCTTCTGTGGCCACTGATCAATCAACTTAAAGGAGCCTGGTTCCTAGAAAGTTTAGAAGAAAGTGACATGAAGAGCCTGTATGGTTACAAGGTCTCTCTCTCTCAATCTTCCTCTATGAAATGACATATAAAAAGAATTTCTCAAATTTTTTTCAACTTACTGTTAAGTTCTTACATGATTTTCCTGGCAGGTTTTCCTGTCTGTTGCTCTTATCTTAGGCGATGGACTCTATACCTTCCTTAAGATAATGAGTGTTACAGTCATCAATATTCATGGCAAATTAAAGAACAAGAACCTCAATGCTGATGACGCAAAGAAGAACTCCTCTGATGATAGAAAACATGAAATCTTTGTCAGAGAAAATATTCCTTTGTGGGTGGGAGTAGCAGGATACATGGTCTTCTCAATCTTGTCCACAATTGTAATCCCACTCATGTTCCCTCAACTCAAATGGTACTATGTTGTCGTAGCCTACATACTGGCTCCATCCTTGTCATTCTGCAATGCTTACGGAGCTGGTCTAACCGACCAAAACATGGCTTATAACTATGGCAAAGTGGCACTTTTTGTTCTAGCAGCATTGTCTGGGAAAGAAAATGGAGTGGTGGCAGGGCTTGTTGGCTGTGGACTGATAAAATCTGTTGTTTCTGTGGCTTGTGTACTAATGCAAGATTTCAAAACAGCTCATTACACTCTAACATCACCAAGAGCGATGTTTCTAAGCCAGGTTATTGGGACTGCTATGGGATGCGTGATTGCTCCTCTGAGTTTCTTGCTATTCTACAAGGCATTTGATGTGGGAAACCCAAAAGGAGAGTTTAAAGCTCCTTATGCTTTAATCTACAGAAACATGGCGATTTTAAGCGTCGAAGGCTTCTCAGCTCTTCCCCGCCATTGTTTACAACTCTGTTATGGGTGCTTTGCTTTCGCCGTGGCTGTTAACCTAGCGAGAGATCTCTCGCCAGGAAAGTTTGGGAAGTGGATGCCACTTCCTATGGTCATGGCCATACCGTTTCTAGTGGGAGCATACTTTGCTATTGATATGTGTGTTGGGAGTTTGGTTGTGTTTGTGTATCACAAACTAAATACCAAGAAAGCAGAGTTGATGGTTCCAGCAGTTGCCTCCGGATTAATTTGTGGGGAAGGCCTCTGGACTCTACCTGCTTCAATTCTTGCCTTGGCCAAGATAAACCCTCCTATTTGCATGAAATTTACTTGAAACACAAGTGGATGCATATTGTGACTGAAAAAAATGTAGACACCTGTATACCTAGCTATAATTTGGATAAAACCAAAATGCATATTGTGACTTTCTACTGCCTGACTGAATTAATCAATTCTAGCTTGTGTTTTGCTTTTTCCGTTCTTGGTGCATTAAAAAATGATGAGTTATGGAGTAACATAAGTCCAGACCACTAAAAAAGAACAATTCCCCAATACTGAGACCATAACATGGTAAGGTAAATTTAAATTACAGCAGTATCAAAGTCTACAAAAATAAATTGTCCCCTCGATTGGATAAATAAGAAGTTTGGGGAAAAGAACAAGGAACTTTCATGATGATGGTGTTAGCTACTCTTTGGAAGCCAATGCCCCAAGTCATACAAAGGAAAAGTGCATACAGTGGAATGAAAATTGAACCAAAGATTTTCTATCCAAAATCTATAATATACAAACATTTTATGTAAGTAATCAAATCTCAACATCTAAAAAATCAATTATCTCAGGAGATGTCTCCGCTGTGATACAGTTGATAAACATGTATAATCAGCCTGTTATAATACCTGCCAGAACATCAACCTTACCTCGTGCATAGATTGTGTAAACTAAACGGATTGCATCAACCCATCCATCAAGGGATTCCCATGAGTCAGCAACCTGAAGGAGCAACAAGCAGAATTGACTCATCAAACATAAGTTCTTAGAAAACTTGGAATCTAAGGCATTCAAGTTAATAGATCCAGTGCAAAAGTGAAATTTGTACATACATTATTTCTTGCATTAAGATATTTATTGATTTTAATTCAGAAATGAAATAATGGATCAGACCCAACATTGAGGGGAGGGCAAGTAATTTCTTAGAGAAAGTGAGAAGGTCTTACAAAATAAGAGAGAAATTTTAAAGGGCCTATAAGAGCGATTCGCGTAAGTCTGTATACTTATAAAAGATTGCCATCTTATCATATCAGTAGACATTTGTATTAAGTGTCCTATTACACTTGGACACAGGGTATCGGACATGACAACTCCCAAAATTCTTACCAAAAGATCACAATTATAGAAGGCTATGTTTATGCATTTTAATAGACTAAATATATTCATAGGAAAAAATTACAATACTTACCAAGAAAACTGGTCCATGAACTGTGTCAACGCAGAGGCCTGCACCTGGTGGTAATGTCAGATCGGCACAAGCTGATACAGAAACAATATCTGGAACATCAACTCTAATAGCCTTTTTGTCACCAAATTCTCCCAATCTGCCAGATAGGCTTCCAGGTACCTGTTTCTGGTCAACTTTGCTAACCTGCATGCGCATGGACAGGAAGATTTAAAAGAAGAAAGAGAAACTAGTAAAGGAATGTCTTATCAGTACAAGATGTGGTTTTCCTCTAATTCACTTTTAATCGTACGACTGCCAAACAATTGCACACAAATAACATTCATACCAACCACCAAGCCTTTTGGGGGAGTGGTGCCTCTAGAGTCTAGCCTTGCACAGACAAGAGTTGAGATTCAGAACCACACGAATGGGGTAGAGATGTAGCTTAAGGGGTAGGCTAAGGGAGGTTCATTGGTGATGGTGGAATACATGATGAAAAAAATGGTACTACATGCTTGTCTTATTAATTTGATTAACTTTCCATTCTTTCTATAACATTCTTTAGACTCAGAGATGGCAAATATTAGCAATCTAAAATGAATAAAATTTAATTGTAAAGTGATGATACTCCTATAATTACCAACAAAGACTTGAACAGCTTAGTATTTAAAGGCGCATAACAAAAATAACCTTTTTCAAAGGAAATGAACCTTAATTTTAATTTTTGGCATGCAAACCTACAGTAAGATACATCTCTAATACTAGTTTATCATATACAAAAGAGAACACATCAAAAGTTTACCTGTTGAAGCCCTTCGTGATTCAAAACAAACTGTGATCTTTTCCAATCACTATGAGGTGCAACTAGGATCCCCACAGGTGGTGCCATCAAATATCCAACTTTAAGGTATGGTAAAGGTAGCTGTTAACATTAAAGGCAGTCAGATCCATAGAAAAAGAACAAATACATGAATTTATCAGAATGAAGTATACACGAAATCATTATAGACTTCCTTCTTTGGACTGATGGACTCGTTCGAAATTCTGGTGAAGTTAGGTGAACCTATTGAGAACTTACCATTAAATTCTTTTAGTTTTGCACATTAAATGCACGTGGCATAACCAAGATTGGCAATGAAATTTCCTAGGTAAGTTGAGGAACATATTGTGAACTTGAGGATGTGGCCTCAAAAATTCAACTGGTACAATATTAAATCACACAACCAAATCTAGTTTTTACTTTCTGTTGCTAGCCAAGAGAAGGCATTTAAGGAAGCCATTTAACAGACTGTCACGCACTCTAGAGACTGATCTCATGAATGATACAGAGAAACATAATTGAGGATGATTTAACTCCAAAAAATGCATAGAAACATAAACACTGACCATGGAACGCACAAGCCGCAAGGCACTGCTGTAAACCTGCAAATCACAACAAAGAAAAGCTTATCTACCAAGTCCACTAATCAAAACGGAAGATGAACAGATTTCTCTCTCCCTCTCTCAGTGCAGTAATGGCCATGCACAAGACAGAGTTCATCAATTCCAGTAGCCATCCAAATTGACACGATTAATATGATAACACTGTGCTGGATTGTTGCGTATATACAATTAAAGATTCAATTGGCAGTAAATCATAAAGAGAGAGTTGAAGGCTGTGTCAACTACACCAAGTAGGTTTAAAGAGGTAACAGAAAGAATTGATCAAAAAACATGATTAAGTGCTTACTGAGTAACTAGGTTTCAATGCATGGGCAACTGCAATGTAGATAGCGGATTGACTGTACAACTCATTAGGGGAAACCTCTTTAGCATTTCCAGTTCCTCCAGTTCTCAATGTGTCCTCTGCTAATGCATACTGCAAAATTAAAATATCATGAGATCAGACTTAAAGCTCATGTGCTATACACAAGATAACTTAAGATTGAAGTAATTCAAGTTATCCAGTCCATTTAACATAATGAAGTTACAAGTAAGAGTTTCATTCATATAGAGATAGATAAATAACAAACTGACCAAGACAGTTCCAAGGTTGTATATTGCTCGATGGAAGTCAAACTGCAACTGTATTGCCGCACGGAACTGCATATGAAGATGATGGAAAGGTATAATAAGAATTGAAAATAGCAGTGTAACTTATTATCAGGCAAATCAAATGCCAAATTACTTTGCTTCTTGTCCCTATACATTCATCCAAGCACCCTGATGTCTCCAAATGACTTTTGTACCTTACTAATAGCAGTTCTCACTATTGTTTGCTTTTCTCTGGCAGGAACAATTGCACTTAGTTCCTAAAAAATGAACATTAAAAGAAAGAAAACAAATTAAACTTCACAGCATCACAGCAATCACCAAAAACTTATAGATCTTTCATGGTTTTTTTTTTTTTTCTTGGAAGAAAAATCAAGAAGAGTTGTAACTTAAAAGATAAAAGTCGTATGGAAATAATATCAAAATAGAACAAAGGGAATGAAACAACTAACACAAAGAAAGTTCTTTATATGAGGAACATTAAAGAAAATAAGGATACCTGTAGAGCAAGTCCCCAGTTATTGAGAGCCTGAAATAGATTTTCACATGAAATCAGACTAAATAACAATAAGAATCACAGAACAATACAAGAAAGGAACGTGAAGCTCCATCTGAAGACAAATGTTTTACATAATAATTGGTTCAGGCATACCTGAGGACTGTTCCAATTGAGTTGGACAGCTTTCTCATAGTTGTTTGTTGCCTGCAAAGATTAAGATAAACACTGCAGTTTTCAACATTGCTCCCTTCAAAGAATAATACAGGAGAATTATAAATTTCATTAATGCGTGTGTAGAGGTCACACAGGCTACTATTTTATTGCTAATAGAAAATCATGCGGGTTACATTCTTTTCTAAAATAAGTCACATAATTACTCTCTCAATAAGATGCACATATGTGGAATAAAATGGTTTTCATGTTCAATATATTAATCAGTTCCAGATATTACACATCCAACAGCCAATAGTCAGCTTGACAAAACAACAATCAAAATTCTAAATAAGCCCTATTTTCAAAAGATAGAAAAGAAATTATAAAACAGCCATAATACTGAAATTAACAGCTAAACCTGCTTCCAGAGTTCTTCTGCCTCCTTCGTACGGCCGCGCATTTTCGCTCGATCTGAAATTGCTATAGCCCAATTATAGTAAGCCTGTCAAATAAACATAACATGCCTATCAGCACAAGTAAAACTATGACTAATATGTTGTTAATACTCATTGACACAAACATGCACTAACTCAAAATTTCTAAGGTAACCATAAACAACTTAAAATAGCAAATTAAGTTCTCCACGGATTTGAAGCAGCCACAGAGTGAATTAATAAGTGTAAGTTTGGCATAATCACACACACAACTTTAAAAGGTGTATGCCTTTTAGTGTCTTATCGAGCTTCTTGCTCTGGGTAACTATTATTCTATAACTTGAAGTAACTATACTATTAATATTACTGATTCAACAGAAATTCAATAAGATTAAATAAAATACAAATGCATACATACATCATGAAGTGTAGGGAGAAGACTGGTAGCTTCATCATACTTTTTACAAGCCTCCTCAAGCAAAGCATCTTTGGTAGGTGAAGTAGAATCTGGACTAACATTATCAGCACTTTCCTGCAAGCCAAATGAAAATCACGTGAAGTGCCTACAATGGTAATTTATATGATATCGGAAAATTTTAAAACACACTAAAGAATCATACTTGATCAACAGCCAGTAAATATATAATATATTCAAATTCATTTATTGCCACGTAAAACCTGCCGTAATCCCATCCCATTTTACATCACTAATATCATTTGCTAGAATGAAACCACTCCAGTCTCACATTAAAAACATTATTTCTCTTCAGAAAAAAATCATAGAGAACACAACCATTATCGACCCATCATATAAATGCCTTATTCTGACTATAGCATCCTCCAAACACTACAAGTACATAACGTTTGAACATTGCAGATGATATCCAACACGGAACTAATTCAACAACCGAAAACTGATGTTATAAACACCAAACCAACTCAAATAAAATCTCAAACCTGAAGAACCAATGCCCAATTGTACAACGCTTCATGATCATGAGGATTCCTCGCTATTGCATTCGCGTACCTACAAAATTCCCATGCACAACTTAACTCAATCAACTACAAGCATCCTAACAAAACAATTTCCCTTTCAAAAGAGTTCCCAATTGAATCCACTAGACACCACTTGAACGCGGAAAATATAATAATTCAAAGATCCATTCTTTTACTATTATAACAAAACTACCTCTTAGCAGCAAACGTTAGAATCCGTTGACGCGACCGCCCCTCCTCGTCCACACCAGTTATACTGCTGATCAACTCCATCACAGCATTGTTCTGTTCCATCACCTGCTGCTGTACACTCTCTAGACTGAAACCACATTCAAAACCACCACTTCCTCAACACACTATTCAAACAAGCTTCAATAAAAAATCAATCTTTGATAGCATAAAAACCTAGAATTGCACAGATACAACACGGACCTGTCAGGAGTGACGCTGTCGTCGCCTTCGTCGCTTTTCAATTCACTAAGCAATTCACGCATCGTGAAGGTCCGGTTCCCTTCGTCTTTTCGGAGCTCCGGTTTCCGTGGAGTTTGGTCGGTCGATGGAGATTGGATCGCGGTGTCTGTTGTTGTTGTTGTGTCTGCGGTCTGTGAAGTCTGCTGCTGCTGCTCCGGTGTCGGATCTACATCAGGTTCTGGTTTGGTTGTCGGCTCCGATGCGTCGCCGTTTTGCAAGTGAGGTTCGTCGGGAGTGGTCGACGACGACATTGATAAGATGGAGAGAGAGAGAGAGATAGTAGAAGAACAAAAGTCCGTCGAATCGGAGATCTGTCAAAAGAATGGCTCGCTGTTACAGTGATAATATATTGAAAATGGAATTTTAAAACAAGAATTTTGATGCTGGCAGGTTGTTTTTATTGTCCCTCGACACGTGGACAGGTAAAAAGTAGAAATATTACTGACGTTGAAAAATTTTTAACCACGTCACAATGCGCTGCAAGTTTTTTTTTTTTTTTTTTTCTTCTTTCTGAGTCAGCTACAAGTGCTTTGTTAAAGCCCATATGGTGGGAGTTACATGCATTTTACGGAGATGAATATTTTACATTGCACATGAAATATCGATGAAAAAAAAGTGAATGTGTCATTCAAGTTCATTGGATTTCCAACCATATGTTGTTTCGAACAAGGATTTATTTAGATTACACAGTAGATATATTCGGTTTTAATGCTGTAAATTTATAGATTATATTGAATAATTTCAATTGATTTATTAGTTGCCACAAATTCTTTTTTTTTATTATTATTATAACAAATCATGCAGTAAAATTAGGGTGGATTTAATTTCAATTCTCTCAAAAATGAGTGTAAAGAAAAATATTCAACTCTGAACTCAAAAATAAGGTTAATAGAAGAATATGTTAAAACAAAAATATTATATTATAATTTTTTTTGTATTAATAATTAACATAAGTTTTCGTCAAAAAAATAATTAATATAAAGTTATTGATCGACCCTCACAAAAATTATCTGGTTAATCAATGATAAGCTTGTTATAAACAGATTTTACTAGAGTTAAGCTTGGTAGAGGAAGAAATTCAACGAATAAACATTGTGGAATCCGCACTATTAAAAATAATTTAATTACATATAAACCAAAGCAGCACAGAATACAAAAATTTTATAAGGAAATGCTTAGGGGTGGGAAAAAAAAGGGGACCGAACCAAACCTGTCCGATCTTAATCGAACCGAAAAATCAATTTTTTTCCGGTTTTTCGATTCAATTCGATTGTAATTTTTAAAAAATCGAAAATTTTCGGTTCAATTCGATTTTGACTCAAAAAAACCGAACCGAACTGAATTGTTTTAGGTTTTGTTTTTAATTTTACCAATTGTTTTTATATTCAGAATTGTTACTTTTGAATAGTTTGAATTACAATTTATATAACATACTGAGCCCAAAACCAACTAGAAGATCAAAATTACAGACCCAAAACCGAACAAACCGAACCGAATGAATTCGATTTTGTTCGGTTCGGTTCGGTTCATATGATTTATTCAATTCGGTTCGGTTCAAAAAAAATAAAACTGAAAATTTTCGATTCGGTTCGCTTTTTCCCAAAACCGAACCATACCCACCCCTTGAAATGCTCATTGGATGCCTTTTTAATATGAAAGATTATATTAAAAAAAGCAAATAAAAAATTATAATTTTCATGCTTGTTAGCTGAAAAACCAGAAAAAGAATTAAGAGATCAGAACCCTTTTAATTGGAGAAACTGATAAATATAAAAACACAAATGCATGTATTGCTAAACTGTTTGTTTAATAAAATGTCATAACAGTAGATCGAAATCCTTCCTGATTAATAGTAGGCTCTCATAAACAACTCTCACTACTAATTTCAGATCACCAACAATGGCAGTGCTGACATTAGTCTCCACACATACAATTTTGATATCTGCCTGCACATAAATCAATTCCAATTGATGTATAAACTATCTTTGTCCTTGAAACAATTTTTTTCAAAAGTAAACAATTAAGACAAAGAAGAACATTCTAAATCACAATTAAGACAGAAGAACATTCTAAATCACTGATTTTGCAAAGGCGATGCCACTGTCACTCAAATAAGGTGATGAGCGCGGGCAATAATACATCATAGAAACCATAATTAACCCAAGTACAGAATTTGCCTAGGATACTTGTTTCAAGCAGAGTGTGTCTGAAGTGAACAGATGGTTCCTTGGCCTTTTAAAGGAATCACATCAATAGTGCAACAAAAGGAAACAAGTGAAAGAAAAGAAAAGGGCAAGAATAATTCAGTGGAAGAACAATGAAACAGCAATGAATGAACGTTGAAAGCTTAAATCTTTTCATGCAAGGTTACCACCAAATCATGGGCATCATCTAGAAGCTTCCAGACGTCCAGATTTCCGGCCATGCCGTTGCATTCTCTCATGATCTCGTCCATACTGCTATACTTCTCTATGATCAACTTCCTCCTTTGCAATACACAGGCTGCGATGGCGTAAAGCAACAGATCATCAGTTGGAGGGGCTCTAAGCCTCATTCTCCCCCAAGCTGACTTGGCGATTCCAGCCCGAATTGCTGCCTGGTCTGCCCACATCACCTCCCACAAGCAAAGGGTTTGCTCGAAAGTTAACTCCCTTCTAAATAGAACCACCACCATTCTGTACACAAAAAAGCAATCTTCTGCTTGAAGCTCTTCTAGATGCCTGTAGAGATGAATATCTTTGCCTTTGATTATCTTCGAAACAATACCTAACTGCCTTCTTATTCCTACTTCATCAAGCCGGAAATTATGGCGGGCCTTTTTCATGAAAGCCACAAAGCACCAGAAGGCTTCATAGTCCTCTTCCAACACCGACATAATTGGGGAAAGTAGATCACTCATTCCTTGGCAATAACCAATCTCAGGATCGTGTAAGGCATATGCCTCAAGTATTGCAACCAGGCGAGCAGCATGATAAATTCTGCATGGCTCCAAATGATCATAATCCTTTAAGTCGACACTCTTAGCTAAACGCTGTGCCTCCATTTCCAAAACGGCAGCCTGAGATGGTGAATAAAGTATCCACTCGGAATTAGCCCTCACAGCATCAAGGCGAATGATCCTCTGCCATGTTGCAAAATCCTCATCTGTGTGGGTTTTGGAGTTGCTTTCTGTCTTTGAGGGAGATGGGTCTTCATTAGCATTGTCATGGAGGCCTTCAACTCCTTCAGTAGAAATGAGAGGTATACTTTCAGGTTCTTCAGATGAATCGGAATCAGTTGACTCAGATTCACCAGCAGATGCATCTTCACAGGTTAGCACACTCTTGTCACCCTCTCCTTCCAACGATAAATTCCGGGGGGTTTGATCATAGACCGGGCCCTGATCATAGACAGAGGGGTATAAATCCTCAGCTGCAGGGCTTCCTCCCTCAGATGAAACAGACCTCCTGGAATTTACAACATCTTCTAAGCCAGGAGAATCAAGAACTTGACTGAAATCCCCACTGCCCTCGACACTGCTACTTACTGCAGTTTCCTTCAATTTAGAGCTCTTCTCACCACGTCGAATTATTTTACGGCATTCTTTCCGCAAGTTCTCATATATTTTTCTGTATCACATATTTAAATACACAATTAAATATCAGAGCCAAAGGAACAAGGTGCAAAAGGAAGATGGAATGAAGAAAAGGAATCGATCCAAGGGAGGAGAAAAAATCCAACTACACATCAACCACACCAATAACCAAGCATCTTCAACTGAAAAATGGATGGATTTAAAAGGCTGCAAGAAACTAATCACATACCTGTTCTCATTTTTAATCGAATCTCTCTCTTCCTTGGAACTGTTTAAGTCATATCTGTTAAAAAGAAATGTTGTTTAAAATATGAGAAAATACCAGTACACTAACATAATGAATGAAAAATGTCTCAATGCGGAAGGATATATTTTCCCAAGCTGATATTCAATACCAATGTTAAACCAAAAACAATGTAACCTCATATGCCAGAATGGCTGCATAGAGCAACTGAGGCCAGGGTATACATTATTAACACCAAACTAGAATAAGAATAATGAGTTCGTCTAAATAGGTAACAAGATAAAAGAACTCATTTCCAATTTTCCAGTAAAACCACAGTGGCATGAAATATTGATAACTAAACAATTTTATTCCCTCAAAATCAGGTGGGCAACAGAGATCACAAAGGGAGTAAGAAAAGATAATGCAACAGATTACAGAAGCACATTGTAAAACACACATTTGCTCACATAACTAGCCACAATGGGCCTATGCATAAGGCACCTAAAAGCACCTATGTTGACTTAGAAGAGAGTAGACAGATAAGACAATACAAGATCAAATCAGCAAATTACAAGACATATAAGAATAGGATGCAAGGGTGCTACTGCTAAGAAGCTGGAATAATATGAAGTAACAGAACATCACAAGCAACCAATTCCTAACAAATTTCCATGTATCATGCACTTCACAGGACCAGCTAACCTAAAGTTCAAGACCAATGACCAAAAAACAAATAAACTAGTACTTTACAGAGAGAAATCAGCCCCAATCAGAATAACTATGTCCACACGCATTATGAAAGAATTTTCTTACACTCCAAGCAGGAATGGCCAAACTTCTGCTCTAATACTTGGATCAACACCCTGCATTAAAAATTTACAAATAAAATATTCACAACAGCAACAAAAATGGTGAAAAAACCAGAACAGTCACAATCTAAAACTAACAGAAAAAGTGTCAGCATTAAAGTCCAAGTACTTACCCCACTACGGACTTTCTTTAAAAATTTAACACCACCATCATTGAGTTTTCCTTCTGGCGTAAAGAAACTTTTCCACTGCTTCGGAAGCAGGGCATGTTTTCTTCTCCGACGAGACCAGGGGGATTTAAGACTACCTCTGAACAAACAAGAAAAAAAATGAGTAAGTCTTTGTCAAGTAGATGCAAACAATAATCACTAATAAAACAAACAAATGCACAAACACAAAGACGAAAACTTTAAGTGACAGCTTCAATTACACAATGCAGATAATCTAACCTAACGCTTCTTGATTCCAGAAAACTTCCCTAGAAAAGAACCACAGATCAAACCTAAGAAGCTTGAAGGATGGACAAGACAAGTTATCCCAAATGCTAAGCGAATTCGTGAACAGAATATAGATCGAACAAGAGACTGGATCAAATCACAATTCGACACAAAACCGAAAGAATCCTAAACACTACAGCAGAGTAGCAACATCCACCCAAAAGAGCACTCGATGGACTACCCATATTGAGGAACAACATCAAGCAGAGTTTAGACTCTTCAAATCCAAAATTTTCCCTCACAAACTCAAAAAGTTAAACCAACGGTAAAAAAAACAAAGAAAAAAGATAAAAAAAAACACACACACACACACACACAAACAGTGATCCATTTTGTCCTTTTCAAGTAGTATATACTATGTACTATATCCTAATATCAGACTTCTATTTTTTTCTCTACATGAACGCGAGACAAGTTAAAGTGAAGCAGATTGAAAGTGAGTTACAAAAATTGACAGAACACAACCACTGATTGACGACAAGTACTTCAGATCGGATCTGAGAACCTAAAAAGGGAAAAAAAAATAGTTTAATTTTTTTTCCTTTTCTGTACAATTTTAACCTAAAAAAGTTAAATTTGTTAAAAAAATAATAATAATTAAAGAGGAATTGGAACTCACCGATCAGCATAAACTGGTGAGGAAGATGATGATGATGACGAAGAGGAAGAGGAAGCAACAACTAATAGAACCGATCGCAAATGAATCCACGACGACGATGACGATGATGGTGACGACGAAGAAGAAGAAGACGTGTGACTTCTCCGTAACGCTCTCATTAACGGTTTATGATGTTCCGTTAACATTTAGTTAAAAACCTAAACTAAACTAATTTAACAAACAAACAATCTCTAGATTCGTTGTTTTTTTTTCCCTTCTATTAACTTTTAAAATTTTGAAATTTTTTTATTTAATTTAATTTCTTTTTTTTTTTTTTTGATTTTTTTACCTATGCGAAAAAGCGACGACGGTGGCAGCCAAGGCGATACCAGCCATGGCCGTCACGACGACGGCTATTCCGACATTGGAAGTAGGCGCAGCCGCTAACCAGAAACCACTGCCGCCACTGAAACCGCCTCCGGCTCCGGCTCCGCTGCTCCCGCTGCTACCGTCGGCGAACGTGATCCATCTTTCTCCAAAGGTGAAGAGTGCTAGCATCAACAGTTGAATCGAGAGCGCAGCGGTTTGGTCCTGACGACAACGATGAGAAGGAGGAGGAAGAAGGGGAGAAGGAGGAGTGGTGTTGACGCGTGAGAGAGCTAACACCATCACCGAACTGAAATCTGTCCTTCAAGTGGTGGCCTTTTCTACTCTTCTCTCTCTTTCCATGAAAGCAAAGTAATAATGGCGAGCAACCTAATTAATTGTTTTTTGCTTTTTTTATTCTGATTATATTATCGAATATCTCTCGCGATTGATTGATCGGCTCTCGTTTTTGTAACTATCAGACTTAGTTAGTGTCAAAACTCGAAGGTTATATCGATTAATTACATGACTTGTTGTGTCCGCTGACTTGGGCCTCATCCCGGCCCGGCCCGTCCCATCATTCTGGCCTCATTTATTCACCTAACTTTTTACACGCGGATTGCTATTAAATTTCTGGAGCCGATTTATTGTTTTTTAATGTGAAAAAAAAAAAAGATTGTTATAAATTGTTAAACAGCAATAAAGTCAAGAGAGAGAAGCAGCATTGCATGTCCTTGCGACGATTTTTAAAAAAGTCAATTCTCAAGTGGGAATATATTGATTTTGACATTCATTGTGATTTATTTAAATTTGAGGAAGTTTAGTGGTAAGTAGTTTACATTTGTGTTTATGATACTATAAATTTAAATTATGTTTTTCCCTTTCAATCAATGGTCAAGTGAATTTAACAAAAATGGGAAATAGCCGTGAATTAAATTCTTATTTAACATACATATTCACACCTATCGCTTTTTCTTAAAGTAATAAATGTCTTAACCTATTGAAAGAGACAAGTCAAAGTTCCAACATCTTTAATAGGAGAAAATTCAACACACCAATTAAGCATTCTACGAAATATTTTTTTCTTTAATAAAAAAAAAAAAAATTTTAGGTGAAATTAAGAAAATCTAACTATAAAATTGCCATATTCAAATTAAAGAGACTGTTAGTTATATTCTTCAATTTCATATTCCCATTCAAATGAATTTAATATAAATCGTGATACGTGATGAATCGATGAATATTCATATTTATCTTTTTTTTAAAAATATTATATCTCAATCGATTCTGACTAAAAATAAAACTCGAAATTTGAACATCTGTAATAGAATAAACACTTTGATTGTGTACCGTATCAATAGTTTTGGTCATTCACTAAAGGCGCTTGATCAAAGCTAATTTTGCTCTTACCTTCTAAAATAATAAAAGAGAAAGACTGAAAGAAAAGATGGGGAAAAAAGAAAAAGCCAAAGAGAAGCAAAAGTCAAAAGACAAGTTGGGTGATTAATAAGTGGAATATTGAAGGTGGATTATATCACATGGCACACAAATAGTTTTTGAAGCAAAGGAAAAAAAAAAAAAAAGAAGTATGGGGAGACAAAACACTTATTTATGCCGGACCACATGCTTTTGCTTTTTCCTGCACTACAATCTAAAAGCCCTCACATGAACTATGAGAAGTTTGAGAATAAACCTTTATATTTTATGATTTTTTTTTTCTTGTATTTATAATACTTGCCTTCATTATTTGATTTATTTTTACCCCATGATTTGATCTACTAAGGTTTTATATGATTTAATGTAGTTGAAATTCAAAGTTTGGGAAAGACTTCTATGAAAAATTTGACTTTTTTTGGGTCAAAATTGGAAAGTTATAAATAAATTTATAAAAAAAAAAAGTTATTTGGTTAACCTGCTACTACTTGGACAATTGGTTGAGGATGATGTAACTCGCTCCAACTATTTTTGTTTTTTTAATCTTCAAGGCCCACCATTAGTTATGGTAGGACCGAAGAGATCATGATGTTGTTGATCAGACCTAAAAAGAACATGATCAACAAAATCGGACGGTTAAAATTAATCAGAGCAAACTCTAGTTTCTCTTCAGAATCTCAGGAAAGGCATTTCAAAATATCCATGGAAAAATATAAAAAAGTACTTGATATCTAAAAACACAATTTGATTTTTCTATTTTTTTATGATGATTCTTTAAATTTGAAAACTTTTTTTTATTGTACGCATATACTGTTCTGCAATTTTTAGTTTGTAGTACTTTATATAATTAAAATAAAAATCGCAAAATAGTTACATGTTGGTATCTAAGACGAAAAAGAAATATAGATAAACTTGCCGGACGTTAGACTTAAATGTCCCATTTACAAAGAAGTGATGATTGTAGGGATATTGTGGATCTTGTGGGACAATAAAGCACTAAAGTGTGTTTAGGCATTAGTTGAAAAAATTAACCCAAGTAATTAAGAAACTAATCATGATAATAATTATTTCTTTTCTTTTGTGCTGTTCTTTTTCTTCATATAAATCTGGTGTTTCTCTACTTTAATGGTAGTTGACTATTAGCTTTAACTTGAGAGATGTTAGAACATATTGTTTCTTTAACTTCTAATCTTGACTTTAATGATTTTCCCACTTGTTCACATAAATTTTTCTAAGCTAGATCATATGTTTACATTTTCATAATACCGTAAATAAGACTAGAATTGCAGTAGTAGATATTAATTGGAGTCATTACATGCTCTTTCGTCATTGTTATCTACCTCAACCTCACCGATTGATGAATGCATATAGTTTTACATACAATATGAGATTCTTCTGGAAGAAAAATATAATTTGAATCTATAGTCTCTGACTTTAATGGGTGGATGTTAATGAATATTTTTTTAATGTGAACATACATGGGAAATCTTGGAAAATATTGGAATAAAACCTGAAAGTAATAAATGTCACTTTATAGATCTGGGGATATAAGAATTCAAGAATGCATATGTGGCGTGGATACTGGATAGGAGTTGAAAAAATATATTTCTTTTTCCATCTCTCTCTTTTCTTTTTCATCTTTCACATATGCATATATTATTCTACCAATCGCAAATTAAAGCCACAACCGAGAATATTTTTCTTTCGCTTTCTATCTCCTTTCTTCGCATATTATTCCTTCAATTCCTTGATTTGTCTCTTATTTTGTGCATCAACTTTAATTGGTTCCTTCTCTTTAACATCTTCACCAACGCTACAGTTCATGAAAATGAAAATTTTTGGATTTTTAATTCAATGACTTCAGACGATATTAGGTTTTAGGTCATAAATTCCATTAGGAAGGAGAACTTTCTTATGTTTGGATGTGCAATTTGCATACGTCTCCCTATGTTAATGTGAATGCCTCAAAATTCTATTAGGTAAGTCCACGAATTTGAATAACAATATACATACCAAAACTTAATTTGTAAGTTTTCTTGACTCGTATAGGAGGTCTCTATGTTCAAGTAACATGCAACTGGGGATGTTAGACTACGCATTTTTTATAATTAGATTACTATAAGTCGTATACGTATATATTTTTTGAAAATGATTATGAAGTTGTATATAACTTTATGTAGTTAAATGGTAAATTCATGTATATAATTTAACACTAAATTTGTAAGCATTGGTTAATTAAAGTCTTTTCTCATAACACCGAGTTAAATATATCTACTCATATAATAATCAATAGAAAAACCAAACTCTAGATACATGTTGATGAATATGTATGATGAGACTCAAAACCTTTTCATTAATGAAAAGGAAAAATTCTTTAACCTTTTGAGTTATGAGTGAATATACTATTAATATATACTGTTCAACATTAAATTTAAGTAGCTTAACACTAACTTTTCGAAGTAACATAGCATTAACCTAGTTTCAAAATAAATTTTGTGAATTCTAACTTGAGTATTGTAAATTCTAATGCAGAGGTAGAGTTTCTCTCTCTCTCTCTCACCGCATAAGGACTCCAATAAATAATATAAACCTTACAAATAAACTGAGCATACAAATTTCCTTTCAAAAAAGAAAAATAATGAGTATACAAAATTAGATAGGAAAACTAAAAATTTGATAAACAAATTAGACCGATACTAGCCGGACCCCATTTTTAATTTTTTCCCCAATCAATTTCTCTTCTTCAATTGACCAAAAGTGAAAATTTTGCCTTTCTGGTTTGCATCAACTTTCTAATCGGAAACGTATATGGATATAGTTATTAAACCAAACAAACCAAACATAAATGAAATTTACATGAATTTCTGAATTTTCAGTAGCAAAATAAAACAATCACCAAATGTAGGTGAACACAAAACCGACCACGGACGCCAATCGCTTTAGCTCTCATTTGTTCAACCACCCTTTTAAACGTACACGAATCTGCTCAACCTACTCGAACAACTTTTCTGTATTTATATATATTTAATTAAAATCATAATCTTCTGCATGCATATTCAACCCCCACAAATCGAGACCCTAAAAACATTCCAAACTTATCACTTAATTATCTCAAGAATGTCCATTAGCAAAGCCAGGGAAGACGAGCGTGCAGGCGCGGAGATCGTGCATGGCCCCGAGGAGTGTTACCGTCACTCCATAGAGCTTCTCAAGGAGCTAGGATTTCCAAAGGGTGTGCTGCCATTGAAGGACCTTGAAGAGTGTGGTAGGGTTCGCAAGACGGGGTTCGTGTGGATGAAACAGAAGGCCCCCTACGAGCATTTCTTCGAAGGGACCAACACGCGCGTGAGCTACGCTGTGGAGGTGACCGCGTACGTGGAGAAGTTCAAGATGAAGAAGATGACTGGTATCAAAAGCAAGCAAATGTTCCTGTGGGTGCCAATCACTGAAATGAGCTTTGAAGATCCAGCATGTAAGAAGATAAACTTCAAGACTCCTATGGGGATCGGGAAGTCCTTCCCGATAACTGCTTTTATGACTGACGAAGAGAAGCAGCAGCACTTGGAGAAAATAGAGGAATGATGAGAGAAGTGCTTCTTGGCACTAATCTACATGCTTTTTCTTTGAACTATCTAGCTTACTCTCTAATAAGGTTATATTATTAATTGTTATGTTTTTATTTTCTTCTATGATCATTAATTGCTTTGAAGGAGATTTAATCTTGTGTGAACATATGTGGACTGAAGAAAATCATTCCATTTGAATTGTTATTAATTCTTCTATATATTTCCCCGATCTTCAATAAAATTAATATGTCTTCTAATAATTGGCAATAGTAATAATAATGAATTTTTAGATTTTTCTTGGGGATGTGACAAAAAAAATGGAGTCTTGTGATAATAATAATTGGGTTTTACTAACTATACTGATTGAATCAGATTATCATCAATAACAATTCTTAAATTGATTGTAAGGGTGGTTATTAAATAATTTTTAAGAGTTGTAATTGATTGATAACCTTATTAAATCAGTAAAATAGTCAAATCATAATAATATATGTAGGATTAAATAATCCAAATTCAATTTAGCATTAAACTTCATAGGTAAGTTAATACTTACTGTATTTATATCATTAGGTAAAGACTAATGCTCTAAAGTAGTTTTATATATATTTTATATATATATATAATAATAACCAAACTTTATTAAAAGAGAACCCAAACTAAAGCTAGGCATCAGGGACAATAACAGGTACAGCAACAGACTGCCAACAAAAGTCCTCATCAGAGGATAAAGTCAAATAAACTAAACTAAATTGTGTGTCAAACGGTTCTGATTTTTGGATTGACATTTACAAACATCAACTTCCCTATGTAATTCCTTTATATCATTTACAATAAAACTAGCTTTCCCATGAAAATTACTACAAGAATTAACTTCGGAAGCAACATTAATCGCATCCACCTTAACCTCCACAAGAGAAAGGTTAAACAAACGCCCCAGAAGAAGACCTTCCCACAAAGCTATAAATTCTCCGGCCCCTGCAGTAAAATTTCCTGCAACATTCTTTGCCACTGCAACTAGAATAACGCATAGTGATCGCATAGTGATCTCTTATAGCAGCACCAATCCCAATCTGCCCCTTGCCAGCTCTGAACGCAGCATCCGTATTCAACTTTAAACATCCCAGAACGCAGCATCCGTATTCAACTTTAAACATCCCTGCCTAGGTGGTTGCCACTGGAACGGATCTGCAATAGTGTTCGAATGCATCGCAGACCTGATATAGAAGATCAAGAGACCATGTTGTCACTTCCTCTACTTTTCTGATTTTTGTCAAATGAATTATAGCATTACGATTCGTCCATATACCCCACATCACCATGCAAATTTTGGTGAAGGATTCCTTACTCAGCTTCTGTAGAATCACTTCAAAAACTTCCAACACAGAGGGGAATAACCAAAGATACAGAACTACCTTCTTCCATATTAAAACAACCAAGATTGTTGAGCAATTGGGCATTGAATTAAAGCATGGAGACCCATTTCACTGTCCTCATTACATAAAGGACAACTAGGATTGACCAATATCTTTCTACGCGTCCAATTTTTCTTGACAGGAGCACCTACACAAGCTCGCCAAATGAAATGCTTGACCTTTGGAGGAATACTGTAAATTCCATAATACTGTCCACCATCGAAAATGATTAGAACCAGATAAAGTTGTAGCTGTTGTCAATTCACTTGATGCCACCCTATAGCGACCTTTAACTAAAGTAGCTGTAAATTACCTATTTAGATAATCATTCGAAACCATACATGTTGATAAATTTTAATATAATATTATTAATATTGTGAATATACTATAAACAAAGAAGAGCTTTCGCATTGGATAATTTCATACATTTTTTTGTTTTGATCATGCACATGACAAGATTAGAATAGAGCAAATATCAAAATTTGAGTTTCCTAGTGTTCGTTAAATTAGTTATTACTTAATGATAGCTTACATTAAGTAAAAAATTTATCGTTTAAAATACTAAAGGTGGACAAACGACGACGTTTAAAGGTTTTAAGTGACTCGACGAGGTTTCCTCGTGTTTGAACCGACGCCGTTGGATGACTGGATCCAATCAGTTGCATTCGCAGAACTTTTTAAAATAACAGCCACTCCTTAACTATCTAACAAAACAATGGTCTCTTCCTCACCGTCTCTTCTCAGGCTACGTCCAATCGCCTCTCTCCACGTCACTACCACCACCTCCAGCACAAAAGCCATGCCCAGCCACAACCCCAGTCACGCGCTGGAAATCATCGGCGGCGCGCGTGGCACCTTCTTGCCGGCTCTCAAGACGCTGGACCACCGCCGTCCCTACACTGCCTACCCTATGATCGGCTGGAACCGGCCACGTAGAGACTATATTCGCCGCCTTCTGCCGGTCTCTCCCGGACATCAAACTCAGACGAGAGTGCCTCCGCACCAAAGACGACGGCGCCGTCGCTCTCGATTGGGTGTCCGGCGACCGAGAACGGCTCCCTCCCGACTCTCCGCTCCTCATTTTGCTGGTACTTAAAAAAAAAAATGCTGTTTGTTTCTCGAGAAAATGATAATTAGTCGATTATAGGGAGTGAGAGAGGTTAAATTAGTAAGATGTGTTTCAACTTTTATGCATGTGTGTTGCAGCCTGGATTGACCGGAGGGAGCGAGGATACGTACGTGAGGCATATGCTGCTTAGAGCCAGAAGTAAAGGGTGGCGTGTCGTGGTGTTTAATAGTCGAGGCTGTGGAGGTAGCCCTGTTACTACTCCTCAGGTACTAGTTATTGTATTTGGATGTCAAAACAAAGGCTGTTTTTGGATTGTGTTTTTGAAGCTGTGAGATGATGATGTAAAAAAGTATGTGATTGTTTCGTGATACCGATAAATGCAGTTCTATTCGGCTTCGTTTTTAGGAGACATGCATGAAGTAGTGGCTCATGTTTCCAACAGATATCCCCAAGCTAATTTGTATGCTGTTGGTTGGTCTCTCGGGGCCAATATTCTTGTTCGCTATTTGGGTCAGGTGACATACTCTGCCTCTACTCACTTTGAAAGCCAATTTGTTTTGCTTACTTTCATTCATTTTTCGAGTGTTAATTATCGCAGGAATCTCATTCTTGCCCTCTTTCTGGTGCCGTCTCATTGTGTAATCCGTTCGATTTGGTCATTGCAGATGAAGACTTCCGTAAGGGCTTTAACATTGTTTATGACAAAGCTCTTACTAGTGCTCTCTGTACAATTTTTAAGAAGTAATTCTGTGGAAAAAACGCCTTTGTTTTGCTGCCTGTTACTTCAGCAGAAAGTTGGTGTTTCTAAGACTAAACGGTATCATTGCATTATCTTATTTATGTAGGCATGCTCTTCTCTTTGAAGACATGGGTGGAGAATATAACATCCCGTCAGCTGCCAATGCCAAGTCTGTCAGGGAGTTTGATGAAGGACTAACTCGTGGTATGTGTTTTCGCTGCATGGAAGGAAGTTTCTGATTCGTTGGGAGCACAGATGTTATAATGCAAGCAATTAATTTACATTAATTTGTATTACACCTTGCAGTGTCTTTTGGTTTCAAGTCAGTGGATGACTACTACTCCAATTCAAGCAGTTCAGATTCCATAAAACATGTCTGCATTCCTTTGCTCTGCATCCAGGTAACATGTCTGTGCTGCTAAAAAAGACAAGTTTTCTGGCTGGTAGAATGAACTCTTCAACAATTTTTTGCTGATTTACAATTCTGGTTATCATTTAGTGCACTAAGTTTATCTATGATTAACTGTTACATTTATGTTGTATAAGTTATGGTCCACATAATGCTTAGTACTAGAACAATTCTTGTTATGATTATATCTGTCAAACAACTGTCTTTGTAAAGTAGCAATAGAAGAAGGAAGGTCCATTTTGCCATGTAGTTTCTGTTTCTCATGATATGGATCTTTAGTTGGAGAAGATATGATATAGGGAAACATTTAACTTGTTCAATCATGCCAAGTTGAATAGCATTTTAAAGCACTCCACTTGCCTTGAGGATTAGTGGTTGGGACTATCAACATGGATTTCATTCCTACTATTATGTCAAAATCATAATGCAAGTTATAATAAGAAAATATGATTTTTGCTGTACTTGAAATCGTTTGTTCACTCTACTTTGCGCAAGTATTGTTAGATGCTTAATCTACAGAGACAGTGGTAGAGCATGAACATTGCAGTAGGTGTGCTATAAAAGTTAACATGGCTTTGTGGTTTGCAGGCTGAAAATGATCCTATCGCTCCTTCTAGGGGAATTCCTCGTGAAGATATCAAGGTATGTAGGGGGCATCAGCATCAGAAGCCTTCTTGCCATTGCCAAACTACTTTACGGATTATGGTTCCATTTGTTTCCCTCTATCTAGCTTCATCTAGTCTTTGATGTTAATTGCAACCATAAAATGCTTTCTTAAGCTAGTTTTGCTTCATTAATGTTGCGATAGTCCTTGTCACACATCTCCTACAAGATAAAGATTAGTTCACGATCTTGAGTTGTTCTTTATTGCTCTAACTTGTTGAATGTCTCCGTATTCTGCATAAAACTAATTTTTGTATGTATTTCATTTCATTGCACAATACCACAGATCGTATGCATCAAATGCGTAGTGATCATTCTAACTAGCCTCGTCTTTGATCCTTGCGGCTGTGTTCTTTAATAAGCATCTTATAATACTTCTTCATTTCTCTTTCAGCTAATAATCTCTTTAACGAAGTAACTCACCTGATTGTTTCAGGCGAATCCGAATTGTTTGTTACTGGTGACACCCCAAGGTGGACATTTAGGGTGGGTTGCAGGTGCCGAAGCTCCATTTGGAGCACCCTGGACTGATCCTGTGGTGATGGATTTTCTTGAGCATTTGCAAAAGGACTCATCTAAAGCTCATTCGTCTTTCATTGATCCAAAAGTTGTACAGCAAAGTTCAGAGGACTTGCATGAACTAGCAGTATAGCATTAGTAAGTAGCTCATTTACACATGACTGAATCATTCTACTGTCTAGTCTGAGCTACGGAAGCACAGTCAATTGAGTTGAAATATAATGAACTAATGTCATTAACGTCAGTGCATTCTTTGTGTTGTAAATCACACTCATGAATCATTTATTAACGAGTCACCCAATTAACATTCGAAAAATCAATAAATTATAAGTTTATATTAATATTATTCGATTCTATATGAAATATTTTATTGTTGTTGGAGCTATGTTGGAAGTTTTGAAAATGTTAAAAGACATCTCAGACGCATTTGAATTAATGGTCCTTTCGTGACGGAGCCCAACTAAAACGTTAAAACACAAACCCAACAATTTGTGAGATTCCTAATAGGAGCCCAAAAGCTACAAATCGATATTGGTTCAAGGCACCCAAAAGGCCGAAGAGTATAACAATCGGCGTTTCTTGGAGGTCTATCTCAATCAATTCCCGACCAGTCTTCATGTGAAAGGAAATTACCCTTATCAAGATTCTTGGTCTAGAAATTGTGATGACTTTTATATATATATATATATATATATGTACATATACATACACATATATGTACATACATATAATGTTTTTCTTCGCATTATCTTCATCTCTTTAAGCTAAACTATGTTCATCTTTATCATAAGAACCTAATTCGACGTCTAGCTTTCAAATGTGAGAAAGATATGCTTAAAATAGTCGAATTTGTCACATGGGTTTTCACATTTCTCTAATAATTAATTGAAATTATTTTCTACTTATTACAATAAAGTTTAGATAATATAAACTGTTTCACAAATTCATCGCTAAGCCTTGGATGACAAACTTACATGATTTGTCATTTGAAGGGAAAATTATCACAAATTATTAGGGTATGGACCTCGTGGCCACATTATTAAGATGAAATTAAAGAAAATGATATTACTACTAAAACCATTATGAACTTGTGCGAATAAGAATGGATTTAGCACTAAACTTACAAGTATTCAAAGGGATAATTTAATCAATCTATATACATCATCAATTATGAGATACACAACCTCTTAGTATGAGTGATTGAGCATTTCAGCTTAATTCTAAAAGGTTAAAGATTCAAGTCTTATTCCTTCTTCTAAACCTAAATGTGAACGTAGTTTTTTTTAAATATAACCTCCCTCCCCCATCATAAAATAAAATAAAATAAATAATAACATGCTTTTACACACATTACAATTATTCTAATGAAAAATCATGCATGTTATCTAACTAATTAAATTTATTATAAAGTTTCAATAAGCCCATGGAATTATTTCACTCACACACATCAATATAAACGAATTCAATACTATACTGATAAATTGAATACTACCCTAGAAAACACAGAAGTTTAAATCTATATATACAATATTCATCACTTGTGGTATATACTCATATTATACACCAATGCGGATTGTTAAAATTTAAAATAATTGAATACAAATTTTTCTATGATTATATATATATATATAGTTTTACTAATTTGGCAATTAACTCATTTGATGGAGAAATTTTCATTTTAGTAATTTTTTTGTCAGAATTTACCTATTAAAGTGGTGTATATAATTTTATTAATTTAGTACTTAACTCATATGATGGAGAGATGTTCATTTTAATAATTTTTTTTCACCATTTCCATATTAAAATTGTATTAGTTGTCCACCTATATACAATGATCATTTTGTGTCACTCATCGGCATCTAAATATAATACACTATTTAGTAAAACTAAAATCAGATTGCAGAATCCCCGCTATTATTATTATCATTATCATTATTATTATTATGAGGAAATAGTCAAATGCAAAATGTTGATTCATATTTCGTTGAGATTGAGTCAATCTTACAGTAATTGATCACATTTTTTGCAACAATTTTATTATTAATGATGTTATTATTGAATTATATGTAAACGAGCATCACATGGATTTTTTTATATGTTATACGAGCATCACATGAACTTTTCCGTATTAAAAATGTATTACTAGTGCACCTATATATAATGATTTTGTGATATTTATCGGCATCTAAATATAATACACTATTTAGCAAGATTAGAATCAGAATGCAAAGTCATCACTATTATTATTATCATTATCATTATTATTACTATTAAGAGGAAACAATCAAATGCAAAATGTTACTCATATTTCATTGAGATTGAGTCATCAATCGTACCGTAATTGATCACATTTTTCAGCAACAATTTTATTATTAGTATGTTATTATTGAAATATACATATACAAGCATCACATGGACCTTTTTTATATGTTATACGGTGACACATATATATTAATGAGCTATGAAGAATTATATAAGTGAGTTATTATTGTTATTATTTGGAGAGGGGTACATAAACTTTTGACCTCAAATTATATCTACGACTGTATAAATGAAATTTGTTATTGGATTATCTCCACTTTTATACGATTTACTTTTAGTTAATCTTTTAATAAAAACTTCATGTATTATTATAATATTATATAAATTCTAATATAGATCATTAACTAAAAAAAATACTCATTTACTTATAAATCGATTTTAGTTACAGATTGTACATTCATTTATAATTTAAGTAGTTAGCGTATTTTTTTATATATAAATCTATAATACGAATTCAAATTTCTTTATGAACATTAACTTACATTTGTGCGGAGCAATTTTTTCTATTACAAGAATATATGTTTAAATTGTATCTATAATATTTAATTTTTATAGGTTTTGATATACATTTAATTATTGGTGTCAATTTACTTTGTAATTTAAAAAATAAAACAAAATAATTGATGGGATATGTAAGATTATAATGAGCACGTGCCATGCTGCAAATGTTAAGATAACATTATTCAGTTTCTGACCCATTGACATTAATCCCACGATAGACTCCATCCCTGCCCTACCCTACCATTTTAGTCTATTTAAAATCTCATTTTATGGAGTAAGTGGGGTCAGTGGAGTGATAAAATACTGTATCCTCTCCCATGAATCATGGATTCAATATTGCATGCATTCCACCTCCTAATAAAAATATAGGATTTTCTTTTATATATATAAGTTATCTTTTATCGATTATATATATCCTATTTGATTCCATTTGTTTTCTACGCTAGTTCTAATAACTCAAAAATATATATATATATATATATATCCTTTTTTGCGATACGGATCGATGTTGGGTCTGGTTCCAAAAAGAAAGAAAAATAAGAAGAGGAAGAAGAAGGAAAGAAAAAAAAAAAAAAAAAACAATATCAATGGTGAATCCCATTTGTTACTCGTCCTGAGATGAGGACCTCCTTGTCACGACTCACGCGTTGTTTGTCCTTTGCCACGTCAATCTTCCACCGATTGAATCTAACGATGCTTTTGAATCCAACGCACTACGAAAATGACAAATGGAAAAACGTCCATTTATGGTCCGTGGAAAACGTCCACTTTAATTGTCTATTCCCCCAGTAGACTGAAAAAACAAACAAATGTACTCAACGTAAACCTACGGCATACTTTTTCGGTCCATATGGAAACTCAACCTTAGATGCTTATGCTGTTCGAAGTTTGTTTAATTACTCAAATAATTTTTTTTTAATATTAACGTCGAATTAGTTAGCCATCTATCAAAAAAATAAATGCTCGAATTACATAGTCACTTATATGAAAAAATAGTATGTTAATTTATTATAATTATATATATCAAACGAGATAAGATATTATTAATACGGACCTGATAATAACTTTTATACGAGAAAAATTAATCTATATAAAGATAAAAGATCTACCTATATAAAGGTGGGAGAAAGACAATCATATTAATGGCCACTCGTTGGGTGTCGACATGAAGATTTGAAATATCTTGGGAAATGTTGACAATCACTATTATAAAATAACTATTGACAGTTGACAATCAATATCTGTGAGTAAATATCTTTTCAATTAATAAAGTAGATATCGACTTTATTTAGATAAAATTATTTTTTTAAAAGATATATTTTCAATTAATAAAGTAGGAATCAACTTTATTTAGATAAAACTTGTTTTTTTTTTTAAAACGGATTTTGATATATGGTTAACTTATCTCATAACAAATTTTTTAAAAATTAGATAGATAAATAATCAAACAAATAAAACTTTTATATTCTTACCAATAAGATGGGTTTTTTTCTTCTTTTTTTGATGACTAGCACAACTCTATAGGTAGTTAGGATCAAACGAAATTTAATTTTAAGATGTGGTCTGATAATTTTTATATGAGAGGGAACATCTCACACATAAATAGAATAATAATCTACACATTTTATTCGTAAGAGGGAGCCTCTTGGAGTGTAGAACTCATGATAGTAGTGTGTTAAACCAAGGGGATCACTCCCAAGCTACACTAAGAAGATGGCTGATACATTTATTTTCCGAGTTCGTTGATTCTCATCAAGCAAATTAACACGGCTAGACTGTATTTGACAACCAATTATCCGTTTGTATTTTTTTTTTTCGCTTTGTACCAAATACACTTGTTTGGTCCTTTCAAAAATAAAAAATACACCTGTTTGGCATGATAGAAAATCGGAAACTGATGACGTGACAACTGACATGTGAAAAACACTGACTAGTATCCATGTGGTCAGCTTGCAGTTATCCAGTGATAAGTAGAGACTACTGCAACGTGTGCACAATTTATGCTGATCCATACACGTGCAAATAGAAATTTGATTCCGTGGCAGTGACTTTTTTAAAGAAAAAAAAAATCTTCAAAAACTGAATTTGTCCGATTCTTCGTCCAAGTTCTTGCAAGGTAACAAATTTTCATGTTTTTTCTTTCAAGCGCCGACCAAAAAGGCGGTGGAGTTCCCTCGGGTTTGGAGGTCGCAATCAA
This sequence comes from Nephelium lappaceum, assembly GCA_021234005.1. NCBI lineage: Eukaryota > Viridiplantae > Streptophyta > Magnoliopsida > Sapindales > Sapindaceae > Nephelium > Nephelium lappaceum. The sequence continues at coordinate 18,769,696 of CM038007.1, forward strand.
AATGAATTTTACAAGCATTGAATTTGGGAGCTCAATTTGTGTCAGCATTAGCACATCATTAACATTTCTCCTTTGTCAATATATACGTGTCTTTTTAGATGATTAGAAATTTAATTAAAGACGTACAATTGACTGCAAGATCTCATCACGCTACCAAGTTCTAGACTACTAGCTAATTAATTTAAATAAATTTTATATAATTATAAAGTAATAATATTAATTTTATAACATCAAAAAATACTTATTTATATAATAAAGAGAAAATCTATTTTATACATATTAATATGTAGGTATAATGAAACTTAAATTTATATCATATACATAATTAAGAATTATATTTAACTCTTTGAAGTACAAGCGTTTATGCAGTTAATTTAAGCAATTTAAGTTTCTAAGCTTTTGAACGAACTTTAACGGACCAATAAGTGTTACATGACAAATGGGTTGCAGGTAGATTTGGATGCTGATTAAAAATAATAATCATTATTTTAAGTGGATTAAGACTAGTCCATCTGATGAGGATGATATTATCCAGATATTTAATATTTATTTTTCTTTCCAAGAATTTAGATATATATAATTGACTCTCTCAGTCCCTTGTCATTCTACAGGACTACGATCGTTATGCTCCACTATTGCCATCATTATCTTCTAGCAATATCTTGAGGCTGGCTGCATGTTTGATCCACAGAGATGGAATGGTTTGAAATTGTAAACCAAAGTTGACTGTGATTTTTCAAAGGGAAAACAAGAGAGATTTTATTGTCTTGTAGAAGTGATTTGATGAAAATAAATGACAATGCCTTGAAGACTTGGTTAGAGATCCAACGATAGGTTCTAATCCTCCTAACTTATACCACACATCAAGTAATAAAATGAAACCAATCAGCTCAAATAATATATAATTTGATAATTTAGAATTAAATTATCAGATTGATATGACTTTAATTCAAATATTTTTAAATAAAAATATTAAAATATTAAAAATATAAAAAAAACAGAAATAAACTGCAGAAAATATTGTTTCGTAAATACTAAATTGTAAGATTTTATTAATATTTTCTAAAATGATAATCATAATACAAACCCAAAATTGAATCTCCCATTTATAACTAAACAAGTCTCTTAGTTCCTTTAGAAACAAAACTCCCTTTAGGAATAAAACGTTAAACAAAAATAATATCAAATAACGAATGGAATAATATTAAACTGATAAAATAAAACAATTGTCAAAGTGTAAATAAAAATAATATTTTAAGAGGCCTAAAATTCTATTTTAGCCCACTTTAGATCCTTTTGTTGCAACTTGCTCTATGTGTTGTATCTTGCAACGTAAGTCATGATCGTCTTGGTTGAATGATCGTGACTTGTACCGTGGGTTACATCCGGCGACGTAAATTACGTTCTTCCTGGCCTGAAATTCTCCCTCTCAAATCTTCTTCTAACGTTCTCATTATAATGATAGCTAATGATCTCCTTTTGTGCTTGTAGAGATTGTTAAACAATCATTCATAAATCATAATCACATATAATCTTTCATTACATTTCTACATCAGATAAATTCATAGACATACATACTTCGCTCCCTTAAATAAAGCATGTAATTTTATACGTTTTAAAACAATGAATTTAGATTTATTATAGTTGTTAGAACCATACCAAGATTATTGTTTAATATAATTTGATAATATAAAATATTTATTCAACGTGATAATGATATATATTCCTAATTGCCGTCCAAAAGAAAAAAAAAAATTTGAACGAATGGTACCAAATGTAGATTGATCAGTCATTATCCACAAAATCATGTGCTATGGAACTTATGCTCAGCATACATGATCAACTAACGGGAATTCTTGTATATGACAAGTTGCACATGTCGTTCGTATGTTCTTTCGTACCGGTCTACCTGATTAAACACAACTAAAATCACCTTAGAAGTGCTTTTTTAAAAACAAAAAAAGACAAGTCCTATCCCGAAAGCATTGAAAAAGCTTGAACTATGTCGTTTTTATTATTAAAATATAGTCATATAAAAGCTTAGATTACTAGACCGCCAATAAAAATAAAAGCAAGAGTTATCAAAATGATATCTAAATAATATAATATATGAATCATCAATATTATATAAATCATAAAATGATATCATAATTAATATGATATTAACAATTCATATATCATATTATTTAAATAGAAATTTAAGATAAAAATTTAAAAAACCTAGCATACTTAGAAAATTATGTATTTTTTTTTTTTATAATCCAATGTTGGAGAGTATCGGTAATTTTCAAAATTTTATCGCATTCTCCACCTATGACTGCAAGAGCAGAGTGGTAATTTCATCTTACCGAAAAAAGAAGAGTGGTAATTTCTTGGCAGTATGTGCATGATGAAGGAGACCCTGTTCTACAAAGAAATTAATTTTTATTTAGATGGTGCATTCGATCTAAAATTAATTAAAATTTAAAACATTTAGAAAATGAAAAATTATGATAATTATTGTTCAATCTTAGATCTTCAAAACGTTTCCCTAGTAGAATTAATTAATTTCATTTTAATTCTAAATGTATAGTTCATTAGATGCATTGATGTTTTTACAATCAATATTTGTTATTCCTTATATATGTATAAATAATTACTCACAAACTTTAAATTGAGATTATTAAAATCAATTCCATTTTGAGTGGAGAAAAACTCATATATATATATATATGATTTTTATGAAAGAAATTGAAGTTTGAGTGTTGTATGAAAGAGAAAAAATCAAATAAATTTAATTATTATTATTATTTTATATATATATATACTGATATGTCTTGTTAGATTATTAAAAACTTAGAAAATAAGGATGATATAAAATTTTTGCTCGAGAAACACGATATGAGTCTTTTGGTATGTAATCCACATAATAAATATCAGACCACATATAAAACACTATTTTTGGTATATATAATCCTATAATAAAATATTCTATTATATAACTATATAAACAATTACCTAGCTAAAAAATTTTAAAAATCATATAAATACAATTGATTAATTTTGTTCCCTTTTCCGGTAACCACTTATTTGTTAGCTTTTACTTATTTCTGGCATGTACCATGTTTACCAAAAACAATGGCTGATTTTATCAAAGAATACATTTAAGACAAAGACACATTATATCAAGTCTTTTGTATATCCAGATAATAAAAATATATTACATACAAACAATATTTTTGCAATGTATAATAATATAATTTTTTTTAAAAAAATAACGTATAATCATATAATTAAAAACATACTATATATTACTATACAAACATTTTCTACATAACCTGAAATAAAATCTAATCGATTAACATTTTACTAATATCTTGCATTGCAAGTAATAAGAATCAAATATGTCAACTTTAGTGGCTTTAATTTTTAATTACACGGGAATTATCTGTAGTATACAATTTTTGTATTGTATCATTCAGTAAAAAATGACCAGGTTATTTCAAAAAAAAAAAAAAAAAACAGAAGACCAGGTTCACTGTACTTGTACTTCAGCAAATTCCATGTAAACCCTCCCTGATCAATGTCATAACCTTTTCCAACATTTTTTTTATAATTTTTTTTTCACACCATTAAAACATTTCTCTAATCTTGTTAATTTCAAAAAAAAAAATAAAAAAACATTTCTCCTTTTGACACTCTCTCTATATATAGTGAGCTCCCTCCTCCATCACCACCACCACCACCAAAACTCTCTCTCTCTCAAAAACCGTCTTCATCTTATATAATCTTTATTCAAATTTCAAGAGCTTTTAGAGTTCTTGATTTTTATTGTTTGTTTTTTTTTCCTGTTCAATAGCAACCATGGCAGGAGAGACCAATACCACCCACGGACACGTTTTCTCCAGCAAGAAACGATCCGGCGCCGATGGCTTCGACGGTGATGATGTGATCAAGGCGAAGAAATCGATGCTACCGACAGCGGCCGGCCTCTGTGTGGACCCGGCAGCGGCATTAGCCAGCGCCAGGCACGAGTTCGGCGAGCACGGTGGGGTCAACATGTCCATTGAAGCCTCCGCCACCTTCACTGTCATGGAGCCGGAGACCATGCGCCGCATGTTCTCTGGCGAACTCGGCCCTGACCGTGACTTCTTCATCTACAGCCGTCACTTCAACCCTACTGTGTTGAATCTCAGCCGTCAGATGGCCGCCCTGGAAGGCACCGAAGCCGCATATTGCACCGCTAGCGGTGCGTGTTAATACTTTCATCGTGTTTGTATCAATCCAAATTCATATACAAATTTTATTTATTTAATTATGTGGTTATATTGCGTGACACGGTGACAGGTATGTCTGCTATATCCGGTGTACTATTGCAACTCTGCAGCAGTGGAGGACACGTGGTGGCATCCAGGTCGCTCTATGGTGGGACCCATGCATTGCTGACGCACTTCTTGCCGAGGACCTGCAACATAACGACGACGTTCGTGGATATTAGCGACCACGAGATGGTGAAGAACGCGATCGTGGAAGGCAAGACCACTGTGTTATACTTCGAGTCAGTGTCGAACCCTACGCTCAATGTGGCTGACATCCCCGCGCTGAGCCGGATAGCTCACGACAAGGGCGTCACCGTCGTGGTAGACAACACCTTCGCTCCGATGGTGCTCTCTCCGGCTCGGCTCGGAGCCGATGTTGTTCTCCATAGTATCTCCAAGTTTATCAGTGGAGGGGCCGACATTATTGCAGGTATGTGTCACGATGGATATTCTTTCTTCTATGTTTTTGTAATCTTTTAAGCTTTTTTTTTTAAAAAAAAAAAAAAAAAAATTATAAATACAGGTATTACCATCAAGATCACTCTAAGAAATGATCCAAAACACAATACTTTATCGTGATATACTCCCTCATTAGTAGGGAGACCGGGACTCACTGAGTGAAAAAACCTTACCTCCTAAGGAAAGGATTTTATATATAATTTACCTCCTCATCGGTGGGGTATACATGTAAATTATCCATCATTGATAGATATGATATTCGAATCCGCTATGTTTGAGAAAAGCGGTGCAAATGGTGTGACTATCACTCTATAGTACTTCCTAGTAATCTTTCTAAGGTCCTTGAAGACAGGAAGATAAGTTAATTGACATTTGATTTGCTAGAAAAGAAGAACTTTTATTGATAGTGGAAATCTATTCCACTAGTAAAGTCATATCATATATAATATAAAAATATATATTTATATAATTATATGTGTTATTTGATATGATAACTTAATTAAAATCAATTTAATGAAAAAGATGGTATTTCAAGTCACTATTAAAAGTCATATTACATTATATAATCAGTGAAATGATAGTTTTCTTCTTATTGCCATGATTAATTATCATAGTGATAGTGATATTATATTAGTTTTTAATTTTTCTAAAAATTTTGACAACAATTAAATATAATAATAATAATAGCAAAATGTTATCAAACACATGGTGTGTAGCGGCCATTATATTGAAACTTTTGTGGTTATTTGTATGATTAATTATCACACTGATGGGATCTAAGACATTCATTTGAGTGGGGTCATAAAACTATTATTAAAGTTTTTAACGCCTTGGGGATATGGGTGGTTGTTCACGGGACATTTTGCTCTTATTTGGTCAGAGTTTCACGCTCGTGAATTCTAGTTGTCTTGGTGATTTTGCAAACAACCATGACAAGCTTTTCGTGTATTTCAGTGTTAACAAACCAAATTTACTGATTAATTTTAATCATGATAAGGATATCTCTGCCTAGAAGATTATGTCGTACAGATAAGATCATAGATGTGATGTGGATTTTGATTTTGTGTTTGTTTTTTTTTATGTGTAAGCAACGTCGATGTGATGTGTCTCGTCTTTTGTCTTCTTTGGCAACTTTAAGTCGATTTCAAATTGAAATTGAAATCTCAATAATACTTTTCTTTTGTTGAGCGTTAAACTTTAGCACTTGGAACTTTATTTTTGATTATTTTATTTTGTTTGAATGTGACATGATAATATTTTCAATTCCTCGTGGAATATATGCATATGCAGCCGTCTGCTCACATAAGGGTTGAGACAGACTAGTGATGTAGTTTACTATATATTATAAACTCAAAATCAAATCGAATTTCAATACTACTTTTCATTAGGGAAAGTTGGCACGGTGAAAAGTTGACTGTGCAAAGAATCATGAAACTTCAATTCTAAAATCTAAATGACATGATTAGGAGTTATATGTGGGCCCGCAAAGCTGGTGAATTCGATGATGGACCTTCAACAAGGGCCCTTGATGCTGCTCGGGCCAACCATGAACCCCAATGTTGCCTTTGCACTATCGGAGAGACTTCCTCACTTGGGCATGAGAATGAAGGAGCACTGCAAGCGTGCCTTGGCCTACGCGACCAAAATGAAGAAACTTGGCCTGAAAGTCATCTATCCGGGCCTGGAAGACCACCCACAGCATCAGCTCTTGAAGTCTTTGGCCAACAAAGATTACGGGTTTGGCGGGCTCCTCTGCCTCGACATGGAGACCGAAGAGAAGGCCAACCGGTTGATGAATTACTTGCAAAATTATACCCAATTTGGGTTCATGGCGGTCAGCCTGGGCTACTATGAGACCCTCATGTCCTGCTCTGGCAGCAGCACTAGTAGTGAATTGAATGCCGAGGAGAAAGCCTTGGCAGGAATCTCCCCAGGGCTGGTTAGGATGTCAGTGGGATATATTGGGACCATTGAACAGAAATGGAACCAGTTTGAAAAGGCACTTTCTAGGATGCAGGACTCAGGGTTTCTCAAGAACTAATCAGGGTTGGTGTAGTTGGGTTTTCTGATGTAGAAAAAGCTGGGAGTTTGTCTCATGTTTATGATGAGTAAGTTGGTGAGCCATGTTTGGTTGTTTTAGACTGTTTAAAAACGTTTTAAGTTCATATCGTTTATCAAATTGAGAGATTAAAGTCGTTACATTGCCTTAAATTTGATAATTATGAAAAGCTGCCTTAAATTTGATTAATTATAAAAAGCTGAAGTATATTACCAATCCATAGCTAATTACAGACTGAAGAAGAGAGATAGTTTAATAACTTGATAATCTGGTACGAGAGAATTATTTTATTAACTCAAAATGATGAGATAGGTCTGCAGTGGTGGGAAAAATTATCCATAAATATGGGGTGCCATGAGATTAAACCCACCATCTTAGACAAGACGTGGGTGGGCTAAGATTTCATCACCGAATCAGGCAACAATTCTCATTTCAAAGGAGATTTAAGTATAAATAAAAGGTTCAAATCTAGTTATCTACAATTTGCTTTGTATGACTATTTTTCCCTTTCTGGGCTCCTGAACCCATTTGTGGGCCTGCCTAGTGATAATATCCACGTCCACATGATATTTTTGGCGTGTGTAGGGTCGGTACTTTATGGGCTCAGGCTACTCTAATGTTTGGAAACAACAATCGTGGGTTGCTGGTATGACCTTTTGTGACTATAAATAGCTCTTGTCCTATTTGTATCTTAAAAAAACCTACTATTTATTATTCGATTGAATGAATTAAAATGTACTAAATGAGTATCCGAAGAGTCATCTTATGGATGCACCGTGCATCTCACATAGCAATTGACGTAATCGCAACAGATAATGTATATATGATGCAATTGTTGTACCCAACTATTTTCCAAAACAAAGTCACAAGGTTTTCGACTTTTTAAGTTATTGCACAAATTAAAAAGCTACACGCTTAATGAAGAAATTAGGTTCAACTTATCATCGATTAGATTTTTCATTTTCGTGATATTGTTAATAATGAAAAATATCATATATTGTTTTTCTGAAAGCATGAAAAATATCATAGCGATAATTTATTGCACATGATGAATGTTTATTGTTAAATATTCAAACAACAACATATAATTCGAATTAAGATTAATTTAATCTAGAAGTATATATAATCTCCTATACCATCGTTGACATTGACAATAAAATCAACAACACAAATAGAACTTCTTTTTCATAAGTATCTTGCACGCGCAGATATGAATCTGTTGTGGCTGTGGCATTAAAATAAAAATATATCAGTTTACTTAAAAGGCGATGACCGAAAAAAGAACTTGAAGCAATTATCTATCCAAAAGGATCCTGTTATTCTCAGGTTTTCATTGTCTAACAGATTTAGCCTGTTTTGTCCGAGGCGATATTTTTTATTTTATCAGCCCGCGATATTATTCTAGTATGTGAACCTCAACCATGAGTACAAATTGTTTAATATTATATTGTAATTTATGTTTTAAATGTTGTGACAAGATATCTGATTTTTTTTCTTTTTTTGAAGAACTAGAAGATATTTGATTTGTCCTTGTCAAGAATGTGTCAACAATTGCAACTAAGCGCAAAATCTACGTATATATGCTTTAAATATTGATTGAATTACATAATTTACTTCACTTCATATTTCAATGATACGGTGAGGTAGATTTATTACACCTGATAGTTTCTAAATATTTTTAAGGAAAAAAAATTGAAAAACCTTCTAAAATGAAAAATAATATAATTGAATCTAATTTTTTAACATAAAAAATAAGTCATTTCACATTAATTTTATTTTCAAGGGTATTTTGATAAATCTCATATTTTTGATAGTTTAAAATGATAATATAGTATCAAAATTGTAGATTCAGTACATGTATTTGCCTAAAGTATTCATAAATCAACGAATGACAAAAATATGCGGATTTACTTCACATTTTAGTCTTTCATTATTGGTAATTTTATTTGAAACTTGTTATTGACTGTAATTTGTTTGTATTTTAGAAATGCGTGGACCTACGCGCTATATAATTTCTCGATATTTTTTAATAGTTTAGGTACACTGTACACATACAGCTATATATATATATATATATATATATCATGCATGTTCCTGGGCTAATACATCTGTATATATCGTGCAGCATTACACCATCTAATCCTAGCAACCACAAGTTCTAGTGTTATATATATCAACCAAAACAGGAGAATCTAAGGAAGATATTCATGCACGGACAAATAAGGGACACAGTCATGTGTCAATAATTTGAATACATAAAAACCTTCCCCATTTGTAGTACGAGAGTCTTCAGAACCAACAAGCTAGCTCTCACCAAGATGTCGTACTGAATCTGGTATACAAAAAAGATTGAACGATTGGAAACAAAACATGTTTATCGTATCAGTCGTCACTTTAACCGGTGTAATTACGACGTGTCAATAAGGGATGCATATATATATATATGTATATATATATGTGATATGTCATATGTATGTATATATATACATATAGAAGACACCCAAACCACGCGCATATATAACTGAATCTTGGATTTTTCTTACCATGGGGACACGCAATGAAGTACTCACTTGTTTTTTCGAATTTACATGGCTAAGATCAATCAATTTGGATTAGGACTTGGCAATGGACACGCTATATATTGAAGGTACATACAACAGACAAAGCAGTGAGATCGCATGATCGATCTGTGTTTGGGCATGCAATGGGCAAGAGTTATCTCCATCCTATGTAAGGGAGTTTTCACTAAGTAGGCAAGTTACATCATCCGTGTCTTTCACTGCACGTGCTTTTCACGTGCTGCTCCTCTCATGATCGAGTTGAGTTGCTCATCATGATATGTGACTATTTTGTTTATAGTGATGCTCTTTGTGATCACCTCCATGGTAAGATAATCATGAAGAGTACGGCATCAGCAATTGTCCCCGACCGCTTAGAAAAAATAATTAAAGTTATGAGAATGATGGATGCTCCACGTCTGGTCAATGAAATCTTATTGTCTACAATCAATCCGTTAAATTTGTACAATATTACATTATAAGATCAGAATCCAAATAGATCCAAAGATTAATTAATCTTAAATAAAAATTAATAAATTGACCCAAATTGAGTGTAAATCCAAGTTGTATAATAATGTCAAAACAATTGAATAGAAGCCAAATTGGATGAATTTGGTGGTCATGTAGAGAATAGAAAGGAAGAAAAAAGGGGGGGTGGTGGGGGGGGTGGGGTGGGGTGCAAAGATATATATAATTATATATTTTTCTTAATTGCTATTAAGGTTTGAAATTTCATATAAAATATTATTCTTCTTTATTCGCAGCAGTCACTTCTCTCCCTTAAAAACTCTCATGTATTATTCAAAACTTCTCTTCTCCATTAACAAAGTTAAATCGTCAACTATAATAATATTGGGGATCGATAGTTATTGTGAAAGTGTTTGAGAATCAAGTGGATTTTCTTCCCTTTCTTTCATATTTTTTATTTAATATTAGAAGTTTATGATATCTTATTGTTTATGTTTGAGTTATTTCATAATAAGATTAAAATTTTATGGATTTCCTTAAGAAGAAATGGAGGCTGCTGGAAATTAATTTTGTTTCCTAGTAAATGTGTCAGATTCGTTTAATTGTTTGAGTAGGCATATGAAAGTATAAAATTATGAAATTTGGTATGAACGATCCTTAGAATGCTAGGTTATGTTCTGGAAAGTTTTATGGTCATATGATAAGAATGCAATTAATTACGAATTTTTTATCACATCTGACTTAGTGAAATAAAAACCCGTATAGCACTAAGCTAGGTTGAATATTGAATTTTTTGGACTTGCGATTGATGTTATTTTGGTGTCATTAAATTTCTGTATGAACCAATATGAGTCTTTTGTAAGCCATTAAAATTTGAAGGATTTTTATAAAACGGTTTATTTTGAAAAATTTGGATATCAAGAGCTGTTCAGTTTCAAAATTAATGTCAGTACAACATTAATTTGGATTTGAAGGTTTAAAATAATAGGTTAATAGAGACATTTAAGGCTGGAAATTTTTATGATATTTATTATAGGTCTTTAGAACATACATATATACATACATTTTTGGGATAATTGGTTTTATATGCAATTTATTAAAAATGGAGAAAGTGGATTGCATCAGTAGAAACAGTGTTGACAGTAGTGAATTTTAATGGTATTTGAACTTAGATTAATTTAGTAATTTATAATTTTCTATGAATTTATGAGTTTTGTGATATGATTTTAGGTTGATAAGAGGGATTAAATTCGTAAAGTTATTTTCTCTATTGGGATAAGCGGAAGACGTAATAAATTTTTCATGGCACATATTATATAGTTTCCTAATAATAAATTTAGTCTTTATAATTGAATGTTTTCTATTTTATTTACTATCATTTTATCTTAAGCAAAGTATGTTTGATACCTTGATTATTGTTTTCTAAAATTTTTTTGGATAAATAAATTTTGAACAATCTTTTATAAAATATACATAAAAGTTATGCTTTTACTTAGTTTTGATTCTAGCAACGATACTTATTATTATATTCTATTTAAATGATTTTACATCATCAATTATATGTCTTTATAAAATGTTTAATTGTATCAAAAGTATTCCTTCAAATCTAAAAAGTATGATATGTATTGAAATTTGTAATTGTATTATAAAATATTTTTGCTCATTTTTCGTAGTACCACTACCATTATTATTAAGGCCAGTTGGGTTATTGTGCGCACACATACCGTTACCGAGTCACACAGCTAAATGTGACCTACCATTACCGAGTCACACAAATAAATGTGGCATACCGTTATCGTAAGTATTACGTGACATGAGCTACTGGTTTTTATTCAATAAATGTTAATATCAAATGTTTACTGTGATAACATATATTTATCTTATATGGTTCAGTTATTGAAATTACAACAAATATTTTACAATTTGATTTTATTTAATAAATGTTAATGTTAAATATTTACCATTATAATATATATTTACATGGCTCATTTACAGAAAACACTGAAAGTGTTTTACAGTTGTCTAATGTTATGTTGAATTTACTTATCGAGTTGACGGCTCACCCCTCGTCTCCACCATTTTTGTAGAGTAACCACAGTTATGTCAGGATGTTGATTGTCGTATCATTTAGGGAGTGGTTATATAAAGCAATTAGCAGCTAGAGTTTGTGATCATTATTTGGAGAACTATTGTTTTTTTTAGTTTTATCTATTTATAAGAATTGATTTTTAATTAGTTTTTTTGTTATTGTTAGAATATATATATATATATATATTAATCAATTGTAGCTTGACTTTAAGTACTTGATAAAATAAAATACATCTTGCATTTAAGTTTGATTGAGTATCATTTTAGATTCTTTGTATCGAGATTGAGATTTGGGGTGTTACATAGATATATGTGATGGTATTTGGTTTTAAGAATACAATTTATATTCCTGAAGATTTTGTTTACACAAAGTGATCAGTCTCAACTTAATTAATGGCATGTGGTTGATCAATAAATATATACAATGTAATGCTAATTTATTTCACTTATTATTTATTAAGGGAATTAATCTCTCAAATAAAAAATTAAAATAAAGATTAGTCGAGATACCTAAGACTACCATAAATAAATTCTAAATAAATTAAAATTAAAAAAAATAAGCAACTTTTTTTGCTTTGTATACTAAGATATATAATGGAGTTGCATTTTAGTCCAATGAAAAAAAAAAATCATACTTTGAGGTGGGCGTGCCTCGACTTTTGCAGCACACATCACTATAAATAATTTGCATTCGTGAAGAATTAGTGCTATTCCCATATCAACTTTGATTGGATTATAAGATTTTTCATTTTGACAAAGACAAAACTCTTGATACATTTATTAGCAAAATAATTAAACCCACTAATCAAACTATGCACTAGTGATTAGCAACAAAAACAAAATTGATTATTGGTCGAATATGCCTCGAACACATGCGGATATTCCTGTGGTTAAAAAAAATAGAAATCGTTTTCTTTTACTTGGGAACAATTTTTGCATCAGAACATAATGTCCACATCAATATGGTCAGTACTCCTATTCCTGTCCGTTCCTTCTAGCAAGATTTTAATCATAGATGGCGCATGATTATATGACCATTTCAATTCACGGTGACAAACAAACCCATATGTCAATTGGTCACATACTTGTGCTAAAAAGTAGAAGACCATCATCAAACATACCGGGACAACAAGGACAGATCGTACTTCGCACTACTCTCTAGTCTATCTCTTCTCATTTCTCAGAAGGCTATCCATTAATAATTTAACAATAATTTATAAAATGTTCTCAATACTTTTCCAACAACATCCCATGATTCCCCTATATATTCACATTATACAAAATGTTAGTTTATGTCAATAATGTTAGCACAGAGTAAAACGTAATTACTAGCAACCCACTATATCCATGCAGTGATATCATCCAAAGTGTTATTTCAAAATAAAAACTAATGCTAGCAACTATCTTATTGGACATCCCTAAATAATTAATGCGAGTCTGTTATGTATGTTAAATGGTGATTGAGATAACTAAGAAACATACCTTTTATTTAAATATATACACACGATGAGATTCTACTAGGCAGACACACGAAAAACTTGATAAGAGATTCTACTAGACCAACATTAGAAAAACTTGATACGCTCACTCACCAAACGATAATACAAAGAACTCCTAAAGCCATGCATATATGTACAGTACAGCCATGCATGCACTATATATGTAACGTTAGTGCACCTAATTAAAATTATCTGCGCCTAGGTTGCACTTTCACGGTGAGAGGATTTTTCATTTCGCATGAAAGTTTTAACACTTCAGAGAGATCCACCGGGTGATCATCCGACTGCACCCACTTGAATTCATGCAACAAAGTCCCCACCCAAAAGACAACAGTAGCTAGACCCAGTGCTTTTCCGGGGCAGGTCCTGCGACCCGAACCGAATGGCGCCAGCCTCATGTCCGAACCCAGAATCGAGAACTCGACCACGTCAGCACGGGCACTTTGACACGCGAATCTCTCTGGAAAGAACTGGAGTGGGTCCTCCCACACTTCTGGGTCCCTCATGATGGCCCACATGTTAACCATAGCTGTGGTCCCCGCAGGCACGTGATGTCTATCCACAGTAGTGTCTGTGATCGCTAGACGGGCCCACGAGAGAAGTGGCCCTGGTGGGTGTAGCCTGAGAACCTCCTTCACTACTGCCGGCAGGTACACCATTGATCGGATATCTGATTCTATCAATGGCCGTGATCTTCCCACAATTCGGTCGAGTTCATCTTGCACCTTTGACTGTACATCAGGGTGGAGTACCATCCTAGCCAGTATCCACTCTATCAAAACTGCCACCGTATCGGTTCCTCTAAATATCATCTCCTGTATTAAATAACATAATTAACAACGTAATTAATATTAATAATTCTCTGGTCAGGATCTTAAAAACAATTTTCGGGAGCAGTCTTGACTAAAAACACGCCTATTATATTAGTGTTAATTAAAGAAAATAAAAGACTAAAAACACGCCTATTATATTAGTGTTAATTAAAGAAAATAAAAACGGTGCGTTTTTGTCGATTAAAGAACAAGGAATCTGAGTAGCCAGTCCAGCTAAAACCATTAAAGAGATTCCATTTTGATTATTCTCGACTTTTCCTGCCATTTTCTCAGCAACCAAACGCCATGCAAAAGAAAACAAACGATACGAAAAAAGGTAATTGTAATTTCTCGTCATGATACAGGTTTTTGTTGCTTACCCAAAGAACAGCAACCATATCATGGTCTGACAATCTATCCGGTCCAGGAAGAGAGAGCAAGACATCCACAAAATCATTGTTTTTTCTACCGGTTGTTTGGGCTCTGTGCTCTTGAAGGATTCGGCTCACGAACCGGTTCACTTTGGGGACCAGGTTGGAGCAACGGAACCGGATGTTTTGGAGGTCGAAATCAGCGAGCCACGGAAGGTGATCAGACCAGTTGAGCTTCCCGAGGAGGGCATAGCCTTCTTCGACGAGTTGGCTCAGCAGGTCAGCTTCACTGCACAAAGACCCCAGATGATAGTTACGACCAAAAATCGACCACATCATGTTGTTGAGCGAAGCTCGCTTAAGCAATTCACGTACTCGTAACACTCCATTATTATAAACACATGAAGTGGACAAAATAACTTCAACCATTTGTGTGGCGATAGCGAACCGCTGTGGCTCCGAGGAACTGATTTGTTTGGGACAAAAGAGATGCGTTGATGCGATTCTCCTGAGGGTTCGCCAGTAAACTCCATAGCGAGCGAACCCTATGGCTCTGTTGAACATGAGACTGTAAGCGCACTCTTTCACCGGACGATCAGCGAAGACCGAGCTGTGTAGGATCTCTCCAGCTACATCTGGATTGGAGGTGACTATAACGCGAGTCTCTCCAAGGCTAAAAGCCATGAGCCGTTTCGCTTCGAGCCTCTCAGCTGCTGCATAGAGTTTGTGGTGAGCTAGGTTTACCATTAAGCTCATGCTACCAATAAATGGCAGGCCTCGTGGTCCGGGTATTGGGTTTGGTTTAGCTCCTGACCTCTTGAACCAGTAGTACTTGCCCCAAGCATGGCCTCCAGGATGAGCCCAGTAGAACAAAGCCATGGTCAACCAAGCCATGCAAAGGAAAATAAGTAACAAAATGGTGTTTTGAGAGGTAAGAGATTTACATTTGGAGACGAGAGCAAGAATCCACAAACAATCCACCTTTGTTTCCATAATTATTGATTGAAGAACGAAGTTAGAAGTCCACTAGCTAGTGATTAGAAACATGAGAGAGTGTGTTATTGTTTTGTGGCTTGTAGTTTCCTTTTTTGGGCTCTATCTATGAAGTTGGAGATCGTAATGTTTATATAGACAAGCGTGGAGTGTGTGGCATGTGATTGTGGTGGCTTGTATAGTGTGTGTGATTATAAAAGTAACTGTTAATTCGGGCGTTATGACTCTATAACGGAAAAACAATTGAAATGTCAAATGTGCGCCGCCACCAACACATAAATTAAATCGAAGCTTCATTCTCCTTTCACTCGCGTGCTCTTTTTTGGTTCTTTGTATACATGGAGCAAAAGCCTATTCTACAAGCCTCTTTATTCTTCTGAGGTATAATATAAAGCATCATATATATACTTTAGGAATCCACGAACGATCCGTACCAATTGGAATGATTTTTAACCTGGCTTTGGAGTAAGAAAAGAGTGACGAGATAGACCGTTCAAAAGATTGTATATAGATCAAATTTGGCACTAAACAAAGGGAAGGAGAAGAAAAAGATATATCGTAAAGATTTTCATTGACTATTTGGATTGTGTTGAGTTTTGAAATAGTTAGATATTAAGTTGAGATTTATTATAGTTCATATGATAAATAATAAGGTTACTAATCTTATGAATCAATAAAAAGAAAAGGAAATGGCTAATGATTATTTGGTAATCTAAATATCACACATTACCGGAAATTTGACCTATGATAATGTGTAAAATATGTTGTCGTAACTTTTCGTATCATGCAGGTGTCTGTTTGAGATGATTATGCATTTTCTTCGTTCATTTTAAAAGTAGGGATTCAAGTCAATTTCTTTTTTTTTCTCCTTTTTCCTGGAATTAAATCCTTAAAATTCTAGACAAGGACAGAGCCCTTTGAAGGCAGCCGGGACCTTGGCTGGCCCCCTAGATTTTGTCAAAAGAATTATATGCTTAAAATATATATACATATATAAAAAAACATGAAAGTAAATAATAAAAGATATGTGAAATATTATATAATTTTCAAAATTTTATATTTTAGATGTTATTGTTAAATTTAATTATTTTATTTAACTGTTTGCGTTGATAACGATTTTTTTTTTAAAAAAAATTCAACTTCAAATTGTGGATTGTTAAACAACTGGATATGGATTTGGTAATGTCTCATGACATTAACAAATCAAGAACAAAAGTGTTGCTATCGTTATATACAGTTCATATTAAACTACAAATACTAACTTTCAATATTCAATTTCATATATGATAATATAAAATAATTTTATACTAAATGTACAAATCAGAATGTAACGGAAACTACTGATATTTCTATTGTAAGACTTTCTTTTTTTGTCACATTATCTTTGCATCTTACTTATAGTTGTTTTGTATCTTACTTATGGTTGAGGAATCAATATATTTTAAACGTAAAATAAATTATTATTAATATGTATTCATTTAGTAATTATTAGACTGTTTATTGTGATATAACATATATGGAAAATCAGTATTAGATTTTTTCTATTCTAAACCCTTTAATAAATATTATAAAACGTTTTATTAAACGAAATTTTCCATAAATCTTTGTATTTATTGATAGCATTTAAACACCATTAACAAAATAAAGGCAAAATTTAACGTACTTAAAGAACTTAATTACAACACGCGCTCAAGTGAGAGAGTAGAGTTTTTTTTTTTTGAAATAAAGACATTGATTTTTGGGAACTGTTATACAGAAAAAGAAAAATTAAAGAAGTAGTGATATGCAAAGGCATGTGATGTTAACACGCGTCGAATGGAGTGTCCGGTTGCACAACTATCGTGTCTTTCTAAAGAAGCCCCAGTGAATTAAACGCTGAATAACCCCAAATGCACGGATTTGGATTTGAATTTGTGATTGTGTTTTGCGCATGTCACCTTCTTTGAGTAACCGTAGCGAGTAATCATGGCCCACGTGGCTCTCCCTGTCTTGTGAGCCACGTGTAACATGCAGTTGCTTTCCCTCCCGCCGAGAGTGCTGCTGTGTCTTCCACGCGTCTACACCATCCCCACAATGCGCATGCTTTATATCATTGTTTTGTCATAATCGGATCATTTATAAAATTCTCTAGTACGAATGTCGAATTTGAGAAGTTAAACCCTTTGGATAGACAAGCCTGATGAGCAACATCATTTGATTTTTGATAACATTTTATCTATTACATACATTCGATGGTTGAAATTATTCGAAAATGATGTATCAATGTGTGCCCTTAAAATAGCAAGAAGGCAAAGTCAAGAGCAAAATTATCATTTCAAAAACGGGTAAATTACCACAACCTACCTGCAAATTTAATATTCACAGAGCGTATAACTTTTTGATTTTTTTACAACATTCCTCCCCTGACTAACAGATTGACTGGATTTAACAGTAAAATAATCCATTTGACCGTTTAAAAGGTGTTAAAAGACGAAATTACCCTTGAGAACTATCAGATTGTCATTGATTGATTTCGCAGCAAAATAAAATTACCAACATACCCTTGAAATCATTTTCAACCAAAATCATCTTTAATTCCAGAAAACCTCTATTAGAAATCATCTTCAATCTTTCCTCCCTCTCATCTTCAACCAAAATCATCATCAATCCAGCAAAATCATCAACATCAATCACCAACCCAAATTTATCATCATCAATTAATCAACAAAAATCAGTGTTCAATCACAAAAAATTACCTAAAACAACCAATAATCAACTCCAAAAACAATCCAAAACAACCCAACCGATTCAAATCCAGAACCTTTGAACCCAACTGCAGGAACCTTCGAACTGGTTCGAAAAGGATTCGAACCCAACCAATACCCAGTTCTGGGTTCAAAGGGTTCGAATCCTGTTCAAAGTCAGTTCTGGGTTTGAAGATGATTCGAACCCAATTCTAGGTTCGAATCCTTTGAACCTTCGAACCTAGAACTGGGTTCGAAGGATTCGAACTCAACCCAGCCTAGAACTGGGTTCGAATTCTTTAAACCCAGAACAAACCCAATTTGGGTTCGTTCTCCTTCAAACTCAGTTCTGGTTGGGTTCGAATCCTTTGAACCCAGACTAGGTTCGAAGGCCTTGAACCCAGATCTGGGTTCGATTAGAAGAAGAAGAAGAAAAAGAAAAGAAAAAGAGAGAATAGAGAGACAGTGACCGATTAGATGAAGAAGAAGATAAAGAAGAAGAGAGAGAGGAGAGAGACGATGTACAACAACCACAGTGATGAAGAATATGAAGAATACAAAGAGAAAGGAGAGAGATAGATGTGAATATTGGTTTTTGTGTTTTTATTTTAAATCATTTTTTAAATTTATTTTTTTTCTCAAATTAATCTCCACCATCCATCTAAAGATGGATGGTTAGATGGATGATGAAGATCTAATTAAAAAATATTTTAATTAAATTTTTAATTTTTAATTTTTATTTTTATTTTTAAAATTAATCTCTATCATCCCTTTTCAAATGGACGGTAGAGATCTGATTAAATTTATTTTTAATTTATTTAAAGTTTTTAAAATTTATTTTAAAAGAAAATTAAAAAAATAATTTCGTTGAGGGGTAATTTCGTCATTTAATATTTGTTACACAGTTAACCATGTTCAGTGACAGGTCAAACCAGTCAATCCGTTAGTCAGGGGATGACATTGTAAAAAAATTAAAAAGTTATATATATCCTGTAAATATTAAATTTACAGGTACACTGTGGGTAATTTGCCCTTTCAAAAACATAGAGAATGCTATTTTCGCATTATTTTGTCATATTGGATAATTAAAGAACTCCCACACAAACCTTTAAAATTAACAAACATTGAAATGTTAAAATTTTAATTTTAGATAAATTTAATATATAAGATTATTTCATTTTAAATAATGATGAAAATTTAAATATCATCTGTCACATATATATATTGAACGGCTTTTCCTGAAAGAAAAAAGAGATATACTTAACGGTTGCAATCATTAGAGAATGATATATCAATTTCTAATATAGCAAGAAGCCAAAGTTAAGTACATAATTGTTATATTGAACATTTAAGAAACATTATTCACTATGTATTTTTGTTGCAATAGATGATAAAAGTAAAGTTTTTGATATAAACATCTGAAATTCAATAAAATTTAAATTCTTACAATCATGTAAGTTTAATGATTGAAATTATTTTATCATGGATAATGATGAAATTTAGATATCATCTATGGAATACATTAAACGGCTGAAATTATTTGAAAATGATTCATCAATGTGCTATGTGTGCCCTAAAATAGAAAGGTCCCGAAGCCAAGGACATAATTGTCATATTGAAAACATAGGACAATTCTAAGATGGCCACCGAATACTCCAACTCGAAAGCAAAGAGCTTGTCATATTTTTGTCAAGGTGGGGCCCACCGGAGACCGGACCCCTTGGTCCCAGGTGGTCAAAGTTCTGGTCGTCATTGCAAGATTAATCCAAAAGCTTTGATTGTTAATTTATAATTTAATTGTTTTTTTATTTATCATTTTTTATTCTAATATTTTAAACATAAGACAGAACAAATCTTGCTTGCGAAATTGACTTTGTTTCGAATTATCTTGTCGATACGATACTTCTTTTTCTTGATATGAAAGTCCTTTTTATTGTTTTTTTTTTTTAAAAAAAAAAATTGTCAACATATGTCTCGCACTTAAGGAATATTTTGAATAATTGTTATTGATATTTATTCATTTATTGTAAGTTTTTCACTTTGTGTTGTTTCGATTCTTATTCATCTATCTAAAAAGAATCATTTGCATATATGTTCACATTTAATTAACATAGTATTTTTGGTTGATGACTATAGCTTGATCTATTTTAATTTTGTTAAATAGGTACACAATTTAAAAAATATTCTAAATTTTAAAATACAATTCAGTTGTGTTTGGTATAGCGTTTTCAGTAGAGCTTCTATAAGTAATTTTTTTTTAAAATAAAACTTTTACAAAACAGAGTTTATAGGAAAAGATTAATGTTTTTCTTTTTTTTTTTTTTTTTAATTACCAATTAAACAACTATAATTTTTTTTTTCAAAAGCTCTATTTCAAATAGATTTATTTTAAATAAATCTTTACACAGAGAGGTTTTTCAAAAACCCAACCAAACATGCTATTAGCAATTGTAGTACTATTCATATGATTATAATACGACATTACAAATTTTAATTCACCTGTTTTACACTTAAACATAGTTAATCCCTCAATTTAAGGACAAAGAGGCACATATTAGGTCTGTTCTTTTTCTTTTCTTTTTTAATCTCTTTTGATTGGTTAAAAATGTGCTCTAGATTAAAAGCATCCTAGGGTTAGATAGATGATCATGATTTTCATAACTTGGTGGCTACATACCTATCTTGTAGCATCACAAGTTAATAAAAATCAATGATCAAAGCTATCTAGACAGATCCTGGCCAACAAAAATGGCTTAAAACTTTTTGCTACATCGATGTTACTAAGAAGAGTGAGAGTCATTTTAATTAGATTTAATAATTACAAAGGTTAAACAAGCTTTGGTCACACAAAAATATCTACACCAAGAAAATTATAACAAATCTTCCGTGTTAAGACCAGCACTCTGGAATCAATTTACTGGGCACCATTCAAAGGAGATATTGATTACAGATTCCAACAAACATACATATATAATTACAATCAATGGATTACCATAAAATACTAGACTTGTTCTATGTGGAGATGCAATTATGATCCATAAAGCAAATGTGAAATGAATTGCCACAAACTCTTTTAAAAAAGTTATAATAAATCTATGAGTGCCCTTGGTAAGAGAATCAATCAAATATTTATAAAACTTTTTTTCTGGCTTAATGGGTTTTGTGGGTTTAGCAACTTCTATCCATGATTCCATTCAACCTGATTTTGTCTGAAATATGTTAAAAAAATATGAAACATACATAAAACTATATGAACTTGTTTCGAGTGTGGGGATCAAGAACCTTGTACATTAATTTGCATCACGATTCGTTAAGAACAGAAATTGAATTTGATACCTACAAATTTTAGTGGGGTGTTACAGGCAAATTATAGGTATATGATCATAACCTTGATTTTTTTTTTTAAATGACCATATTTTACTTATGATGAATCAATGAATACATCGAGTAAAGGTTCCCATTGATTTATTAGTGGATTGTATTGGTCTTTGCCACTCCCACTCGTGTAATCGAAAGCACAAGCCATCATTGGATCCCAATTTTATAATTACTTTTGATCGCTCGATGAGGCATTGGAATTCTATATATAAATTTTACTGATCAACTCATAATTCAAATTCTGATTGTTTTGAACTATTTACAGGAGATTATTTTGCTTTTTATTTGATTTAATTACTCTTTTTTGAGATATATGCTTATACTGTGCTTCCAATAACTGCAAATTGCTCCTTTATCAACTTCATTGTCATTTTCACTCACAAATAAGTTAAAATTGACATAGATTTGGTGGAGATACGAGGGACTGTTTGATAAAGAAAAGTTGAGTGAAGACAACTATTTCCTTTCATGAGTAATAGTACATCACTTTCTAAAGAATGTGTTGAATTTTTCATTTCAAAATTTTGATGGGATTTAATAAAATAAATAGACTCCATACACTAAAACATATGCAATGAACAAAAAATAATATTTCTTTCAAATAATAATAATAACAGTAATGAAATTGATTAGGAAGATTTAAATTCAAAATCATGTATATATGAGCAAGGATATTTGCTTCCTTCTCAAACTACGTGTATACCTGTTTTGTAGTTCATCGTATTAAGGAAATCATAATTATATATTATAATGTTTTAAAATAATATTTAATGGGATGTGTTTAGAAAAAGGATGCGCATACAGCTTTAGTGGGTGCAAAAACCGTCTCTCTCTCTCTCTATATATTTTAAATACTCTCGTTTTGATATCATGTTTTTTTTTTCTTGAAGAATTTTAATACCATGTTGATAATCTTGCAGTCTAAAAATTTAATTTAATTGGTAATGATCCAACCATAAATTTTAAGATATAAATTAATGAGATTTAATATATTAATAGTTGTGATGGTATTTATTATATGCCAATCATAAATTTAATTACTATATATATATTTTATTATTATCGGGACCAACTCGGAATACTATCGAGACAAGTTATGATATAATTTTGAGGTATGATGCGAGAATTAACTCTTAGAAGATGGAAGATGACAACTCACATGCATGGAGGAAAATGCTCACGTAAGTGAGACTTTTGCAAGTGGAATTCGTGATCGTGGTTTGTGATTTACCACCTCACCATAATCACTTTCTCGTTTAATTACTACCTTGTTAGAAGTGGGAAATCTTTTTCTTTTTTCTTCTTCTTTGGAAAATATGGCATTACTTTTTTTCACCTTGGTGATATTTCGATTATTTTAATATTTATTCTCTTCAAAACAATGATATCCGTGGCTGAAAATATTGCATATGAGAATTGTATGGTTTATATGTGAAATGGGCATTTTTTAAGTAGTTGATTGGCGAGGAAGTACCAAATCAACTTTACAAAGAAGCACTATAAACTTATAAAGATGAAAATAATTACCACAATATCAATGTGCCTTTATTCTTCTTCTGTGAGAGATGCTATCGATAAAAAAGAAAAGATTAGTTCAGCTATTCAATTTATTATGTTCAGGTTGAAAGCTTAAAGCTTGCCAAACCCCTGTGCACATATCCATATCAATCTCATGTTTAATTTCTTTACAATTAATTAATTAAATGGTTGGTGATAAGCAACTAACTCCCTAATTGCATATGAGTTGTTCAGCAAAACAAAGGAATCACCGTAGATCACTCAATTGCTGGACTAGACCATTGAAGATTCTATCAAACTAAATTCATTACGAAATTGATTAATATTAATATTAACTAATTGTTGATTAAGATTTTTTTAATCGGAAGTTGATTTAGATTTAAATTCGGTCTTGGTCTTCATTATGTTCTTGATTAGGTTGTTTGAAATTAGATCAATTTGGCAATTGAAATTTGGGAAGACCTTGACTTAGATATTGTGTAATACATTTTATTCCTCAAAGGAGAACATATAAAATCGTATAATTAGCCCTTAAAAGATTTAATCAAGATGAAATATATATTGTTGTTTTAATCATAAATGAAAAATAGAGGAAACCAATTAAAATTTGTTTTTCTTAAATATTTCGAATGAAAACGAATAACATTTGGTTTGATATCTTGCCAACCACAAAAAGGGTACACTTTAAGCCAGAAAATGAATTACATTATTAGAGTCGAAGTTGTAGAACTAATTAACTAGAGTGATTAGTAGTAGGAGGTCGTGATTTTGACATCTTCAACTGTGATTTGACAAGAGAAAGAGCATCTGAGCTGTATCTATAACTATAATATGTCGGAAAATGAATTATATTAGCAGAGTTGAAGTTTATTACGGTAGAACTAATTAATTAGAGTGATTAGTAGTAGTAGGTCGTGATTTTGACATCTTCAACTGTGATTTGACAAGGGAAAGAGCATTTGAGCTGTACAATATAACTATAACATATAATCTGGAGGGACCCTCTAAAAAAAGTATGCAACAAAGCCCTAATCATATATTGATTTGGTTCCTTTGCTTTTGTGCTCGGCATATAATATCTTGTTTCCCATCTACACCTGTTTCCATTTGTTAAGAAAAAAAACTAAAGATGAAAATGTAACAGCTGGCCCTTTCAAAGAGAAAATGGATATTTGTTTTATTGATGCAAAAGCAAAACCAACAAAAGTAGCTTTATCGACTGCGTTTGTTTCACACAAATTAATTCAAGACAGGCTCATCAAAAAGCCTGATGCAAGTTGGATAAAGTCTTGACAATGAGTCAAGGCAGCCAAGTATAATAAGATAATACAACATGGAACTCTATATATATATAATTATGAGTTTATAACCACGTGAATTGAAGTATATATTCCCTTAAATTAAGCTAAACCAGTGCTTAACATTTCTTTTCGGTTGAGTTGAGTGTGTGCATTCTCTACCAATTGTAGAAGTAATTATTTCGACCACACTTATAATTTTTTTATAAGACTAGGCAGAATCCTACCATAACTATTTAAAATGGCTCAATATATTAATATCATTAATAGCTCAAAAGAGTCTTCGCTATCTTTGAATGGATAGAAATAATATATTACAACATAATAAAATAATTCAATACAAATGTACATATATAAAATTATGAGTTTATCACCATGTGACTTGAAGTACACGTTCTTTTGAATTAAGATAAATTATTGTGTGGTGTTTCTTCTTTGTTGAGTTGATTGTGAGCATCTTTTTTAAATTGTGAGAGGAATTATCCGAACCACGTTCATAATTATATATTTAATTAGTTTAGCAAAATTCGAACCTAACTATTAAAAAGTATTTAGAAAGAAAATATCTCAAGAGAGTCCACATGTATTTGGAGGAATTGAGATCATACCATGATGTCACAAATGACATCATTAATATTGCCTGAGCATATTTAAATTCAAAACTGTTCCTGGGTATAAAGTATTTAGAAGAATTAGAACTAGTTATACGGGTAAGCCTCTTTATTAATTCCTGACGAAAACTTTCACCTGCCCAATACGTCAAATTGTCAATCGTGGGCTGACCCAATCAAACCAAGAATGCAAAAGCGCAGAACAGTCCCAAGCTGTTTTTCTTGGCTAATCAATATGATCATTCACCCCTTGATTATAGAACACACATTACAATAATTCAATTACACAATACTAGATTTTGAAAACAATCACAACATACAATAACTACATACTCATTACTGTTTTTTGACAACCGAGTACAATATTGATTCTTGAGAGTAGTGTTGTCTCTATCCATCTCAAAATTTAATTAAAATAATCAATTATATATATATATATATATATATTATCATTGATACTTTGCCAGGAGGTAGTTGGGATTAACAGATATATGACTTTAAGACATGATTCAGATAACAGCTACCAATTCAGAAGAGAGCAAACTACATCGAGTGGGATGACAACTTACATCTTAAGGGTCGAGGCTGAGGACGGAACACACATATAGTGGGGTGCACGGTTTGAACTCATGACTTACATGAGTGGGGGATGCAACTTTATCATTCCACTAACCCCACTTTACACTGTAATTATCTATTTCGAACAATTGGTTGATTTGTTTTAAGGATCACCGAACCACTGCTATATTTTTCATAACTAAAAATCTCTGCATATACACATATTCATGCTTTGAAAGATCTCACACACTCATTTACAAATGTCGATAGTGGTGGCAATGCAACAGTTAGCAATCAAATAAACCATACAAAGATGGTTCATGATCAGAAGCAAAACCTGAATCAGATTAAAACAAACTCACCCGAAAAAATGTTAATTATGTTAGTCGTTGGTTGACTCAATAAAACCCAAATCACATTAATGTTAAAGCTTTTGTTTTGGGAAATCAACTTGTTGGTCTCTCCGTTCTTTAATTATTGTCTAAATTATACTACATTTTATCCATCTTCCTCTATTAAGAAAATATCTTCTCCTAGTGATATTTATCATCTACTGTTTGGGGATGCTATAGGTGTGAGTTTCCCTAGACCGTGTAAGATTTGATTATGGTGTTTTGCCCCATTTATTATCCAAGAAAAGAAAACAGACAATAAATTAATTATAACACTATATTTGATTCAGCAACAAACATAACCTAACATAACATAATATTTGAAGATGCTCTCTGCCTTGGCTATTAATGGGATTCTACGGGATAATAGTACAACGCCCTTATACGAGCTTGGGAGGTCTTTCTTTCGTTTTGTGCCTAGTGGTCGAACCCTGGTCGCTCACTTTTGGCTAAGATTACTACCTCTGTTTTCGAGGATGTGTTGGGATGTTAGTTATCATTTTTTGGGTACTGTTTCCATCATTTTAATGAAAAAAATCAGAAAAACAAACAATGAACAAGGATCACAGTCTATCACTGATTCTTGAAATTTTCAATTTAATATGAATCGTGGCTGTATTTTATAGAGGCAGAAATGTTTGCACATAAAATGATGACTTATTATTCACTATATTATATTACTATCTACTGATTTACGTGGTGGATATTACAAACTATTTGTTGCATCACTTTATATATTCCTAAGAAATGAAGCACTATTGGTATGATTTGGTTCCATTGCTTTATTAGTCTATTCATTTGAGCTGTATAAAATAAATAAGGTACAATCTACACATGTTGCCCTTGTGTGCTTGGCGTTCGACTCCCATCTACGCGAGATGCCGCCCAATAGGTCAATCGTGGGCTCACCCAATTGAAGCCCAAGAACAATAAAAACGCACAACTGTTTCAAGTAGACAAAAACTTCCATAGGAGATGCGACTGTCCTACAGCTGATATAGTACGATCAATAAAATAATATCATTTCTTTTCTCTTACTCTTCCCATTGGTTTTTTTTTTTTTCTTTTACTCTTTCTATTAGTTTATCGCATCATATCAACCGTGAGATAGTCTTATGAAAAATTTTCTCTTCAAGTTGTTTTCTTTATTTCTTGATTAGAAAATATATATTATCATAAGTCAATAATATAATATTTGATTTTATTTCAATGTATATATATATGTATATAATATCTTATTTAAACCAAATATTTACCATTATTTTTTAAGGAATTTCTTAGGACTAGATATGTTTACAAATACTTATTTTGACAACTCATGATTTATTACACTTTCTCAATATTTATAGAGGGTTTTTATAATCATGATGTTCTAACTTTAAAAAGTAATAACTACCCAATCAAATTCATCTATTTCATTTAATTAAATACGAGAAAAAATTTATTTTGGAAAAAAGAATACAATGAATGAATTTGATTAGTTGATTATTCTCTTTTAAAGTTAAGACGTCCTGATTATAAAAACATACACTCTCTCTCTCTCTCTATATATATATATTTAAAAAAAATAATAATAATAAGGTAAACATGCAAAAAGGGGTGCACATACAATATTTTGGGG
Source organism: Nephelium lappaceum (assembly GCA_021234005.1). NCBI lineage: Eukaryota > Viridiplantae > Streptophyta > Magnoliopsida > Sapindales > Sapindaceae > Nephelium > Nephelium lappaceum. The sequence goes on from CM038007.1 coordinate 18,797,400, forward strand.
GTACCAATATCGCCACTCATATTTCAATCTATCAAAATTACTATTAATAGTTCAAGCGTCTTGGCTATTCCCACATGGACTGCAATTCAAAACCATGTCATATGGTGTCAACCTTGATGTGATTATCCAATTACATTAAATTACATGATTTAAATTGTCCAAGAGTACTGAAGCAAAAGTCCAAGACTCCAAGTTCAAACATATTGATTATCAATTTGTTTGTATCTACATTCCTTTATTCAGAAAACATACAAGAAGTCAATTATAGCAAATTTTTGATTCAAAAACAAACACAACATTCAAGGACTACATATCCACCATTGTTTTTAGAAATTTTCAAGTTACTTGAGAACGACAGCTGCATTTCTCAAAGCCAGATACCTTTGCACATACTCATTTGGAAGTGATCTCACAAGCTTGAAGACCTCAGCATTAGCGTAACGGAGATTTGTCCTTGGATCATAGTAAGGTGCCTGCATGGTATATCATATATTAATATCTTTAATGTGTACAAGTTTATCGAACGTGACGATAGAGATTCTAGAATCATTTAACTATAGCTTGTACCATTTTAAAAATACTTCAATCGAATCTGTATTTCCACAAATCACCTTGATCAATGTTTCAGCAATACAATGACTACTTATAAACCAACACAGAATTCAAACTGAGTTTCTCAGCAACTGTAAATCAGCTTAGCACAACATCATATAACATAGAAGTAATCCATATCTTCAGAAGATCACATATTATGCTCAATTCTACGCTTCAAGTTATGCAGCATACTCGGCTAGGATTTAAAAAGAACAATATGCTTATCGCTTTTATAGTTTCCAATGCATGATACAAATGCATTGTGATCCTACTAGGATTACTTCAAGCCTGATGGGGATAGCTAATGCAGGGTAGCGCTGGGAGTTCATTTATGAAGTTTTACCTGAAGATGAGGTATGCATAAATTCAATAGACAGTATAAGTTCTGAAAGTGCTATCAAATTCTAGAAGAAGGGGCACATTCATTCAGGTATGGTCAGCACAAAGAGCGAAAAATCCTAAATTTTCTGTAAAGTGAGCTACATACCTCAAATCCTGTTATATCACAAATTCTCTTGCATGGATGCATAGAAGGTGGAGACTCAATATTAACATCTGCAAAAAGATGATAAAAGGAAAGGGTTCAATCATCACTAGATAGGCAAGATGCCGAGCTCTATAGCAAAATAACATGCAAGATAAAATGCTTACAATCTTAGACATCCAACATGAAATGTGTACAAAGCTTTAAAGTAGCAAACTTCCATACAAAACAACAATCAATGTTTGATAATCCTACGATCAAGATGCAACTTTAACAATGCACAACACCATAAACCACACTCGAACACACACACGCGCGCGCGCGCGTATACTAAACAAAGTATAAAATACAAAACCATTTATTCGTCTCACAACCCAAGACATGTTCAAATCATCTGTTCCCTTCGATTACGAATACAACTCACTTACAATTGGGTTCGTCGGGAGGGTAGTTCTGATAGTTCTCAGCTTGAAGAATCTGCTTAAGATGTTTCCAGTGCCTGCCTCTCGATTGGCCTTTCGGGTACTTCTCATACATCTGTATCTTCTTAAAACTCATATATGTTGGCAACACTAGCTCTGATTCAATCACCTCTGGCTCCATCTCTCACTCTCTGCCCAACAAAATCCAAGCCAAATCATAATCAAAAACTTCTCCAAGACCTTTAAACAAACACACAGCAACACAACACTATGCATTTTCCTTTTCAGTTTCTCGTTTCAAATAAAAATAACAACCACCTAATATCCAAATCCGCGAAAAAATACCATTCAAGCCACCCAATTCATTGATAATCACAAATAAAACTTCTGTGACGCATTCTATCAGACACTTCACATACAAGAATCAAACAAAAAGTATACAAAATCAATCAGTAACTGGGTCAAATTCTAGACATATTTTCTTCAGTTCACATAAATTTTAAACAAAGTACGTACCTTGATTCAAGTGGGCTTGGACCGTGAGATGTTTTAGGTCTTCAAGCTCGTTTCAATTGTGAGATTTATATTTCACTACACTGAAATTACTTCCAAAGTTGGGGCAAATTTGGAAATATGGAATGTTTTCAAGGGCAAATTTGTCTTCTCGTGCGCAAAATAGAACAAATTTAAGTTTTTGGTGGTTCAATTAATTAGTTCTTAATGGACTACCGATTTTTAGATTTTTAACGTCTCAACAGACAATTCGAAGACAAAAAGGCGATTTGCGGGGGCAAGACTGTGAAGAAGAGAAAGACTGAACTTTTGAAGCTTTTCTGGGGTATGTATATATCTACTTTCAATATTTATATATGGAAAATTATGTTATTGAAATACTTAAATTTGTGAATTGTTATTGGGTCTGTTTTTATGTTCATGAGCTGATTGGATTGGAACTTGAATCTGAAACTTGATGGGCTTTTTATGTTTAGTTAATTGTTTTGGTGGATCATTGTTAGTTTAGAGAAGAAAGATGAAAAATTATGGTTTTATGTGTTTATGATTGTGTTTGTGTTTGGTAGATTTAGGGATGGATTCATCACAGACGAGTACAAATGTAAGTAGTGGTGGCAATGGAATGGTTACCAATCAATTAAACGATACGGGGGTGGTTGATGATCCAAAGCAGAACCTGAGCCAGGTTATTAACTCTGTACAGAAGACTCTTGGATTGCTTCACCAACTTTACCTTACTGTGTCTTCGTTCAATGCCGCCTCCCAACTCCCTCTCCTGCAAAGACTGTATTTTGACTCTAAACTTGATCTTTTAGTTTGATTTCGGTAGTGGGGGCTGGAGTTATTGATATGGGTTTGGGTTGGTTTTTGCAGGAATTCGCTCGTTATGGAGCTTGATAACATGGTTAAGTTGTCTGAGAAGTGCAATGTTGAGGTTCCTATGGAAGTCCTTAAGTGAGTCTTTATGTGTGTGTTTTTTGTTCTTTCTCAGATGTGTGTTTTCTTTGTTTGTGAAATATAATTTATTGCCTTTTGTTGTAGTTTGATTGATGAGGGGAAGAATCCTGACGAATTCACAAGGGATGTTATTAACAGCTGCATTGCTAAAAATCAGGTCACTAAGGGAAAAACTGATGCTTTTAAGGTAACGTTATTGCGTGTTAACTACTCTAATTTGGTTCTTAAAATATGGTTGGGAAGTTAACAGAGGTTAGATAAAATCAGGTCACCTAGCTCACTACAATTCTTGTGAATTTAACAGAGTTTACGTAAACATTTACTGGAGGAACTCGAGCAGGCATTTCCTGATGAAATTGAATCATATAGGGAGATACGTGCAAGTTCTGCTGCTGTAAGTTGTATTAAAATCACCCACCTGCATTGTGTCAAACTGAATCTCTCAACCGATTTTGCTCCCTTATCAATTTACATATATTTCTTGTATGGTTTGTGTCAAAGTTAGTTGAAGAGCATTGTTTCCTTTTACACCTTCCCTTGCACTTTTCTGCAAACCACTGTATGAAGGGAGAAATGAAGCACAATTGATTGATTTTTTTTGTTCCTTTTGTTAAGGTCTTAAATAATAAGAGGCTATTAGTGATTCACGTAATGTGTTACCTTTGACCACAACAGTGGCAGAAGAAAATTTGTGATCTTTATTGGATGAAGAATGAAAGTCTGAAAGCAGTTAATTTTAGCTGCATCCTTGAAAGTTTATATCAGTGTATTGTTTGTCTATTTATTTCTGGAGTTTATTTTTTATTTTTATTTTTTTTCGGGTTTACCTTTTCTTGTTCTTTCAAGTCTGTCATGCACCCACTAACGAGTTGGTAGCAGTAATGTTATTGAGCAAGTTGTAACCTGCCAGTTAATCTAAATAAAGGAAGGTTGCAGATTTGAGCATTGAATGTTTTAGTTGTTCATAAGCCATTTTATGTGATGTTGTGTCATTTAGGTTTGTCCTTTTGCCAATTTATGTTTTTCAGTCAAAACTGTCATTTGGTGGAAAATCTACCAACAGTGTGGCTAGGTCTGAAAAGGGTTGCTAACTTTTCTGCAAATAATTACTCATGTTGTAATATGTACAGTAATATGAATTGTTTGTTGTCCGACAGATGGAAGAATTTTCAATGACATTCTAGGCAAGGAGAACATATGTAGCTTATAGTTCAAATGCTCACGGTTCTTTGTATCCAGTTTAAGTCCTGTAATGTGAATGTATCTACCAATAAACTTATTATTACAAGGAATAATAGGAAGCTTAGGAAGATGTTATGCTCTCAGTTTGCTCTGTTAGTTTTAGTCACTGATTGTCAGTTATTTACTTCTAATGCAGGAAGCAAAACGGCTTGCTCAGTCACAAAGCATGTTACCCAATGGAGATGTAAAGGTTAAACCTGAGATTTAGACGGCATTCTTGATAGAGGATGAGGTTTTCTTTATCTACTTCTTTTGCTATGTAGGATTCTGAGTTACGTGTAATTGAATTGCATAAGTACATTGATTCAATATAACTGAATTTATTAAATTTGAGAATGTTGATAACATGTGATATAGTGTCCATAATATTAATCAATGTAGAAATTCTTTTGGAGTGGGCCATGTATTTATGCTTTAAATGCACCTTGAGCTTGTTTTATATCTTGTTATCTTACTTTTGGGCAAAGATTAATCTATTTTGTAAGAAATTGCTCATCAGTTAATTAGTACGAAGAAAGCTGCATCTTAAATTAACAGATGAATACTTTGTGCTCTCAAAATATGTGTTTTTAGCACTCGTGATTCCTTGTAATATGCAATTTCACAATGCCTTACCACTAAATATTGCTCTAAGCTGTTATAGGCTTATAGCTTCTTTTGGGGTGATTAATGAGTGAAAGGGTTTTATCTACGATGTTAACTCTTGGATTTTTCATCATTTATGGCTTTTCAATTGCAAAATATTGCTTATAAGGTCAAGAACTGTAGTTCTTTAGGATTGCAAGGACTTAACATGAATTTCAATTTGAGTTTCTGTTCTGCTTTGAGACCTTATCTAACCTTGATTTCAGTTGAACCTAGATCTTTAGTTCTCTCTTTTTTTTTTTTTTTAAATTTTTTTCTTCTTTTTAAGTTTTAAATCCTGCTGGTTTGCTAGCTATTTTTTATGTGCCTATATGAGTTCATGAGTATATTTGTTGACACTAAAATTCAATAGTATATCAATTCATGTTTTTCCTCACAAATTTGCTTTGATCGTAATAACACTATTTTCTAAATACGTTGTATACAGCCTTACTGTTAAACATATTTTATTTTACCTATGAGTGTGTCCTGGAAAATCTGTTGGAGTGAAGCAAAATTTGTCAAGGATGAGTGACATCCTTCAGATACATGAGTTGTTAGATTTCTGGATGCAAGTGGATTTCTTTCACTTTGTTTCTGATACTAATTACTCTGATACTAATTACGTACTATACCCTCCAAGGAGATGATCATTCATATACAAAATCTACTTTGATGGTTTGACCTGATGGCACCATATTTGATCAAGACCAGAAATCCCACCACTGTGAAGTAGAACTTGATTCCTCAGGAAAATAACCGGGCTCAAACTTGCACCAGTTTCCTGATGATTCTGTGAGCTCTTTCATATTTATTACAGCAATATCTTCAGGCAGCATGCCGCGCATCAACTTTACGATCAAAACCTTCTGAAATAGGACTAGGTCTTCGTTTTGAATCAGTTGCTGTGTTCCCATTCTCGGATTTGCCATCAGTGTTGTCAGTGTGGTCCTGCTCCCGTTCTTTGCTTCCATCATCATGTTTCTCCAGCATGTTCTTTAGTTTCTCTATCTGTTTGGATCACAAAATTTTTCTTTTGAGTATTAGAACTCATAGTCAGTTTACAGTGAGTGAGAAGCAGAGTAGTACCTGGACAAGCAATGACTGATTTTCTCTTTTCAAGGACTCATAACTAGAACCTAGAGTGTCGAAACTAGCTTTTAGTCTGTTGTACTCGTGCTCAATCTGCTTTGACTTCGATCTAGCTCGCCTGTTTTGAAACCAGATAGCCACCTGACGAGGCTGTAGACCTATATCATTAGCCAGCTGCTGTTTTGTCCACGACTCAGGCCTCGCTTCGGACTCAAACATGAATTCCAGGATCTTGATTTGCTCATCACTGAACCTTCTCTTGTTGTTGCTTGTTCTAATGCTTGTTATAGCCTGCATGCCCATATCCATATCCATGCCTATGCCTGCATCTCCCTGTCTTCACTAATGTTCTCTTTGTGAACTGATTGATGGACTTCTCGAGTGTATATATAGTCCCTTGGAGTGGGGCTCAAAACTAGTTTTTAATAGGAAAAATGTCTGCCCGCTTGTAATGATACGTTGGACCACCATGTTGGGCGTTTTATGCATTTCCTTATCACCAACCTGATGATTCATCTCTATACCTCTCACTGTCGATTATTTACTTTTGTGATTGATGCCAGCGCAAGCGCGGGGATCACGTTACCTTGATATAACATTTTCATGTCCTCTCTTTGTAACTCTTTTATGATCTTTAATCTTAGACGGGGTTCCTGATCATTTGTCTTTTTTGCCTCCATCGTTTCCTAGTTGAACTCTGTTAAAAGTCATAATTGGACTGATTGTGCATCTCTCGCTTTGTATCTAGAATGGGTTCCAATTCCATCTTTTATCTGTGTTGTGAAAATTGCAATCGATAAATTTTTATCCAGACTGTATATCTTGACAAAAGTATCATTTTCTCTATGTTTGAGATGGGATTCGAAGTTTTACCTTTTATTGTATAACGAAAATAGTTATTATGATTATATATCTGAACAAATCTTTATGCCAATTATATATATTGATAGATCCTGACACGTATTTTATATGATTTTAGCGGTTCTAAAATCTGGGAATCTATTGCTTTGGGAAAACATTGATCATCATAAAGTCTAAGGTTGACACGTTGACACAAAGTGATTTTTTTTTCCGAAGTGGCAACTTTGGATTCATTGCGTAAGGACAAAGCGACGATGCCTCTCTGTCTTTACAAAACCAATCTGTCCATGCCACATCTTGTTAACTGTCTAAACCACTGGTCTGCTTAAGTGATCTCTCTTTGAAAATTTAAAGGGGTTTTTAATGCACTCTTAACGTGTCAATTAACTTGTGGTTGCTCTAAACAAATCTTTGGTTATTTGTAAATATCATGGCCTCTTGTGGGGACAACTCTTTTAGTGAAGCTTTGTTTTATGTGTTTGACAAATGTTGGGCACTTCATTTTCAGACAAAAACAAGGCTGATCCTTGAAGATTCGGTGTTCACATTTTGTCACCAAGTCCTCTTCAATTACTGTTTTGTTGTTTGGCTGCTTCATATTCCTGCTTTCTTCATGCAAAGCTCGGAAGAAATCATGTAGTGATGGGACTGAATTCTTTAACATCAAGTTAACAAAATAACAATAATAAATTGGGTTTTCATTTTAATTGAAAACAACTTGGGATATTGCCATTTCATGTGTAGAACGTGCTATATATAATTCAATCTATCATTTTCTTGTGGGGTGAAGTTCGAGCTGTACTATATATAATCATCCTGTGCAACCTAAAAATGCCTCTCTTGTTATTTGGTCTTAACTACAAGTATAATTCTCATGAACGTAACCTAACAAAACAAATTGTAAATCTTGATATTAATTATTTTACAAAATAGAACTTTAATGAAATTCAAGTAACCCCATATGTATTTTCTCTTATGATCTCCAACTATATATTATGAAACTAGTAATGCAACATATAGAAACTGTAGAACAAAAAATATCTAGAAGTATGGTATTTGTTAACAATTCTGTTTAATTTTTAAAAATTTTAAGGTGACCATAAAAAAGTCGGGCATTTTTAGGTCAATTAAGGAGCGGCAATAGCGGCGACCTTGAAGCTATTGCAAGAAGGGCATGCCTGTTCGTTTCTGTGAGCCCAATAGCCAAGCGTGATCAGGTCAAGCTTTTATATATGATGGGCCAGGCTCAATCTAGTATTGATCAAGTTGCAGCAGGCATGTTCAGGCTCAGCTCTGAACCTTTCCATACCATTTGATGAGCCAATATAGTTGGGTTTGCCTGAGGGCCCAATTCAATAAAATAGATTTGCTTTCGTTGTTCACCTGTGACCTCATCTTTTTATTTTCCTATGATAAAAAAATAAAAAAAGGAAAAAAGATAAGTCTAGCTCAAGATGGAATCCTATGAATCATAGGGTTCCATTATTAATTTTTCGTATATCTCATAAGATATCAATATACGTGTAATTTTTTCAGTCATTTCATTCAAACTATCAATGACCAAAGAAGTAAACATGGTTTCAATCAGTATATCAAGTGCCGAAATTTGTAAAATCATTGATAAAAATAATTAATGTTTACATTGTTTAAATTCTTATATGTTCCTTTTTAATTATGAGTAAATTCAGGATTTGAGACTCATAATTTATGAAGTATAAATGTAAGGGGTATATTAATGAACCATCTTTATCATGTCAAATTTTTGTATTTTAATCAAATTATATTTATCCTTGGTAATTGGAATTCCAAAAATATCATCTTAAATTTTGATGATATTTTCGAAGTTTACTTAATTGGTATTGCAAAAGGAATAGTAAGTTGACCTATAGGTGACATGGGGCTGATGGGTAGCAAGTTTGTTTAGTAATTTTTATATTTATTTCTCCGACAAGAGAAGTACCTTTTTACCTCTCATGTTAAAGCTTCAATGGTCAGTGTACATGATTTTTTTTTTTGGGGGGGGTGGGGGGCGGTGTTTCCAGCTTTAATGGTACAACAAAATCGCCAGTAGAAACAGTCTAGAACAACTGTGTTAAAATAAATGGAAACGAAATTCAAGGTGCCGTGGTATGCATGTTTGAGTTTGAAGTTTTCGAACATCGATCAAAAAAGAAATTCACACTTACGTAAGTTTTTGGTTCTATTTTCTACGTTGTTTTGCTTTTGTAAATAGAATCTACCTTTTCAATTTGGTTTTTCCTCACAACGAAACCCTACTTGGGTTGCCTGCCCATGAAGCTTTTCTCAAAAGGGTCTTCAACTTTTTCACTTTTCAACCACTCTTGCACCTAAACGTATTAGCAGCAGTGAAGATATGAGTTAAATATGTAAAGCTGAGATTAGTTTAATCATTTAATAATTTGTGTTTTAGTCCATTAAACTAATTCATATTAACATCACGGCTTGTTGTGACAAGAAAATGAAGACACATGCTAAAACTAAGTCTACGGTAAGAGAGATTCTTTAGTTCATCGGTATATGTATTTAAACAATTGATATTACGTTATTTAATGTATATAATTAATTACATGAGACATTTACACTATAAAGGGTATATTATTGCCGGAACTTTTATGTTTGGATGCAAAGAAACTTTTCTACTTCAATAATTGATCATTTTTTTTTTCTTCATTTTATTGAAGGAAAAAGAGGAGACTGCCGTTAGTGACTTTGTGTGAACTATGGGAATTGGTAAAGAACAAAAATCTAGGTAAAGTTTGGTGTCTGCTAGATGGGTTAGGTCAATCGTCATGAAATTAGGACCCTTAATTAGGTTAGAGAGAGACAATATGTGAAATTAAATATGTATGCTTTCAAATTTTATTTTTTTCATCATGATTTTGGAGTCAAAAATATGACTTGAATATTCCTGATTGATTTCAGTGGGGTATGTATATTGTTTGGTACCCAACATATTATTACTTTATTTTAATTAATGTTTATCGCTTTTGGTTATGTCAACATTGTTTTTCAAATTTTGACTACTTTCAATTCAGAAAAAATCAGATTGGAAATCGAGTTTTTACTGATGCTTTAACATAGAAGACAATTAATAAAGGAAAAGACTTTTCAACTGCAATGTAAAGCACACGGGAAGTTGAGCACAAATAGCTTCACTCATCAAGGAAAATTGATGCATATAAAGCTGCCCCAACACCATTAATTGCCATGATTGTAGCAATATTACAAGTCCCAAATTTCACTTTAATTTCTTGCTTTAAATGATTTTGTCATTGAACTATAAATAACCGTACTACATATGGACCAATAAATGGATTTAATTGTACACATATAGAGTACTCATAATTCATTTGTTGTATATATGATTATCTTTGACAAATTAAAAAACTTATGATTGTGTAAGAGATATGTACCATCACTCCTTCCTTAATCAAGAAAATGGCTACACTTTTTTGGTGATCATTAATCATATTATAACTAATTTAACTTATGTATACCAAACAATTATGACTTTAGAGCATCTTGTCAAATATTATATACCATTGGATTTAATTTTTCTTTTCTCTCTTACAACCTATAGTTAAGGATCTTGACAAAATTTAAACCAAAAACTCTGTTTCACCAACCTCATCAATGTCAATTCTTTCCTCCCTTCCCATAAACAATCTAAATGTCTTTAATATATTCAGGATCCCAATCAATCTTTGATTTCAACAGATATCTAAATATATACTTGAATGTTACTGTTTCTTTAAAAAGAAACGGTTGTTTTCCGAGACTTCCTTTCTGCAAGAAAGCAATGCTATCAATTAAGCTTTATTTCACTTTTTTTTAAGGGTTGCTGGGTTGGTAATTTTTTAAGTCATTTGAGGTAGGACAGTTTCAAAAGCAACCCATCTCCTTTTTGGAATTGAACTTTAAAAATTTTCATTGATAGATATATTGCTCCGTCTATATATCTTTTCAATTGAAATATAAAGAGTGAAAAATGTGGTTGCTTACAAGTAAAATTGTTGCAACTGAAACGGCAATAGATTGATACTATTGATGAGGGTGGTGGTGACTAGTGAGTAGTGTGAGTGACTAATGAACATTGAAGCCCCTTAACTGAGTGGGACCCTCGTCAAGTATTTTAAATGAATCTGAATGGGGAGGACCATGTGTCATTGGGTGGACCTGAGCCCACCTGAAATTTGAACAGTAGGCTGACCAGTGAGTGACCACTGCTCACTCTTTTTATTTTTATTATTTTAATTTAATGTTTATTTATTTATTTTTTAATGTTAATGTCTGTGTCTGTGTCTCTGTTGTCATCTCGAATCCCCCGCGAGCGTAGAAAAAGCAGTGAAAAATTGCACTGAACGAGGGAGTTCCCTTTTTGATGAAAATCATTTATAGTTTACCAAAATTTATACAACATAAATATATGGTAAAACTAACAAAAAAAGCAAAACCAGTTTTTTTATCCTTGTTTTTTTTTTCTTTTTTCAATATATTACAAAGGTCGGTGAATTAGCTCAACTAATTCTGACTCATTTTTTGGCTTACTTGCTAGGTGTTGTCTCATCAACATCAAAATCATCATATCATATCCAAATCATATAGTTCAAAAATGATCTACCATGTATCTTAAAATAAAAAAAAAAGAGGGTCTACCATTTGAGGGTGTTATCTAATATCATCTATATAATTATATGTAATCAGGGTTAGCTAGATACTGTTGAAATGGGTTTGCACTTAAACATATAATATATATAATAGGGTGATGATGATGGTGTAATTAGGTCATGATGATGATGATGATTATCTCGCGGTGGACAATATGGGATTTAACATCAACGTGTCAAAAGAGAGGAAAAGAAAAGTAAAAAATAAAAAAACACAAGAGAGAGAGAGAGAGAGAGAGTTAAGAGAGGGGGCTGAATTCTATATATATTGCATTGCATGTTGTATAGAACGATGAGATAGATAAATGATAAAGAGAGAGAGAGAGAGAGCGAGAGGGAGAGAGAAATGGGGGTCGTGGTCATTTCTATGGAGGAGTAGGGTCAGGAGGGGTCTGCTACTTTTATTGCTTTGTTTGTCCTTTTCACCTTCTCTCCATCCTCTAATTAGCCTTTTTATCTCTTGCTTTTGCCCATTTCATTTCATTGTTCACTCACAAACCCACTCTCATCACACACCCAAAAGAAAAAAAAAAAAAGAAAAGAAAAACACCCCTTCTCTCTTTCTCTCCATCTCTAGCTCTCTCAACGAGATTGGGTGTGGTTGTGAAATAGTTGTGAGAAAAGATTAATAGAGGAAGCCTTTTCTTTTGAGGGGAATGTTGTCTGGCTCGAGGCACTACCTAACTGGATCTATGATTCTCTCTCAATTGATGATCATGATCACAATTTTCTCTTTTATTTGTTTAGATTGTGATGAGGGCTCAATTGAGATATAGATCTTTTATCACGGTTTGGTTGCGTCGGACCAGGCTTCATTCCCCCCAATTATTGCTTCCTTCCATCACTCATGATCTTTGAAGGTGAGTTTTTCAATTATAATTTCCCAATATTTTCACAATTTATGGGTTTTTTTTTTTTTTATATATTGATTATAGTATATGTGTTTGAATTCTTACATTTATATATATGTTTTTTTTTTTTTGGTCGTCATATGAGGAGATCAAGGTCGTTGGACATGGGCAGATTGGTGTAATGATGAAAGATTTTGACTGCTTTTTAACTCTTTTTATCTGACTGCAGGTTGCATGAAAAGATCATCATTACTCATGTAAATTTTATGGATCAGGGTTGTGTGTTGTTTGCCAGTCTATAACTCTTTTAGGTTTCATCATTGGACCTGCAGATTTTCCTTCATGATGGCTTCAAGAATCTTCTCTGTCTTTTTCTTCTCTCTCTTCTTGGCTTCTATTTTCTTTCACTCACATCACCACCACCACCACCAATTCTACTAGAAAGTTATTCTAGGGTTTTTTGGCCAAACAACACAGTGCATTATTATTATTTTTTTAAGCCTTTTGTTTTCTTTATATATAATAAAAAAATTTTGAAGTGGGCATCTGGTTTTGTCCTGTCTCTTGTTCTTTCTCTACATCTTTTGTTGTTTGTTGTTGTGGGTGGAATGTGATAACTATGTGAACTCTGTCTTCTTTTTTGTTTCTTTTCAGCTTTATTACTCATCAACTTGGTAGTACTTTCATATATAGTCTTAGATCTATCATATAATGGTCAACTGATGCTTATAACCTTTGCCTGCAGCCTGTAGAGATGGGCTCAAAACTATTGTTTCTACAGGTTATATAATGGTTCTCGAAAGATTTCACTTTCTTGACAAAATGCTTTTTTAAAACTTCAATTTGAATACAAGATTTGATCCTTGGATGGTACTATTTTTACTATATACATATATGAAACGTATGTTTCACACTTTCTGTTGCTTAAAAGGAAGGTGAAGGTATATATATATATGTATATAATTCTTTCAAGAACTCATCTGAAGAACCTGAGTATTTTTGAGAAGCAACCCCCACACACCCACTTGTGATTTTGTGAGAGGTTTTGTTCCATCAGCCCTAAATTATGGTAATTATCTAATGAGATGAGATTAGATTCACCTCAAAGGAGAAAAAGAATGATGTGATGGATTGGACTACTGATTTTTTAACTTTTTTTTTTCCGCTTGAATCATATTGTCTTGTCTTGTACATATTTGCAGTTCACAACTGAAATTCCCAAGACTTCATTTCCTCCTGGATTTGCTTTCTGTATAAACTCAAATTCTTGTATGCATTTATCATTGTAAGTGTTGTTTTATGTTGTATAATTTAGAGTGCTGTATATGCATCATTCTTGGAGAAGTACTAGTTTAATATTGAATTTGCATTCAAGTCAATTCGTATACATGAATGTACACGTTTATATAACGTGCAACATTTGTCCCATTAAACTTTTTCCATAAGAAGTCATGTGTTCTGTATATAAACATGCAACATACTTGTCCACTGTAGGGTTGATGATGAGGGCACAGGAACTATACAGAAAAAAGAAAGAAGTGAAAGACAGAAGCTAATTAGGGTTGTGGTGAAGATGATAAGGAAAAGAAGATGACAATAGATTTATGGTGTTGTGTGCCCATTTAGCTTTAGCTAGCTCATCAGCTCTCACATTCTGTCATCAATTTCTGAACCTGAGTCATATGGAAACACTGAATGCCTTTAATGGGTCTGACTCAATCTCTCTTTAATACTATACAGTTGAGTCAGCATCAGCATTGACGCCATGGATTCTCTTTTTATACACATACACTCTCTCTCCCTCTCTGATATATTTCTTATTATAAATGATAAATGTGATCTACCATGAATGTGTCTATTGGACAGAACAGAACTGTGTATGCAATTAAACGCGTCAGTGCTTTTTATATCAATTTTAACCAGTTTGGAATCTCTAGTAGTACAAATGTGTCAGCTTAAGTGGTGCAACCCAAATTTCCCTTCTCTTCCATTAGTCTATCAAATATCACCCTCTCAAAATAATTATGCAAATCTAGTGAATCTGAAATCAAAATGTCATTGGATTTATCGAGTTTTATGAGAAAAAGGAACACGTCAAGAAGGAAACCTGCCAATTCAGGCTAATGCTCCGATCCAGTTTACAAATAAGGCCCTCTATATAAGGACCATCTTTATCTACAAAACCATTGTTTGTTTGCTACATATCAAATAATGGAAGTAGCAAACATATCATCGCTATGGTTTTGCTCATTGGTAGTTATTGATCGTTTCTAATAATACATGTCCCAATGAATGCCTCTAACACGACACTGCATTTGAGATTCTGACATACTAATCTTATCTCACACCTATTTTAGCTATTGTATTCATGAGTCTTAAATCTTGAAATCTGGAAATATATATAGGTTATATATCACAACATTGCAATGCTAAATTTTGATTTTGTTGAGAGCTAATTATTAATAATATACGATTCATATATATATATAGAGAGAGAGAGAGAGAGTGAGAGAGAGAGATACTACCTATGATGATCATGTACATATACTTATGGCCTCAGAAAGTATTATCTGTGGGGATAAAAATATGTGTATTTGAGATAAAGATGATAAAGAGATAGAGAAAAGAGAGAGATTCTCTTGAATCAAATCTTAGACAACTTCCATCGAATTCTTCCTTAGGCTTGCATGCTTTAAATTAATATTTATTCCTTCCGTCAAAGACACTTTTCTAAATAACATGCACACTTTTACAATAAATATACGTGCTCAAAGTTGTAACCTAACCTCCATAGCGGCCAATAATTAGGCAAATTAATCACTAAATAGCTCTTCAATTATTCTTTTTGAAGTTGCTACTCCCCTCTCATCTTATGTGTTTATAATTTTTCCACGTTGTGCACCAAATATCATTTTTATTTTTATGGTTTTAATTCCTCACAAATTGTCCTCATTGATTGCTATCAATCATCTATAATCAACATAATCTGTCACTTTTCATAGGTCTAATAATGTACGATGATCAAGCCATTAATGTCGTCAAAAACTATGTCATATTAATTTACTCTTTTGTTTTCCCTTTTTGTCATCTTGTGCATTAATTTACTCCCGTAAAAATTTTATTTTAATACAGTTCTCTTAAATAATTATTTTCAGTTTTCATTGTATGTAATTTTATGATAATTAGTATTAATTAGCATTTTAATAGGTTTATACATTGATATTCCTAGGTGATATATATGAAAACACAAAATTGTCGTTTAACCAGTACGAGAGAGATTAGATCCAATATGCATGAGATGGATTATACTTAAGAGTCAACCATTTGCGCTTTGATTTTACATTTTGTGGGATTGAGTCAACAAAGAGTGACACCAAAAAGAATCTAAAGAAAAAGTAGTTGTAATTAATATCTGTCTAGAGAACTTACACCTCTCTAGGCTCTAGCTCACTGTTCGATCGTATATGTTTTCTGTTTGCATTTTGACCTCAGAAAACCATCAGCTCAAAGCTACACACATTGATCCTAACTTTTATAATTGAAATCCCTAACATGGTCTCATATTTATATTTTATACACACCAACCATATTTTAAAATCCCTGGTTAACTTGGAGAGATGCTACTTGAATGACAAATTTGCAGTGTGTTTGTCTTGCAATTACATGAGAATTTATTCAAGCACACA
This sequence comes from Nephelium lappaceum, assembly GCA_021234005.1. Taxonomy (NCBI): domain Eukaryota; kingdom Viridiplantae; phylum Streptophyta; class Magnoliopsida; order Sapindales; family Sapindaceae; genus Nephelium; species Nephelium lappaceum. The sequence continues at coordinate 18,813,414 of CM038007.1, forward strand.
AGTTTGCAATGAGAAAAATTAATATCATTAACGACCCCTATATAAACGTTTATATTTCTTATGTGAAATAGCAATGCATTAAATAAGCATCTTTTCAAAAAGTTAATGACTCAGCCTCAGGTTAAAGAGTCAAAGTCAACATGCCAACTCTCTTCTGAAAAAAGAAAATACATCTCAACTTGATATCAATTAAATGAAAAACCTATCAATGCCACAATTTTCCTAGCGTGGTAATTTTTTTTTTTTAAAAAAAAGATAAATCGTGATGGTAGAAAGAATTTATAGAAATAGAAACATATTATTTATACCTAATAAAAGAACATAATGAACCACTTTGATATACTTATAATTTGGACGAGTTCAATTAGCTTAACATGATAAATCGCATACAGTATTCAAACAGCTTTAACGGCTACATGGAACGGAGGGATACTAAAAAGTAAAAACCAATAAAAAGGTACTCAAATAAACATTAAAAATGACCAGGGCCAACCTCTCCATGTGCCGCTCAGTGCACTAAATTCCAAATAGTGACAACGAGAAATGTTCATGAGCTGAGCATATCATTGGATAACTGATAGTGCTAACAAGTCTGGAATCCACAACTACAAGAAGATGAAAGACTCTTTACTAAATAGCACTTCAATTAAATTAGTAATGCTAGCTGATTTTCTACTATGTTCAGCTACAAGCCCTCTAATCGAATAACCGCATCTCTTCTTGAGTTAGCTAGCTCAGCAAGTATAAAAGTTAAGAATCTATCCTTCTAAACATTAATGGAAAACGAAATTTGAAATTACGATCTAGTGTTGCTCTGATTTTTTTTTTTTGAATATTTAATTATAGCGTCATAAAAGGATTTTATCCTTTCTTTTTGTAAGTATATATTGATTTCTTGATTTCCTCATTGATGAGCAGTTAAGATATAATTTTTCCCCTTTCCGTATGCTGTCTTTTCTTGTTAACAATCGATTATTCTTTTTTTTTTTGAAACAACAATCGATTATTCACTTGCTTTAAATAAAACTAATTTCGCACAGCAAAACATTGATGTTGACACTTCATAAAATGTTTTTTTATGAATAACATGCAAGTAAATCTAAATGGGTCCAAATTAATTAGGACAGCCACCGTCCAGAGAAATCCATTAGGGAGGACAAAACCCTAAAGAGCGTCAATATTTTCACCCCGCTACGTAGACCTCTTTTATACACACATCCCAGTAAGATTGCTTTAAAAAATATATTATTAATTATAGGGTTAATTACAATGACTAACTTTGAGTTGGTTTTTTTTTTTTTTTTTTTGTTTAGTATGGTTTAATATCCAATAAATCTCCTTAATTGTTGCAACATCCATTCCGGTAGTGAATCTCCGATTAAAATCAACTGGTTGATTAAATGGTTGAGAGTAAAATGATAAATTATTATTATAATTAAATTTTAATAAAAGTAAAAATATTAATCAAATAAGAAAAAATGATAAGATTTTGATTAGGACAAAAACCGATCAGATCAAATCATAAAATCTCTTTGAAGCAAAATCATCTTCATCAACTGTATATGCTGAGAACCAGAACAACCTAGATCTCTTTAATAAAAAGCACAAAAACTCAATCTAGATCGCCTCTTCAATTTTGGTCTAAAGGGGTGGATAAGCAATTTTAGAGGTGTGTAAATATCAATGCTCAACGCCAAAAGAAAACTTGTACTTTGGATACCACATTTGGGCCCAAATACATATCAAGGCCAGTATTGAAAACAATCTTCTTTAAGTGGCTGACAGGATGCAAACCACTGAGAATTATATATATATATATATTGCTGTACTAACTGCGAACCTCATCTTGTCTCGACTCATTTCATATTAAATTGTATTTTTAGGATTTCGTTTATTTACTTCCAAGGTCTGTACTTGGAGCAGGTCTTCATATTAGAAGAATTTGAGTTGAGTACAGTACAGCTAGGATGGTTTCCAGTATATATATGTGTATATACTATATATATATATATATATATTTGAGTTGAAAAGAAACAATTGATATCATTTAAAAGGATTCAATGTAATTAATTTGATTTGGATGTTAATGGAGATTTAATATTTTGCATTCGTTTTCTCCTCTTGAGATTTGGGTTTTATTTACATTTTAGGGTTTAGCTTTATGTTTTTTACTGATTTTGAGCTTTCATTTTTTGTTTTTGAAAATGTTTGGAAAAATGTTGATTAAGTATCAACTGATAGTATTTACGTTCTTTTTGTTTTTGTGGTCAAGAGTTCGTGCCCATCTTCTCTCATTGCAGATGGTTGAGCAGCTTCTCATCCATCAAAGTGATTCATCTTGACAACTGCCTTTAATCAGCTCCCTTTAATGTTTAAATAAAAATTCTCCTAGAAGATTTCAGATTTTTGTTAGTGGGACGCACCTTAAGGATTATAATTCAGTCCCTTCATGAACCGCGTTTTGGGCCTAAATATATGCACGGGGCCCATGATCGAAAGAATCTGCTTTGGGCCTCTGCCAGGCTACGAAAGCGCTGAGAACTACTTGTCAAAAAATAAAACTACTTCCCTGCAACTCATTCCATATTAATTTGAATTTTCTTAGGATATTATTCTTTTACTTCCGAATCTGTACTTCATGAAAGACTTCGTATCACAAGAATGAGGGATAAGGAAAGTTAGGATGATTAATTTATTGAGTTTAAAAAAAAAAATTGATATTGAGATAATGTGGGTACCAATCAATTCAAATGAATTAATGTAAGTATTTTTGTTTGTTGAAATAAGAGACTGATTTATTTAATGAGTATGCAATATTAGTTTCTTGTTTCAACTATTTTCTATTATTCCTTTCTTTTTTTTTTTTTTAAAATATTACTTATGATGTTACCATCCTAACTTGTGTTATTAGCAAACCAAATAACAATTTTCTATCACCAACCACACTGGGTGATGGTTTCTATTGTTGTTAACTGTTGGTAATTTCATTTTTCATTTTAAATTCTTTAACAACAATTCCATTTACATATGGAAACTTTTGCATGCAACTCATTGATCCTTTCACCAAAAGTCAAAGTATGGACAAAGTGTCAAATTCTATATATTAACTGTGTATTCACTAACTAGAAAATTTTAACACGTAAGGAATACAAAATTTAATTCTGAATTTATAATTACAATATTTTTTTTTAAAAAAAAAGGGTAATTTTTGCCACTGTATGACGCATGACTAGTCACAACGTCATTCCTTTTAACTTTGAAATAAGGTTGCTCCCTACCCTCATGTGGGCTTTTTTCCTACCTCTGTGTGGGTGAATCCCTCTCATATAAGAGCAGTATCTTGGACCGCGCCACCAGTGTTCCTATTCCGGTAGGTCTTGGTTGTCCAATGAACTAGTCCCAGTCCTAAAAAAAAAAAAAAAAAAAAAAAAAAAAAAGAAAGAGAAATTAAAGTAGTACTTGTTATGAAATAAGGTCTAAAATCATTAGAACAATAACCAAAATAATAGAGAAGAAAAAAAAACACAAGAGAAGTTTAGGAGAGAATAATTTTATATTCTTTCATTTACTTGTTGAATTGTAAATCAAACACATTCTTACATTCTCTATTTATAGGTAAGGAGTCATAAGAACCATAGGTAAAAACATGAGTTACATATGACATTAAAGGGAGTAAATAAGAGATATTAAGAAGAGAGTTATGGAATACCAAAGAGTGACATCCACACATCCATTAATTTAAAACACTGCCCCTTGAATAGTCATTGTACAAAGAATGCGTCTAATTAAAAACCTTACTAGAAAAAACCCCATCGGAAAAAATCCTAGTAAAAGGAAAAAAAGTATATTATTCTAGTAGGATTAGCATTTAAAATTGTCTCATTAAAAACCTTATCAGAAAAACCCAATACGAAAAATCTTGGCTAAGGGAAAAAGAGTGTAGTACACAATAATCTCCCTTTCATGTCAATGCGTCTTCTTTTAGCAATTTCAACAAAAATCTCTGAGTCGACACAAATAATATCCTTCGACATTCTTGGAAGTGCCCAAATACTACCTCATTAAAAATCTTTAAAAACCTCGCTAGTAAAACCCAGTAGAATAAAATCTAATCAAGAGAAAAAAAGTGCAGTGCACATCTGCTCAAAAATAAAGAATATTCTCCCGCTGAAAAATATATAATTATTACTCTTGTAGTTCCTTGAAGATATTAAAAATATATTTGATTCCATTCCCGTATCTTTGAGTTAATGTAGAATTAAACTTTACTAAAAGATTTAGGGAAAATGAAATATTTGGTCTTGTGCATTGCCAAGTATAATAAAGCACTAATACGATTAAGATACGATATTTTTGGACTAAGTATCTTTTCACTATCATCATTTGGTAGAAATGAATATTTCATTGGGTCCAAAGAATGAATATCACAGTAATAGTTTAGGGATATGTCTTATTCAAGTTGATCATTTTAGAATATTTTCAACATAAACTGATCAATGGATTAATATTTTTTCTTATTTGTGCTCGATCTTCAAACTAAGACAATGTCATGTTTTCCCAAAATCTTACATTTCAATTTCTCTTTTCAAATATTTAGTAGTTTTTAGGAGTTCTTCAAGAGTTTTAATTAAGTTCATGTCATTGACATATACTGCTATAATTGTAAATTTAGATTCTGATTTCTTTATGAATACACATGAAAATATAGAATCATCAATACATTCTTTATTAATGAGGTATTCACTAAGACGATTATACCACATTTGCCTGGATTGCTTTAAGTCATATAAGATCGTTGTAACTTTACTAAATACAAGTTATACAAATTTGAATTATACGACTTTGGTATTTTAAATCCTTCAAGGATTTTCAAGTATACATTGGTATCTAAAGACCTATATAAATATGTCATTATCACACCCATAAGACACATTTTAAGTCTTTTGGAAACTACCAAACTAATAAAAAAAAATCGAAACATAATCATATCCATCACAGGTGAATACAATTCATCTTATTAGGTTTTCGAACAGATGCTCAGTTATATCCAATGGGTTTGATGTATTCAAACTTCTAGACTATTGGTCCAAATACATCACAGTTTGGCTAATAAAGTCAATTATGTTTGAATTGCTTCTTTCCACTTAGGTCATGATTTTTTCGACACTCATTGATACTATGTGGTTTGTGATCATCATTTATAATCTCAGTAGCTATTGCATATGCAAATAAATTGTAAATGATGATTTTATCATGACTCTACAGTTCTCTAAGAAAATTTCTGTATTTCCAAGATTTTATATATCTTTAGGAAATTGTACCGCTTCTAGGGTATTGACCTCTACAGGGGCTGTTATTTCTCATCATATGAAATCAATTATGAGACAATTTATTTTCACATTATCAATATTGAGTTTTTGTAGTAAACCCTTTGAGATACAATTATATTTCACTATCTCAATTTTCATATGAATAATTATTTTGATTAAAACATATAATGCCTTCAAGCGTCTACATGATAAGTTTAATACAACTATATAAGTATAGCTTTGCTTTTGTTTTGATCAATAATTTTATGTCGACATTTATCCATAATATAGTATTGGATATTCGCATAATTTTTCTGTAAATATGCAGAGCAATAAAATATGAGATCTCAATTTTCTTTAAGTTTTTAGTATACATATCTCTTCAGGGGCTGCTGTAAATTTTCACATCTTCTTAGGGCAAACTATAATATTTATAGTTTAGACATATGCATCTTTCCATATGCAAATAAGATCCCTTTATGAGTATCATAGGGAGAGATTATATAACTTTATTGCTTGTTCAAAGAGTTTTATCTCTTTAAAAACATTTAACTCTTCAGGAGTCTTTATTTATATGATGAGGATTACATATAGCTCGAGCGTAATCTTTAAAATGATCATGATCTTTCATTATTTACTTCAAGGAATAATAATTTTATAACAAAATTTTGTTTTTCATACTTTTGTGTGTAATGAATGATTTATTTGTTGCCATTTACGTAAATTATTCTTCAGGAACAATCATCCGGGTTAAAATATTGACAATGAGTATAAAATCATTCAGATATGTAATTTTCAAATAAATGATCATTTGAAATTCAAATTCACATGACTTATACAATAATCGTCATAATGAATGATGCATGCCAATTATAATTGTATATCGTTAAGTTTTCTACTTTTATCCTTATTCTCCCCCTAACAGTGCGAAAATTTATTTATTAACCTCATTTTGTTATTCTTAATGGACTTATTTGTATCATTATAATGTCATTCTAAGACTTATTTATACTATCTTACTATCCTTTAAAGATATATTAGACTATCATACTATTCTTTAATGACTAAAATGTTATATAGTGTCCTTTAGAGACTAAATTATAATATCAATTATCGTCCTTCAGGTACATTTACTAAGTAAGAATCTTCAGATTCTATTATGGATATTCATATTACTTCCAATATTTTGATTTATCATTTACTTTGTATCATTGGATAAAAAAAAAGACATTTGATTTATTACAATTTTTGATCATATTATATTTATGATCATATGATAGTCTCAATCGTAAATTATACTTCTGACATATGATAATATAAATAATATAATATATTTTTCTTAATGTATATCTAAATAAATTCCTTCAGGATCTATTAAAGTAATAAAGTGTCACTTATACAATATTGTTGTTTTTCATTTTGTAATATATAATTTGCTCTTCTGGAGCCTTTATATATAATTGGTAAAAGATTAATATGATATTTATGTATACTTCAAGTGTACAATTATTGTAATTTCGTATCCACCAATAGTAAACACTTTTCTTACTTTGCTTTAATGTGAATTCCACTTCTGGTGGTTAAAATATATTATGATCACCGAGGCTTTATTGACCATAATCACCACCACGACTAATAGATGATTTAATATTAACTTCAGGAAATGATATTAATTAATTTAGTCATGCAAAATATACGGTTTTTCACCCCATAATTATTAACATTGCTACTTTAAGGACAAATTTGAAGTACGAATTGTTTCAATCATCTAACTTCATTTATTTCGGTGATCAAATATACAAATATATTTCTTTAAAAATCTTTTACCAAAAGATATACATGTCGTAATCCTTTAGATATATTACAGTACATTAATGAATAATTCTTCAAAACACAATTACAATGAATCGTAATGAATATTTAATAATCAATTAAGACATAAGAAAAAACAATATTTATATATATATACCAAGTACCTGGTTTCTGCATCTTATTGTTCTTCCCAAACAACCAAAGCTTCAAGCTATGATGTGATTGTATTTCATAAATACATGTCTAATTTGATAATAACTCAAAACTTCAGATTTTGATAGAATTGAAATTGAAATTATTTTCCAAAGTTCATCAATCACTGTAATTAGTTTTAGAACTTCAAGTTCTCAGTAAATTAGAATCATACCTTAATTTTATAATATATTATAAAAGACTTCAAACAAAATAACTATCAAGAAACCCTAATAGTCACCTCTGCCTAGTTCCCATATCTAGCAGCTCATGCTACTATTAGATTTTTTATGACGGCTTAACTATAGCACTAGCAGATTTTAACGGTACAACATGAGACATAGGATTATTATATATATACAAATAATTTGTATTAAATACATAAGTATGAAAATACATATCTCGATGTGTTAAAATCCATAATTAGAAAATAAATACATTAACATCATTATGATCCTAAATTTCATAATCTATATATCCTGAAATCATGAACAAAAGTTAGTATTAAAGATCTTCAAGTCTTTTACTTACCCTCAATGAGAAGACATGTATTTAAATCTACATACTTGGGTTCAAGGTAGGTTCTTTTTGTATCAAATTTGAATTGATTTAATTTTTCTCAATCTTTTTCATTTATAATTTTGAAACTTCTAGTTCTAGAATCTAAAAGAAATTATAATCTAGAACTGAAATAAGGATCTAAAACTTCAGGTTTTGAGATCTAAATAAAATTGAGAAAAAATTTATTGAGAATTTAGAACTTCTGTTCTAAATTTAGAATAAAATATAAAAATTCGAATTCAATTTGTTCATAAAAAATCCAATTAATTAAAGCGAATTTGATGAAACCGCTATATCATATGCAAAAAACAAGAACATAACTTCACAAGACCAAATCTATTTGATCTTTGTTTATTTAATTTTTCTTAACCCGAAAGAGCAACATTGCTTTCTGTGTATATGTATATGTATAATATTGGCTTCAAACACAAAGCACAAATTTGTGTATTTTATTATCTTTTGTGTTTACTTAGACTCATAGTCAAAAGTACACTATTTTTATAAAATAGGCAAGGACCGATTATGTTGCTTTAGACAACTATAATTATTTGACATGTATAATTACCTATATTGAGCGTTAAAGCCAACAAATTTAATTAGAATTTCTGATTTCAAATAAATTAGGACTATAAAATTTCTGGTTTTAATAGGTAAATGTATCAAAATTTCTAATTCTAATTAAATTGGAAGTGTAGAATTTCAAGTTCTTAAACAAATTTAGAATATATAACTTTTGATTTTAATGAAATTAAGATTATAGAACTTCTGGTTCTATTTGAAATATAAAACTTTTAGTTTTAATTTTCGTTTGCAAACTTCAGATTGCAGATAAGAAAGGTAGAAGGATGTTTATATAAAATAAGATACCAAAATATAAGTTTAATGATAATAAACTTACCAAAATATAAGTTTAATGATAATAAACTTACTTTCGAATGCAGATGAACTAAAAATAGCAATTCCCATACAACAATTTATTTGAACAAAAACCAAGAACATTGATATCTCATAGAGAGCAAATTTTATATATTTTCTGCATAGTACACAAATAAAGAAAAGAATAATTTTTTTTTTCTCTCCATACACATAACAAAGAAAAATTTCATATAATCTTTTATTTTCTTTCTTTTCGCATCAATCAAACCAATAAAACAAAAGTTTCAATTCAATTTTTTGCGTAAATAAGATGAAAATCAATTAAATTTGAAGAAAAACTTATTTTGGATCTAATATAACACATTCGTTAGTATAACATAACATTTATACGAAACATATATATTAATAAGATTATTTATTAGATAATAGAGAGTAGATCACATGAATGAAATCTCATATAACCAGATTCGTATTACTAACATGTTATGAAATAAGGTCTAAAAACATTTGAACAATAACCAAAATAATAGAGAAGAGAGAAAAACACAAGAGAAGTTTAGGAGAGAATAATTTTCTATTATTTGATTTACTTATTGAATTGTATATCAAACATATTTTTACATTCTCTATTTATAGATAAAGAGTTATAAGAACTTTAAGTAAAGCACGAGTTACATGTGACATTAAAGGGAGTAAATAAAAGGTATTAAAAATAGAGTTACAGAATATCAAATAGTGGCACCCACACTTCCATTAATTGGTAACAGTATCATAATAATTAAGATATGTACTATGTGTTATACCATAGCCGGTTACAAGGACTCCTGACACGAGACATCATAGAGTGGGAACTCAATTTTCACAACAAAAGCTGGTGAATTTTTCTGCTTCATGTCAACTCGGTCTGATATTTTATCTCAATACATGCCCCATTCCTTCAAATTTATCAATAACTTTTTTTGTAGCTACCAATGACAAGAACATTAATGCTTCTGAAAAGACCGGCGTGTGATCAAACAAGAACATGGTAGTTTCAGGCATTTACAAGCTTGGCGACTGTTCATGTCCGGAATCAAAACCAACCGTGCAATTCCAGCTAAGTCTGGTCCTTGTCTTTTCATTGGACCATTCACCCACCAAGACTGCTAATTAGAACCCAACCCCCCCCCCCCCCCCCCCCCCCACACAAACTTGAATGCTCATTCTGTCATAACTCCAACAACAGCATGACATAGGGGTGACAACATACAGATTTTGGTTGATCAAAGAACTTTTTTACTGCAAAATTGTTCTCACGAAAAATTCCAGGATAATGAATTTATAATGATACAAATTGTTAAAAGACAAAAATATACTTGAAATTTGGTCTTTGTTATTTTGAAATTCGGTTAGAACTCTAACAAAAGCATGACATTGAAGTGACGACATGCTGCGCTTTGGTTAATCAAAAATTTTTTAGTGAAAATCATCCGCAAGAAAAAATTTCAGAATTGCAAATTACGAATTTGTAACGGTACAAATTGTTAAAAGACAAAAATTCACTTGAAATTTGGTCTTTATTGTCCTCAAATTGTTTTCATTGCAGAGTGCTAAAAAAGCAAGCTTATTTGGTTATTAATCGTGTCTTAAATCGAGTACCATGAAGGTTAAGCAGAACTATAATGCTTTGACTGAGCTTCTAATGCAAGGTCACTGTTTCTATACAAAACCATAGGGCTGTAACTAATGAGCAACACTGCCGACACAAACAATGGCAGCAAAAATCACAGTACTGAGCTTCTAATGCAAGGTCACTGTTTCTATATAAAACCATAGGGCTGTAACTAATGAGCAACACTGCCGACACAAACAATGTCAGCAAAAATCACAGTGTCCCTTCTTTTAGCTACCTGTTTTCTCTCTAGTTTGTCTCCGACGAGCAGCCAAAACTACCGGGGAAAATGGAAGTTACTGAAGAGAAGTATCGGGATATCAGCAATGCACATGGCTCTGTTACCAAATGACCGAATTATAACATTTGACGGAACAAATTTTGGTCCATCCAACATCACTCTTCCACAAGGGAAGTGCATAAAAGCTTTAGGGGCACAGACTCCTGATTGCTATGCTCATGCTGTGGAGTTCGATCTGGCTACCCGGAACGTTAGACCTCTCACAGTCCTGACAGATACATGGTGCTCTTCAGGTGCATTGTCACCAGAAGGTGTTTTGGTCCAAACTGGTGGGTACATGCTTGGAGACCGAGTGGTGCGGTACTTCAAACCATGCCTGGAATGTGACTGGGAAGAAAATCCAAATGGTCTAATCTCACCTAGATGGTATGCTTCTAATCAGGTTTTACCAAATGGTAAGATCATTGTTGTTGGAGGGCAGTTCCAGTTTTCGTATGAATTTATCCCGAAAAGCTCAGTTTCTGATAAGAAACTTTACCAACTTCCATTCCTGGAAGAAACTAGAGACTCTCCTCCTGTGCCCAACAATTTGTACCCTTTTTTGCACCTCTCCCCAGATGGGAATCTCTTCATTTTCGCTAATGACCGAGCCATTCTACTAGACTACAATAGCCACAGAGTCGTCAGGAAATACCCTGTGTTGCCTGGTGGAATTTCCCGCAACTATCCAAGCACAGGCTCCTCGGTTCTACTTCCTGTCACACTCTCTATCAATTCCAACACCACCCCAGACGCTGAAGTCTTGGTCTGCGGTGGGACATTGCCGGATTCGAATCAAAAGGCCTATGCAGGAGTCTTTGTTCCTGCAACAAAATCCTGTGGGAGGTTGAAAATCACTTCAGAGAATTCGAATTGGGAAATTGAGGAAATGCCACTCAATAGACTGATGTGTGACATGATTTTGCTACCTACAGGAGATGTGCTAGTTATAAATGGTGCGGCCAAAGGCACTGCTGGTTGGGGTGTTGGTCGAGAACCTGTTTTGAATCCGGTTCTTTACCGTGCAATTTCGTTTAATGGTGTCAAAAATAACAGATTCGAGATTTTGAGTCCCTCAACAATTCCGCGTATTTATCATTCAACAGCACATTTGTTGTCAGACGGTCGTGTTTTAGTTGGTGGTAGTAATCCGAATTCCAACTACAATTTTTCTACAAAATTTCCTACTGAATTGAGTCTTGAAGCGTTTTATCCACCATATTTGATGTCAAATAAACCAAGGCCATTGATCATTGGTATCAAACCAGGGGTCTTAATTGAGTACAATAAAAAAATTTCAATAGAGTTGGAGTTGAAAGATGATCATGCTTATGTTGGAGGCAACAACAATATTTATGTGACAATGGTGGCTCCATCATTTACTACACATTCATTTGCTATGAATCAGAGGCTATTGGTTTTGGCATTGGATGGGGTTCAAAAGATCAATTCTAGGCACCATGTTGTGAGAGGTCATGCACCGGCCAGTGGGGCAGTGGCGCCACCTGGGCATTACCAGTTGTTTGTGGTCCATGAAGGTGTTCCCAGCGAAGCAGTGTGGGTTCAAATCAAATAGTCGGTTGCTGCTTTGTTTTTTTATTTCTTGAATAGTCGTTTGTTTAGAAACTTGTCATCATAAAAAAATGTTCATTTTCAATGTGATTCAATAAATGGAATGTATGAATAAATGAATTCTTCTAGATATTTAATTTGTTACCGGTATACATGGAGCAGTTTGACCAACACAATGAATTGTTTTCAAAGAGTTTTTTCTTTTTCAAGTTGGAGATAAGTTATTGAAAGAAATTTAACTTTATTTTAATTGAAACATTATAGAGTTTAATTAATTTACAGACAGAATAACTTCGTTAAAGTAACTAACAATCGTTTGAATTATATTATATAATACTATTATATGCAAAACAATGATTTCTAATATTGACTTTTGGATGGTCGTGTTTTAGTTGGTGGAAGTAATCCAAATTCCAACTACAATTTTTCTACACAATTTTCTAACTGAATTGAGTCTTGAAGCATTTTATCCACCATATTTGATGTCAAATAAATTAAGGTCATTGATCATTGCTATCAAGCCAGGGGCCTTGACTGAGCACAATCAAAAAATTTCAATAGAGTTGGAGTTGAAAGATAATCATGCATATGTTGGAGAACACAACAATATGTATGTGACGATGGTGGCTCCCATCATTTACCACACATTGGTTCGCTACGAATTAGACGCAATTGGTTTTGGCATTGGATGGGGTTCAAAAGATCAGTTCTAGGCACCGTGCATGTTGTGAGAGGTCATGCACCGGCCAGTGGGGTAGTGGCGCCACGAGGGCATTACCAGTTGTTTGAGGTCTATGAAGGCGTTCCTAGCTAGCAAAGCAGTGGGGGTTCAAATTAGCCGTCTGCTTCTTTTGTTTTTGTTTCTTGAATTTTAGAAACTTGTCATCATCAAAAATGTTCATTTTCAATGTGATTCAACAATTGGAATGTATGAATAAATTAATTCTTCTAGATATTTAATTTGTTACCAGTATACATGGAGCAGTTTGACCAACACATGAATTGAATAATTTTGAATTTTGATTGGAAATTTCACTATGCTGTTTTCAAAAGTTTTTCTCTTTTTCTTTTTAAGGTGGAGGTTATCTATCAAAAAATGTAACTTTACTTTAACTAAAGGATTATAGAGTTTAATTAATTTACTGATATGATAACTTTGTTAAAGTAACTAATAATTATTTAAATTATATTATTTAATATTATTAGGTGTAAAGGATTGATTTCTAATATTGACTTTTAGATGGTTTGCGGTGTAATAATATTAACTTTTAGATGGTTTACGATACAATTAATTATTTGACTTGTTATACACATGAAGCGATCTTATTATTTTATTGTGTCTAAATGGTTTTTACACTATATAATGTCAAGAAAACCCGCTTGAACAATAATTTTGGTTGGAGTGATACTTAGTTTAATGTTAATCAACCCACATGTTTCAACAATATGTAGGTACCCTAATAATTCAATAGCTGACTTGATAGGGGATTACCTCAACTCTTGCGTGATGACTGATGTGTACAATTGCTGCAAACCGCAAAATTTCTTCATTGAAAATTTTCTATATTTGAAATAGAAGGTTAAAATTTGAAATGAATTCTCCAGTGAATTAAACGTGGTTTTGGCTTTGCATAACATATCTCAACGGACGGTGCAGACGCCACACTGTGCAGTTCATTTGAACATATACGATTCCTCGAAGTTTACCAAGAAAAAAATAAAAAATAGAGTAGAAAAAATAATTTTTTTAATTCGTTTACACAGTTAATTAGAATCAGAAAAGGTTGTGTGAACGACCACTACATGCATCGTGGATTTACTCGAATATTTTGTAAATCTGACCACAAAATGCGAGTTGAAAAATAAATAATAGTTTGATTCAATCATAATTGAACATTTTATGGCCAAGTACATGTACTAATTACTAATATAATTAAAACTAATTAAGGATCTGTCAAATAGTCAAAAAGATAAAGATAAGAAGTTGATCCCAATCATAGTTCTCGTCAACTTTAATGTCAGTGTTTGGTTTTTAAAAAAGTCAAGGATTTGAGTCCACCTTAAAAAAGTATGACAAATCATTCAACAGACAAGTCCATTTGTATCCAATGGTAATGGAATTTAAGTTTTCCTTTTTAAATTGAAAACTAAAAGTCCTGTGATATGTTTTGTCTTGTTCCATTTTCGGTTCACAGATTGTCTTGATGTCTCTTGTAAACCTTTTAGACATTACACGCCGCAGCCAGCTCGTTATATTTTTGAATATATAATTATTGATGTGCAGATATCACATATTTGATGGACTGTGGTCCGCTTCACTTGTGACAAAAAGCCAATCGCATATCCAAGATAATCTTTGTTTTACTCGATCTTCCTTATCCCTAATCCAGAAGAAAAAAAAAAAAACAAAACCTAATTTATTATAATGAAAGAAACTTAATTGAATATGTAACTCATTTGCATTATTAATGTTTGAAACGGAAGGATTGTACAAATATGAACTTTTGCAAATCTTATAGCACGTTAATATTTTAAGAAAAACTTTAATGAAATTATAATAAATAATATTCTATGAATGTGAACTTAAAAAATCATGTATTACATTAACGTTTTGGAAAAATCTTTAATAAAATTATTGTTTGACTAATTTATTACCTGTTTTGGAAATTAAAAAATATATACATACATGTCTAAAATGCCTTTGCTGCAGTGACAGCACGTTGTGAAGGATCAAGAGTGGTACTTGGTTCAACAACCAGCGCCACATTTGTGGCTGCCTTTCCCCACCAGCATGTGGGTCTTCCTCTCATTTATGCGTGGGTTATCTCCTCCTGTATGAAAGTCACTTTTCGAATCACGTCACCAATATCTGATCCCGCTTGGTTCTGGCTGTTTCCTAAACCAGTTTCAGTCATCAATATATATATGTATATATTAAATATTTTAAATATGCCTTTAAAAGTTGAATTCATTTTTAAATATTTCATTTTGAGCAAACTAAGCAGTCTACAATATTATTAAACAGCAAGAAGAGTACACAAGAAAACAATAAGCTTGAGAACAAGTAAAATTCAACAAAAAAAGTAGACACTATGATCAGTCCCCAAGATGGCATTGAAGACGTTGTTGGGGATCATCCTACCACCTGAAGCCATCAGTTTTAAGACCTAAATTCGCCAAATTATCAACTACCGCATTTGATTACCTTCTCTAAAAATGTATGTCGTACTAAAAAACGAACCACCAATTTTTGTCTCACAAAGCATTCCTCCACTGTCACAACTGCCAGGGAGGAGCAACTGTAGAATTTCAAAAGGTAAGAGAAAACTACAGGTGAATCACATCCCAGGTCGCAACCACATATATCTCCAAAATTCTCGTACACAATGTCAAAAGCTGTTTGTACGCACAACCCACCATATCAGCCGAAAATCGGTACAAACATCCACCTTCACAGTAAAACCACCAATAGTCCAAAAAGAATAGTAATAATAAAAGGTTAACCAGCATAAAAGTAACTTTTGATGAGACCAAAGCAACAAATAATCAAATCGACATAAAAAAAATTGCTCCAAAAGAATAATTTTATTAATATTATTAAAAACTAAACAACTTAGTTTTGGATCTTTACTTAAATCAACGAAAATAAGAAAATCTCAAAATTATAAAAAAAAATTGATAAATTTGAATTATTACAACAATCTAAAAGATCTTTTCTAAGATCTGGAATACTACTAAAGTAGAAAAGGAAAACTAATCAGAAAAAATAGAGTCGGAATTTGAGGTTTTAATGGCCTATCATGTAGGCTTAGTGTTTGTCCAAATTGACCACGTTTGTCCCTTCAGTAGACCATTTGAAGAGTCACACATCAAGTATTCCAATCGAAAATTGACATCTTACAGAGAAAATTCACAAAATGAAACAACTCCTCTTCTCTTTGATTTGCGTCCGACAACCAATATCTTATGTTTTAATCAATATAAAGGAGGGACATTCTTATGAGGTAAGTAAGTATACCACCTTATTGAAGTTCACAAGTTCTAAAAACATTTTCCCCTTATTAGAACATCTTCAACCATATTCTTTAAATTGTAATTAAAATAACAAAAAATTTATTTTAATTAGCAATTTTTTTAGTGAGCCACTCCAACTATACTCTACATTTTACCTAAACATTAATATTAAAATAATTAAGAGAATTTGTTTATATTTTAGTTAAGCATTAATATTAAGGAAAGATAGTTATCTTTATTTTAGTTAAGTATTAATATTGGATAGGATTTTAAAATTACTTTATTTCAAATTAAATATTTAAAATAATAGGAGAGTGAATTTTGGTAAAACTCTTTTGCCCTCCATGTTTAGTTAAAGTGGTTAACTTTTATAAAATAGTTAACTATATAAGGAATAATTGAAGTGAATAAAAAATGACATCATTAACTATTTAAAATAACCATAATTGATAACTGGTATGAACATTACAAAACATAATGATACTATCAACAATTGACAAAGAAGACGAGAAGCACAAAGTAATAAACGTGGCCTTATATAATTAATCTTACTGTTAAACTAAACACAAATGCAACATCCCATGTGCCTTTTTTTCTTTTTTTTTTTGAAACTCATCCCATGTGCATCTTGCTCCTTGACAAACCCAACTTTATTAGCGTCTCGCGCCGCATCTATTGCATCTCATGACTTTTCCTACAACAATTGCACCTCATGCTCCCTTTTCATACATCAAAAGTCATTCTCAATTTCCCCAATAATTTTTATTTAAAAAAAATTCCCCAATAATTTTTTACTTTAAATAGTAAAAACGTCAGGTTTGAGCAATTTTGAAGATCTAGGGAAAAAAAAGGACCAATTTGGATAGCAATTATATATATATATATATGTATATATATAATTTTATCTACCTATGTTTTCTAAATCAGTTGAGTTAGTTTGTTAAGAAAATAAACAGTTCAATTTTTTTTTTTTTTTGACCAAAGTTCATGTTAAATTCCTTCTCTTAAAGTTAAGAATAATAATAACAACAATAAAAGTATCAAGTACAATAAAAGAAAATTAACGTCAACTCTCTGTACTTAGAGCGAGACCCGTAATTATATTTCACCTCAAAATTTCCCTTGCAATTATAAATTCATTGTGAAAAAATTCTGGGATAGTAAATTAGTTTTGATGTACAAAGGTAATGTACTCAGTACTCACATGCGTAGTAGTAGTAGTAGTTCGGAATTCAATAAATAAGTACTGTTGAACTCATTTCGATAAGGTTAATCAAATAAATAATTAGGTTTCTTCATTTCAACCCTTTATCTAACAGGAAATTCAATTCGAAACTGAGTTCATTTAGCAAAATATCTGTAAAATATAATCAAACTTTACCATTTTTGACAAATGTACAGTTTTTAAAAAATATATAGTGGTTGTAGGCATAATTTGGTGGTAATCATATTTTTTCATACAATAAAGGTCTTAAGTTTAAATTCCCCTCCCCAAAAGTTATATATATATATATATATATATATATAAATAGTATTTTCTTTTGAGATTTTTTTAGCACCCAAAAAATGATGCGAATTATTGTGGAAGTTTTAAAAAAACTCAGTTTAGTTTTTCAATACTAATTTTCAAACTCACACTTTTTTTCTATTTGATAGAATTTTCCTTTTCTATAATCATTAGTCTATGCTTATATATTCACTTCGTCAAGAAGACAGAAGTATACGATGGATCATGAAAACTTGGATGGCAGTGAATTGAAAGTCCACCAAAATGTTGAAACTAATCACGCACCACTGTGACCTAAAAATTCCTTAGAAAGCACGCTCAGCATCTACTCACCAAACCGATCGAAGTCATCATTATTAGTTTCTATTTTCCAATTGAAATTATTAATGTGAATACACGAACACCACGGACTGTCGTGATCAATGCAAATTAGGAGATCAATATACAACTGTACGGTGAAAACACTTTTTGTATACCATGCATGCATATGCATTGCATTCCATTCATTGATTCATTTGATGGATTTAAGCCGCCCACGTTAAACATGTGCTCATAGATCTCACCATGTACTTGGTGTTCACAGTTTGAAATTCACGTGTACTGGCCTCTATTCGTATCCGACGACATATGCAGTTACTTGATCAAGTGAACTTTCCTTTAATGGACAGATTGGCCCTTGGCTTTTTTGTTGAAACTCTTCTGTGGATATTGTTTTCATCGTAATGGTACTGTTCAGTGTATTAGTCTCTGTCCATAATTAAAAGGGAAAATAAATCCATCATATACTATTTATTCAAATAACATTATCTGTTATATGATATGGTATGGTTGATTAATTTGAGTGGAAGGTAAACTATGTAACAAAAGTACAAAATATATCACCGTAAAAAGCTACGTTGCCAAATTTTATGGTTCATAGTCATCACTCGTTTAGTACTATTGTTACATTCCCATTCAAACCCCCTGGTGCATGCACGTCGCTCCCTTTTGTTTCTCAATGTGTCCTGGTTCTAGAAACACTCCTTCAATTTGATTCTTATTCTGGTTCTCCGATCAAGTAAAAAGGATGTACCGTGTACGTACTTTTAAGTTTTAACTTACTATTTGTATCATCATTGAAGCTTCGCTTTAATCATAATTTTTCTATTGGAGGGATACTTAGAAGTTAGTGATGGAGAGCCATAATTAATACCAAGAAGTTAGTGACGGAGAGCCATAATTAATACCACATTAATAAATTCTTTAATTGGATCATGAGTTCATACACAAATGCTGCACTATAATGCATATGTACAAAATAGGGGATGTACCGTGGTCCCCGTCTTATTTGAACTTATATATGAGTTGAACAAGTAATAATATAACATGTAAGAGAATTTTATCTATAGGTAAAAGAGAATTGTATCTATAGGTAAATCATAATCATTCATTGTCAGAAGATCCTTCAAAGGTTATATATACACTTTAGAAATAGTGTATATCAACCTTCTGTAGTGTAGGTTCACCTAATCTTCTTTTTTGTGCTTTTCTTTTTCCTTTTCTCATGCCCACTCTTTTCTCTGCTTGGATTTGCTTTTCTGTTTTTACTAGAATTTCCTTCAAGCGGAAGGTCCGTTTCGTCCTCCGTCTACGTGAACTTGTCTTTTTTATTATATTTTTATTTACATTAATTTTCTCATCTTATAGAAATTTGTTAATCTTTTTGTTTTCCTTTCTTTTTGAGTTGGCACCCAATGGTTTGGGGATTTATATATTTTGAAAGCTATATTGAATGGTTTTAAAGTTTATGCATGATAGGACTTGAACCTCACCACTAATTTGGATATAGAGGTGGATACTAATTAAGCTAAGAGGGTACGTGCGTAAAAAAAAAGAAGGTAAAATTCTAGCCATTCAAGAATAGGATTTTTAATCAACTTGACTATTGCATCATTTTAAACATGACTAAAGTTTGTGATTATACTTATAGATATATAAGAGAATGACAATTCAAATAAAAAGTAAATAAAACGATTTGGCTAGGGTCCTGAGGCCGGCTATTCTTTTGTTAATTCTTTGAAGATATTTTGCACCATCTATTAAATTATTTCTTGTTGATAAGGAGGCAATAAGGGAAACTGTCCATTTCCTATGCATATAATTAATCACGTGGATTAATTAGTACAATTTCAGGCTCATATAGCAGCCAGCAAATCTTAGCATCGATCGTACAGCTTCAAGGAGATCCTCTCATTTCTCATCACCAACATTGCAAAATTACAAGGCGGCTAAGTCGATTCTATTCAACATAGCGCAAAATCTAGATGACACGATTGAGAATGATTGAAAATTACTTTGTAATTTATTAAGATGCAAAGATTAAAGTTACCTTTTAATTTAGATGTTGAAAAAATGGAACATATGATGTGATTTAATAATACTTGTATGTAAAAGACTTATCATTAAGTTACATTATTTTTTGACATATAATTTTAAATTCGTGACAAGATTATTTAATACCAAAAAGATAAGCATCATATTAGTATTAGAAAATTAATGTAAAGTTTTATATCAATTCTTTTAAATTTTAAAAATCATGCATTAATTTATTGAAAAAATAAATATGAATTTCCTATACCAAACTCTTAAAATTTTAAAAATATAAAATGACAAAAATAGATTAGCTCTCACATTAATAAGACTACGAATTCTAAATATACCTCTCTTCCCGAAACCTTATTCCAACAATTAAGAAGGAAATTCCAGAGTTGATGGTTCTATGTTTATAATACAATGTATTAATAATTGCATGTCTAGATTCCAATGCCAATAATGCATCAATGACATTGACACTTCGAAGACAATTTTTTCAAACCTGAAAACTGTATTTTGTATGCACGCGTGTACATTAATTGCTGTCAAACAGTCGATTACAATTTCTTTTGTCAATAAATTCCTGTTGACCTTAAAAAATTTTCGTATGTCAATGTATTAATTAAAGCAAATTAAACTATTAAATTATTGTAATTACATCTCTTCACGATGTAATACGTACAATTAAGAGCATAAATTACACGTTTAATATGTATTGCTAAGAACTCATCGCTGATGCACATTGAGTAAGCTAAACATTTTAGCAGCCCAACAGAAGATTTGTATTAATTGCTACCGGAAATGATTAATAAGAGTAACTAAAATAGATTATTAGAAAATTATCAGTGAGATTTGTCTAGTGGTTTTTGATGATTTGTCAATTAACAATACAAACATATATGATGATTACCTTGATATAGTTTTAATCGATACAAAAAATATTACTTTTTTTGTTTTTTAAGTTTTTCTTGACTAGTTTGGAAGCTCTAACTATACAGATAATAGAAGGACACTTATTGATGTGAAATTCTATATGTGGCTCCATTTTTATCTTATTCATCTTAGGTTCTGCGTCAGCATTGAGAAGTCATGAAATATATATATATCTATTGATTGAGTTCATATTCATAGTTCATTGGACATGAAAATGAATAACGTAGTAACAAATGGGGGGTTGGCATGGTCCCCCCACTCATTTACATTGAAAAAGACTCAAAAAGTAATGAGGTTGGATAGAACATTGCATCGGTTCTGAGTTGTTTGACTGGGTACGGTGTAATGATCTCCAATACGTCTCTTTTAGAGTAGATTTAAGGGCATGTTTAATGTGCCACTATTTTTTGTCACTAGGACAACCCATCAAATCAGATTTGGCACAAAAAAGATCAAGCTATATGCGGTCGAAAACATCAATTACTAAACCATATGTATGTCTTCCCCAGAGTTATCTTTCACTGGAAACGAATCGTTACATTTTCAAAAATTTTAAGCGGTGTTATTGCAAACACAAAAAATGATGACCCATTTGTACCCCTAAGAAAGGACAGTGCAATTTTCCTTAGATGCGTATCTATTTAGAATTTGAAGTTCACCATTGTGCATCCAACAATATCCAAAATAAATTCTCCAGATTTGAAAAAATAAAAAATAAGTCGATAGATAATAAATTATAGTGAATCCTCATAGCATGCTCATTAAACATTTAAACTAACTAATTCTCTTTGCATAAAACTAGAATTCAAGCTATATGATTTTGTGAAATATTGTCTCATTTGAATTCTATGGGTAAAAGGGAAAGAAAAAAAAGAACTATAGAGGCAAAGAATTCAAATCTCAGCACATAGATATTAATCTTAAAGTAATCCGAGTAGTGTATCAAATGATGAGAATAATATTTAGTCATATATTAGGTACATTCTTTTATCTAATGTCGCTTACGAAATTCTGAATGATTAGCTACGTGTGAACATGTGGCTTTTAGCTTGAAATAACAATGGAAAACTAATTTTCTTTGTGAAGATGCTTACTTGACTTTGATTTATTCTCCAGCAAATGAGATCGAGCTTTTCACATTGTAATAAATACCGTACATAACAACAGTACTGTATATATTGGATTAAAAAAAAAAAGTTAATTAAATAAATATTTTTAAAAAATAGATGATAACCCATTATAGTTTTAAGTTACCAACTTTCTTTTTAAATATATAATTGCAAGTTAATTGAAAGTTTATATACGACACAAATAGCTATAAATCTATCTCAATTTTCATAATGTTGCATGTATATGCATCAATAATAAGGGATAAAAACTCTCCACACATGTTGCCAAATATGTATATTGTTCAAATCTCATCATGAATGTGAAGGAATATATTGCTTGAGTTATGAATGGATGTGTTCTACGTTATAAATCTTGGAACCTACAAAATAAAATATCCTAATTTATATATAGTTTTAAGATTAACTCTACTATTATACAGGACTAGATAGAAAACGGTATCCATATTCACTTGCAGTTTTAATAGTTAGTGTATTTTTATTTATATTAATAGAAGTTTAATTAAGCGCATCAATGAGTTTTTGCCCATATTTGTGAGAGTTTTTACCTTTATTATAGTAGTAGACATCTTTCAATGTTAGATTTTTAGATTATATATAGTATTTAATTCTGGTAGTTTCCGACAATCGTTAATTTTTTAATATGAATAGATTTTTTATTATATATATATTTATAGAGAGAGAAAGAGAAAGTACTTATGCTAACGTGTCAAGAGAGTACTTACACTAACGTGTCAATGATAAAATAATTGAAGGAGAAAATTTTGGATGTAGAGGAATGCTATGCATTCCCATAATGATCTTGACACAAAGCAAGATGCGCATGGGATTGCATGATGTTTTCCATGGCATGCAAATTTTTGGAATTGACGTAGAAGGACCCAGTGGCTTCCCCGAACAGAAATCAAATGGAGACCATGACGCAGGACAAAAACAATTCACATACCCTTTTGGGTTCATGCTTGTACAATAACTTGGACACGTTTATAATGGTTTTTAATAGCGAAACATAAGACAGTAACCAGGAAACGGTTCTTCGCTTTGTGTCGCTTTTATATGACCTCGACGTTGCTTAGTTTCCAACCCCCACAATCACTCTTTCCTTCTCTTATTCTAATTTTTTTCTTTCTTGATTGATCACTACTCTTTCAAAGACACAAAGAGCATAAAGAGAAAACACACACACACACACACAAGAGAGACGGACTAACATGGATGAGATTATGTCTACATCTTCTTCTTCTCTATTTCCCGTGCCTTTTTCACAAGATCAAACCTTCTGCAACTCTTCAACAACGCCTCCAATTCATCCTTCAAAGCCGGCCAGACTGGTGGGTCTATACCATTTTCTGGCAGCCTTCGAAGGATGTCAATGGCCGGCTTGTTTTGTCATGGGGTGATGGCCTTTTCCGTGGCAACAAGGATTTTGTGAAAGGACCACCAGCCAACAGCAACAAGCAAGGTGGTCATCAACAACTACAACCCAAATTCGGGTTCGATTTGGAGAGTAAGAAGGTGACCACTAGAGATTTCCAAGCTCAATTCAACGATGACATGGAGTTGGAGCATATGGTGAACGATGGCAGCGATGTCACAGACTGTGCCTGGTACTATTCATTGTCTGTGACTCGATCTTTTGGAATTGAAGCCGGGTGTTCTTGGGAGGACTTTCAGCTCCGGTGACTTTGTTTGGCTTAGTGGTGATAGCGAGCTCCAATTTTACGAGTGTGAGAGAGTCAAAGAAGCCCGTACATATGGGATCCAAACCTTGGTCTGCATTTCAACTTCATGTGGGGTTGTCGAATTGGGGTCTTGTGATGTGATCAAACAAGACTGGAGCACAGTGGAATTAGCCAAATCCCTTTTCGGGCCAGACATTGCAGGTAGTCTGCTTCCGAAACAGCAACCAAATCGTGATCAGGTCCAAGTTCAAATCCCACCTCGGAACAATAGTGTTCCTCTACATGACATGATGTTTTCACTTGAAGAGAAGCAACAACATGACACTGAAGTAATCAAGAAGGAGCTAACCGGATTTGGACGGTCGTCTTCTGACTCCGGTCCATCTGATTCGGATGGGAACTTTGCATCTGCTTTTACTGATAATGGTAGGTCAAGGAAGAGAGGAAGAAAGCCTGCTGCTAGTGGAAAAGAATCACCTCTAAACCATGTTGAAGCAGAGAGGCAGCGACGTGAGAGGCTCAATCACAGATTCTATGCACTCAGGTCTGTTGTCCCAAACGTGTCCAAAATGGATAAGGCCTCTCTATTGGCCGATGCGGTTACCTACATCAAGGAACTTAAGGGCAAGATCGATGAATTAGAGAGAAAATTAGTCCATGAACAGCCAAGAAGACAAAAGGCTGTGTCTATGTTAGCTGCCAGGAATATCTACGACAACAACCAAAGCATAAACGAGCACACGAGGCCCGTTTCAAGTCATCATTCTGTGAAAGCGATGGATGTGGATGTGAAGATCGTGGGATCAGAAGCCATGATACGCGTTCAATGCCAGGACATAAACTACCCAGCTGCAAAGTTGATGGACGCTCTTAGAAACCTTGAGTTTCATGTTCATCATGCTAGTGTGTCAAGCGTCAAAGAGCTAATGCTTCAAGATGTTGTCGTCAAAGTTCCCGAGGGAATGATCTCCGAGGATGTCATGAGAGCAGCTATTTATCAAATGATGCAAAACTAGGTCCAATGTGAAAATTCAAGTCATCTCTGAGCAAGTCATAAGAATGACTATATGACTAGTTCCGATATGAAAATTCTCTGGTACAAACGTTTATATTTTGTTAAATTTTGAATTATGAATATGAATTATTAATATTTCAGTAAATTTATTTATATTTGATTGATTTTGTTTTTTTTTTTTCAAATTGGATAAAATCAGATTTGATGTTTGGATAAATTGAAGTATGGATGTTAACTAGGTTTGATACAGCTTCAGTCACACATGCACTGTAAGCTCTTATATTTAGATTATCACCACCACTATGTTTTGGAATTATAGTTTGCTGGTGATATGTAATCTCCTAAGGTTTGTCCAGCTGTGATAATTCTCTTCAATTATAAGATTCTCTATGCAGAAGATAGAATGAGTGGACACAATTACATAGTAGAATGAATGGACAAAATTACATAGAAATGGGAGAAATGAGAGAAATAATATTCACCAGAAATTTAAGATTAATCATGAACATGAATTCTTGATCATGAATATTGCTGACGCTATATCATGTGGGGTTTCTATACAACGACAATATATGTCATTCCAGGAAACAAATTGATGAAAATATCTACGAAGCTGATATTTCTAGTTCATCTCACTGTTTAAAGGCATGTATCAACTTTTAAGGAAATAAAATTTATCCTTCTTATTTCTTTTTCAGATCATTACTCAAGAGTGTGATTTATTGTCACCAGTGTTAGGACAAGGAAGTTATGTCCACAGAGGTCTAGTGTCCAATTAGAGGTGAAACATAAGTAGCCTAGATTCCACCCCATTGATTTGAGCTCTTATTTAAGGAGATATAGATTGATAGCTAATGAATAGATGGAACTTGGTAGTTAAATAACATATATATATATATATATGTAGTGTGTCTGTATATATAAAAGATTGAGTTGAAATCATGCCCTTCACACTCTTAAACTTTTAATAATTTGAAAATAAAAACTGACTAATAAATAAAATATAATGAAGTTGTAATGGAAGGTATTATCATTGGTTCATTTTGGGAATTTGAGGAGAATTGCTGTTTTCAATTCCATTCTTGAGGTTATTTCTTTGTTTGGTGGACAACACCACCTTCTTGAATTCAAAAGCATTTACTTTCCGATTCTTGGGGATTTTAAGCTGTTTTAATTTTCTTCTCACCTTTGCCAATTGCCATCTTTATTCTTTAGTAAAGTTTTCTCCAACCTTATAACCTCCTCAGTAGCTTTAGGTTATTGCTTTTAAAAAAAAAATAGTTTTCAATCATAATTTAATGATGATGAATGATCCTTTTTAAATTTTAACAGTCATTTATTTTAGATGTACTAATCAATTTATCAAGGCAATCAGTTAATGTTTTGTTGGAGAATAGTCCTTTAAATCTATTTTTTACATATAAAATTAAGGTTAGATTAATGATATACATCTTACATCTAAATTATAAGTTCGAGTTATGTTTTTCCCCTTTAACTTAAAGGTTATAATATTTCAAGGAAAAAGGCCACATTTTATAATTTTATTGGGTAAACGAAATGAAATATGTTCATATGAATTGTTGGTGTAGATAGCAATTTGGGCTTTTTCAAATGTGAATTTTATATGGCCACTAGGACTACTAAGTCTATAACCCAACTTTTACGCTATTGTGATGGGTTTGAATTTGCAAGCCAATCTATTAACTTGGACTTGGATAAGACCAAAACAACAGCTCAACATTAGTAGGCCAAACTTCTTGAATCTTGAAAAATTGATTAATCGGTCCACGGAAACCTATTGCAGCCCAAAGTTTGAAATCATGAGTTCTAACTTGCTCTATTCCTCAGTGCTTACCATTTTTAGTTTTAAAATAGACAAGATCCGAAGGCTTTCTTGATGCACATACGTGGCACTCATTCATCCACATTTTATCCTTCATAGTATACAAAGGATATATCTTATCAAAGAATGAACCTATTTTTTTAGAATAACAGATTCAACCATTTTATATTCCTTCTTTGAGATATAAAATGATAAAAATCTGTGTAAAAGTTGGCAATAATAGCTAATTGTTCTAAATTTTAGGAATAACCGGAACAAAAGAAATCCGATGAGTAAGATATTTGAATTGTTGTAAGAGTACGATTTATATGTATATATATATATATATATATTTCTCTACAGCCATTTAAAGAGCTAGGAATGAATTCACTAAATTTCGGACAAAAAATAACCATGAATTTTTTAATTTTTTTTATATCTATTTTCCAAAAGAGAAACCACCTTAACAATACCAAAATAATTTCTTACAACTGCCCCTACATCAATCGAATAAATGTATTGCATATAGTATCTGAACGAAATCCAATGATCACTTATATCCATCATCGAATGGTCCTGTGAAATTACTATACCAATATTGTAGCAAGATCCCTACTGTTTCAAAATGTGATACATAATTAATTGTACTTTTATCATAAATCTGAAATTTATTATACAACCACCATGTGAAATGCTGTCCTCCCTGTATAAAACATTGTAAACAAAATATAGCAAAAGATTTGGTCTCGGACAAGCAAATTATAAGCTAGCAGTGTGAATAACAAGTGAAAAACCATGAATTTTTTTTTTAATATAATTGGTAAATGATAGTATTAAAAAAAGAGAGAGAGAGAGCTAGCAATTGTTTGGTAGTTTCTTTCACCCACTTGCAAGTACACGAGGCGTGAGGGCAAAATTCTACAACAATATTTGATTTCATGTAATAATTTTCATAGGTAAGCCAACGAAAGAGCATTGAAGTATAAGAGAGAGCTAGCATTATTTGTAATGATCAGTCTCTGCTAACTGAATTAATTTTACTGTTAATTGTTTGCTACACAAAGCTACTTGTATTGATCTAAAAACTAGTATATATAGTCAAAGTTGGGTGACGACCCTAACTAAATTAGGAACTTTTCTTAATTTAAGGTATTATTTTAAGTCTAAATGAATTCCATATGTGGAAGCGGTTGGAGAGAAGCTTCGAGGAGAAGTGAATTTTTTATTTTCATTTTTGATTGTTCATTATATTACAATATTCGAAGAAGACAAAAAGACAAAGGCTAGGATTTTTATAAATTTTTCTATTAGACCACAGTTATTCATGATTAATACATGAGTAAGCTATGGCAATCAATCCACCACCATTGTACTTCAAAATTTTAAATAATTATCATAGTTTTTGTGTTCGTTTTGTGCGAGATTATATTTGAATCATTTGCAAAAGCTTAAAACTGTATCTTAAGTAGTTATAAAACTATTAAATCATGCACAAAACAACCTTTTAATGCTCTTGTTCCCTGGTGCTAATTCTAATTTGCTAGCTAAATTTTATAACCTAATCCCAGTGTTTCATTCATGAATCTTTAAATATGAACTGGTAGGAGCAGTGAATTGTTAGCAACAAATTCTTCTACAAAACATAAGCTTGGTAGTTTATTAGATAGACCAAACACTAGTAACTTTAAGTTTCTTAAATATCAAAATGGTTGATATTCCCTTCTACATGTATTATTACCACCCAGAACAGCTTTATAAATATATTCTCACACCAAACCCTAAATTTATAAGGCTGGTTCTTCAATTTATTCATTGACTTTTAGAAATATTTGTAGAAAACTTGCCTGTACTGTTAAACCTTTTTTAAGAAATATTCCTTTAATTTCAAATTTAGATAAAAACCTTTTTATTGTATAACAAAACTATAACTTGGTTTCAAATTTTAGTTAATGTAACCCCTAATCGCATACAATTTTATGTAAATTCAAAACAACAAATAATTATTGATAAACTGTCTAATTAACCTTAGAGGGGTTTTGCAAGTTTTCCTTGTTTTTAAACTGTCATCATTTTGAGAATTGGGGTGAAAGATTGAAACACATAATCTTATTAATATAAGTATGAATGAATTATCAGTAAACCACTTCAATTTCCATCGACAATCCCTTTATTAATCACACACACATACTAAGAATTTTTCTCTTCAGAATGTGAAAAATGCAATGACTTTTTTGGGAGAAAAAATTTGGCCGTGTCTGGTGTTTTCCTTAATCCTTACAGTGACATCCAGTGCATGATCAGGCTTAAATGAAGAAGGTGGGTCTTCAGTGGTCTGACAGCTCTGAGATGCAATGCATCGAAGTCACGGAAGGCTGTTAGGTCCGTGTCATATACGTGGGACCTAATATGTAGCAAACATATTTCATATTTTTTTTTTTAAAAAAAAAAAAAAAAAAGTGGCTAACATATTCTTGTTTATTGCAACTATTGTGACTCAAATTACTAATTATTTAAAGCTTCCAGATTATAATAAAGTTTAATTTAAATTATCAGAAACGTTTATGTGAAATAATTTTGCAATTTTTATTTATTTTTTTATGTTGGAGGAAGATGAATTAATGTCAATTACCATATTCAGGAAGCAAAAATTTAATGACTTTGAGCGAAATATTGACCCAAAAGTGCTGGTCAGCAATTAAAAAACTAAAAAAGTCATGGATATGCTTTTATTATATGTATGACAGCACTGCTGTGAATCTGCCATGCAATTCAATAACTGTACGGGTGCTAAGCTAGCATTTAATTCTTGATCAGTGGTTGGAGGATAGTAGATTGAATAAGCCGAGAAATTAACAAAATTAACAAAGAAGTCAATATTCCAAGAAATTATGAGAAGGAAAAAAAAAAAATATATATATATATAGATATATATATATATACTAACAGATTGTTCAATTTTTTGACCTTTCTGACCAAATTCACATGATTATAAGTTTATAACTAATTAAGCATTCAACACCCCGATTACAATGGGCAGTAAACACTCGAAATAGAAGACGAAAAACCTGCGAATTTGAGGCTATTTTATGATGATTCACTTTTGAATGCATGCATATTATAAATATATATATATATATAATATTTCAATACTGACTTCGTGCACATTCTTGGCATTCAAGAAGGGTTATTGCAATTGCAACTTGATGATCTCCTCCATATCTCCTCAAGTTCTCTAGAAAAAGTCTTTTGTCTACCGACAACGATTGTAAGATGATCTTTCTTTTCGACAACCTTGACGCGGGCGCGAGGAATTTTGGCTTGAACGTTATAGCTACATTCAACTGGAATAAGTTCATCATCTCTACCGTGGAATATGTTAACGTCACATTTTAGGTGGCGGACGGCGTCCAAGTACCCATCAAGTTTGCTGGCCGTGCCACAGATGATATTGTGCAATGTGTGCCAGGCAGCGTTATGGGTGTGGCAGAAAAACCCCTCAAGCAAGTAAGTCCTGATCCTGTGCAAATAAATTTTGGGGTTTTTTTAGAACAAAATTGCATTAACTACCGTAGAGACTGGTAGATACAAATCAAATTAATGAGCAGCAGAGCCTATTGAAATGGGGTCATGACATGGAAAATGAAATAGCATAATTAATTTCAGCATTAAAAATCTTCTGAAATTCCAGTTTGAATGTAGTTTGAAGAACATTTGACCTAAAACAAGCATCTAAAGCAACTTGGAATATTGAAGATAATTTAATTAGAGAAAAAGAAACTGTTGCATGACAAGCAATTTTGTGGTTATTAATTAAGGTAAGTATTATTTCAAAAATAAAAAAATTAAGGTGAGTAAGAGCTAAAATGCATGTTACTAATGCAAATACTGTAGCTGTCATGAAATTCTCCAGGGCCCGGTAGCTTTGGCCATTCGTCAAACCAAATCCAGCAAATTCCACCATGTTCTACTGTAGGTGGCCTACTACATAATTAATGCGTCAGTGAAACTTTACACACCATGCTCCGTGACTGACATCAATTTTTCATGTCAAGAAGATATATTGAAGGCCTTAGCAAGGTCTAGTTTGTTGTGAGATAGATATTGACTCATTGTTCCTAAGTAACAAAACTTGATTATCTAAAACGAGATAGAAACAAAGAAGAGGAGATTCATTAATTTGTAATTAGCTATCACTAATCTCTTGTTAGCTAACCAAACAAATTGACAATATTGTCTGATAGTTGCAAAAGGGTGCTTTTTTTATTTATTTTTAGAAAGATACGAAACAAGTTTCAAGGTTTTTTTATTAATTTTCCTTTTATGGGTTAATTTGGATAGTTAAAGTAAATAAATATGTTTAGTATATTTTAATTCGTACATAAAATTGTATAGCAAATTTTTAATATATAATTATGTCTCTACAAATTTAAATATAAAATTTGGATATGTAACATTGTCGTACAGTTTAAATTTATTGTGCGCGGTGTAAACCTGTGACTGGTCATTTACTCTACTAGATGCCAGTCGACCCACCCCATTCAATAGAGATGGGACAATTGTGGAACAGGGCACCATACCAGAAAAGATTTTGGCCCCAGTACTTTACCAGTATGAATAAAATCAGGGACTGAATGCAAGCCATGTGTTCAAAGTACACCCTGATATGGACACAGATCACATCTTCTAAATTTTCATTGGAAAAAAAAATAAAATCAATACTAAAAGGCTCAAAAAATATTGGTCTCGATCGATGTTGAACCTTTCATGTAATATTACGTAATATAATTAGACCGGTAAGGTTTATTAATATAAATTAATGTGTTTCTAAGTAGTTGTATTTTAATGTGACATCCAACAATATTATATTAAAATTAGGAATTTTATAATTAAGATTGTCTGAATTGACACGTTAGTAGTGAGGTCGTCGTTAGGGGTTGATGAGTTTTACCTGTTTCTAGTGACTAGTTTAGCAAGAAATTCCCACAACCGGTGGTTCTTGCATATCAGTAGACATATTGTCCGGGAGATGTGCTCGTACCAGCAAGCCATTGACGCCCCGAAAACTATCACTGGCCACACTTGTCTTGGTGCTAGCCTTCTCATCACATGCTGCGTTGCTTGTGCACCCTTGGGTACCGGATAGTACGGCTGTCATAAATTTGACAAAATTGATGCATAAATTCATTTAGTACATTTAATGATTGAATAATACTATATTTTTTAAAAATTTATTTAAATAATATATTTGTATATAATTATCACGTTATAAATATATTATTTTAAAATTAATATAATAATTATAAATCAATTTATAAATAAATTTTTTAACAAACTTTTAAGAAATATAGTATCATTCTTAATGATTAGAAATTTAAAATCCAAATTAATGTTAAAATACAGAAGTCTAAATCTAAAGATTGTTATATATATAAAAGAAAGTACTCGACCAATTTAAATGAAAAGGAACGGTACTTACGGGAGCAAGTAGGGTGAGAGACTTGACGGATCCGGCATGTTTTACGGCTAGGGCAAGAGCCAAAATGCATCCTAAAGAATGAGCAACAATGTGGAAGGATTCGACTTTGTTTGGTTCAATGACGGATTTTTCAATCATGTCCAAATGCTCTCTTAGAGTGTAAAGAGAGTCAGTTGGCTTAGGACTTCTCCCAAACCCTAGCAGATCGATGGCAAATAATCTATAAGTTGATTTGGTGACATTTGAGAAGTTGGGGAACAATGTTTCTGTCCAAAATGCCGAGGACGAAATGAATCCATGAATGAACAGCACATCTTCTTTTACCTTGTCTGACCCTAATTACAAGTCCAACATCAGTCAAGAGACTCAAGACCGACTAATAACACTATAATATTCATGAATAACATGAGATAATAAAATGGCTTTCAAAAAAAAAAAACATGAGATAATAAAATTTAATGGGACGCGGATTGATTAAATAAATAATGTTTGTCCTATCACACCATTAGGCCAAAACAAATTATCCGTGACCTGAACTAAATGGAAACAGAATAAATATATTCGTAATAGAAAAAGACTACATAATAATATGCATTAATTAAATAATATTATGCTTATTATTTAATTAAATAATATGCCTTAATTAAATTTTGGGATTCGTGTAATGTGTATTTACCTTTGGGTCCTTCAGCTTTAACAAAGAGCAAATCTCTGCTAGAAGACGAACTCCAACTATTGCAAAATTTACAATCACAATCAGACCATCTAGGGATGGGATGGGATGGCTGCCCTCCCATCTTGCCTTGAAGCATTTCAACGATGGTAGAATTGATAGTGAATGTTGACCTCACAGTGCCTTTCATGATCTTCTCACATGACTGTCTGATTGTGCCGCTGCTACTGCCTGAAGATGCATCAACCTTGAGCCTCTTCAGCTCACTAACAGTCAACTGGGAGACCTCAGAGACCAGTGAAGGTCTTGTGTAGAGAGTGTCCGAGATCTCCTCCAGCTCCAACTTGCTTGAACTGAGGCAGACAATCTTCGATTCGCCTTGTTCGGATACTAAGATCTTGCCACTGCTCGTGATGGCCTCTTTTGCTGACGAGCAATAACAAGGCTTCCACTCAGCTTCAATGAAGAAATCCGCAACTTTGTAGACAAAACAAAGAAGCAAATCGACAAGGTCGAGAAAGGAGAAGACAATGAAGCTTATAGCTTTGTTAATGACTCTTCCTGTCAATGAAAAAGCAGCTTTGGTTTTGCAAAATAGAGCAGCCATTTTCCAACGAACAGAAAAAATGTATTGCACCCCCAGAGAAAACAATATGAGTTATAGGGACAACACTGGCTCGATGTACATGTAGTTCAAAATGTCATAGAAGGCTATTGCTCTCTCTTAATATGCAAATATCATGTACAAAAAGGAAACCAAGAGAAAAGAGAAGTGTTTGTGCAAATGGGTTGCAGAAACAGCCCAGCATGAACAGCTGATTTCTTGCCTCCAGCTCACTCAGAAGATGTTTCAAGTAATGTTAACGTGTGAGAGGGAGTTAGTGGAGGGAGAGAGAGAGAGAGAGAGAGAGTGAGTGTGTGCTTGTGTTTTCAAGACTTAAAAACTCGGAGAGAGAGAAGATAAATGAATTCATTGTATCATTTAACATCGTTTGTTAGCCGAGAGAAAAAATGGTAGGTGGTGGTTGAACCTCCTAGCATGGTTGAGAAAACATTTCTTCTAAGCAGAATATATATACAATTTTGGTCTACCATTAAGGCTTCTTTTCTTTCTATACATCTTTCTTATCGCATACATGGCTCTTCAGGCAGAAGCCATTTTTGTCTGCTTTTCTTCTCGAACCCAACAAATATTTATAAGCAAAAAAAATCACTACGATTTCTTGCCACTCATAAATTCTATGGTCACTTTCAAATTTTCTCATCCACTATAGAGGTTCATGCGCAACTCATCCTTAAATTTGTTACTTTAGAAGAAAGAAGCGTAACTCAATCAATGCAAGTTTTGTTTTTCTTTTTTTATAAATGAAATACAGGTGCCTCCACACATATTATATTAATTGCATGTTGTATTTGCCACATGACTTCTCATGCGGCCATTTTTCAACCCTTGAACCGCCCATGCTACTGAGTGTTTTTTTCATGTTAAGATATATATACATATATATATATATATATATTTATTTATCCATATTGATGTGATTTATTTATTAAATTCTTATAATTTTTAGGCAAAAAATTAAATAAATAAACCATGTATTGAACATAAGTAATATTAATTATTATGAGCACATCCAAATATTGTTATTCTCCACTCGGTTCTTATAACCCCTACAGCAAGTTTAATAAAAATTTAATGTGTGTTTTTATCCTCTCTATTTTTTCGAGATTATAAAATTAAGTTTTCTTTTAAACATCACAGTACATATGAACGGTTTATTATACCCTTCATTAAAATCGCAAAACAATGCAAAACACATTCTCTATTTCAAAAATTATTTATTGCGCGTCGCATTCTGCACATTTCCCATACTAGCTTTTCTAACCCCTTAGCAACTGCCCAAAAAAATTAATTGCATGCATGTTTTTATTTTCTCTATTTTTTAATGATAAAAATAAGTTTTTTAAACATCAAATTATATGTGAACTGTTTATCAGATCCTTCATTAAAGTCGTAAAACGATGCAAAACAACCTCCTTCTTTCAAAAATTATTTATTGCATGCGTGCATGTTGCAATCAGCGCATTTCCCATACTGATTTTTCAACCTTAGGAACAGCTGTGCTGTTTTTAACATGTTCAAATACATGTATCTACCAATTAACTTGTGTCATTCGATTCATCAATTAGTCTTACA
The DNA here is from genome assembly GCA_021234005.1 of Nephelium lappaceum. NCBI lineage: Eukaryota > Viridiplantae > Streptophyta > Magnoliopsida > Sapindales > Sapindaceae > Nephelium > Nephelium lappaceum. Next base: position 18,848,465 of record CM038007.1, read on the forward strand.
TATTACATATATAAATATGAACCATATAATCAATATTGTAGTTCACAAACATTAACAATATTGAAAAAACTCATTTTAATTCTTTAGTTTTTTCAAAAAGTGTATCTTTTTTAATACTATTTCACATGATTTCACAATTTAAAATTTGTCATCTAGAACTTACTTCTCGATGTATCTACAAATGTGTGAAAGAATAATCATTTGTCATTTATATTAATTTTATACAGATAAATGAAACGTGCATTTAACTTTTGTAAAATATAAAATAAAATGGGAAAAGATTTGTGGATTGTCTGTTTCGTATTAAATAAGTTTAGTCAAATTTGAAAACGCAAAATGAATATGTACATTATTTCTAAGTCCATATGTGCCAAGAAAGCGACCAAGTCAAGCTTGCTTTGTATGGTCGGCCGGCCAAAATTTATTTAATCCAACCTGTATTTTAGGCGGAGGTTAATGCCTTAAACGATATGTAAAGTAGTTTATAATTAAAAGTATTTGTTGATAAAGAAATTGATCTATATCACAGTTATATTATTAAGATTGTGAGTTTAAGTCGCATTGTCCTTATTCAAATCTCAAATTATTTATAGTATTTAAAAAATTAACAACATTTATTAATTCATTCTCTCACATTAAAAATAATTAATTTATCGTAGATCACACAGGTACCCTTCTTTTATGCATTCCTTAAATATTGATAGGGGCCTTAAACAAAAATAAATAGAATATGTGTATTGATACCTGTTGATTTAATAAACAAATAAATTAGTATAACAGTTTAGAAAACCATAAATTTATAAAATAATTATATATTAAATATATATTATACATTGAATTACATATATTTATAATTGTAATATAATTTATTTTCAATTAATATTCTTATTTGTATTTATTTTTAAGAGATTATTTAGTCATCTTTATTAATTTAATTTATAAATAAAATTTCATTAATTCTATCTTTAATTAATTTTTATAGTTTTAATTTCACGAAAGAAGGTATAAACTTCTCTAATAAATTTGGAAATAAATAGTAAATAAATCTATTTACAAAATAAATAAATAATTTTTTATACAAAAATAAATAAAAATTTAATTGTGATAAATGTTGTGTCATACAGTATTACTGAAAATTAAAATAGTGATTATAATAACATGAATCTATCCTAGAATTAGAATATAACAATTTAGTATAAAATTTAAATTAGAAATATTTTCACTGAAATTTGAAATATTTAAATTAATTGATTTACTTCATTAGTCAAAATTTTTATTAATAAATGCATTTAGGGAAAATTTCACCTGAGTCCCAATTTTTGGTGAAATATTACTTTTTTACTCACCAATGCTTTTTTAGTTCTCATTATCTCTAACGTTTTAAGAATTCATCAATCTAATCCTTTTGTTTGTTGATCATTAATCAAATTTAATTAACTGAAAAGGTATTTTGCTCCTTTTATTCCATTAACTATTTGGAATTGATGAAAAAAAAAATACTTTTAGATTTTCACCATCACATCAAAGTTGTGATAAATGGTGGAGATTTAATTAAGAAAAGATTAAATAAAAAAATGGTGGAGATTTAATTCAATGAAAAAATTAAATTAAAAATAAATTAAAAGTTTCAAAAATTAAAGAAAAAAAATTTTTAATCTTCAAACCAATCTCAAATGTTCATAATCTCAATCTTAATCACAAATCTTCAACACCAAAAAAACAACAACAAATCATCCAAAACAAACAAACAATTCAAATAAACAAAACCTATTATATCACCACACCTACCAGTCCTAGTCAAACTAAGTCAGACCAAATGTTGGAAAAAAACTTGGGTTCGAACTGGACCAAATCATCATGATCTGCTTTGAACCTAGATCACGACTCCAAATCGTCTCTAATAAGGCAAAAACTCAGTTGGGTCTCGCTGGTTTATTTGAGGTTGTTGGCTTTTGATTGTAAGTGTGTTGATTCTGCTAGAGAAGTGTTTATAGGTCGACATTGATTGATGTTTATTCTGTTTGTGAGTGTGTTGAATGTGATGAAGTGTTGATAGTGGGATGTTGATGATGTTGGTTAATGAAGCGGGTGAGGTACATGCTTATCGGTTTGTTTTTTGTTTTTTTTTTTTTTTATTTAATGATTGAAGATCTAGATTGAACCCATATCTTCTTCTATTTTATTTTTAAATTTGTGGTTTTTTTACTTTAAATGAAAATCTTGAAGATCACCAAGATATTCTTCCATTTTTTTCAAACTTCAAATAATTTATTAGTTCAATTCACAAATTAAAGTTCAAATATTATTCCTTAAAAATGAGAATTTTCTATTATTTAATGATCAAATAATCCATCAAAAGTGCATATGGGTTTCCAACCTAGACTTCAAAAAGTTTAAGATCTAGGTTTTGAACCTAAATCTTCAACAACTTGAAGATCTAAGTTCACAACCCAAATGATGGAAACCAAGATAGAATTGTATCTTTGTCTTTCATGATTGTTATCTTGGTTTCCATCACCAAATATTCAATTTTAATTATTTTTTAATTTTTCATTTTTGTCCACTCCTTCTTCAATCTTCAATCTCTCTCTCTCTCTCCCTTTTTTTTTTTTTCAATTTTTTCCTTCACTCTAGTTCGAACAACCCAAATGTCACTAGATATTAATAAAGATCTAAGTTCAATCCAGATCTTCAAGTTTGATGAACCTAGATTTTTTTTTTTTTTTTTTTTTTGCTTTAATAATTATATTTGAAGATTTGGATAAAGATTTGGGTTCAACCCAAATCTTCAAACTTCAAAGATCTGGGTTGAACCCATATTTTTTTTAATTTTTTAAAAATTACATATTTTTATAAGTTTTTCATTTTGATTAAAAATTTATTTTTGATTTATTTTTCAATTTTTAATTTAATTAAAATAAAATTAAAATGATTAAGGGTATTTTGATCTTTGTACGTATTCTTTGACAATTGACTGTAAGTTTTTTTGGTCACAGGGATCGATTTAATGAAATTCTAAAACGTTAGGGATGATGGGAAAAAATAATTAATTAGTAAACAAAAACAATATTTCACCAAAAGTTAAGGACTAAAGTGAAATTTTTACATATTTTTATTTACATTTATTTATAATGCAAGTGATTAGTATATTCTTTTTTCATTTGTGATCAAGGTTTGAGCCGCTCACTATGCATATTATCCAGTAAGTGTGGAGAGGAATCAATTTTTCTCATTGTTATGAGAGGATTTAAAACCACGCATATATATTATTTAGTCTCGATAAGTCTTGATATATTTTGAACCTTAGTGTCAATAAATTTTCAATTATATTATAATTATATTTAGTACAAATAAATGCTCTTGTATATTTACTTTTTATTATTTAAGGTCCCCAGTCAGTAGTAAGAGCTCTACCATATAGTTAAGAAGCGTTTATGAATGATCTACAATAAATTAATATTTCAATTGTATTGACACATGCAGCCCAAATAACTAATGGACGAATGTTTGAAAAAAAAAATGAATTCATTGATTATTTGTAGGTTTTATCTAATTTTTTAGATATTAACTAGTACCCTTAGGGTACAAATTAACAATACGCGTAATAAAAAAGAATTGGGTAATAAATGCTTTTAACGAACAAATTACTTTGACAGTTGATTGTTAGTTTTTTGGTCACAGTGACCAATTTGATGAAATTCTAAAACGTTAGGTAGATGATGAGAATTAAAAACACATTAATGAGTAAAAAAACAATATTTCACCAAAAGTTAGGGACTCAAGTGAAATTTCACATACTTTTGTTCACAGTTCAAATAATTAATACATACTCTTTTCATATGTAATTAAGGTTTGATCCGCTCACGATGCATATTATCTAGTTAGTGGGGAGAGCATTCTTTATTTATTTAGGGAATAAATTTTTCTCATTGTTAGGAGAGAATTTCGAACCAAATTTATATATTATTTAATTTCAATAAGTCTTAATAAATTTTTAACCTTTAGCGTTAATAAATTTTCAATTATATTATATAGATAAATGCTTTTGCATATTAACCTTTTCTTTTTCATGGTTCTCAGTTAGTAATGAGAGCTCTACCATATGGTTAAGAAACGTGTTTGAATGATATACAATAAATTAATATTTCGATTGTATTGATACATGCAGCCTAAATAACTAATGGATGCATGTTAAAAAATAAATAAATTCATTGATTATTTGTAGGTTTTATCAAATTTTTTTGATGTTAACTAGTACCCTCAGGGTACAAATTAACACTATCCATAACAAAAAAGAATTGAGTAAACAATATTTTCAACAAACAAATTACTTTGCACATTATTTTAGGCATTAGCCAGTGGGCACGGGTAGACCCCACTCCTTAAAATAAATATACTTAATAGTCTATACCAACTAACAACCTCGTTGTTTGTTAAGTCATAATATTGTTTCAATAATAACGATAGGATAATGATGATGAACGAGATGAGACTGATCCAACCATGTATTCCTCGTATTTACATAAAAAAATTATGAATTTAAGTCATTTTCTCTCCCAAAATCTTGATTTAATTATAATAATTTACAACCTTTTCTTTTTTTAAAAAAAAAATAAAAAAGTTATGCTGGGGGTTTCGAATAAAAAAAGATATTTATTTTCCACTTTTTTTTAAAAAAATAATAATAATAAACGCCTTTTTCTTAGATTAAGTGTGAAGGGACGTAAAAACAAAAACATCACAAATCCAAAAAATGACAAAACACCCATCAAAGCAAAACTTTTCTCTTCCACTCTTCAATTCTGATTCTGTTGAACTCTGTATTCACCACCTCCAACTCCAAGTATACGCCAACATGAGAACTTGATCATCCAAAATGGCTTGAACGGGACCAGTTTCTGATATCCCATTTCATTTCGTTGTCATTCAATCGCTTTCCTCTCTTACTCCACCTCCATCTTCAATGATGTTTTTGACCCAGAAACTTTTCTTTAGATTAACTTGTTTGTTTTAATAATTTATCGTGGTTCACAAATACAATACATTTTTGGACCCTAACTTAATTAGCAACTTAAGTTTTTGGATTGGTGGTTAGTAATATGGTATTTGATTGTTACTAATATAGTATTAGAATTAGAATTTGTTATTTGTTCTATAAATTTATTGTGTGTTTGTGTTTGTGTTTGGACTTGAATCACAAAGCAAAATCCTTAGTCTTGTATGGTTGTGTTAAAGATCTCAAATAGTATTGTTAAGTTTAAATATTTAAATATAACGATTACTAATAAACTCATACTGATACGAAAAAATTATATTTTCGCACGATAATATCTACACCATTGACTTAATAAGCATTTGTAAGTTATATTAATTCTACGTACAAAATGTGTTAAAATCATTATAGCAAATCGAAATTACTCCAAATCAATCATTCCAACCTATTCATTAATTATGAGGCACAAATAAATGTATGGTCGTCCACCATTGCTGTACTGAAGTAAAACACCTAATCAACAGGCCACATAAAGGGTGGGTGTGTTTTGGTCACTTTGAGAACCATTGAAATATTCTAAATGGTTCTGTTTTGTGATGACGACTTGTAATGGACTTTTTCTCACAAGACGTGTTCAAAGATATGGTGAACAGCTGCCCAGCAATGACTATACGATACTTGGTGATTTGAGCATCACACATGTATCAGTCAGCGTGGTACTCGAGCACAAATTATTTAACTGGAGTCAAGCCTACAATTTACTTTCACACATGCATGAAAAATTAATTATGGAGATCCTTAATTTTTCAAAGTGTTGCATTTCTATCGCTATTATGTTTTTAATGATCTTCTTTTATGTCTTACCATGTGCATGTTTCACTTCATTTGTGTTTGGAGACTCCTTGGTTGATGCAGGCAACAATGACTATTTCTTCACTCTATCAAAGGCTGATTCACCTCCTTACGGGATCGACTTCAAGCCATCCGGTGGTAGACCCACCGGAAGATTCACTAACGGTCGAACAATTTCCGACATTGTAGGTAAGTAGGGTCACCAATTAACTATAGGATTGAAACTTGGACATACTGTACAAAAACAGAAAAATGTTGAGCCTTGCAGTCGTCCGTTAGAGAAGAATTTAATTAATGTCACCATTGTCGGTTAGAGAAGAATTTAATTAATGAAACCAAACTTAATTAATTTGATTGATTCATTGAATGTCACATCGTCACATGAAACAATTTGACGTTAGCTACGGTATTATGGCCTTGCTGCAGGTTACTATAAGAGCTCAGGCAGGAGAATGGACCTTATTGCTTGAACTTGTTTAATTTGGAAATTAATAATTAATTTAAGATAAAGTTTATTATTGATTACGATAAACCATTTCTTTTGATAAGACTGCCTATCAAAAATTTCAATTTCCTTGTAGAAGACAATTTTTGCCAAAAGAGAAGCGGAGAAACAAGAATGAAAAAAGACAACCTCTGAAGAGATTCTGAAATCAATATTAATGCAGTAGCCAGCTATTTGATAGGCAGAATAGAAAACAGACACATGAAAATGACTTCTCAAACTGCATCATACTTGTTGATTAAATCTCTTCTTCATATCTCTTTTTCAATCTGTAAATAATCTTTGCTTTCAATGACATGTATTCATTTTTTATCAATACCGTATACATCAGGTCAATCTCTTGGAGCTAAATCGTTTCCACCACCATATTTAGCACCAAATACTCAGGCTGATGCAATAGTCAATGGAATAAATTATGCTTCTGGAGCTTCGGGAATTTTAGATGAGACTGGATATTTGTTCGTAAGTTTATTAATTCTGTTACACAGCAATATCTCGGTTAGGTACTTTTTTTTTTTTATCTCTATTTTTTTTTTTTTGAAAGAAAGAATCTCTATTTAAACATTAATAAATATACCAATGATTAAGGTCCTGCCACCCGTGTATTTTTGATAAAGTTATGGGTTTTACACCTACTCTTCCACTAAAAATTATGGATTTTCCTTCCACTTTATATGTGGACTGCTCTTCCACCTACACATGGATCAATCCCTCTTATATGAGAGTTGTTTCTCGTACCACGCCACCAATATTCTATCATGTTTAGTCTCGACTATCCCTGAACTCAAACCAATACCCAAAAAAAAATATCTGTATAGAAAAAACAAAAGACCTCGAAAAGACCTTAACAATAGAAAATAACTCTTATATATATATATATATATGATATTTTTAATTTATTAAAACAGATTGGAAGAGTTCGACTGAGGGAGCAAGTTAAGAATTTCGAGCAAAACAGAAAATATGTGGTGAGTGTGATGGGTGAAAATCGTACAAGGGACTTGTTAAAGAAGGCAATCTTCTCCCTTACAATTGGGTCCAACGATGTTCTCAACTACATTCAACCATCAATACCATTTCTTGGTGACAAGGTTTCTGAAACTACGTTTCAAGATTTCATGGTTTCCAACTTGACCATTCATCTTAAGGTAACAAATTAATATACCTGCACAATATAAATATTAAATACAATAAATTCTCTGCAAATGTCGGCATATTTTCTTAAAATGGGAGTCTAATTAATTTCTTTCAACCGTTAAGACTTTGGTGTCCCAAAAGAATAGTGTAGACATTCACATGTACACTCCTGTAGGTTACCATTTGATCATAATATTTAAATAGCTAGTTGTGATTACTAATGTATGATATTTTCGTGTAGCGACTCCATGAATTAGGGGCTAGAAAGTTTGTTGTTGTCGGGGTTGGTCCTCTAGGTTGCATACCGTTTGTTCGTGCCATAAATCTACTACCAAGTGGAGAATGTTCAACTAAAGTGAATGAAATAATCCAAGGGTACAATCAAAAACTGAAAGAGCAGCTTGATCGTTTAAATGAAGAATTGGGACCCGAAGCTATCTTTGTTTATGCAAACTCCTATGATATTTTCACAAATATCATATTTAATTATCATCAATATGGTAAGGTTGATCATGTACGTATAACTAAATCATGAATTGTATACCATTTACATTGATTGATGAATTATTTGGTTGTTTTGTAGGGTTTGAGAATGCAAACAAACCGTGTTGTGGGGGATATTTTCCACCATTTGTTTGCTTTATGAGGCGCAATTCAAACACAAGTACAAGTTCTGGTCTGTGTCAAGATCGATCGAAGTATGTGTTTTGGGATGCATATCACCCCACAGAAGCAGCCAATCTCATCATATCAAAAAAACTACTATATGGTGATAAAAGCATGAGCTTTCCCATCAATATCCTTGAGCTTTACAAATATGATATTTCATAGTGAGACCTCGAGAAAACAAATCTATCAACTGATGATGAAAAATGAAATTTATGATGCTGACAATAATTCAAAATGATTATGTATGTTTACGTGTTGAAAGGTTATGATTCCTAAGCATAATTTATGGTATCTATATTTTATCAAATTAAATCCTTTAAAATTTCAAATTTTCAATTCTTGTTTTCGATTTTTTTAATGTAGAGGTCCAGGGTCATCACTCATCTAGATTCAAAAATCCAAAGTCATTAGTATATGTTTGACTCTATTAGGAAAAATAAATTTGAGTGGGAATAACTTATTTTATAACACTTACAAACTTGAAAAATTAAGAATAATATGGATATCTCTCATCCCATAACTTCATTAATATGATTATTGGTGGAAGACTTATTAGTTATCACTTATCATCGTAGTATTACAATTTGTCAGTTCAATAAAAAATATATATGTTTTTAACATAATTTATAATGTGTTCACTCAAATCTAAAATATCGTCAAATTAAATAAATATTATCTACTATCAAATCATATCGGAAAGTGGTTTACTCCGGTAAAATGTTAAAATACACATTTTGAACTGGAAAAGTACAATATATAGTATATGTATAATTTCCTACAGTTATACAATAGCATTCATCACCTCTAACTTGCAAAATGATCAAGTCAACACCGACAAAGCTATTTATGTCCGAGAGAAGTCAACCCCTTCGACCCTCTACTTTGTTCATTGTTCATAATGGAGAGAACTGATCGATCACCGACTTCTCGCAATATATCAGGCTGACAAATGCTAGCTAGCTCGCTGTGACAACTAAGTAATTTAATAATTGTTCTGTTTGGTGGTAGCTAACAACAACACATGTATAAACAAAAATAGAGCAAAAACACAGAAATCATAGTATTTTGACCCATACATTTCCTATTCACGTCATAAATTGTTTTGCCTTTCCAATGCTATTAAAAAGAATATATAACAAAATAATAACGCAGCAAGCTCAGTGTAGTTGGTCAATTTCTGATGTCTCTGATGGGTATTTTTAATGTGGAAGAAGAAGTTGACTTCCATGGAAAGTAAAGGAAACGCGTTGAGTTAATTAGATGAGCTGTTTAGGACATGCATGTATATATGTGAATGGCGTTGGATATGGTCCCTTTTTTTATCCATTTATAATATTAATTCAACCAAGAAGAAGGGAAGTTAATTTTCTTCATAGATCTTCTGTGATTTTCTGTGCTTGATCTAACTTTAGACTTTAGAGTGCTGCTGCATATAATGTGATGGTTTGCAGCTGGCAGAAGTCAATTTTAGTAAGAGTTCCCTAGGCGTCGGAGAGAGATATGATTCGAATTAATATTTTCGTCAACCTCAAATTCAGTGGCTTCTTCGATGTTACAACATAGTTTTATAACCGTATAGAATATAGATAATGAGTTTCATGGCATTGGGCCTGGTGGGCTTTCAATAATGGCCTGTTTTCCAAATGGGCCTCGCTTGTCTTTGACTTTATGCAACCAATTTTTGTTCATTTCTTGTTACACGCCCCCCTGGCCCAAGAGAGTCCAGATAATAGAATCTCAGGCCCACCATTGGAGAGCACGTATCCACTCTTTGTCTATAGCTATTATAAGAACTTCAGCCCACAAAAGCACCCAATAAAATTTTTACCTTTTCATGTCCAATGTGGTTCCATGACTAAAAGAATTCATTCCGTCTATAAATTCGGATTCAAATCATCCATAATATTTCACTGAAAAAAAAAAAATCATCCATAATATTTCTGATAAAAGAAATTCACCTTTTTTCAGTTGGATAAAAGAATGGGACAAAACACCCAATCTCAAATCTTACACAATCTAGGGAAACTCACACATATAACATCTTCAAATATCACATGACAAATACCACTAGGAAGAGAATGAAATACATGCAAACCAATGGGGAAAGCCAATGCAAAATTCGCCAAAAAAGTTTGTACACCGATTTCCCTCACAATAAATATGTCGAATATGGATTTTCCAGTCACGATCATCTATAATATTTTTGATAAAAGAAATTCATATATTTTTTAGTTGGACAAAAGAATGGGGTAAAATGCTCAAACTCAAATCTTACACAGTCTAGGGAAACTCACACCTATAATATCTTCAAATAACGGATGACAAATACCATCAAGAAGAGAATGAAATAAATGCAAACCAATAGGGAAAGCCATTGCACAATTCGTCAAAACGTTTGTATACTTATTTTCCTCAAGATAAATATGTCAAATATGAACTTTCCAATCACTATCAATTATATGACGAATATCATGCACCATACTAAGACTAGCATTCCTACAATCAACGCATAAAATAGCCAACAAAAAGCTAAAATTCAAGCGGGGCATGTATCACAGCCTCAAATTCCATGTCGCTTGACTCTATTCTAGATCCCCACATCATATGTACGAGAGCCACCCACACAGCTTCTTTAGTTTGTAGGGTCACTATCTGTCATGTAATTCCTGCATTACCCTCAAAATAACTAGAATCTTATCATAGACAATGAAAATCAAGTGGGGTTACTTTAGTCATACGACAAATTATAATCTTCTTATTGTGAAATGTCAAACGTATGGCCAATATTTTGTCTAATGAAAGTGAAGCAAAACTCAACCAAGCATATCCTCTTCAGGTTTTTGGAGCCAAATTCTACACTCATTTTAAGTTTCCAATTTGGAGTTCATTAACAGAATCTTCACTTGAGCTTTCACAGCTTAATAAGCCCGTGTTTCGTCGGAGAAAAAAATATAAAGTAGAGTAGATACATTCATGGTGGTTCTAAACCTCCTAGTGCTGCATTTTCCTACTACTACTCCCCATCAACATCTCTCATTGGCTAGGCAAAGCCGACAGGGGATAGTTATCAGATGTGGGATTGCGGAGCCATCAGGAGAGCCGGCTCCATTGGGGCAGAAAACAAAGTACAATGATGGATTCTTTGAGAGGGCATTCATGACACTATTTGCTAGGAAGATGGAGAGGTTTGCAGTTCCAGTGAAGTCTTCTGAGGTGAAGAAGCGGAAGGGATGGTTTGACTATGACTACGAGAGCTTTGTTGATGTTTCAAAGAGGGTCATGCAAGGAAGGTCTCGCAGTCAACAACAAGAAGTGGTTAGAGAGGTTCTGTTGTCTATGCTCCCTCCAGGTGCGCCTGCTCAGGTGGAGAATTCTCATTTCTTGATAATTACATGTGTTCTTTTTATGTATAGTTTGTTCAGTTTTATTTTTCAAGAATTCAATCGTGATGATTACAGTAGAATTATAGCATAATTGAGATAAAATTTTATAATCTATATATAAATTTGAGAGGTTTTATCTTTAATTATCAATAAATAAATAACCTCAAACACGTGTATGCGGTGCACACATTAAAACAACCCATTATATAACATGTAGTTGATAAGTCCATATGGTATGTAATTCAATGACAAGGTGTCGTTTGCGCAGTTCAGGAAACTATTTCCACCAACAAAGTGGGCTGCAGAGTTCAATGCTGCATTGACAGTGCCTTTCTTCCACTGGCTAGTTGGACCATCTGAGGTAACTAAGCCTGAAAATTTGAACAATCTTACTGTTCTTACACACAATTCATGCAATATGTATTGCTTATATGCTGCTTAATATTAGTCTAGCTATTTTGTACAAAAGCAAAAACAAATGGCTCGTGTATTGTGACACTCTAATTGATTAACATCCACTAGGTTGTGGAAGTGGAGATCAATGGGGAGAAGCAAAGAAGTGGAGTTCATATAAAGAAGTGCAGGTAAATGACTCAATCTTGTCCTCTATATATCATATATGATGATATCAGAAACAGAAAGTCTTGCTTTGTTTACTTCAATGGTTTTGATGCAGCAAACCAATTGAAGCAGGGGTTTTGTATGGTACAATTATGTTACAATAAAAATTTAATATCAAATGCAATTCTTTGGCAAATTCTTCTCCATGATTAAGGTACCTGGAGAACAGTGGATGCGTGGGAATGTGCGCAAATATGTGCAAGATCCCTACTCAAGATTTCTTCACCAACGAATTTGGTCTTCCTTTAACCATGATTCCTAGTATGTCTCCTCAATTCTTTTTCAATTTTTTAGTCCAGACCCTGCAATGTACAAGATTTATCACTAACAATCAGTGGCACAATGTTAATTTATACGGTTAGTAATGTACATAATATATATTTACCCTCAGATTTTGAAGACATGAGTTGTGAGATGGTGTATGGCCAAGTTCCACCCCCATTTGAAGAGGATCCCGTAATCAGCCAGCCTTGTTTCGCAGAGATATGTAAGTTTTTTTTAATGGAATCAGTGGACATATATATATATACATATATCCATCTTCTTATTGCTTTCTAACTAATAATTTTATCAACTGCAGGTTCAATGGCAAATCCAAGCTCCAATGTTTGTCCTAAATTACAATCTTGAGAGAATTGTTCCTTCCCAGTTCAAGTTGTCTACTATATACAAGCATTTCATGTCTCACACCTCCAAAGTCTATCTGCCTTGGCCTTATACCATACATCACACGATTGCCCATCTTTAAAGATTTGGTATCTAAGCTACATATACGTTCTAGTTCTGTAAATTTAAAAACAAATAATCCCCGGAAGATGAGAAGTACAACCGTTCCATTAGTATATATACTCGTCATTGCTTTTAAAAATATATCTAGCTTAAAGAATTTTCAATCATTCTTTTGAGTGTTGAAGCTTGTTTATTTATGCATGCATGTCTTACACTATATGGACTTAATGAATTCATTTTACAATCCAGAGATCCAATGGCATATTTTTCAAAGTTGACATTAAAATCGATTAGAGATGTGTTGATATGCTGATATTAATCATTACTTGCACCATATGAGTTAAATATTTAGATGATGAAAAAGTGCAAGATGTTCTAATAACTAAGAGAAAGACATGTGAGATCAAGCCGTTGTAAGCTCGAAGTTTTTGTTGTATACGTAAATTTGATTTAAAGCCAAACAAATAACCATGATATAATATACATATAGCACTCTGGGTGGGAAGAATCTTGCTTTCCTCATCTACTAATATGATGAAAACAGAGCAAAGAAGGGAAAAAAATTGGAAACCAAAGAAGACAATTGTTTGAAAATAGAAGGAATATCATTAACTTAACCATATATGTTTTGAATTACACTGCCAATTAATCAAAGAATGGACAAACTCAACAAGAACATAACACAAGTCTTGTTAATAAGAGACAAGGGTTTCAAAGCAGTTGAGTCCATCCAACTCCAGCGCGAACCTCGGCTTCGATGACTCTTGTTTCTTGTTCTGATTCATGTTGCAACTACTTGCCACCTCGCCAGAATCCTGAGACTTCACGTTGTTGTTGTTGTTTTTCTGGGTTGCACTAGTAGTACCGCTTCTTGTAGTAGGAGCAAAAGCAACCCTCACTGTCTGGCCCATCAATTCAGCAGAGAAGGCATCAAAAGAACTGAATATCGAATTCATGATCACCCCAGAACAAGAATTATTGTGTTTGTTGTTTTGTTTTCTACCTTTTTGGTTCTTTTTTTCTGTTGTGAGGAAGAGAACCAAGAAGAGAATTTATACAAGGAGAGATGTTTGTTGGACGAAGAAAGAATCAGAGTTGGCTTCCAAGTTAGTTCTTCGTTGAAGTGAACAGGTCTCGTCGAGGCGTGTAAGAAGAATACTTGTGGGTGGGACCCAAGTGGAGTTTGATCAGATCAAATCAAAAAAAGCAGCCTAAATCATGGTCAAGTTCGGTTTACTTTCTCAGAGACTTGGCACTTGAATATTTGGACAGATACATACGATATTTCAGAGATGCCAGGCTTTACAAAAAGATCATAAATAAATTAATCAATTAAGGCAACTATCAACGGCCTGCGTGAATCCTTCTTTCTGTGATTGTTTGGAATATTCAATTTGAGATTTACACCGCCGGTGTATCTCTATAGGGAGCCCACAAATTGTGGGAATGGGTGATCATAATTTTGTTAATTAAAGGGGAAGGTTAATTGAACTTCGACAATTATGTCACATATCACGCCGCCAACTTGCATGTTACAATTTTATGTCCCTTTGGACGGTGAAAAGAGCTTTGCAAGTGGCATGTTTACTTTACTTTATTTGAGTAAATTAATTTAATATGTTAACGTATTTGTCAAGTATTATATGGAGATAAATATATATTAAAAAAATCATATCACAAGGTATACGCCATTTTCATGCGCATTTTTTTTTTTTTCACTTTGATCCATTATATTTATGATTGAACATATTAAGAATCACTTTCTTCCACACAAACATTGTCTGTAACCAAATTTAGTAAAATTAATAGAAAAAATCAGGTCTGCAGTCTATCCAACTTCCAAGAATTTTTGCGAAAACAGATAGGTGAGTTAATTTGAAAAATGAAAACCTTGAAAGGTGTTGTTCGTTCACTGTTTCTTCTTCATGGCAATGCTTATCTGCAACTTTGTGTTGGATAAGTGAATGACGTAGAGTGTCTCAACTTTCCACGGTAGCCTTTCAAAGACATCATTCAACAAGTTTTGGTCAACTAGAATTAATTAACCGTTCCCCCACCACTCCAATTTATTTATAACTAGGAAACTTTTCGAAACTACTCAAAAATATTCTTGTAAAGAATCATTATATTCGTGTAAATCAAGATTATCTCACATACTCCATACTAAAGAAAATAAAAAATAATGGAACATAATAGAAACCGAATGAGGAAAAAAATTAACTAAGAAACGCTTTATTGTTTTGAGTTATATGTAAAGATTTGTTAGGTAAAGACAATTATGTCTATGATTGGCAAATTAAAGCTGTGTAAACTCAAGCGGAACGAAGAACAAGCGTTTCAAAGAAATCCAATCCATCCAAGGTAGGAGCAAAAGCTAGTGTGACACGTTGGGGTTGAAGAGCAGCAGCTGGTTGACTTCGAGCCTGTGAGCATTTGCTTTCTGGATTCTGCAGTAATATTGTCGTTGTTGATTTGGGGACTGTCTTCTTTTTAATAGAATTCTTGACAATGGGTGGTGGAGGCAGAGGCAGAGGCAGACCAAATTCGTCACCAAAGTAGTCTGCACAGATTGCACTTGATGTTGAACCAAACGCAGACATTGTTAAATGTTGTTGGTCGATCGATGGACGTATGCTACAAACAAAGCGCTTTGAGAATATTTGTGGTCAAGTTGGAGAATTGAACAGGCAATACGAGGCTTGCCTATAAATATATATATGATGCAATGGGACGTATTAGGCATATATAGAGACCAATTAATACAAGGACCAAACTCCTGAAACTTGGTCTCAATTCCTTTCCTCCAAGCATAGGAGATTATATTTTCTAAGTGAAATTAGTATGCTTTTTCTCCAACGACTAGGAATAATTTTCCACCTAACGTTGACCGCATATGAGTTGGGCACAAATTGAGTTGACCATATACTGGTTGACCTTCAATATTGTAATTTCTTTTACATAAACAATATTTTGATCCAATTCAAAACTTGATGATGTTCTATGTAAACGAGTAGTCTAGACGGTTCCGGCCCATAGCCATTGAATTGTATTATAACATCAAGTGAGATAATTATGTCACAGATATTATGTCATCATGCATATATGATAAATGGACTTGACCAATTAAGTGGAAATTTAACATTCTTTACGGACGCGTTTAGGACAACCAGTGTCTAGATATTTTGGGTTGTCGTGGTACCAATTTACAAGAAGTCTCATTTCAACAGCCGGTCCTAGGCAGACGGATAATTTAACTCGAAAAGATTTTGACGAGTGGGAACCAGTTGTTTTATGGCAACTTTATTAATCGTTCTCATGTAATGCTAATGTGAAATCTTGGAGTGGCTAAGAAAAATCTCCGTGTACACATTGTACTAGATAAGCGCTGAATATTACTTTAGAAAGACTTTATTCTAGAAGTTTAGAACTAGCTTAAAGATTAATTGTATATGAAATTTATAATTCTAGGTTGTTCTAGGTTGTCATGAAATGATATATTCATAGACAGGCATTTTCCAACGATACTTCCCGGGTTGAAAAATCTGAAGAAATACAAGGCAAGACTTGGATGAGCGATCAAGGTTGACTAGATATCATCGGTTTTTATTTATTTATTTCCGTCGAGTTTTATTTCTGTATGGGATGTATGGTATGAATTAGAAATATATATAAAAATTCATCGAGTGCAGACGTTATACTACAGATATTTTGCACAAATATTAGATAATTTTAAATTAATTAATTAAAAATTACAGTCCGCACTAGATTCAGAGTTTTGCTTATGTTTTTATTTCCCTCAAAGCATTGGCAACTGTATATAATTATTTCCTGCCAACTGCTACGAATGTTCACCCAAGACTAAGAGGGACCGGCTGACAAGAGAAAAACACAAGTGCAGTTGACCAAATTTATATGCGTTCAACCATCAGCTTAATTAAAATTTAAAGATGATTGAAAAAGATTGTAAGATGAGGAGCTTCTTAATTTCATTCAAGTTTTGATCAATAGTTCTCCGGTTGTGTTAATATTTCTTCCGGATTTGTTGGGACAACGCATATATTAACTAGCTCGGTAACTTTTTAACCTTTGTATCAATTAATTCTTTCAATACATAAATTTTCTGAATATTAATTAGTTAAAATAGTAAGTTTCTTTTTTTTCTTAATTTTTATATTTCCCCACAAAATTTATTTTTTTAACCAATTATTATTCATTATTATCTTTATATTCTATATTTTCATACTTTTTGATAAAGGTAATGTCCAATATTAATTTAGATTTTATTTCATTGTAAATTTGAAAATAAACATTTCGCACCGCCATGAAGTACATGTGACAATGTCCCTACATCAGTTTAAAAGCGCTTTGCAAGAACCGAGAATGTCTTTAATATTACACTGCCAAAGTGTGACATTGACATTTATTTATGATCATCTTTTTTTTTTTTTTTTTTATAAATACAAATTCAGTTATCACTACTCGACCCTTCAAAAACAGAGATATAAATCATCTCGAAAATTCGGGAAGACAAAAGCGGAAATTATTTATTTCTTCATTTAAAATTTTATAATTAGCTTGAAATTATATATGACAAATTTCGAGTTCAACAAAACTTCCAAAATTAAAGGAAGTAAAAATTGAAATTGACACATAAAGGACCGTAAATTAATTAACTTGAACGAAAAACAAACGTCTCGAAAAAGTCCAATCCATCTAAATTAGGTGCAAAAGTTAGCTCGACCGCTTGTCGGGGTCCAGGAACTGGCGCTGTCGGTGCCCTATCGATGCTGTTGTTGTTGTTCTTGCTTGGAGTGGTTGATTTGGGGACTGATGGCTGGTCACTTGTTGCGACGTTATTAACAATGAGTGGTGACAGAGGCATACCAAATTCATCACCGAAGTAATCCGCACAAATTGTGTTCGTGGTTGAACCGAATATAGACATGATCGATCTCGGATTCAACACTATATGTAGTCTCACAGGAGGCAAGAGAGTTGACAAAAAGCTGAAGAATGCAAGTTCAAGCAAACAAAAAGGAAGCTGGGATTTGAATGAAACTATGAGGCCAAGGTTGATGTATATAGAGTATTATTATATATAGCATGCCTAGGTAAACGTATTAGAAATGGAAATCCAATTTATACTAGGACTAGACTCATGACTCCTAAGAGTTGGAGGATATCCATTAATATATATATATATATATATATATATTTGGACAGTTCTTGTTAATTTAATTATGTCCATCTTAGAATTGCTTTCCCTCCAAGGAATCGGACAATGTATATTTCTTATTTCTTAATCCTCCAAGTATTAGGACTAATTGGTTGTTATGACTATAAGATGTTGAGTCGACTTGAGTTGTCCCAAATTCCCATCTACATTTGCGAATAAAGGTTTGAGATTTTAAGAGGATTAGGGATGAGATGAAAATCCATCCTCAAATCCAAATCGGAATAGGAATGGGGAAGTCACCCGGTCTATATTTTCCCCAATTTATAAAAAAATATTAAAATACTTATATTTAATAGTTATTTTTATTCTCATTTAAAAAAAAAGTTATTTTTATTCTAATAATTTTTTCCATTCCCCTATTAATAACTCTATCATATAAAATAATTTTATATTGTTTGAAGTTTTTTCATATGCTACAATTTATATAAGAGGATTGTGATTGTAATATAATGATGCAGATTTTGTGTGTTGAAATGTTGTGGATTTATGACGTTAAAATTTTATGAAATTATGTTGTAAGTTAAGTTTTTAATTATATATTAATATTAAATTTTAGGACAAACCAAGTGAAATGGGAGTAGAAAAAAAAATTGTAGAATGGAGAAAATAGAGGAAAGGGGATGAGGATGGAGAACTTAACCCCACATACCTTCATCCCCAAATGGGGATTTGGGTGGGCATGATAGAAGGATGAAAGAATAGGGATTTGCCCCCCTTGAGATACGTATAGTTGGCCAAAAATATAATTAATTACAGATAAATATATATTAGCTACAATGAGGTGCACATTTCGTGGAAATTTCCACAGATGGTTCTGTCATTTGTGAAACTGCTTTGATGTTTCTTCCGAACAAAACAATAATATAATTTGTAATTTTCGACAACATAGTTGGAAGATTGGATAATACAGGTTTAGTTTAATTAAATTGATGGTTCAAATTTTATTCATGTAAGTAGTTAGGCGTGTGCCTCGTTGGCAAAAAGCACTACCCCCATGTTTTGCGTCACGGATTCTACATCCATGAACACCTTTCAACTAACTTTGCGTGGATTGTTTCTCCATCCATATGTGGATTACTTTCGTAAGGGAGACATTCCTTAAGTCATGTCTCAGAGTTATATTTCATCTGGTCTCGACTAATCTCTAAGTTTACACTAACTATAAAAATGTATACATATATATACATATATTTATAAAAAATTAACTTGGAATCCCATCCCTCGCATCAATGTTAAAGTAGCTATTGGTAGGGGTGGACATCTCTAACGCAATCCGACCATTTTTTATCCGATTGGGTTGGTTTAAATCTTAAAAAAACTGTGATGAATTGAGTTGGATTAGATTGAAAATTAAATTGGATTGAGTTTGATTGAAAAATTTTCAACATAACCCAACTTGACAAACGTCCACCTTTAGTTCTAAATTCAATATTTTCTCCTCCCTCTAGAAGAATATTTTTAGGGATGAGGATCTATAACCGTCTTTATGATGGATTGAATCTTTTATTTGTAATTATTATTATTATTATTATTATTATTATTTACTCATTTTATATGTAATCAAATTGCTAACCAACTCAAATCAACCCGACTATTATTAGGTTGGATTGGGTTAAAGAATTTATTGGATTAAGTTGGGTTGAAAATTTTTCAACCCAACCCGAACCAGAAAACATCCGTCCCTAGCCATTGGAACGGTGAAGATTACACACAATGGATTTTAGTAACCTATTGGTGTCAATTTTCTAAAATGAGATAAGGTTTATTATTATTAGCTATTGCTCTAACCGAAACTTTGTTTGTTTGATGTGTTCATGAAGCAAAGCTAATGTGACAAGGTTGCTCCACCCTTTATCTTATCTCTAAAATGGCTGTATCGCATTTTGTGGCGTTAAAGGAGGCTCTTGCAGGTTCTTTTTGACTGCTGCACACTAGCAGTTAAAAGAAAAAACATGAATTCTAAACTCTACACCGTTATCGTAGCCTTTTCACACTGCTGTGTTTTGTTCATATTCTCACAATTCTCTCTTCTAATTTTGCTATCCGTTCCTAGCTTATTTTAATCTAAAGTACACTCTTTTAAACTTTTTTTTCCTTTTCAATAATAGATATATCTTATATGTATCAAGAATCAAAAACTATCCCCCACTTTTTGACGAAGCTAATCTCTAATGATTTAGTCATTATATTTTATTGCAATTCTTGATTTAAAGCAAATAATTTGTGTTTAATGTTATTGTTTTATTGACAGCAGCCTTCCAGCTAGAATATATTTGTTCCTTCCCTTACATTTTCGTTGTAAATTATTAATTTGTTTAACTTAATTGTATAGTAATGAAGTCGATACTCTGTACTTTTTGGTCACAATACTTGACAATACCTTCTATCTACATTTTAAGTTGTACATACAAATATTATTGTAAATTTAACATTCACACACACATATATATACATAAAATTTGAAGTCAATATTAATATTTCAATGAAGCTTAATAGATATTATTAGCAACAAGAATCATGTTAAAACATGTAAAAAATTATAAAACGATTAAAAACAATACATATTTTTAATGACTAATGATGAATACTGAATCCTATTTAACCCTGTGGATCTCGAAACGTAATGCCACATCCATATCTATCACTACAATATCTTGAATATTCATTTTTCATAAATTGAAAGAATAAATACATATGTAAAACATGTCATGGTTGATACGATTATACATTTTCAATTTAGGTTTTAAAGCAAAGGATTTTTTTTTTTTTTAAACAAAAGCAAAGGATGTTATTGTTCAATATATCATAATCAAATGATTATAAAAAATTATATTTTCTATGATAATTGTTTAATAATTATACAAAATTTTATATAATAATTATGGATTTAGCTAGTATATTTTTAAAGTATTGTCAATTCTCAAAATTTTTAGATTTCATGATGGGATAATCTCACTTTCCTTTTTGTAGTTTGATATAATCACTAATTACTCTCAATAGTTTTGAGGAATCTCATTTTACTTTTTATCGTTACTAAAATGACTTGAAATGATCAAAGTGTTCACATAATTTTGTCATTTCATATTAACTATTAAACTTTTATTTTTAACGTCAACTTGACAAGTGAGAGATTTTTTGAATATTTTCATAAACTATCGTGAGTATTTGATTTATATCATAAATCGATAGTAAGAATATTAATAATTTTCAAAAGTATTGAAAGATTTTGGCATTATGTCAAAGGAGGAAAGTAGGATTATCCCTTTTATCATTAATCACGTTATCTATCTAGATTATTAAATTAAAACTTAATAAACTTAAGTCAATCTAAGTTTTGCAAAATATGCATATAAGGTATTTGTAAACGATAATACACAAGGGTGCATTAACTGTACACACGAGTTTCTTAATATGTAGCCGCGTGCACATTGGGGGCTCTAGATTCAAAACATTGCGTGATTCTTCGATAATCGCAATCCGCATTAAACGTGCAACAGCATCGGAGTATGCAAAACACACCAACCCATTTTCCTAACTAACTATTGAACAAACTCTCACTCCAGTCTCCACTCAAAGCATTCATATTCTCTCACTATTAATTAAACAAAAAGAAACCTACAGTGTCAAGAATTTAAATTTCATTACATGTATCCTTTATAATATGTAAATATATGTAGTGTTTTCCTATTTTATAAATAGTATATATTTATATTATAGTGATTAATTTTCATAAATTTGAGATTTAGATCAGGATTGGTATATTTTTTATAGTTCTTTTGAAGATTTATTGATATGTATAAATTTTACAAATGGATGGATATGATTTGAGTTTAGCTACCTTATTGGTTGGATAAAATTATCATTAATAACATCCCAGGAAAGGTAGTTATATTCATAAGATTTATGTATTTTTTATTCTTTCTCTCTCCCACTTTCAAACACAACATAATATTTTCTTTCCCCCACATTCAAAACAAAAGCATATATCACTGAATCTAAAAGTCCAGAATATTTTTTTCAAACAACCAAAAATCCATAATTTTATCTACCTACTTTTTTTATATATCTTTAAATTTGTAATTTTTGTATACGTTTTTAAATTTTAATTACTTTTATCTTTAAATTTGAATCCAATCATTAATTTTCATGCAAATACGTGGTTGGTTTCAATCGAATAACACGTGTCCAATTTTTTTTTTTTTTTAAAAACAAAAAGAACCTCTACCCTGCACCGCCATCCTACCATAAGCACCTGCAAATGGCGGGGACCACCCAAGTGCGGACAATCCAACGGCCCACAATAACTCTACTACTTCCAACGTGGCATTCAGTCGGCAAATCAAACGCCGTGAAAGCAGGAACACAAAAGGCCTCAGCTTCGTACACGAAAATCTCAATATAAAACAAGAGAGAGGCCTCCTATTACAAGTCTCTTCAAATTACGAAAAAATCTCTGAAAAATCGGTCGAGATCCGGCGAGCCGTCGTCGGATTTCGCCCCATTTTCCATTCGAATCCGGACCCTCTTCGTCAAAACAATGAGAGGCCCAGGCGCCTTGCTGGCGGCTTCAATGGTGGCAGCTTCCACCGCTGCTCTAACCTCCGCGTCCTCCGCCAACATCACCCAGGTAATTTTATAGATCTAGGGTTTCCTTTCAACGCAATGTTTACGTTTATATTCTATTATATCTTCTCATTTTGGGTGACATTTTTCAAATTTATTATAAAGATTGGATTTTTATTTATCACATTAATAGTTCAAAAATATATTTCTATCGAAAATATCACAATAACGTATTTTTTAGTTTAAATTACCAATATTTTGTACAAAAAAATAGGACGACAATGTAATATAGTTAATATTTACTTGATTATATGAAATGATTTATAAGATATTGAAAAAATTTCGGAAGTCTAACTAGCATTAGTCGTCTGGAAAATTTGTTGTGTGATTTGGTGTGATTAGATTATTTTGAAAAGCAAGTGATTGGAAAGTTGATATTTTGAAAATGGGATTGATTATTTGAACAGGGAATTTCTTCATCTGGGAAAAAGGGTACGGGCAGCAAGTGTACATCGTCAGATAAGGAGAAATTCGCGCCTAGATTTGATGGGTTGAGGTTCATTGAGACTTTGGTCACTGCCCATAGATGAGTCCACACTACAACCAAACCAAGCTTGGGTTGTTATTTTTTTAGTATTTTGACGTAGACACCTCATTGCTTGTAATCTCTATTTTCAGTTACAATTCTTAGGGTCAAAGTGTAGAACACTTTGTTTTAGTTGTGTTTCTTCTAGGTGATTTATGCCTGTACTTGTAACTATTGTATGTGTTTGAATTTTATTGGGGTGGTATATTCTAGATGAGTTGTTGTTCCAGGTTTTGGTTAGTTGTCCGCTTGACATAACTTGGTATTTAAGTCTACTTCACATTTTTCTGCTTAATTTACAGTGAGATTCATAGCTGTTTGATAAAATGCTTCACGGTTATTGTAAAGTATGGCTTACGTTTTGTCAATGTTGAGATTGCTGATTATCGGCACATGAGTGTTGCCTGTCCAATCAAAATCACTTAGAAAATTAGCAATTGAGATTCCCGGGCTCACTGCTCGTTCGCTTTCTGGTTGTGTTTGTGTTTGCTATTTCAGGAATGCTTGGCAGTGTTTGTGATCTTACATGTTTGGTTGTTTTTGTGTAAATGTCACATGCTTGTAGACTCATTTGCGCAAGACTCATTTTGTTAGGGATGTACTATATAAAGATTGTAAGAATACACCCCCACTACTGGCACATTTTGCAATTGTATTGAATTAATGTTTTCACATGCCGTAGTCTAACTAGTAACCATATTTTTCAATAAAATTGAGGCCCCAAGTTCCAATTGTCTTTATGCATAAGTTTAAAAATGTTTAACAGTATGGATGTAACATTCCAATTTTACTGCAGAACCCAGCTGCACTATATAATTTGAGGCTCAAGTTGAGCTTAAAATCACCATAAAGTTTGATTGAATTCTAGCGCCTGGCCACCTACCTCCTCTCAAATTGAATGATCAGGCCTTGAAAGAACACAAAGTGGTTCTCAAATCAAGTTGATATTGACATGATAAATCATCACAGCTGAGAGTTCTTCCTCGTCTTCTCACCTAACACCCAGATATAATTTTCAACAACCGGTCCAGCAGAACCCTGAACCGAGGGGTGATATTTGATAGTGACCAATACTCAAGCAGACAGAAGCTTCGTTCCAATTAAAAAGAAATTGCAGTTCGTGACTAAAATGAGAGGCTATCGTTATTTATTGCTAGTGATTTGTATATACACAACAGGAAAGCGCAAGCTAGTGACGCCTAATGTTTCCACTCCATTTTTGTACAAACAACAGATGGGTCATGGCCACAATTATTTCTACATTTTCAACACAGCTCCCTCATCGGCAAAATCGACAGAACTGAGAAATACTAACAATGTACGGTTCCTCAAATGCGGTACTTTCCTCATTTGTGGCTAGAAATGAAAATTGAAAGCTTGTTAAACATGCACGTGATACACAGGGGCATAGTGCACCACACCATACAATCATTTATTACAATTTTTTTTTTCTTTTTGTTTTTCCTCTATTTGAATGAAAAGTCAGGGGATGCTATTTTTCTATTTTTTTTCAAACCGTTAGCAGACGCTATCGAGCATTGATGTGTCCTACACACCATCGCTGTTTTGTTATAAATTCATAAGAATCTGATCTTCTACATATAAATTATTCCCTATAAAATCAAAACTGTAGAACTAGATCGAATTGTCTTTCTTTTACTTAAATTAGATTTAGTTAAATTCAATGTAATCGAAATTGAAAATGGAATGAGAAGAGCAACAACACATAATATTCAAACCTCTATCAAGCATTAGATTATTATAATCAATTCAATTAAAATAATAAATTTTAAACATATAACAAATGAGATTGATGTAGAAATATAACCCTCGTAATTATATTATTGACAACATGAGTTTAAGTTACAATGTGATGTCACCTCTTAAAAATGGAAGAGATCAAAGCGGAAAAAAAAATGGTGGGGGTGGGGGGGGGGGGGGAGGGAAGGGGGGGGTGCGTGGTGGGAAGGGGGAGGGAGGGAGTGGGGGTTGGCATTGTCACTGCATTTAATAACCTTAGTAAGCATCGACTATCACTGTATTTAGTAGGCTCAGTGAGCAGTCGAACTTAACTCACGCACATGTCTGGAGGGAGGGAACTACCACCACATTTAATAGCCTTTAGGGGGAAGGGGCTGCCACTGCATTTTGTAGCCTTAGCGAGCGTCGACTACCATTGTAGTTAGTAGCATCGAATTTAACACACAAACATGTCTAAGTGGAGGGAGGGGGGAGAGGAACTGTCACTGCGTTTAATGGTCTTAGTGAGCGTTTAATTTGACACACAAGCATATTTAAGTGAGGTTGTCTCCATTGAGACAATTCACTACCTAATTACAAATCAATTGTATCATTATAAATTTCAAAACAAAAAATGGTATTGTAAAAAAATAAAGACAAAAAACAAAAAAACAAAAAATGTATCAATTATGTACGTATATACCTGCATTAAATTAGTATATTTGAACATGAATATATATGCGCACTTTTGATATGTGCATGTCATTCTTTTTTCTTTCTTTTGTTTTTTTTTTAATACATGTCATTCACATGTACATGTCAATGTTGTCATTCTATGTATTTAATATAATATTTTATAAAGTTAGAACATGGAAAGAAGTTTATTAAAAATAGAGAATAGTACCTTAAAATTTAAATAATACACATAGCAAAAAGGGTCCATGAGAGGGCGTGCTAAGTAATTGCTTTGATTCTCGACCGTCCAATTTCGAGACTCAAAAGACTGATACAACAACAAGAGAGAAAAAATCTGACAGAAAGTGACATTTATTGGAGACATTTCGACGGCCAGCTGTTGTTTGCATGCTGCCATCAGGACCCACAAGTACTGAGCCCCTCTCGACCACACGATGAAACCACCCTAGTGTCGCTTCCTTTCCTCCACTTGATTCGATCACTTTCACAACTCAAGATGGAAATGACAAGAAAAATAGAAAATCAGGATTAAAGGTGGGCCATGAATCACCTCAAATTTGAGAGTAATATTGACTTATTCGGATATTCCCACATATGCTAGGGGCCCCACGTCTCATGGGATGAAATTCCCACCGTTGCGAATCTAGAGGTGACGTAGAGTTCAACAGTCATTATAACACGCCAAGTGTCGTTGCATGTTTAGCCAAGATTATGCACCTACATATACAGTGCTACCAACCGCCCAAGCTCAACCAAGCACTTGACAACACAACATAACACTAACACTCCCTTCTGTTGACTGCATTGCCGTGGAGGAACTGTTAAGCTGTAAATTCTCATCAAGATATCAGTAACTAATCACGAGAGATTTTCTCAATCTGTTTGTGATAATACAGGTGGGATTTTCATCATAAGTTTATATATTGACTCTCTAACTCTCTTTAAGTTCGTATCGTTTTTCACTGGTTAGGGGATTGAATACAGAAAATTGTTTACTTGTCAGGATTTTCAAAGTTGGGTCTTGTTATTTTTTATTTTTTGCAATATGTGATTGATGTTTTTTTCCCCTTTTTTGAAGGCCAAGGGTAGCAGAAATGGCAACCGTGACAGCCTCGCAATTTGCACCAGGAGGCACGCAAGTGAACTGCTATGGAGTTTCAGGACAGGCAGTGACTAAAGGGAGTTTGTCACCGGTGGGGTTGAGGAACCAGTCCTTGACTCACAGTGGTTTGAGAGCTCTGAACTTGGTGGACAGGCTACAAATGAAGACCAGTTCAAAGGTGGTTTCAAGGAAAGCTGAGAAGAAAGGAGGGAAAAACACGCCCTCAAGAAAAATCATATGTGGACATGGCATGAACATTATCTTTGTGGCAGCTGAGGTCAGTCCATGGAGCAAAACTGGTGGACTTGGTGATGTTCTTGGTGGACTCCCACCTGCAATGGCTGTAAGTAGTGGCTTTCTTGAGCAAATTTAGTCCTGTTTGTCCTTGTCTGATCAAGTGTGTGTAATTTAGCTGATTTTAGTGTCTAATTATTGTTATAGGCTAGGGGTCATCGTGTCATGACTGTGGCACCACGGTATGATCAGTACAAAGATGCATGGGACACTAATGTATTAATCGAGGTAAATTCTTGATCATGTTGTGTTATTGAGGCATGTAGCAGATTCCCAAGTGAATTATATTTTCAAATTGTTGCTTTCCTGAGTTGCTTGCTATATATGCAGCTCCAAGTTGGGGACAAAGTTGAAACTGTTAGATTCTTCCACTGCTACAAACGTGGTGTTGATCGCGTCTTCGTTGATCACCCTGTGTTCCTTGAGAAGGTCTAATACTCTATGATTCTCATTTCAATATGTTGAATATATATGTCAAGACTGAAGGTTCCATTAATCCCGAATTTTAATTCTATTATTATTCCAGGTTTGGGGAAAAACCGAATCCAAAATATATGGACCAAGGGCTGGACTCGATTACCAGGACAACCAACTTCGCTTCAGCTTGTTGTGCCAGGCAAGTGATCTTATATGTTTCCAATTTAAAAGCACAGTTAAGCTGGCTTGTCAAAACAGTTTGATGATATTTGTGCGGATTTCATGTGTAAAACTTGTTTATGTAAATATGTGCATATCAGTATGAGATATCTATGAAACTGATGAAATAAGATAGCGCCTTGAAGGCGATTATCGTAACCCTACATAGAAACTAGCTGGAATGTTTGTGCAGGCTTCCAGGTAATGTGGTTGCTTATAGAGAATGAAATTTCATCCATTTGACAATTCTACATGGAAAACTGTTTTTGTTATTCATTTCAATTTCAATCCCACTGCTGAGTCAGTGCTGCATTTGGCCTAATAGTTGATCAATCTCATAGCTCTTTATCTTTCCAATTGGTGACCACGACTGAAATTCAAATTCTGGTGCTTTCAGGCAGCTCTGGAGGCACCGAGAGTCCTGAATTTGAACAGCAACAAATATTTCTCAGGACCATATGGTATGGATATGGACCACTTATTTAAATTTTGAAACTTGAATTTCCTTTTGAAGCAACATTATTGAGGCATGTCGTTTGCTACGTTAATGCAGGGGAAGATGTTGTCTTTGTTGCCAACGACTGGCACACTGCTCTACTTCCTTGCTACCTGAAAACCATGTACCAGTCAAGAGGGATTTACAGAACTGCCAAGGTTGGTTAGGTGTCTTCGTTTTACTGTTAATTGTTTAGATTTCTTGGAAGCGCCGTTACTTGGAAAGTCAACATTGTTCTTGATAAATGGTTTCAGGTTGCCTTTTGCATCCACAACATTGCCTATCAGGGCAGATTTGCTTTCTCAGACTTTGCACTCCTCAATTTACCTGATGCGTACAAGGGGTCTTTTGACTTCATGGATGGGTATGAGTTCTGGAATGATATTTTCCGTTATAATATAGTGTCTCCAGTCTCCGTTTAATATAAAACTTGTTAGCTACTGTGTTTTCCATGTATTGAAGGGATTTCTTCTCTCAGGTACAACAAGCCTGTGAAGGGAAGAAAGATAAATTGGATGAAGGGTGGAATATTGGAATCAGACAGGGTCTTAACTGTGAGCCCTTACTATGCTCATGAACTTGTTTCTGGGGTAGAAAAAGGTGTTGAATTGGATAACTTTATACGTAAAGTTGGCATCACTGGTATTGTCAACGGTATGGACGTTCAAGACTGGAACCCTGCGACAGACAAATACATTGATGTCAAATATGATGCAGAATCTGTAAGTGTGCCCTTGAAAGGGTTTCTAGTTCTGAGTCATAGATTCTTGTATAAACGACGCTAATTAAAAATTGTCATTTTCAGGTTATGGATGCCAAGCCTTTATTGAAGGAAGCCCTTCAAGCTGAAGTGGGATTGCCTGTTGACAGGAATATCCCTCTGATCGGTTTCATTGGTAGACTAGAAGAGCAAAAAGGTTCAGATATTCTAGCACAAGCTATTTTGAAACTTGCTGGAGAGGAGGTTCAGATGGTGATCCTTGTAAGTATCATATCAAAAGTTCTTTTCACAACTCTTGTTACCTTAACACATAAACTTGAGTCCAATAACCTGTTGTGTTCATTCTTTCAGGGAACTGGCAAAAAGGCCATGGAGAAACAAATTGAACAGTTGGAGATATTATATCCCGACAAGGCTAGAGGAGTGGCAAAATTCAACATCCCCTTGGCTCATATGATTATTGCTGGGGCTGATTTTATGCTTATTCCCAGCAGATTTGAGCCATGCGGTCTCATTCAATTGCATGCCATGCGATATGGAACGGTAGCATTCAATCTCCTTTGTGCCTTTTAGACCTCACTTTTTCCTTGCATTTTACATCCACTCACCATTATTAAAACACTGTTTCTTTCACAGGTGCCGATTGTTGCCTCCACTGGTGGACTTGTTGACACCGTCAAAGAAGGTTTCACTGGTTTCCAAATGGGAGCTTTCAGTGTTGATGTAAGTAGATGACTTTTCATGTCCATGCAATGCAGAGTTGCCTATTTGTTCCATTTTATTATATGTAATTAACCGAAAGTGATTTACTGTTCTTGTGGAATATTTTCAGTGTGATGCAGTTGATCCGGCTGATGTCAATGCAATTGCAAAAACTGTCAAGAGAGCTCTTGCAACCTGTGGCACCCCAGCCTTAAAAGAAATGATCCAAAATTGCATGGCTCAAGATCTTTCATGGAAGGTTAGTATATCCCCTATTCACAACATCAACTCGCAACAACTAAGAATCATGTGTCACTCAACAAGAACAGTCAATTTTAATTGTGTTATGTTTCTTGGTTTCATACAGGAGCCGGCCAGATTATGGGAAAAGCTACTATTGAGTCTTGGGGTTGCAGGCAGTGAACCTGGCATTGAAGGAGAGGAGATTGCCCCACTCGCCAAGGAGAACGTAGCCACTCCTTGAGCATATCTGCCATACTTGTTTGCTATTTATAGCATTAAACACTCAGTAAGTACGCTAATGCAAAATGCAACTACGTATTATTCGAATAACTACATCTTATTCGGGGCTTCGTGGGGTTAAGTATCCATGATCGACAAGGATAGTAACCGCCACAGCCTCTTGGCTTGTTCCACTTACTTTCTTAGTGAACAACATGCCTGGTGGAAACTAAGAGCTGTTCTCCAGCTAACACTACTTTTTCGTGTTGTTTCGGTGTTTTGAGCTTGGATATAAAGACAATACAGAACTAACTGATGTTGTGTTGCTAGAAAAGCTTCTTCTCAGCATATTTTGGTATGTATTATAAATAAATAAAGGTTGTTTTATGAAGAAAAATTTTGTAAATAAAGCATAAATTTTCAATTAATGTGCTTCTCTTGCTTTTGCTCTTGATCATCCCCTGTCCATATCATATTTTTCATACCATTTAATATCCTATTAAGATTATTTGTTGTATGCTTCTCCTGCTTTTGCTTTAAAGCTAGAAACTTGTGTGATTTGGGTTTGTAAAATTGGGCCCATTCAAGCCTAAAAATTTAAGACAAATGGATGCAGTCACACAGCGACGTAGTTTTTATCATACCAAAGAAAATTCATGTGAAAGCAGAATTTATAGGCTTCAAAGCATATTCATTCATTTGGTACGGTTCAATATGGTTCGGTGGTAAATAACTCATTTAAATTGAAAATATTCTAGATTTAAGTCTTCCCTATCATATCTTTAAAAAAAAGAAACGAAAGCATGACGTTGTAGCAACAACAAAAGTCTCTTCTTTCGAAAAAAAGAATAGCAAAAGTCTCTTTTCACAACCATTTTTTATCGAAGTCCTCACATTGTTGTCTATTTTGGTGCATAGACTGAGAATCGGTTAACATTTGTAATCCAGTGTTGGTATTGTAGTGATAAGGTGTTGCAATAGGAGATGAGAAATATATTTAATCCAATACATTCTATACATCGATTCTCAATATTTGAAATATATTTCCGTTGAGACCAACACTTGCTTTCTTGAATAAAAGTAAAAGATATATTGTCCTCTGCAAGGCAACGACATGAGAACTTGTGCCACCAATCAAGCCAAAGCAACCAACCCCAACCCCAACCCCAACCCCAAACCCAAACCCATTTGGGCTGTACTTCAACTTCTACAGTACTACTAAAATGTGCTCTGTGCCTTGAAAACTCTATTTTTTTAATTATTTTATTTTTTAAAAATTGATGTTGAATGTTTACATGATGTCAAAATTAATCAATACTTGCACATTTTAGATATCTACATCCATAATCGAGAGACAACTACAGAATTACTCCTCTAATAAGGAATATCATATAAACTTATAAGATGTGTTTGGAGAGAATTGAATTGTTAATATCTTAATACATGAGACCATATACAATCACCTGCACTAAACATTGACGAGTGAAAACTGTAGTAGGCACCAGAGAAAACTTTAGTTGCTAGCTGGAAAGTTGCAACAGGAAAAGAATACAGCAGTTATCAATTAACTTGAAGAACAAGGATGAATGAAAATGATTCTTGAAAGGCCACTTTTACATTAATGAAAGCAAACAAATTATTGGATGTCCAGCTGCACATTGGAGTTGTTCTATTATAGTTGGACAGCTCTATCATATTGATAACAACTTCTTGATGTGATTAGCATTATGGGGAAATTTCAATTTAGTCCCCAACATGTAGCGAAATATTACTTTTTTACTAACGTTTGCAGTGCGAATTCTCATCATCTTCTAACGTTTTGGAAATGTATCAGTTTAGTCACTCTGACCAAAATATTGACTGTCAAACGTAACAGAAGTGGCAAAAAGATGGATTTACCCTTGATATCATTTAAGATAGCTAAAATGACGTAATTACCCTTTTAAAAATTGACAATTACAAAATAACTATATCCATTATTACAAAATTGCGATTGATCATCTTCCAATCAAATTGTGACACATCATTGAATCAATTTTTTTTTTTCAATTGAAAAAAATGGAAGTGCTACTACTGACAAGTTTGTTATGTGTTATGCACATGTGAAATTTCCTTTAATTGTTTTTATTTATTATTTTATTATGTTTATTTTTAAATATTTTTAACTAAAAATAATATTCTTTTCATAGACACGTGTCGATATGTGCACATATCACTAAAATGACCAAACTAACCCTCTTTCTGTTAAGGTTGACTAACATTTAACTAACAGAATGACTAAATTAATGCATTTCCGAAACATTAAAGATGACGAGAATTCGAAATGCAAACATTAATAGAAAAAGTAATATTTCGCTAAACATTAGGGATTCAATTAAAATTTGCCCTAACATTATTGTTATTTAAGCACTATGAAGAATATACACACCAATGCAATTGTTAGCTTCCATTATAATATACACATGATGTCAAACATCACTTTCTTGCTCTTTAAGAAAAAAAAAAAAACATCATTTTCTTGCAAATCATCAATGCGTCCTTTTTTCTGATTCAAACACTTTATATATATATATATATATATATTATTATTGGGATTGACCCAAGATACAACCAAAACTTATCAGGATGGAATACTGGTGGAGCGATTAGGGAAGCTGCTCTCATATATGAGAGATTGACCCATACGAGATGAAGGGTCTATCCACACAAATTGAAGGGGGAGAGAGTTATTATTGAATATAGAACCATACCTCTCATGGCATAAGGCTGTGGTGGTGATACCAACAAAGCCAACAACCAACTATATAATTATAGTAGATTTACTAACAGATATCCTTAAATAGGAAATTAAAATTTAGTTCTTAATTTGAATTTTATGTATTCTTTAAAAACCGTTGAAAATCAAATTATATGTCACATACAAAAATTGGGAATCAAATTTTTACCAAAAAGATAACTTAATCTGCTCTTTCAACTTAAAGCTTTAAGTTTTCATCCAAATTTTTTATTATTTTATTGAGGGAAAAGCTTCCTTGTTTTGGGATGTATTCATCTTGATAATTCAAAGTCATGTTCTGTAACAATAAATACATTGAGTAATTATGTGGAAACAGAACACTAAATTCTGAATTGGTAAGGTAGTTAGGTTGTTGGAGCTGTAATAATATTCAGTCAAAAATCAGTGTGCAATTGATTATTATATTTAATGGGACTGACTGGAACCAAACTAAAACCAAACAAAGACAGTTTGAAGGGGAAAGATGTAGTGTTGTTTGTACACATGCGTCTGTCTGTCTGAATTGCGATGTTGGAAAGTGACCGCCCATCTCCCGTGAGCAGATGGATTAGGTATCATCAAATATGTTACTCACCGAAAGCCAATCGGGGACTGCTTTGCTTCTCATTGGTGCCACGTATCTTGTGCCTTTTTTAATTATTTCTAGAATTTAAGGTTTTTTTTTTTTAACTAGATTTCAACTGTTTATTTTTTCAGATGGATGATTGAAATTTTTTAAAAGTTCAATTTTTTTATCCCCACAAAAGTAAGGTCACAAATTAGTTAATCAAGATATTCTCATCTTTTTGCTCTATTTTATCATTTTTCAGTCATCTCAAACGGTCAGTACAATCAAACTGTTAGTATAGAGGAGATTATTATTACAGAGCAAAAGTGATTTTCGATTGTAATAAGGTATATTTCCAAAGGTTTTTTTAGTAATTCTCTCATTTATTTACTTATACTTTAAGATAATATAATTCTAAAAAAGATCAATATAACTTTTTTGAAAAAGGATTTATAGGATTTATTTTATTTAAAACATTATCAACTTTATGTATAATAGAAGTTAGGTTATATAATAATATATTTAAATTAATTTTATTCCAATCCAAACTCAACTGATATTTTACTACTTAAAATTAATAATTGTATTTAAATTAATAAAATATTTTTTCTTTTTCTCATATTTTTTATAAAAAAAATTTTAAATTAATTTTAAGTATATAATAAATGATTTAAATTAATTTTATTTCAGTTCAATCTTAACCAACATCAAATATAATATGAGATATTTATAATTCAATCTCAAATTATACTCAATATAAGATAATGATATTTTATTTCAATCTAATTCAATCTATTTCATTTCAATCTTACTTATTAAACGGAGCCTAAAAGTAACCGGCAAGGAAAGAGAGGATCAAAGCACCGAATAAAAAGTGTGATAAAAAAAACTATTTTTGAAGAAAAAGTTGTGTAGCTCTCCCGATGGGGAATGGTGACCATGTGAAGCTTGTCGGAGGGGTCCCACAAAACAAACAAACAATCTTCCCGAGTTCAATCCAATCACGCACAAATACCAGTTGGAATTCATGAAAGAAACATTTATTACTAGAATGATTTCTCCTTTTTAAAAACAAGCATCTATCTATTATTGAAATAATACTTCAATTTATTAAAATTTAAATTGAGTTAATATATTAATTCTAGAATAATTTACTAAAGATATGTTAATTATAGATAAACTGATCACATCATTTTAATAATTTTATTATTGATGTATTTCTTTCGCAAATGGATGGTTATTTTATATTTTGAGGTTTTCGAATTCATTTTGTGTGTATATATATATATTTTTATATATAGTGTTAAAGCACATGTTAAAAGAATATTTAATTCGCTGCATCTACAAATTTTGGGATTTTTTTCTGTAACATATCTTATTATATTATTAGGTATCAACCCCTTATCGAAATTTAATATAATACAAAGGGGACTCCAAATTTAATTGATAACGAGACTTGAAGATGAGGTATTTCATCTCTTCGACTGCTTTTTCTATCGAGGGACTAGCTATTCAAATTGTGTCATGAAACTTGGATAAATTACTACAAAAGCTTATTTGATTTAGACACATATAGAGGAAAAGTAAAAAACTCCATGATCTAGCTATCTAGTAATAAATCTCATGAAAGTACTCGATCTAAGCATACATAATCCTAACTTTGGCCAACTAGTTATCTTATAAAAGATAGAGCACGGTTTAGATAGATGTCAAACTCATCTTCCACTTATTAATATCAAGAAAAAGAACCGAAATTTCCCATATTGGGTTATCGTGCGTGGGGTGTACACCTCACACGACGCTGCTCTCCGTAAAAAAAATCAAGCAAAGCCCAAGATCCTTGCCTATTAGAAGCTGTAGCTCTCACAACTTGCGTGTCCACTCTTGTCCAGTTGCGGCAAAAAAAGACTCTCTCACTCACACACTTATCAGTAGAGTTTCACTCTCTCCTCTTCACAGTCGTCAACGTCTAAGACTTACATTCGACACCCCATGTCTCACCGTTCTATCTATCTGGCCTCTGGTTGGTCTCAGTTTCACTGCTTCCACAGATCCATGGACTCCTTTTTTGGTACTACTACGAGCTTCCTCCATTGTTCTGCTTCTCTGTTTCTTCTCATTTCTTCAGGTATGTTAATTCGTACCCCACTTGTCTTCTTTTTCTTGTTTTTCAGTTTTGGTGTTCAAATACTCGAAATGTGAAATGGGTTGGTGTGTTATGTCACTAGGACTTGTAGTGTTGTTTCCTGTGAAGCCTGTGAGTTCAATAGGGATCAACTATGGACAAATTGCAAACAACCTGCCAATTCCTGAAAACGTAATCCCACTTGTAAAATCCATCGGAGCAACCAAAGTGAAGCTCTACGACGCGGATCCCAAAGTCCTGAAAGCATTTGCTAACACAGGTGTGGAATTCATAGTTGGGCTTGGAAATGAGTACCTGTCCAAGGTGAGAGATCCTGAAAAGGCGGAAGCTTGGGTCAAGTCCAACGTGCAAGCATATCTACCCGCCACCAAAATCACTTGCATTTTCGTTGGAAACGAAGTCCTCACCTTCAATGACTCCTCTCTAAGTGGGTGTCTCCTGCCAGCCATGGAAGGTGTCCACACGGCCTTAGTCAATCTTGGACTTGACAAGCAGGTCAGTGTCACGACTGCTCACTCCCTTGCGGTTCTTGAAACGTCCTACCCTCCATCGGCTGGTGCATTTAGAAAAGATCTAGTGAATTGTATGACACCAATCTTGAACTTTCATGCCAAGACGGGGTCTCCTTTTTTGATCAATGCGTATCCTTATTTTGCATACAAGGACAACCCCAAGCAAGTGCCACTAGACTTTGTATTGTTTCAACCAAACCAGGGGATTGTTGACCCTGGATCGAATCTACACTATGACAACATGTTGTTTGCCCAGATAGATGCTGCGTACGCAGCTTTAGCTTCTGTTGGTTACAAGAAGCTCTTTATTCACATATCCGAAACGGGGTGGCCATCGAAAGGTGACGAGAATGAGGCTGGTGCCACCTTGGAAAATGCCAAGAAGTACAATAGCAACTTGATCAAGTTGATATCTTCCAAGAAAGGGACCCCAATGAGGCCTAATTGTGACTTGAACATATATGTGTTTGCACTTTTTAATGAGAACATGAAGCCTGGACCGACCTCGGAGAGGAACTATGGGCTGTTCAAGCCAGATGGGTCCCCGGCGTATTCGCTTGGGATCAGTACTACCACTGCCACAGGCAGCAACGCCACCGTGTCCTTGCCGCGCCCGCCTGCTGCCCCAGATAGCTCTTCCTCTCCCTCTTCCACCGGCTATTTGTCCATTTCTTCTGCGAATATGGTGAGTGTCAGCTCAATTTTGTTGTGATCGCATAGTATAATTCGTGTTTAGTTACATAGATTGATGAAAAATTTTGACATTAGTTATATCACTATTAGTTTCACTTGTTAATCTCAATTTTAGTTTCAATCACACAGGAAAATCTTAATTGTTTATAGGATATTATTAATATTTGTCATCAGAGCACATATTAAGAATATAGTTGAAATTTTTTTCTAGTTGATTCATTAGTCCTCACATGGTTTTGTAATGTTGCAAGATATAGAATGAATGGATGTGAAAAGAAAATTCATGGATGTAATAGTAGTGGATTACTATCTTAATGTCAACTTTTGGTGGCATAGGATTCCTTACATATTTTGGGGCATGTGAGAGATGGTATGATTAGCTAAAATATTTCTGTTAATTTTGGCTTTTTGGTTGTTGCAGCAGAGATATCCATATAGAGTTGTTGGCCCGTTGATGTTGGTGGTGTTGATTTTGATCAACTTAGTGGTTCAGAGTTGGTGAAAAAGTTAAAAACGGCATTTCAACAAGCCGTTAAAGTGGAAAAGAGAGAATAAGAGACAGCTTTGAAGGTGGGGAAAGGTGAAATTCTGTGCCTTTGCTTGTACGCAACTAAAATGTTTTTGGGGGAATCATCATCTTCATCAGCTTCATCATCACCATCTAGTATTTAGTTGACCTTGATAAAGTGCTATTCCAACGTATAAATTCCCTATGAATCTATCCACAACATCTGATGACAACTGGGTCCTTGATCATCAAAAAATTTCGATGATCAATGATCTACGTGTTGGGACCATTTCATTATTTATTTTGGTGATATGGGTAGAGACGATTATTTTGGCATCAATAAGCGGTACTTTTGCACTTTATAGTTGGCACTGAACCGCGACTTTTGCTCTCTTTTTGGTTGTCTTTTTTGCAGGGTTATTTTATTTGGAGTACCTAGATTGGGTCTGATTGGTTTGAGGCGAGATAAGTGGAGCTGCAGCACTTAGTTTAGATTCTCGATTTAGATTTAGATCATTTAATTATTGATTTTCTCTTCTTGTATTTAGATGATGTTTTGATTTTTGATTTGCTATTGTATCCTTTTTTCCATTATTGGTGAACGGTTGATGTATTCTGATGAGAAAATTTGTCTTCCAAATCCTTACAAGATAAACCTATCAAAAAATCATATATAAACAGTAGATGGCCCAACTATGTCCTATTCAATCAAATGAATGCATAAAATTATCCACCTAAGCGATAAATGGTGCCACAAGGTCTAACAAAAACGCTATTTGAAGTACAAAGATAAAATGTCTGAATAAAGAAAAGAGTAGCATCAAATAATATTTGAGTTGCCATTTTTGCTTTCGATTGTTCTCACCTATGGATTCTTTTCCGTCTACACTGCTGCACTGGATTGGAGTCCATAATGATGTAACATCTTACGAAAACTAATAAAATGGTTAGACATTATAATTCCCAGTTGACTGCAGTTAACATACACTTGCAAGAAGGCCCATATGGGAGATGGGGTTATAAGCACAAATCGGGCAACGATTCTATAGGCAACCTAATACTGGGCCAAAATTTCTATTCCAAAAAATGTTAATGAATGAACAAACTAATCATTGAGGCCACACCATCATGACATTTCTCTCCAGTTGTGGGGATATTTCTTTTTCCATGTCAATCTCGGTGAATCCCATTAACTCATTTGTGCCTTGCCAGGCTTGCTTGGGATCAAGCAGTTTTGAATGATGAAGCTTCGATCAAAGTCCACTTAAGATTAAGCTTCCAAGCCACAAAAAAATGTCCAAAGAAACCAATTATAGCCTTTAACAGGAATGATCCTGCGATGTCTCTCCCATCTCCACGTTTGATTCACCTTTAACTCTCTTATAAAACAAGACATAAGCAGCTGAGGTCTTGATTTCGGCTTCACTAACTGGGGAAACATGGCTGTCATCGAAATGATACCATCTATTCTCATCAATCAACTACACAAGGAAAAATATAACATGTGTCAGATCTTAACTGAACCACATGTACTATAGGAAGTAAACCAGGTATAAAATTCCCTACACACTGAGAAAATATGAGACACTAAGATGGCACACACAGGACCAGGCTAGTGTTTTACCTTGGCGTATGCAGTGTAGTGCCCACCACCTAGACCACCATAATGGTTGCTGACGGCATATAGCTCATAGACGTAAGATTCTCCACTTTTGCTTTTCATGTATTTGCTCAAGTCAAGATTGTGAATGGGGAAATTTACGAAAGTGTCAAGTTTGTTCTTCATGTATCTACTGTATGAGAAGCGTTTCAAGTGAAAGACGAGAATATCTGGCAACATCCACAAGTCTAGCTTCTTGGTGGCTTGTCTGTGCTCCTTGCAACGAGGGCAGTACCTGCATAAAATTCCCAAGTATAAAGTGCATTGGCCTAACAAAATTCATGAAAAAGTTCTCCGAAAGCCATTAACAGAGTTACAAGTATTCTACCACATGTCATCAGGCCCTAGAGGTTCTTCAGTCAAAAACGCATCCAGGCATGAAAACAGGGAGATAGCTTCTTGCCGAGTTTTCTTCACAGTGAACCCTGTCTTGTGAACCACTGGCAGATCCTTCATGTAGCCAGGGATCGTATGATTCATGTACTTTGTCAGTCCAGTCCAGCACAACCTTTACACGTGACACAGATTTTATGAGGGAATCCTTCTTAAGGAGCTTGCAGGTTGTAATTCTATTATCAGTTAAAGAAAGCTGAAAGGACAACTCTTTGCTGGATTCATCCTCCAGTTCTGCACTCTCCATTGACTGGTTACAGCTGTTTGATGGCTCATCAGTAGCATCTGAAAGATAACCATTTTCCTTGCCTTTGTTAGCTTTAGATGAAGAATATGTTCTTCTCAAAGGAGAAAGTAATCTATTAACAGCCACATCAATATCAGCTCCATTCAATTGTTCTTCATCCAGATAGGTAACCAGAGGTGCCCCAAAAAGCTTCGTTTCACCACCTTTCAGATAATCTGTAACAGATCTGCAAAAAGAAAATACTTTTAGCACAGAAAGAAATAAAGGAAAAAAGGTGAACGAACAGTTTATTCCACATGTCTAGGTTGAGATCTCTCCCTCTCCCTCTCCCTCTGTCTCTCTCTCCACCCCAGACCCAAAGCATGAGAATATAGGGAGCAAGCTTACTTTTCCGGCCATCGATGAACAATTTCAAGCTTTATTTTTCCTGCCTCTTTTCTATCAAATCGATAGGCCACGATATGCTCATCATCTTTTATTGAAGTTAACATTTCGGCAGGGTTCTCAAAATATTTAAAAATTGAATGATTATAGACCTGTCAAAAAGTAAAAAACTTCAGCCATGGAAACTAAAATATATGAGAGAAACAGTGAAATTAAAAACTAATGGAAGAGATCACATGTTTACCTCTGCTAGCAGAAGGCTTTCATCACTCTTCAAGCAGCATGCAGAACCCAAAGCAGCAAGGAGATCTTTACAGCAGCCATGTTTCATTACTGTCACAGTAAATGGCATCGGGAGACCACTTCCATCAGCATAAAACACTGTAACAGTCATTGTCCGAGTGACAGTTGAAGGTAGTGGCAAGGTCAAGTACATAAATGGGTCAAAAGTAATTGAAATTTTGCTGCAGTCTGGGCAAACCAGTGTGGACTTATATTGACCCTGACAAACATAAATCATCACAAAAATAAGCGTTACACACAAGGCATAAGATTATTCGTTGCATAATAATAAAACCAAGAATTTTAAGACTTGAAAACATGAAAACATGCAACTTCCATTATACCATATTCAATACCAATGAACATTTATTCTTCAAAATTTCCATAACGTAGCCAAAATATTTAAACGAAGTATTCATAATTTTTGTAAGCAATTTACAAAATGAATTTGAGAATATGATTAGATGAATCTTGATTTGAAGTTGTACATAACTGTAATACTAGTGGAAAGATGGCTTAGCTTAGATGCAGTCAGTTATTTTGTCTACAGAACGAGGACCAAGTGAACTAAATCACTGCAACTTAATTAAGTTATATCTGCATATGTTTAAGCAAACTTGTTATACACAACAAT
Source organism: Nephelium lappaceum (assembly GCA_021234005.1). NCBI lineage: Eukaryota > Viridiplantae > Streptophyta > Magnoliopsida > Sapindales > Sapindaceae > Nephelium > Nephelium lappaceum. The sequence goes on from CM038007.1 coordinate 18,889,391, forward strand.
CTACAAAAAAAAGTGGCACATTATAATAATAGAAATGCTCACTTGAAAAGCATCCACAATCAATGAATCATTCCTGGCCTTGTGATTTTTCCAACATTCATTTGCAACTTCCTCATCTGGACGACCATCTGAATCCTTCATTTCAATGTAAGGCTTTCGTTTAACACGATTCAAATCTTCATGCAAGCCATCCAGTAAGAAAGCAAGAAGTTCCTACGAAAATAGTATAAAAATAAAAAATAAAATTCAGCATCCAATATAAAGATAAATATATACTAGAATAAATAAAGAATTACTATATAAAAGTACTTCCGAGGGGCTTTTCAACATTCTATTCAAAGAATAAACTGATAACAGTCAAAGCATTGAGACACTAGTCAGGTTAAAATGCCCATGCTAGGCACATATAACATCAAACCTAATAACAATAAGATAAACTGTAACGGATTAAATATGAGAAAGTCCTGAGCATAGCAAGATTCATAACCAATTCCAAAATGTATCTGAGACCAAACAAACAGTATTATAAGGAAAATATATACATATGGAAATTCTACTGAACAGATCACAGCATGAGAATATATTATGTATAGAAAAACAACCATACCAGCATTAGGCATTAGCCATTTAGCCAAGCCTTATGCCAGTCAAAATCATTTTAAGTAACTGAAAATAACTAAGTGCATTGTCCAGTTATTATCTAAATTGTTCACTACTGTCACTCCCATTTAATTGTAGAATCTGAAGACATGCAAAAACATCAATCTCCTAGTTATTTCACATGTATTCAATCAAAAATGAGGAGTACGTAGAAATGTGCAGTAAAGACCTGAGAATCATGCTGATTATAACCACTGAACTGGGGAGCAAATCGAGCAAGTTTTCCCTTGAATGCACGCGGTGCAACTGCAGTTCGCCCAGAAGACCATAATTTCCTCAACAACTCACCAAATGCAAGTGCCAGCTCACCCTGTACAGTTGCAAACACTTATCAAAATTTTATATAAACTACAGGCAGCATGGTGCACAAAATAAAATAAATTCACATGGACAATAAGGAGAACGTTAGTTGAAACAGCCACATACATGCATTCCTAGAGGATTGTCTGTGTTGATCTCATCACTATAATCTTGCAAGAAATACTTAACAAGACGCGGGGTGTGGACTAAACATTGAAGAGCACTATTCATAAAACAAGTATTTCCCAGATTCTGCAATCCTGCCAAACCTCCACTCTCAACTTTTTTAACAGAGTTCTGTGTATCATATCCATCATCCATATCTGAAAATGACGAGCTAAAAGCGCTACCCTGATACTGATTAGGACTATAGCTTGTCGAATGACCATTCGACATGGTAGGCCCCCCCGCTATTGTCATGGTTGATCTTGATGGTTCAAGGGGTACCAAAGCTAACTCATTTCCAGTTGAATCCATGCCACATTGAGAAGGAGACCATCCATCATCAACTTGCACCTCCAAAAGAATCTGCAAAGCAAAGGATTAATGAAGCAGATGGACGAATGAAAACCTAAAACACAAACATTAGAGATCAGCTTATGCCTAAAAATGCCTGGTCAAACATGATTACCAATACATACAATTAGCATTCAACAATAAATTTGTGAGTATATATTCCAATATTCATACAATCAATTCATATTCCTGAAAACAAAATAAATCCAAAATCTTTAGAAGAATGTATTAAATTTAACAGCAATGAAGTTCACTTCTATATTAAACCACAACATCAAAATCCTACTAAAGACTAACTCCAAAAATCAAAATAAATCATTGATCCCAGATATTTAAGGATGATAATCACAACTACAAATACAAAATTATACATCCACCAAGAAATCAAAGAATTTTCAATAACATCCTTTTATGTTTTGCTAGGTCATTTCTAACTTGTTATTGTCTGAATAATAAACACTGATGGGATACTCACATCTTGGTCCATTTGCAACATTGCATCCTCTAGAGTTTGATCTGAAACATCTAATGGTGAGTCTGACTTCTGCTTATTGAAGTAGTCCCAAATTCGAGCCTATTAATACATATTAAAAACATATATACACATTAGATTCTACAATAGCAGAACCGAAATACCAATAAGAAAATCGTTTCCCAAAAGAGAAGAGTGTAAAACATACCTTTTCCAGCTCTATTCCTTTTAATGCGCAGACCTTTTGATAAAGCTCGCGTATAGAAGCCTGGGTGGAAAAATATGTTCAGAACCGCAATGGTATACATTATGTCAATGATGTCCTGGAAGGCTTTCATATAGCGTAACATCCAGAAGACAGAATACTTCACAGGTAGCAAAACCTAACAAGTGTGACTCAATGAACTACAGGGTTTCACTTCACTATAAAAATCCTTTAGCAGTAATAGATTCCAAGTTTTCAATTAAAACGACAATACTGAGAAAAACTTGCACCAACAAATTCACAAGAGAACGGAAACATTCACATTTTCACTATCATGTCAAAGATATTTAATTACAACCGTTTTCATTTTATAAACAATGAAGTGAACAAGGATTTTGACTCAATCCAGTTCTAAAGTTGCACACATCCAGACTTTAGCTGCACAAAACCATAGACAAAGTCAGCAAGAAAGCCAACTTTAACTTGTAACATCCAAAATTTTCCAGAACTTAGGTGGAGATAAGCAAACACAAAATGTTAAAATTTAGATGATGTCTAAACATTGTGCACTTTATGTACAAAGCATCATACAAAGGAATATAGTTTCAAAACAGACCACATTTATCTTAAATCCACAAAAATGATTGCAAAAAATTGTGGACAGGACAAACAAACATTTATCTCAAATAGAGAACAGTACCTTCTTGCTTAACTTTAAGGTTAATTGATTGTCATCGTTGGAATCAATCAACTTTAGAGAGAGTGGATAAACCTCCACCCTCTTCTCATTGACAATACCCTCATAGATCATCTTTCTTGGCAATGCTGGCCCTCCTTTGTACCTAAAAAATACAGAATAACCACGTACAATGATATAAGCTTTGGACTAAAACTAAATTAAGGAATCACATAATGCCAATGTTACAGCAGCAAATAAACCTACTCTACAAAACACACAAATCTATAAAGAACTTTTGAGAGCTCATATGGAGGTGAAAAAGTTGAACAGATAGTATAGTTGAAACACCAATAGACGTCCGACTTAGATAACTACCCAAAACAACTAAAATCTACACATCCCATAATTCCTTTTATAATAAAGTGTCCAGTGACGACCACAATATAAATTCGTTCCTTTTAAATCACAGAAGATCACTTCATGAAAAGCCAAAGTAATCAGCAAAAAATCAGAACCATTATTTACAAAACTTGCAGCATCCGATACATGATCGTAAACCATTAACTTTCACATAAACCTGACAGTAATTATTACAACAGCCATTAAATCCTAACTTTTTGTATGTTAAAATTACAACCATTAAATTAACCATCTGTCATAAACAACATACACGACAAATTCCAAACCTTTTAAACAGCAATTAAGTTCCAACAAAAATGACCTCAGAATTCAATAGCAAACCATTAACTTTCAACTTTTACATCACAAAACCGACAATAACTATTACAACAGTGATTAAATCCTAACTTTCTCTAACCCACTCATATGCTAAAATTATAACCACTAGATTAACAATTTGTCTTATGCAGATTGCAGACACAAACCATTAAATTTCAACTTTCACATAAATCAACAATAATCATTACAACAGATACTAAATCCCAACTTTATCTAACCCATTTGAACGCTAAATTACAACCATTAGATTAACAATTTGTCATACACAGATTCAAAATACAGAAAAAAAATTCAACTCACGTAATTAGACAATAACCATTATAGAACAGTGATTAAATCCTAACTATATCTAACTGCACTTGTATGCTAAAATTACAACAATTAGATCAATAAATTGCCTAACAAAGATGCAAATTATGCAAAAAAGATGAAAACTTTAAAACAGCAAATTAAGTTTTCACAGAAAGGTACCAATGAAAAAGCTTCTCCCAAACTTGTTGAGGGACCAAAACATAGTCCTGCACTTCCTCCAAATTCCTGCGAAGCTCCACATCGCCACCATTGCCGTTTTCAATCAAATCAGAATTATCAATGGGGCCAGGCCTCTCCACAGAGTTTCCTCCTCCATTGATATGATGAGAATCAACTTGATCACCGCCACCAACACCAACGTATCTCTCCCAGCTCTTGTACCACCTACACGCACACACAACGAACACATTAAAAAAAAGCACGAAAAATACGAATTGGGCTGCAGAAGAAATGATAATAAATACCTGGAGGAAATCAAATAGAACAAGTTGCCTTCCTTCAAATCGAGCTCGGATTGGTCGTTCAAGCGACGGACGATCTGCTTCTCTTCGAGAGGCATACACGGCAAGCAACTCATACCTCCTCCGCCGTTGTTGTCCATCATCGACCCAGGAGATTCCTGAATCGTCATGATCGTTTGATTTCGCTATCGCTCTCTACACACAGCAGCACATTCAATCGAACCGAACCAAATCAGATCCAATTCAATTCAATTACAAAAAACACACAGACCTAGATTGGAGGATGAGGAGGGAGATGAGATTTGATTTGATTAGATTTTCTTAATTTTGTCAATTTGAATTGAATTGAATTGATTTTGATCTGAAAGAGAGGAGGAAGAGGAAGAGACTAGAGAGAGAAAAATGAATTACTTGTTAGGGATCGTCTTTTTAGCGATTTTGGCTATGGTAAGCTTTGCGTCTCGCACGCTTTTATATCCTGCAACTGCAAGCACAAGCAAACTCGCTCTATTAGCCGACCACAACCATAACTACTGTTTTGATTTTATTACATTACTCTCTCTTTTTATTTTTTATTTCTTTTCAAAGTTTTTATTATTTTTTTTATTTTTAAATTTTATGATCATCATCATGACATACTGACATATACTAACATACAAGCATCCATGTAATATTCCACATACATGGTGCATCTTTTTAAAAAAAAAAAAAAAAAAAAATTAGCCAACCTTTTCTGTATTTTCTCTAATCGACAATTGTTTTAATTTTGTTTTGAGTAAATTGTTAATATAGATACATTCATTTTAGTGAAGTTTTATATCAACACAGGTGAAAATCCTAATTAAATATCATTAATAAATAGAAACATGTTAAAATCTATAATTTTAGTAACATTCTTTAATGTAATTAAATATTTATCACCAGTAATAATTAGGGTGATTATAAAACCTATACGATCTTTTATATACTTAGATATAATTAATAATTTATCGTATACTATCGAGATTTATCAAATCATGAATTCTCATTTTTTTAAAATATTAATAGATGAAATTGTAATGATTTCAAAAATGCTTACAAACTTAGAATTGTGTTGCAAGATTTACTTACAGATATATGCTGCTAATAATAATTAGAGGAATTACAAAACCTATATGATCTTTCTATTACTAAATATATGATAACGATAGACGATTGAATTTCCCTCAAGTAAGCTTTGAACTTTCATTTTAGAAGAACTTATGATTGCTTGTTAAATAGAGTAGTAAATATAAACAAATTTTCAACAAGTCAAGGCTACATATATCTTCACATCATGCAATAGTAAAAAACATGCAAATTGACTGAATACGACTTCTTTACGTTCCTTTCCATTTCGCTTCTTCAGGATGTTGAAAAATCTTACCATAATCGAATCTGACCATGAAAAATTCAATCTCTGGAGCATGGAATTGTGCTACGCATGCAAGTCCTGTATTGAAACAGTTTTTTTTTTTTTTTTGTTCTGAAATACTGTATTGAAACAGTTTTGATTCTATTAAAAGGTGAAGAAGCAGATGTTGGTGAATTCTTTAAGGAATTGCAGATGCACATGCACATTCTTTCAGCCTAAGTAATTCTCTGCTGCTTTCTTTGAAACTAAGAGATCAAGATTCTACAAGCATGTCCTTATCTATGTCTATGACTATGCCTCTTGACATAGAGGCAATTGCAGAAATCACATTTCATATGTACACTACAACTACTACAGTTACATTGTATGGCTTCGTGCTCTCCCAACCCAGGACCTGCCCAGTAAGGCAGTAACTTCAAGGCATCCACGCTACAACTATGACCATGCCTTGAAAGCATTTATGCATAAGAGTGCGGATTTTTGGCTGCGACACCAAAAGCTAACATCCTAAAATGGCAGTGATTGATTTAACAGAGATGGCTTTTCTGGAATTTAAAGTAATCAGATTTAATACAAGATAATTAGGTCTTAGATCTATGTAGTCCCTGCCTCATCTGTGCTAGCTGTTGCCTCACTTCCAGCCGGACATGCACCACCCCCATGAGTGTCATCCTCACTGAACAAGCTCTCCTCACTTGAGTTGGAAAATGGGTCATCGTCATCACTGAGCACATCCGCCTTCCGTTTCTTCCTGACATCCTTGATAGTTGATTCCTCTTCCTTGCAAAACTAAACACTGTCGTTTCCTTGCCTTCTGCTTACCCTTGGGAAACTCTTCGTTTTGTGACTCGAGGCTTTTGCAGTCTACCTCCCTTACCGTTCTTCATCATATTCATTATCTTCCAATTCATCAGCATCAAGCTTGCGGCATTTTCTATTTGAATTAGTTTGATAAAGAATGGTGTACATATAATGTAAATAACTACTGCCGCATGCAGTTAAATCCAATAAAATTTGAGAGTTATCACTGGTGTCTCAACCAGAAAGTGAAAGAAATGGGAGATCGAAAAAGAAAATCATTAAAAAATTGCAGATAACAATTCAGAAGTATACCTTGGGACTGTGATCAACCAACCTAGCCCATTCATGTTGATTTCGCCGACAATCAAGAACTGCCTTTGAATGACTTGAATATGCATAACGCTCTCCATTATGCTTCCTCAAGTGAGGCCAGTGCTGTCAAGAGAAGAAAAAGAAAAGCAGAACAAAGGAGGCATAAGTAATTTTCTTTCATAAAAGAACACCCCAAAGTAATCAAATAAACAGAAAAGAATTAGTGAAAACATACCGGCAGGACAGCATTACAGAGTTCCTCATATGTCATACGCCTGCCTTTCATGATTTCATTGATCAAGCCTGTATATGGATCATTAAGAGGGGAGATACATAGATACCACATCATACCAACTAGAAGGAAGAAGTAACAGAACATATTTTTTCCACTAAAACAAATCCAGAAACAGAAAACATTTTAAAAGAAGAAACCACAAAATCGTACACATTCAGCAAGGCACTTACCAGGCAACGTGCGTTGAAAAGAAGTCCAAATTGCATCATCATCAGATACATTCCTTGGCGAATGAGGTACAGATGACACATGATCATTGGCCTCAGTAGCCTCAGTAGAGGAAGAAGGCCCACTATTTGCAGTTGTGTTAGAAACAGAAGGCATATTCTTCTGGACAGCAGACTGTTTGCAGGTTATTTTGCCTGGGCAAAGGACACTGACTTGGCAATGACCCAGCAGACTCGCTAGAGGCTGAAGTAACAGCTGCATTCTGAATCGAAGATTGTTTAGAAGATGAGGTAGGCATAGAATCTTTTGAATCTGATATGGTTCACTTCAATACAGTAGCATGTGAAATTCTGCTGGAGTGTGATGCTTTTGATACAGAATTCAATGAGGATCTTGAATGTTCTTTGGCTGTTTTCCTCAATAAATCCTGCCTTTCATCACCCTGACTACATCACTTTGACCACGATCTTTCTTAACACTACCACAACTGTCCGAAATTACCTTTGGTTTAATGTTAAAATTAGAGTCCTTAGTATCTGCAGATTTAATTGTCAGAAGTGGATGATTTGGAGATCACGGTATTGGATGAAGTGGATTGATAACTTTCTCACACATACTACCATTTTATGCTGGCCAGGTAGTGCTGGAGAGTCTAAGCCGGTGTTGATTGTTTGGTTGGAGACTGAGTGGTTCTGTGTGGTCATTGGTGAAAAGGTTCAATGGCTGAAAACTGACAAAACCGAACCAATTGGTACTGAGCTGACCATGGTTGTTTAAGGTAGCATTTTTCATTGAGATTGGGTCAGTTCGTTTTTAGGGTTTTAAAACCGAAAATAGTTGGTTTTGGTTCGGTTTTGGACTAGTTTTGGTTCGGTTTTGCCCAAACCCGAACTGACCTGACTATCGCTCACTCCTAATCTCCTATGCTGAGCATTGGTAACAAAACGATATGTGAATGGATCCATAAACAATAAAACACAATTTCTAAACAGAATATAAACAATATAAAATAGAATAAAATAAAATAAAATTGTTATAAAGAATCAATAAGATCTACTAAAAAGCCACAAAAGGCACAATTTATTTAAGTTGAAAGAGAATAATTTTCAATATTTATCTATTCCTAATCTAATACAGAATAAGCAACATAGGGATGGGGATGATGGCAGCTACGCTCATACAATACCCCATTACATTAACTTTCACATATAAATTATCACATCTGTGAGAGGAGATGACAACTAGTATTTACATGCATGTATGTATGCAAATTACACTAGATCAGGAATCAGGTTGTTCAGTTTTCAACACTACACCTGATGAGGAAGCACAACTTCCATTTTGAAGGTACAGGCTGTTGGCCACAATGGAATCGCTGACCAAGCCAACATCAACATCATCAAAGTTGAGCATGCCTCTAATCTTCCGAGTACTGAATGAATAATGTAAAATGATAACGATATTAGTATAGAATGTAGAAAAGAATGTAAAACACTTGGGGATTGCTATGGTAAAGAACAAAGTTACCCATTCAAGCGGTTATTAATGTCTGTCAGATCTTTTGAAGGGCTCCGGTATGCATAAGTACTCTCTCCAACACATGCATAATAGCTTTTTGAGCTATGTGAGATTAAAGCATCCATCTATAGATTTGTGAAACAATAAATTACGAAAAAACTAGTAAATTAAGCAAAAGTAAAGAAATTTTCACGTGAGAAGGTTATAATGTATTTAAATATATTCAATGGGTACAATACATTGATCAGTAAAGTAGACTAAATGGGTAATTCATGAACTCCACAGAGTAGATAATTTCCTAGTATAAATCAAACTTCTCATGGAAACTCTATCTCCATATGCTTATACTCTCCATCCAAATAAGGTATAACACGACAAACAACTCCCCAATAAACACAGCCCTAAACATCTCAGCTAAATCCTTAACAGACCGTTTAACTAAAATGAAAAACCTTCAACAGCAACTTCAACTACTATGACCCACTTTCCCATATACAGCAAACCAATTTAAATCATAGATACCATTAAACTATGACCTTTAATACCGAGGTCACAATGTGATGAAGAGCTTTACAATATCATTGTCTACCAAGTTTTAGGCTTTTCTCTACCCTTTGTGATAAGAGCTACACAGCAGATCTCTAATCAACAAAAGGCATCTGAAAAGAGATAGGGAGCCTCAAATTGCAATGTCCAAATTTAATTCAAAAAACAAATCCATAAAGTAAATGATACAAGAGTTCAATATTGTTTTCTAGTCCTGATTAAAAGGAAGAATACAAGACAATACTTAAAAGACTTCCATGGTGCTGTATGCAGAACTATCATAGGTTTTGCTCGTACTACCTGGTATTGAACTGAAATTAAATAGATGCACTCACTTGCCACTTTATTTCTCCATATTGTAATCTTTCGTTTCATCTTCTTTGTCAAAGATTTTGTTTATATCAGTTTCCTTCCTTTCTTAAGCATGATTATACAAAAAATGTGGATGATGTCATTGTCAGGATAAAAAGGTTTGACATACATGATATTACTCAAAACCCCAGTTTATGGTAAAAAATAACTACAGATAAAATTATAAAGAAGAGTCATAAGAGATGGTGGTGATCCTATCCATCTTTCAGTTAATTCCATTATAAAGCAAGCTGAAAGTGAAGCTAACCAATTTGTAAAAGTATAAAATTAAGTGCCAGAATCAGTTCAAATTAAGAATACAATATAGAAAGATACAAGAAAAAGAAAAAACAGAAAGAATAAGAACCAAGTACCTTGGACGTCCGCAATGGAGAGACATATACATTGTGCGCTGGAGACACTTTCTTAGGGGACATGTCCGGGATGGTTGGGAAAGGAGATACTTTTGGTGATCCAGGGCATTGACCTACTTGGCCAGTAAAATAATTATCAGCTAATTAAAAATGTCTTTGTAGCAAAGAACACTAAACATACCCTCAAAATCATAAATAAGTTTGACAAATTATACCATCATTATTATTGTTTACTTCTGAAGCCTGGTTAGTTTTTACTGTCATTCCGGCTGGACCAAGCTCCACCAGCAGAGGCTTCACGGCAGGAACGAATACTTTATTGTAGAAGGCTATTATATCAACATGATCCTGCTGTGTTCTCTGTTTACAAACCATTCAAAGGTTTAGAGTTCCCTTATAAAATTCATAGCTAAGATTGCAAAGACTTAAAAAAACATACCGCATACTGATGGGACAACGACCAATCAACAAACACGCTCTGGAAAACCTGTGGTTTACATTGTGGCTGCTTCCTATAATTATATATGATTTCCTTGAAGGTAAGGTTCAGTTGAGAAATCTACAGGACAAAAGATGAGAAGGGTGAGAAGATAAAAATATTGAGAAGTAAACATTACATAGCAAGCCACAAATTCCCACAAGTTATTAAAAACAAACCTTAGCAACTCCATAGAAACAACAGAGGATTATCTGGTCAATATGGCGGTTAAAGAAAAGAGATGTCTGCTGACTAAGTATTTGCTGAAAAAGACGGTAGACATTCTCCCTTATCTGCTGCGACAATTGTAACCTCTCTACCATACCATTGATTCTGACGGCAGCCAGCTTATTAATCTATCCAATAAAAGAGTATCTACTATGTAAGTATTGGAACAGAACTAATATTATGGCTTTAACCCCTTTGACCAACCCCATCCTCCACCACACCTCAAAAAAAATAAAAATAACATAGTGAAATAGAAGATATATGAAGGGGGCTGTTGGAGGCTAGCACACAATACACTGGTTGGGAAACTCAGTTGAATTCTTGAATGGGAGACAGTGACAATTTCTGTTAAAACACTATGAATTATACCTTGCTAAAGAATATATTGATCCCAGTTTCTGCACATGTTTCTCCTCCACCACTTGGGTTTGGCCGTGTGGGGCTGCAAATGCATAGCCAAGTGCAGAACTTTTAGTCAGAAAAACAATAAAAAGGAACAATAAATTATATTTGCTAATTCCTAACCCTTAAAACTACATTGGATGATACCTGGCAAAGGTCGATTGCAAAGGAGGCGGCAATAGCTTTGATTTATTGAATGCCAGTAGATGATCCTTCACAGGAGATGTAAAGGTATTCCGCTCTACTAACACACTACGATAATCAGTACAGGGTCTTTTCGGAGACCTGATATCACCATTCTTACCTGACAAAGATGACACAAAGTTATGTTAGTCAAATTGTATGAAGTACATACATTGTTACAGCGGCAAATGCAAAGATATATATATATTAAAAAGGAAAAAAACGGTTATTCCGATTACTTCTGTAAATAGCAATCTCAAGAAATGGGAGGTAAACAATCTGATTCTAAAAGTAATTACCTGGTAAAGATTCTTGTTTCTGCAAAGATGGCAAGCATCCAGAAGAAAAGTTAATGTGCAAGGCAATTGCATCCAGAGATGGCATTGGGTCTGCCAATAATCCAAGACGGTTTATCTCTGCAGAAAGTGACGGCCTTGCAACTGTCAAAGAATTGTACATTGAGGAGCCTTTCTCCCATACCATGCTCTCCAAAAGTCGCTCTTCCAATGAATTCAAATGCCGTCTCAATTCCCTAGGCAAAGTTTCTTCATGCCTAATAAAACTCTCAATCACCTTGCTAAGGTCAAAGGCTGTAATGCCAGTTCTGTCCAAAACTGCAGGAAATAACATAGTGACGGTTTTGTGAGTTGCCAGAACCAGCTCAGCAGAACAGGCAAGCATGCATCTATGAAACCTCTCATTAGTTAATAAAGAGGTCAAATTAGTTGAATGCAATATTTGGGCTTCAGCTGTACACATTGCTTGCAAAACCCTATAATAAAACTTGAGGGCTTCAAATCTTCGTTGTTCAGCCCATATGTTATCCATCAGACTTGCCCTTTGTAGACTTCCAGTTACACAGCGCTCTCCTAAACTGCTGCTTGGAAATATTGCCTCCAATATTATCTCTGCCCTGCGTATCACATCACTAGTAACATCCCTATCACATGATTTCATGAACCGCTCCAACTCTGCTGAAGGTTTTGATGAAAGAGGACAGATAACAGTTCTGAGCCACTTTGCGGTAGTCATTGCTGTGCTTACAGGTGTTGATGCTATTTTTGAATAAACACCACCAGCAATGCCATTGGCATGAGGTGCAGATGAGCGACAGGGAGAGAGTGGACTTGTAACTGTCTTCACTGGTGAAGCCATAGAATCAAGTTTCCTCTACACAAAATAATTTTAAGACAGTGATATCAAATGCCTTCTACACAACAATACAGAATTGAGAATAAATAATCAAAGCAAAAATTAATTTGACAACCAAATTTTCTCGTAAGTATTGAAGAATAAGAATTTTTCACTGAAACTTACCTTGACACCAGTTATATTCACGACACCTCCAGACGAGCTTCCTGAACCAAGTATACTGTCGTCATCATTAACAAATACTCTCTCATCCAATTCAACCTTCTTACGAGTTGCATCATCATAATCCTTCTCTAAAATATTTATATTGGTCAATAGAGATGACTCATCCATTAGATTTTCAAAATAGATCAAACCATCTGCATTCAGGACATTCAGAAACATTAATAAGTGAACACACGTTGGTAAATCAGAAACAACTGAGAAACTTATCACACTAACCTGTGACAATGTTCTCCAGGTTGTCACTTTTACAGTCAGATGCGAAACGAGGCTCGATTTTCAGTATATCTGCTATCAAATTATTGGTCTTCTCCATTGTTTGCCTCAAATCATCTTCTGAAGTGTCATAGAGTTTGCAAAGTGATGCAACCAAATCAACAACTTTGTTACCTTTCTTAACTGAAACAATTAGTTAAGAAATCAGTACTGTCAAGAAGATCAAACTATCAGCTCTGCCACCACAATGATAAAAAGGAAGGAAAGATAAACAGAAAAATCAAACACTTAAATGGGTATTTAAATGAAAAGCCGCTACCTTCCTTACAAAAAGTACAGGATCTTATGAAACTAGCAAAAAAGAAAGACAATTACCAAAGCGTGATGAATCATGGACATCGAAATTCCGGAAGTGAACAGGAACATGCATGATCAAAATAGCCTGTTACAGATTGCATAACTCAGTAAGAAGATGCTATCATCCATTTAATTATTAGTAGACAAGATTTTATACAAAATTAATGGCAAAAATACAAGTGGTGCAATGGAATCATTCTGATGAATGTACAACATATTACATTGTAGGCGTCTTCCTCTTTTGTCCTCTTTAATATATTTTTATTATATGTAGTTAAATAAACAGTAAACATAAACTGTCACACATCAGGTCTTCAATCTGGTATCAGCAACTAATAAAGCATAGTCATGGAAAAGGTAACTGACCAGTATGGAAGCCAAACCATTAATGCAAGTCACTATATCTTTGAGTCGACCGAATGCATGAACACGAAGTGCCAAAAACAGCAACCATCCAAATCTATGGTAATCCGAAACATAGCCAGTGCCACTGGTTTTAGCTGTCTGCTTATCACCATTTACATCACTAGGCAGGAAAAAATCTTGATATGTACGTTTGTAGTGCCTAGTAACATTAAATAATAAGATATAGTGCATGAACCTCAAATAGACAAATACATTTGTTAAGTTAAATATAACTATCATGTAGTTTGCCACCATAATGTCACAATACCAACCTAAAAAGCCATCACAACATTACTGAATACTATCATGAAACTCAGCAGACATCAGACATCATAAGTGCAACCACAGATCCTGATGTTTGATTACAAATCTATATGCAAGATATTCAGTAACAGAGGCTGAATCACAATGCCATCAAAGAATTGACAGAATACGAAGAGAAGCAGTTAAAACTATCAATTAGAGCAGGAAATGTACAAGAAAAGGATACTCACTTGCTTAGATGAATCAGGTTCACAAAATTGGCTTGCAATTCTTTCACCTGATGAGATAAAATAGAATAAGTTATGAGTCTATCCCAAATAAAGCAGATAACAACCATGAATATTAACTAGCATATCAACACAACCCTCTCAAATATAAACCACAAATCACAGTCGGCTAATACCTCAAGTTTATTCTCCCAATCAGCCCGATAGATATTCCTTACCATGGGATCGGCCTTGACAACAAACTGAGGCCACTCCTTAAAAAAATCCACAAAGCTGTACAACACAAAAGAATGCAATGACTAAAATAGCAATTCCTACTAAAATAACATAACTTGATAAAGTCACGTGGATTAAAACAACATACTTCAGCTTTGTAACTCTCAATATCTGGCATAAATTAAAATCATTATTGATCGATCCCTGCTGCATATTATCTCCATTCTTCTCACTTAACCTTTTCACAGAATACAAAACAAATGCAAACCAAAACCGCTCTGCTTCTTCCAGCTGTTAAATAAAGAAAATGCCTTTAATTAGCATACCTAAAAAGCATTATCATTTACTCATTAAAATTCAACATATACATCTGCGCATGCACTCACATGTTGCAGTGTCCCTATCCTAAAAACAAAAACAAACAAGTACCGTTCCATTTCTGATCGCCAAGGCATTTGCCGACAAAAGGTGTTTTGTCTCTTTAAATAGCTTCAAAATCTGATCATAAGTATTCTCAGCCAACAACAATCCATTCTGCATTAAAATCTCAGTTTCAATTCCATAATCTACGTAAAGAATACACAACACAACACAACACAAATAAAACCCAAAATTATACAACAAAACACATAATTCAAACCACAAGCACAAAATTTCACAAAACAAACACTGAAAACTGATACTGAAAAAAAAAAAACAAAAGTGAAACCATAAAAATTACTCAAAAGCATAAACCTTGCACAAATCAGCTAATCGAGCTTCACTGGCATCGCAGTCCCTAGTTTTGGTTTCCGATTCCATGGAAGCGGCAGCCGCCGCCACAGCTGAGGGTTTCTCCTCCTCCATTCTCCAGACCAGCTACACTCAACCACAACACCAACCGATCTAACATACCTCATTTCAAATTAACAAAACACATCAATGACTTCAATTGCAAGCTCATAGCCGATTCTTATCTACGAAAACATAAAACAAGAACTGGTTAAAAAAAAAAAAAACACAGTAAAAGCAGAAACTTACGATTCTCGGACGCAGATCTCTCAAATTTCCACAATCTGCAGATCCAGCAACCGAAACCTTACCGATTCCACGATAACGGCACCGTTGTTGACAGATCGACGAGACCAGGCACCACAAACCCTAGATATTATTATTATTATTTCTAGTCTGTGGTTTCCCTCTCTTGAGTTTTGTGTGTTTTCTCTCTAGAAACTCTATTTTAACTTCAGGGAAAACCCTATCCATGTCTAAGCGCGGGAAAAATACAACAACATGACATGGTGGATGTACTTGGATTATGGGCTGCATCATGATGAGCCAATGGAGTCTCAACACGTGGCGCGCGCCACGTTGTTTTGCCGCCAAAACTGCTTGCCGTTACGAGCCGTCACGGACTCGGTAATTGGGATTTGGAGTCCACTGGGTCCCGTTGTCGTTTAGTGGGTGTGAAAACTCCCATTTTTGGATTCTCTCTCAAAAACCCTGGTCTTGGTTTTGCGACTTAAAGAGAGTGAGAGACGGCTGCATAGAGACTCTTTGTGAAAGCCCCTGGTCTTGGTTTTGCGATTTAAAGAGAGTGAGAGACGGCTCCATGGAGTGTCTTTGTGATTATATGTACGGAGAAGACGAGAAACACTAGCATTAGCGAATGGTACCCGCTGAAAGTGCTGTTTTGTCCCTGACATGGTTACTGTTCTACTTCTATGTTGACTGTTGGAGGACGTTTTCACCCTTTGTTTTTTATTTTAGGTCAGGTTGCCATAGGAGGCTGTTCATTATCTTAACATCGAATAGAACGGCACTCCATCACTTTTCGTTGTTCTTTTATTTACGATTAAAACATTAGGAAATGTCTTCCCAAAAAAAAAAAGAAAAGGAAATAAATATTTTATGTTTATATTCTTTCTTTTTTTTTAAATAATGTTTATGCTCTTATTAACTATTAATTATAAGTAATGCTAAGAATCACAAAATTTTTAGCTAAATTTATACCCAAATGATATGATATATGAGCTATTAACATCAGATTAATTATCACACAATCTTATTATTTATAAGATGTTAACAACTCGTATATCATTTCATTTAAGCGTGAATTTGGATAAAAAACTTGAGAAATCTAGCATTACTTATTACGTGTTTTCGTTTGAAATTATGTAGATAGCTAAAAATTATATTATATGTTGGGACCTCAATCCAATCATTCGTTCATTTATTTCCATAAAGTTTTAGCCTGTTTTATCCTCATAGGGTAGATAGTGTATTGAGATATGAACAAGAGACTTTAAGTGTCTTTAGGTGGTTCAAGACAAATTTGCCTTGGTGGTCCAGGACAAGGTTTGCACCAAAAAAACACTTTAGATCTTAGATTCAACCTTCAAATATATTATCTACTCTATGAGGACAAATAACAAAAGATTAGGCTAAAGTCCTAACACTATGATAAATTGCACATCCAAATTTATCTATATGTTAATAATAATTCATGAATTATATTTATTTACTGATAATAATAAGTCAATTGTTATTTTATTCAATAATATTTTTAAAAAATTAAGTTCATGTAATTAATATTATAAATTTGTTTTTATTTGGTTAAAATTATTGTACAAAACAATCAATTTACTAGCATCATATGGAGATTAATAATCTGTAGGATATGTAATGAAGATGAAATTTAAAACATATTACTTTTACAAAGGTTAGATTGAAGAATATATTTTAATTATGATTCAAAGATTTGGTGTTGAGTAATAAGTCATAACTTCTAACAAGAGCGTGTTTGTTGATTGGTCTTCTTCCCGTCAGCATGGGGCATGTTTTTTTAAGTCTTTGCAATCTTAGCTATGAATTTTACAACGGAAGTCTAAGCCTTTGAATGGTTTGTAAACAGAAAACACAGCAGGATCATGTTGATATATTAACCTTCTACAATAAAGTATTCGTTCCTGCCGTGAAGCCTCTGCTGGTGGAGCTTGGTCCAGCCGGAATGGCAGCAAAAACTAACCGGGCTTCAGAAGTAAACAATAATAATGATGGTATAATTTTTATCAAACTAATTTATGATTTTGAGGGTATGTTTAGTGCTCTTTGCCACAAAGACATTTTTAATCTAGCTTATGACTCTTTTATTGCCCAAGTAGGTTAATGCCCTGGATCGCCAAAAGTATCTCCTTTCCCAAACCCTCCCTGACGTGTCCCTTAAGAAAGTGTCTGCAGCGCATAATGTGTATGGCTCCCCATTGCGGACGTCCAAGGTACTTGGTTCTTATTCTTTCTCTTTCTCTTCTTTCTTTTTTTTTTTTTTTTTTTCCCGAATATCTTTCTGTATCGTATTCTTAATTTGAATAATTCTGGTACTTAATTTTATACTTTTACATATTAGTTGGCTTCACTTTCAACTTGTTTTATGATGGAATTAACTGAAAGATGGATTGGATCACCATCTCTTATGACTCTTCTTTATATTTTATCTGTAGTTCTTTTTTGCCGTAAACTGGGGGTTTTGAGTAATATCATGTATGTCAAACCTATTTATCCTGACATCATCCACATTTTTTGTATGATCATGCTTAAGAAATGAAGGAAACTGATATAAACGGAAATCTTTAACAAAGAAGATGGAACGAAAGATAACAGTATGGAGATATAAAGTGGTACAATAGGAGTGAGATGCATCGATTTAATTTCAATTCAATACCAGGTTTAGCAAAACTATGATAATTCTGCCTACATTACCATGGAAGTCTTTTAAGTATTGTCTTGTAATCTTCCTTTTAATCAGGACTGGAAAACAATATTGCGCTCTTGTATCATTTATTTTTATGGATTTGTTTTTTGAATTAAATTCGGAACATTGCAATATGAGGCTCCCTGTCTCTTTTCGGATGCCTTTTGTTGATTAGAAATCTGCTGCGTAGCTCTTATCACAAAGGTAGAGAAAAACCTAAAACTTGTGAGACAATGATATTGTAAAGCTCTTCATCACATTGTGACCTCGGTATAAAATGTCATAGTTTAATGGTATTTATGATTTAAATTAGTTTGCTGTATATGACAAAGTGGCTCATGGTAGTTGAAGTTTATGTTGAAGTGTTTTCATCTTAGTTACACGGTCTTTTAAGATGTTTAGGGCTGTGCTTATTAGGGAGTTGTTTGTCGTGTCATACCTGCGTTGGATAGAGAGTATAAGTATATGGAGATAGCCCTTGGGAAGTTTGATTTACACTAAGAAATTATCTACTATGTGGAGTTTATGAATTACTCATTTAGTCTATTTTACCAATCAATGTACCCTATAAATATATTTAAATACATTATAACCTTCTCATGTAAAAATATCTTTAAATTTGTTTAATTTACTAGTTTTTTTTGTAATTTATTATTTCGCATGTCTATAGATGGATGCTTTAATCTCATATAGCTCAAAAAGTTATTATACTTGTATTAGAGAGAGTACTCATATGTCTCAGAGTCCTTCAAAACATTAATAATCGTTTGAATGGATAACTTTTTTCTTTTATCTTAGCAATCCCAAGTGTTTTCCATTCTTTTCTATATTCTATACTCATATCATTATCATTTTGTATTATTCATTCAATATTCGGAAGATCAAAGGCCTGCTCAACTTTGATGATGTTGATGTTGGCATGGTCAGCGATTCCATGGTGGCCAACAGCCTGTACCTTCAAAATGGAAGTTGCGCTTCCTCATCAAGTGTAGTGTTGAAAACCGAACAACCCGATTCCTGATCTAGTAAAATTTGCATACATATATGCATGTAAATGCTAGTTGTCATCTCTTCTCAACAGATGTTATAATTTATATATGAAAGTTCATGTAATGGGGTATTGTATGAGCGTAGCTGCCATCATCCCCATCCCTGTGTATGTATGTTATCATACTAGTTTTCGATCAAATCAGAATTATCAATGGGGCCAGGCCTGTCCACGGAGCCTCCTCCATTGACATGATGAGAATCAACTTGATCACCGCCAGCCAAAACCAACGTATCTCTCCCAGCTCTTGTAGCACCTACATGCACACACAACAAACACATTAAAAAAAAAAAACGAAAAATATGAATTTGGTTGCAGAAGAAATGATAAAAATTACCTGGAGGAAATCAAATAGAACAAGTTGCCTTCCTTCAAATCGAGCTCGGATTGGTCGTTCAAGTGGAGGACGATTTGCTCCTCTTTGAGAGGCGTACACGGCAAGCAACTCATACCTCCTCCGCCATTGTTGTCCATCATCAACATCATCATCCCTGGAGATTCCTGAATCGTCATGATCGTTTGATTTTGCTTTCGTTCTCTACACACAGCACATTCAATTGAATCGAACCAAATCGTACTCAATCAGATCCGATTCAATTTAATTACAAAAACACATTGACCTAGATTGGAGGATGTTGAGGGAGATGAGATTTGACTTTATTATTATTATTATTATTATTTTGTAAAAATTTTATCAATTTGAATTGAATTGAATTGATTTTGATCTGAGAGGAGGAAAAGGAAGAGACCGGAGAGAGAAAAATGAAATAATAAATGCATTACTTGCTAGGGGTCGTGTTTTTAGCGATTTTGTCTTTTGGAAGTTTTGAGTCTCGCACGCTTTTATAGCCTGCAACTGCAATCAACAAATGGCGGGCGTGTCACAATGCGTTGCCTGTGAAAGTCAGCTTGGCCAGAAGGGGGGTTATCGCTGAGGCCTCCTGCCCGTTATGTGAGGAGGAGGCGGAAACTCTGGAGCATGCGCTCCTTCGATGCCCGTCAGTGGAGCCAGCGTGGGCCGGTTTCCAAGGTTCTTGGTTAGGAAGGGCTCGAAAATTGGGGCGGCTGTGGGATGTCTTTGACGAAGTTAGGCGAGGGGGGTAGTAAGGACGAGATTGAGCTGCTGTGTGTGCTGCTCTGGAGTATCTGGTCTAACAGGAATGCAGCGATCCAAGGGCTTCAAGTGAGATTGGCGTCTGATCTGGCAGGGTGGGCGACGGCGGTGATTGTCGAATTCCAGGACACTGTTAAAGTGTCATCGCTACCGAGCTCGTTACCTGGTGTTCAGAGTCGTCCGACGGAGTGGTGCCCACCTCCAGCTGGGGGTCTTAAGTTGAATACAGACGCAGCGGTGCGTCCAAGGGTTGACTGGTTTGGGGCGGGTATTGTGATTAGAAACCATTCGGGGGCCGTGGTGGTGGCTGAATCCAGACCCTTGCCGGGTCTTGTGTCGCCCGTGTTGGGCGAACTTTTGGCGCTTCGGGCTGGTCTCTCACTGGCGAAGGGTCTTGGTTTGGAAATTTGTTTGGCTGAGGTGGATGCTTGCAATGTCGCGGTGGCGGTGTCTTCGGTGGGTGAAAATTGGGGTGATTATGGGTTTATTGTGGATGATGTAAAGGCTTTGTGTGCTGAGACAGGGGTTGTTTAAGTGTCAAGTCGTTCCTAGGATTGGAAACCGCTTGGCCCATAACCTTGCCTCTGCGGCCTTGTCCTCGCGTGAGGCTAGACGGTGGCATGATATCGCCGAAAGTTGTATATTGTCTTGTTGTGGTTGATTTAATCTTACTTTAAGTTCAAAAAAAAAAAAAAAAAACTGCAATCAACAAACGAACTCTCTATTAGCCCACCACAACCACAACTACTATTTGATTTTATTACATTACCCTCTCTTTTTATTATTATTTTTTTCTAAGTTCTAAATTTTATGATCATCATCATGGCATATGCTAACATACATGCATTCATGTGATTTTGCATATGCATGAAACATCCATTTTTTTATTAATTTTTTATAAACTAGCTAACATTTTCTCTCTTAATCTGTAATGTTTTAATTTTTTTTTTTTTTGAAAAAAAAGTTGATATATATATATTTTGAAAAGAGTAAAAAGTTGATATAGAGATATTCATTTAAGTGAAGTTTTATGTCAACAAAGGTGAACATTTTAATTAAATATAATTAATAAATAGAAACATGTTAAAATATGCAATTTTATCAAGTTAAAAACACTCTCGAAACTTAAATTCTATATTGTATTTAAATATTTGCCACTAATAATAATTAGAGTGATTATAAAACCTTCATGTTTTTTTATATACTTAGACGTAATTAATAATTTGTCGTATACCGTCAAGATTTATCAAATCATGAATTTTCATCATTTTTCAAAAACATCAATCGATGTAATTTTAGTAATTTCAAAATGCTTATAAACTTAAATTTGTTTTCCAGGATTCACTTGTAGATATATGCTTCTAATAATAATGATGGGAATTACAAAACCTATATGATCTTTCCATTGCAAAATATATGATAACGACAGACGATTGAACTTCCCCTCAAGTAAGCTTTTAACTTTCATTTCGGAAGAACTTATGATTGCTCGTTAAATTTAGTAATAAACAAAAACAAATTTTCAATAAGTCAGAGCTACATACATATCATATTATGCTATAGTTAAAAACATGCAAATTGACTGAATACGACTTCTTTAACTTCCTTTCTTTTTCGTTTCTTCACGATGTTCGAAAAATTTTGCCCTACTCGAATCTGACCATGAAAAATTTGATCTCTGGAGCGTGGAGAACGTGCTAGCAAATCCTGTATTGAAACAGTTTTGATGCTATAAAAAGGTGAAGAAACAGATGTTTGTCAATTCATGAAGGAATTGCAGATGCACAAGCACATTCTTTCAGCCTAAGTAATTCTCTTTTGCTTCTACAAGCATGTCCTTATCTATCTATGTCCATGCCTCTTGACACACAGGCAATTGCAAAAATCACATTTCATATGTACACTACAACTACTACTGTTACATTGTATGACTACGCGCTCTCCCAACACAGGGGCCACATCCACGCTACAGCTATGACCATGCCTTGAAAGCATTTATGTATAAGAGTGTGGATTTTTGGCTGCGACACCAAAAGCTAACACCCCGAGATGGCAGTGACTGATTTAACAGAGATGACTTTTCTGGAATTTAAGGTAATCAGATTTAATACAAGATAATTAGGTCTTAGGTCTATGCAGTCCCTGCCTCATCTGAGCTAGCTGTTGCCTCACTTCCAGCCGGACATGCACCACCTCCATGAGTCTCATCCTCACTGAACAAGCTCTCCTCACTTGAGTTGGAAAATGGGTCATCGTCATCAGTGAGCGTATCTGCCTTCCGTCTCTTCCTGACATCCTTGATTCCTCTTCCTTGCAAAACTAAATGCCGTCGTTTCCTTGCCTTCCGCTTACCCTTGGGAAATTCTTCCTTTTGTGACTCAAGGCTCTTGCAATCTACCTCCTTTACCGTTCTTCCTTCATTATATTCATTATCTTCATATTCATTATCTTCAGATTCATCAGCATCAAGCTTGCGCCTTTTTCTACTTGAATTAGTCTGATACAGAATGGTGTACATATAACGTAAATAAAGACTGCCCCATACAGTTGAATCCAATAAAATTTGAGAGTTATCGCTGGTGTCTCAGCCAGAAAGTGAAAGAAATGGGAGAATGAAAAAGAAAATCATTAAATAATTGCAGATAACAATTCAGAAGTATACCTTGGGACCACGATCAACCAACCTAGCCCATTCATGTCGGTTTCGCAGACAATCAAGAACTGCCTGTGAATGACTTGAATATGCATAACGCTCTCCATTATGCTTCCTCAAGTGAGGCCAGTGCTGTCAAGAGAAGAAAAAGAAAAGCAGACCAAAAGAGGCATAAGTGATTTTCTTTCTTGAAAGAACACCCCAAAGCAATCAAATAAACAGAAAAGAATAAGTGAAAACATACCGGCAGGACAGCATTACAGAGTTCCTCATATGTCATACGCCTGCCTTTGCTCATGATTTCATTGATCAAGCCTGTGTATGGATCATTAAGAGGGGAGATACATAAATACCATATCATACCAACTAGAAGGAAGAAGTAACAGAACATATTTTTTCCGCTAAGACAAATCCAGAACCAGTATACATATTAGTAGAAGAAACCACAAAATCACACACGCTCAGCAAGGCACTTACCAGGCAACGTGCGGTGAACAGGAGTCCGAATTGCATCATCATCAGATAAATTCCTTGGCGAATGACGTACAGATGACACATGATCATTGGCCTCAGTAGAGGAAGAAGGCCCACTATTTGCGGTTGTGGTGGAAACAGAAGGCATATTCTTCTTTACAGAATAAATGGGTGTTGGAGATCCATTATCCTCCCTCTTTGTATAAGCATCTGTATATCCTACATCTTGTCTTCTCAGATCTGGGGAAGATGGCACTCTGTCTGTCCTTCTAGCTTCATCATCAAAGTCACGAGAACCACGTGACCCATCTTTGGATGCGTCCTTGCTTTTCCTTCTAGAACCCTGTAACATGATATTTGTGAGATTCATTGCCAGAGCAGAATTACATTAGATAATTCTGTTACAATAGAATGCAAACACTATGATATAGGGAATATAAGTAAATATCATATACTCTGGCACGAAAATGAAGTTTTCCCTACCAAATTGTGATCCTTTCCTCCAGAACTAGATGAACGCTTTATTAGCATGCTTGTTGCAGTTGGAGAAGCCAGCTGTGGCAAGCTACCTGTGTGGCGCATACGCGGTACTCGAGGTACCCTAGGAGAACTGTTGAGTTCTTGATGCAAAAGCAAAGCAAGCTGATAAAAATAAAGAAAACACGAAAGTCAAATGTAAGCTTCTATGGGAAAGGGAAAATCTAGCTGACTCAATTGATAGTTACAGAGGCACCTCTTCATCACTTAAAGTCGCAGGAGAATAGGCAGCAGCAGGAGGATGCATTGGAGGTGCATGATTCACCTTAGGTGCTGATTGAAAATTTGATTGATTTAACTTGTCATTTTTCACTGGTAAACCAGAAGATGACATCTTATTTTGCCCGGGCAAAGGACACTGACTAGGCAATGACCCAGCAGACTCGCTAGAGGCTGAAGGAATAGCTGCATTCTGAATTGAAGATTGTTTAGAAGACAAGGTAGGCATAGAATCTTTTGAATCCGATATGGTTCGCTTCAATACAGTAGCATGTGAAATTCTGCTGGAGTGTGATGCTTTTGATACAGAATTCACTGAGGATCTTGAATGTTCTTTGGTTGTTTTCCTCAATAAATCCTGCCTTTCATCATGCCTGACTACATCACTTTGACCACGATCTTTCTTAACACTAGCACTACTGTCTGAAATTACCTTTGGTTTAATGCTTAAATTAGAGTTCTTAGTATCTGTAGATTTAATTTTGTCAGCAGCAGATGATTTGGAGATCACGGTATTGGATGAAGTGGATGATGTCTTTCCCACGCATCCTACCATTTTATGCTGGCCAGGTAGTGCTGGAGACTCTGAGCTGTTTCCTTCAGATTTTGACTGCTCTTCAGCAAACCCTAAACCATGTTTGGATTCTGAAGAACCTTTTTGTACTTCCACGGCACTAACTGAACCCTCCACTTCTCTTTTAATCTGGCAGGCATCACCAGTTACTTCATGATCTTTTTCTGTATGGCCATTACTGACTGCTTCTGAAGTTTTTTCAGCATCATGAGCCTTATGATCGCTTGATTGAGAACTGCTTGCAGCTACATCGTTCACTTTTGAGATTTCATGGATGTGAGTCATGTGACCATGGCATTTAGATTGAACTTTCGCATCAGCAAAAGAGGACTGAATATTCAAGTTTCCATTAGAATTGTCATTATCTCCTTCTATTTTCACTTCAACATTAGGCCTGCTCTGAGACACATCTACACTAAAATCTGTATGGATCTGTTTGTCCAACACTTCTGGCGCAACACTGGCCGTGTCTTGACCAACAGGCTTCAAAGCAATTTTAGCAGAACCTTCCACATTGTCACCTAATTTATCGACAGCCACATTATCGCCCTACCATAAAAATACATCAAGTCAATTCAGTACAGTAGGTGAAGTTTTAAGCACAAAAGAAAAATTTACAATCATACAAGATAACCTGCAAAAATAGTATAACTGATAACTGAATATCACCAATTGAAATCAGCAATCATCACCCAAAGCAAACAAATATTTTTCAAAAAATGTGTATTTTATGCTCAAAACTGTATGATACTTATTCTATCTATCACTCTTATTATTTATTTTTTTCTTTTCTACAAAGAGCAGTTGGGGTAATAATGATTGCAGGAAATTGGCAATATACTTACATAAACATGACTTCCAATAGCATATCAAGGTGTTAGAAAGAAAAATTCTTATGCTGAAAGTATCGAAGCCAATCCCACTAGGACAGTACGACAGAGCGAACGGAAGCAAAACCAAAGCTCGACTTAACATGAAATACTTATTATATAGTTGCAACTAGCCTAATAAATTGAAGTATCAGTCACTTACGTCAATTAAGCAAATGTTATATCAAGGGAATTTAATCAACTTAATTTAAACTATATTTTTTTTACATACCATGATTGGTTATTTGGCCCTATCGCTTCCTCACTCATCCTCTGGGCTAGGTTATTTTTCAACTCAGCTTGGCTAAGTTTCAAATTGTATGATACGCAACCCATATTACAGGTTCACCCAAGTATGCAAACATTCCAGCTTTAAATAACTAACTAGAGTATCGCCTGAAATTTACCTATCAATCAAGTACTCACCCACCAAACAAAATCATCTTTTTTCCATCAAAGTCAAAAGCTTACTAGTAGAGAGAGCTAGCCCTACACTTAACATGAATTATAAATACGAAACTCTTTATGACAACCTTTTTTTTTTCACTTTACAAATTACATAATGATAACAGCATTATAACTTTGCTTCAAAATCAAATTTTTGATAGATGGATTCTAGATGCTACAGTAGCGGTGTCAACAGCAGAAGATGAAATCTAACACGGGACAGGTGTAAGTGCTATGCATAAGGACAGCATTACGCCGGTTTTAAAATCAAAAAGCAAAAAATTTTATTTAATGATAACTGAGAGTATAAGGATGCATACCTCTACTTTTACCGCAATGCTCCTAACATCATTGTGCTCTAACAATGACCCCACGACATTATCAGTTTTGGGAGGGCTCTTCGTCAAAGCAGGAAGATGACAGCCAGCCATTTCTTCTTTCAGGCCAGCTTCATTTGAAGAAATACGTTTAGATATGTCTGAAGATAAAGCATCAGGAGGATGCTCATTAGCTGTTAGGTTGAAAGCATCAGGAGGATGCTCATTAGCTGTTAGGTTGTTACTTTGCTTGTCTACACCATCATCCACTGCAAGATGACCATCTAATATGGGTTCTCGGCGCACATCTTCCCACGTATTTTTGTTCTTTACAGTCTGCATGTCAGTCTTGGAAGACTTCGGACCTCTGTCTTCATAAAATTCGAATGGTTTTGCATCACTGGTGGGTCTAAACACTAGTAATTCGAATATAAAAAAAAAAAAAAAAAAAAAAAACTTGGAGTCAACAAGCGCAAGTCAGTTACAGCAAGTTGCGACTCACTTTTTACCTTCTTTCCAAAAGGGTAAAAATGACAGCTGCTAGAGTAACGGTGGCAATCTTAAAATATAAAAAGGAGATCAAATATTTGCGCATATAAAAAGAATCCAACAGTCAGAAAAGTACATCATATTACCTGATTTAGACACATGTAAACCTCTCTTCCTTTCATCAACCTCCTTCTCGGCAGATCTGGCCTTCTTCTTTCCACTCCGATCTTTGGATGTTCCCAAATCATCTTTCTTCCGCTTCCCCGAATATACCACAACAGGTCGAAGCAAACTCCTCTCCTTCTTTGCACCATTCTGCGAACGCCTAAACTCTACAACCTCATTCTCCCACATCTCCTTTGAATGCTCCTTTCTCTCCAACCCACCTTCCTCCTCTCTTCCTCTCATCCCAACAGAAGCCGCCGCAGGGCTTGTCAGCACAGCCTCCTTGGACAAATTAAACAACATCCCAGCTCCTTTATCCTCCGCATTCTCGTTCTCATTCCCATTCTCATTCTCACGTCCTTCCTGCTTCCCATCCCCATTCTCCTTCTCATCCCAGCCCGGAAACTCCATATACTGAAAATTAAACTTCTTTGGCACATACCCTGTGCACTTCCACAACTCAGGCGTAAAAACCGACGACAACCCGCTAAACAACTCAGGATCCCCACCCGGAACCCCTTGCACATGCACCCTACTCTCCATCGGAATATCCGTCCACAACCTAACCGGCCTCCTCCCCGCCCCATTACAAGAACTCTCCATCCTCACAGTCTTCGTCGGCAACTCAACCAACAACTGCGCCACCTCCGTCTCCTCACTATCATTGACATTACCACCACCATCACCACCACCACCACTCCTAGCACTCTTGCTCTTACACTTATCACACGCAAACAACTCCTCCCCTTTCACATACTTAGAGCACCGCGTGTGCACCCACACGCCGCACTCGTCGCAGTTCACCATCTCCTCTCCGTCATCGAACGTGACCCCACACACGCAATCCACCGTCCACGAGCCATCCCCCCAATCCTCGTGCGGGTCCACGCTCTGGGGACGGTGGGACCGCCCTCTCATAATTACAATTCTCTCCTCTACTTCACTTTCTATCTAAAAAAAAAAAGGAAAACCTAATTCTCCAAACTACACACAATAGAAAACCCTAATCTCACATTCATTTAATCAAATTCCACTCCAATTCTCATACATTAAACGAAAAATACGAATCGTGTTCGAGAATCAAATACCTGGCGAATCCTCCAAACGCGTCGTTTTGGCGTTTTTCGCGTTCACGTCTCTCGATCTCTCTCTGTCTCTGCTCTTCAATCAAATAATCCAAATTGGCTTCTCTCACGCGCACAAGAATTTGGTCTTGCTCTACCGGAACTGAAAAGGGAATTGTGTCGAGTTGGATTTGTTGGTTTGTTTTGTTTGGCGTCCGTGAAGCTGTTTTCTTTCTCTCATAGCTCGGCTCTGAAATATCGCCAGCCGGCCCACTGTCTTGTAAGTGGGCCGACTTGTTGGCCCGTTGAATCAGAACATAGGATGGGTGCCATCCGTACCCACCGATATTTTCTTGACACCTTTTGTCAGATTTTGCTTTAATTGTTGGGAGTAATTATAAAGACGTTGGTGTGATATTATTTGATCGGGTGTCCATGATAGAGCCCTAAATGTTTTTTATTTTATTTTTTAATAATCGGGATCAATCTAAAGTGTTATCGGGACCAGCTGTGATATGACTCTAAAGCACAGCCCATGAATTAACACCCGAAAGATGGAAGGGGGAGTTATATATGTGGGAAAAATTACTCGCATTAAGTAAAACTTATGAGTTGAATCATAACCTTTAAAGATAAGTGAATAGATTTATGATTTAGCAATACACCAAAGTCACTTTCTTGCTCTAAATGGTTTCTGGGTTATGCAACAAATGCAAATTTATGATCTTGTTGATTTTGGTACTAGTATTTTGTCATTGTTTATACTTTTTATAATTAAATTCAGGGTTATTTCCTCCAGACTTGGTTAGTTATCCACCTTATAAACATATATGGAGAGTTTTCCAACATTATTATGAAAGTAAATGTCTCCATTTAAGGAAGTGGATATTTGCGCAAATAATTATTAATTTTTACAAGTTTTGATAAATCTCTCTTGTCTGTTTGGTATAAGAATTTTTTTTTTTTCTATTTTATATGTATGCTCGAAAGTTTCTCTCTGTTTACCAAATCTCTCATATGAAAATAATGTTTGTTGATCGCAAAATCAATTAATGTTCACTCTACACCTTTATTTTGTAGATAACAAAAATAGAAATGAATTATTTTTACTCTCCACCCTCTAAATTTATCAAAACATTATCAAGTTGCTTTACACGTTAAACAACTTTCCACACTCTCAACTTTGCAATTTCCAACCCATATTGTTGGTATACATTTATCTAAAACACCTTCAAACCATTATATATTTGTCATAAAAGGCATGGTCATCCTTTGGATCCACGCAACTTTCTTGCAACTATTAGATTATGTAATCAAATGGAGATCTAAACTAACCATATGGTATCGATTAATTTATCTTTCACATGATTTTTGACGCCAAAACTTATCTTTCAAAATTTTGAGTGGGAATAAAAGCTTGAATTACATAATGCTTTCTTAATATTATGAATCTTATGTTGACATGTTACAAACACATTAAAATATAGCATCAACACCTGTCAATATCAAATATTTTTTGGGTATATTCAATTTATAATTCATTAGAATTTAAAATATTTTAAAAATTTGAGTATATTCAATTCCAATTTATATAAATTTTATTGAAATATATATATATTTAATTCATATTTATATAATTTTTATTAAAATTTATATATATTTAATTCATATTTATATGAAATCTATTGTACTCTATCTGTCTCCAATTCAGATTTATGTTAAATTATTTAAAATCTAAGTGTTTAACATAAGTCATTAACTTAACAAATTTTGCTTTAAGTGACTAAATTCATTAGATTCTGTTGCTCTCTATCTGTCTCCAATTCAAACTTATGTTAAATTATTTAAAATCTAAGTGTTTAACATAAGTCATTAACTTAACAAATTTTGCTTTAAGTGACTAAATTAATTAGATTTTGATGGATTTTGATATGAGATTTATGAATGAAAAGGTTTATAATAAATTATACCTTTCTCCCAAATATTTCAATGGATTTTATAAATAATTTCAGCAAAATTTATATAGAATCTATAGAATTCACAAACTCCAACTAAAATTTATCATTTAAAAAAAAAAAAAATCAAACTTCAATAAACTATATATTGAATATACCATTCACATATATGACAGTGAATAAATGTGACTCGATATTATTAATGCAATCATTAAATATTTACCCACACAATCTTGGTAAAATTTTGAGCAAGAAAAAACCCGTAAAGTATATATTTCTCTATCAATATTTATAAATATTATATAAATGTGTTATAACTCATAAGCCTTTCTTTTGTTTTCCGTTCTCTCTCTTTCTTTTTTTTTTTGTTTAAAAAAACAAAAAAAAAAAAAGGTGTTGGAGCCTTCAAGGTGTATTAGGACTTATTAATATCAAGCATTATAGGCACCATTTAATGCTCGATTTTTGTTCACATAATCAATAACTTTTTATTCTCATAACATTAGGGACAACTTTAACGAGTCTCTAACCCCAAATCACAAAGGTAGCAACTAGCAAGGGAAGTATACCACTTACATATAAGGAGAGGATGTGCACTATAAACATTTATTACATCCAATAATTGGTATAAAGATAACATTTATACATTTTTATTGGAAAGGGACAAAATTTGTAATTATTAGTATTAACAGCACTAATTATCAATGCCAATCATTAATCTTAACACATGCACATTCTTTATAATAGAAGTGGTTTTGCATCCCACTGTCCATTTTAATGGTAAAGATTTAAGTTTTACTAAATATATTTTATACACTTTGTGTGATTAATTACCAATTATATGAAAGAGGATATCTAAACCGAATAAATGATTATTGATCTCAAAATTTTGGTTATGTTCGATAAACTTTTAATTCATTTGATGTCATTTTTAAAAATAAATAATACTGATCTTATCTTGGCATGCATGTCGAAGAACACACTTTAACACAATTGAATTTAGGCTCTGTTTGGTGTGAGATGGAATTTGATTATTTATATCGAATTGGATTATTGATATGAGATTTGATGATATTGGATTGGATTGGATTGATATTGGATTTGATTGAATTAACTTAAATATTATCTTATGTTTGATGAAATGTAGGATAAGAATAAAAATAGTGTGTATGTGTTTGGTAAGTTATAAAATTGGACATAATAATACAATCTCATGTTTATTACAAGTCTGGACCAGATAATAATTGGAATAATATTTTAATTATGTTTAAATTACTTTTAAATATAAAATTAAATTTATCTCAATAAAACAAAATCTATTTATAAAGTAAAAAAAAAAAAGAATTTATTATACATCTACAAATGGGACAAAAATAATAACCTCATAAACATCTTCCAACCAAAATTTCACTTGCCTTTTCAAACCCAGAAAAAAAAAATATATATATATATTTTAAAAAAAGGATCCGTATAGAGCGGAAGCCGAGCGATTACTGGGAGTGGTCGAGAAGCTTATCAATCAACAAGATTTTTTAGGGGCAAAAGAGTTCACAATCTTGGCGCAGGAATCGGATATGATATTAGATGGCATAGATAGCTCTTGGTGGTGGCGAACGTGCTCTTGGCGGTGGAGAAGAGCGTAAACAATAACCAGCACGATTGGTACTCTATACTACAAATCAAGCGTCGATGGGACGATGAAGATTTGATAAAGAAATTCCAGAAGAGATGGACGCTAGGAGATAATAGTTTCAAGAGTTTAAAGGAATTTGCTCATTTTATTAAATTGGCTGTGGTCTTGAAAAAAGAGAAGTTGACTAGGGAGAGTGGTCAACAGAGCTGAGAAAGGAAAGGTTTGGGTGGATAAAATTGTGAAAAGAGTTGTGAGTTTTTTTTTTTTTTTAACCCATGGTGTTCAATGGGTTTGCTTTCTCCCAGTCCAACGTGATAAAATGGGCTGGATAATTTAGTGCAATTTCGGTTGGACCAAACATGAGCCTAGATAAAAATTAATCCAAACTCAATCCAAACCTAGGCTATAAGGTATATTCTCTAGTTTCATGCCAAGTGGTGGCTGCAAATACTACATTAGTTAGGTCAGGTGAGGCCGTGAGGGAGAGAGTCGGGTACTACTACGACCGGTGACTCCACCAAATCCCCAAAACACCCTCACAGCTAACATTCACAAACAAACAAAGAAAATCCACTGCTCACGTTATACACGCGCATTTCCCTCACCCACTAACTACTCGCCACGTCGCCACAACCACACGTGTGGTCACACCTCCATGGATGACAATACATGTCATGTCATGTCATTTAATCAACATTCATGCATGCATACATACATGTATGCCTGTTTTGACATGTACATGAGTCGAGCAATAGACTTTGGTCGAAAGTTAGGAGGATGTGAAGATTGAAGTAGCAGATCCCACTCTCCGAAGAACAACAACAACCCTGTTCGGTCTCTCTTTATCGGAAACAAAAAAAGGAAAAAAAAAAATCGTGTTTCGAAAACAAGAAAAAACACTCACCGTAAGCAACCATTTTCATTTCAGTGTTTTTTATTTAACCATTTTATTTTACTGTTTGTGGTTTTATTTTTATTTATTTTTTATATATCAAAATATATTTAATATTGGGTGCGTTTTCGTTTTCTCCGAAATGATCTTCAGCTCGATTTCGGTCTTCATCAGTGGAAACAATATAAGCTTTTGTTTGGCTTTGTAATAATCTGGAATTTGGATCAATCGATTACAGATATATATATATATAGAGAGAGAGAGAGAGAGAGAGAGAGAGAGAGTGAAGAGGAGTGATTGATGGCTGTGGTGGAGAGCACAGTAGGAGGAGCGACGGCAGCGGCGGCGGTTGATTCTGCGACATCGGCGGCGGCGAATGGTCAGGATCAGGGGAAGCAAAACGGAATGAGGGGGCAGGATCAGGGAGGGTTGTTCGTGGTGAGTAACAATAACAGTGGCGGCGGCGGCGGAGGAGGCGGAGACCACCGATCCGACGGCGGAGATGACTATAAGCGCGATATGAGGGAGCTACAGGAGCTGTTCTCGAAGCTGAATCCGATGGCTGAAGAGTTCGTGCCTCCTTCACTCGCCAACACTAACAACAACAACCAGCTTGGAGTCAATGGAGGGTTCTTCGCTAACAACTCGATTTTCTTGCCGAACAGCAACAGCACTAGAAATGGTGGCCTTGTCAACGCCAACGGCGCCGCTGTTCGACGGGTTGGTGGAAACGTAGAGGAGAATTGTTCAAGTTTTTATTTTTATTTTGAAATTTTCGAGTTTTAGTGCATTTTAGGGTTTTGAAGTGTTTTAATTGATTTGGTTTTTATTTTGTTTTGTTTTGTTTTAGAAGAAGAATTACAGTCAAGGGAAAAGGAGAATGAACAGCAGGACTAGTATGGCTCAAAGGGATGAGATAATTAGGAGGACTGTTTATGTATCTGATATTGATCAACAGGTGCACATGAAAGCTGATTTTTGTTTGGAGTAGGGGTTTTTTGTGTGTGGGCTAATGGATTGGTTTTTTGGGGGATTGAGTTCAGGTCACTGAGGAGCAGCTTGCGGCTTTATTTGTTAATTGTGGGCAGGTATTGGGTGGTGGTGTTATCGATGTTGAATTCTGGTTGGTGAATTTTTGTTTTTAAGCTCATTAGTGTTTTGTGTTTGTAGGTTGTTGATTGTCGCATTTGTGGGGATCCTAATTCTGTGCTGCGTTTCGCGTTTATTGAGTTTACTGATGAAGGTAGTGTTTGAGCGTTTGAGTGTAGACTATTTTTGCTGGTTATTAGATGAATATAGAACGTGTTTGATGGATGGTTTTGGGTATTCTCTGATGGCGTTTTGGTTAAGCAGAAGGTGCACGGACTGCTTTGAATCTAGCAGGAACAATGCTTGGATTCTATCCTGTCAGGGTGCTGCCCTCCAAAACTGCTATTGCTCCTGTTAACCCAACTTTTTTACCCAGGGTGAGAAAAAAGTTTGGCCATTGAGACCTCTGGACTATAGCGTGGTTTGGTAATTCATAGTTGTGGTGATGCATTGGTTTCATTTTGTGATCCTTTTTATCAATCGGTTGTCTGATTTTCAGACTGAAGATGAACGTGAGATGTGCGCAAGAACTATCTATTGTACAAATATTGATAAGAAGGTGAAATGTTTTGAATTGTCCATCACTAGGTCTGGACCTATATTAGATTGAAAAAACCCTTCACATTTACTGCACGATTTGTTCTGTGCAGGTTACTCAAGCAGATGTTAAACTCTTTTTTGAATCTGTCTGTGGAGAGGTTTGTGATTATACCTGTCATCAACTTGAATTTTTTTATTTTTTATTTATTTATTTTTGTATACAAGTTAGATAAATTTTCTGCAGGAATTCATTTGTGAGGTCTCCTTGTGTAATGCAGGTTTATCGCCTGAGGCTGCTAGGAGACTATCACCACTCTACTCGAATTGCTTTTGTGGAGTTTGTGATGGTAATCACTTCTCCTCTTTATCATAAATGCTGAATATTGTTTCCTTTGCAAATCTTCAGTTGCTGTACTAGGAAAATCTCTGTGGATGGTGCAGACTTGTAGTGGGGTAACGAAGGGTTTTTTTGGGTGATCGGGCATATGAGGAAAGGAACTTAGGGATATGAGTTCTAGGTCTGAGATATTGGCCTAATCTCTGTGTCATGAAGTGGCCTCAACTTTATTTATAATAGGGTCGGGATGCTCCTCTTTAAGAAAACTTCTCATAAAGGCAAGAGAGTGAAAATGGAGTTTATGTCCATTCCGTTGGCTCATACACGTGTCTCGGGCACACTCTTGGCCTATGAATAGGAGGTAAATTATTGCCCCTTGCCTGAAAAATCAACAATTTTCACTAGGAAATGAAGAAATAGCTTTTCTTGAGTTCTGAACTCATGATGCCATTGGAGCACTTAAACTTACCATTGACACTGAGACAATGGTCTAACCAGAATCTTCAGCAGGGTTGGTGTTATGTCTTTCACTTGTGTTTTTCCTTATTGCGAGCTGGGACAATATTTGATCTGTATCTTTAACGTATAGTTGGCATAATTCTTGATAACAGTTTATCATTAGTACAAGAGGGACTCTAATGTGACCTTCAGAATGGTTGCTTAACCCATTAAGACAAAGAAAGTAAATATTGTTCAGGGAAAGTTCAGTGGCAAAGCAGGGTGAACTCCATTCTTTAGATGTTGAGACACCTGTTCTTTTAATATATTCACTTTTGGATTGCTTGAACTTTGCACCAAATGATCAGTGACTCCCTTTTTTCCAGATGATTTTCAAGTTAGCTTATCCTTACAATGTTTTCTCGACTAATATTATTCGTGAAAGGGGAGTCACTATCAACGGCCCCTCGATTTTTTATGCTATATCCCCTATACTAAGCACATGTAACAGATATTTAATAGCCTGCAATGGTGTCTATGAATGCCTTTCATTTGTACTTGTTAAAGAAAAAAGGAAAAACTGGGGTTGGCTAAGATGTGAAAGCAGCACCCATCAGAAAGGTGTTTCATAAGAAAAGATCATTACCCAAGTGATATGCTACGTTCACTGCTTGCTACCAAAATGTGGAATGCTTTTGTTGCATAATATTTTTGGTTGATTTAGACATACTTTTCAAATCTTACCATAAATAATTCATTAATGGAAAATGTTTTACCAATGAATTATAGACCAATCTAATTGACATAAGTTCGTAGTTTTTCCAAAGTAGTGAAATAATATCTAATTATTTTGCACTTTTAACTGGCTTTGTTTTGTTTTTCCAATGAAGTGATTTCTATCAGTAGAGCCTCATTTATCATGTCACAGGATAATATAGATAATTAAATCTTATTGTCTCATGTTTTGAAGGCTTGATGTCTCTTGGCTTGTGTGCAATATTCATGTACAAATCCTTTATCCTTGTAGGCAGCCCCCTGTGATTTAGGTGGAAATGCTGCTCTATATTATAATGATCATTTCTATTATCCTAATCTGGAGCGGCTTGATAATGATATCGGTGGGTCCATCTTGATTGGTTGTGCACCCAGTCTGAACAGCTGAACAGCTATTGTTTATCGTGATAATTTATTTTATGCTATAGAAATTCTGTTAGAAATTTAAAAATTCACATGCATTTACAACTTCAATGTGGAGTGATAGGTTTTTTTAATTATTGGAAACCTCATGTAGGTACCTCTCTCACAGGAAACGAAGAAGTATTAGACATTTATTTGCTTTATATTTTTTCTTTAGGTAAAACTTGCTTTTGATGGGCTGTGAAACTTTACCTGGCATAGACGATTCTAGAGTGAAAGCTTTTTCATAAGATTGTACTTTTTATACTTGATGGTCTTCTGATTTCATTTTCTGTTGTAGTTGAGAACTACTTGTGGTTTTTGTCCTCTTATTTTGTCTCTGCGGTCTTCATATTAATAAAACTTGCTTTTGATGGGCTGTGAAACTTTACCTGGCATAGACGGTTCTAGAGTGAAAGCTTTTTTGTAAGAATGCTACAATTTTTATACTTGATGGTCTTCTGATTTCATTTTCTGTTGTAGTTGAGACCTACTTTACGGTTTTTGTACTCTTATATTGTCTCTGTTGTTCTCATATTTTTCCCAAATTAATAAAGACTTTGTGCCTAAGCTCAGCTGTGTGAATCATTTTCTGTACCTTTACTTTCTGTAGTGTAATATCCTTAATTAAGTTCTGGGCCATGATATTCTTGATCTTCATGCATTCTCATTGTATAGAATGTTTTATGCTAGGATTGTCTGCCAAATCAAGCTGATAAAAGTCTAATTGTTTTGAAAAACTTGGGTAACCAAAGATAGTTTAATTACAATGGAATTACTGTATCGAAACAGTGAGGGTGTTAAAAATTGGTGGATATTTTAAGAAGAAAAGGTTTTAAAAGATATAATATTAGTTGTGATAGTAGAGATATGATCCTCTGATCTCATGGTTCAATTAAAGGATGGATGATGGGTATATCATGTTTGATTGACATGCGTGTTAATGGCCATTACATAATCTTTCTCTTGTCCCAAGTGATTTGTCCAGCATTATTTGTGGGCAACTTTCTTAGTATGTTGCCTTTGTTGTGTTGATGGGATTGATGTGAATTATGGTTCAGAGCCAGGTATTATTGCACACACAACCCACGATAATTTTGAGAATATTGAGTTTCTTTTTTGCTGAGACATAATAAGGTTTTAGATATTTGGATATTGCTTTTAAATCACAAAATAATATGGAAAAAGCAGTCAGATATGACCATTTTTCAGTTGCTGTGTAAATATGCTGTGTACAATTTGTTGTTGCAAGCAGAATCAGTAAACAGGTCAAGTTTTGGTCAAAGATTTGTTTGGCCACAGGTTTTAATGTAAACATCTACTTTGTGAGTACCTTGCAGAAGGTCCATTTGTGTTCCAACTAACATGCCAGAAACTTTAGTGATCCTATTAATTTCCTTAATTAAGCTTTAGTCTAGAGCATTTGTATCTTGGGCTAGGAACTGGCTGAGTGAAGAGGTTAACACTTAACTTTGGCTCTGCCAACACTAGATCTTCTGTTTGATGCTTTTTGGAGGACAATTTAATTATGGATTGACATTCGGAGTGTTAGCTTATACTGGCTCAGATGCTTGGTTTAGATTCAGGAAAGCAATTATGGATCGAATGAGCCATTTAGTGTTTGTGAGAAGTGTGCTACACAATTTACTTATGCTCATAAACTATGGCCACTTTTGTTGCAAAGTTGCCTTTCAAAATCAGATGATCCTTTTAGGAAGTGAGTGTGGCTGTTTTATATAGTGTAAGTTGTAATATACATGAGTGCGTTCCAGGCCAACATGCATGCTAAGACTATTTGTTAGGCAATGAGTTTATAGATTTTTCTACCAATTAATTTAAGGCAACTGCAACTGATGTTTTGAACTGATTTCCTAATTGTCATCCTCTCTTTCTTTACTTTCATTGTGTATGAATATTTATAAATTATGTTTACATTTCCTGCAGGCTGAAAGTGCAATTGCTGCTCTCAACTGTAGTGGCGTGGTTCTGGGTTCATTGCCAATCAGGTCAGCCTTCATGCTGTTACATCTTATATTTATGTTTGTCGCTTTATTTTGAAATTTTACTTAAGTTTGCCAAGGTTTGTCTTGCTTCATTCGTCGAGTTAACATTTGGCGTTTTCGATGTCCAGGGTCAGCCCATCAAAGACGCCTGTTCGGCCACGTGCTCCTCGCCTCCCCATGCATTAGTTCCTGTTAATGCCTCCAGCTGATTTAAATACTGGTTTATATATATTTAGATATACACACACCGTTGTAAAGATGTTTCTCATCTCGGGTCTGTCTGTTCTATATACTTTTGTCCTTAGGTTCTGTGCCTGGGATCTTTTATTATTATAGGGTCTATGTTTTGTTTGTTCTAGCAATATAGAGTTGGGTGGAACTTCGAGGCTTAGAGATTTTTAATGTATTTATCACTCATGGATATGGATAATGCTTGTCCATAACTTCTCTAAGTAGCCACTACATTTAAAGACCCTGAAGAAAGTGGACTTTAACATGACTAATGAAGTGGTTTCCTTGTAAGTGATTTTAGATAGTGAGTGTGCTTACTTGCAGGAAAATTGTAGCGTTAGGGTACTATCTCACCCGGATGAGTTCTATATAAATGACTCTCAACCAAATGATGGGTGGAACGTGTACTCTTGCTTGGCTGCATGTGTGCAAACAGGCGTGCTAGCAGTGCACATACGCACGCTTCGAGCTAGAAAAGTAGGCTATTGCTGAGTTGTTGCTCTTAGAAAATTGTCATCATTTTGCATATTGTTGCCTATGATCAACCAGTAGTCTTGTTGATCATTTGTCATGTTATATTTGCTGTCCCCTGTCCCCTTCTATCGGTATCATACTGATTTCTCATGTTAGAAATGCAGCTAGATTAAGGTTCCAAATAGTTAGAATATTACTAACGCTATATACACATGCATGATTGTAAATTTAGTGAATAAGCTTGAAAAGCTACAGTGGCTTACTAGTGCTTGTAATGAAGCAGAGATGTGGTGAATATCTCAGAAGTTGAGAATGCATCAGAGTGATTTGCCCATCAATGTTCTACTTTCTTTATCTTCTTAAACGAGTGTTTGTGTAATGAATTCAAATTCACAGCCTAAAATTAATCAACCACATCATATTAAATTAAAGGAACTTGGAGTGAGGCAGCATGCATGCACTTTTTTTGCAAGATGAGGCAGTTCTGATTTCCCTAAGTCCTTGATGGTCGTTCCAATGATTCTCCGACCATCAAACAACCCCATCGGATGTCCAGGTTACTTCACATTGTGGGTAGCAAAGAAGGCCTCTTGGAGAAGGTCCAAGTTTTCTCCAAGTTCAAACTGTTGTACCAAAATTAAGCTGCAAGGCCACCCACACTTAAGTCATTTCCCTGATTCTATGAAGCCACAAATTAATATTAAATTGTGATAGTTGCTTGGGTGTTGAGACATACAGTATATGCCCATAATAAATTTCGTAACTCTTTATCTCAAAATAAATAAATAAATTGTAGCTCTCACATGTTGAGCTACAATTTCGTATGTACGTTCATTTTTCTAAAATTGTGAATATTATATACAAAGCTTTGTTTTGATAAGGTGACATCTCACCATTCTCTAAATTAGATGATTCTAGTGAATAAATATACATATGGACATACGATGTGCTAAAATCAATATTTATTTTATACTTTAAGGTTGCATGGGCCGGGTTGCTAGAATTTGGGCCATTTGTCCCCACAAACTAAAAGAGTGGCACTGTTTCCACCGCCTCAAAAGTTGTTTGTACACCCCCTTACCTCAAAAAATTAAAAATATTTCTAATTTGTTTTTAAACTCCATTAACACCAAGAATGCCATTTTTTTTTTAAAAAATTATTACACTATAATTTTATAAGTACACCCCATTTTATTACACTTTTACTTATTTATTTTATTTATTTTTTATAAGGAATGATAATACATTATTTATAAAAAGATTTAGACTTCAATCATCATTGATTATCATATAAAAAATTACTATAAAAAATGAATATACTTGTTGAGACAACTCTCCAAATCAAGTTAACTAATTTTATAAAAAATAATATATTAGCTAATAAAAAAATAATAATACATTGTTTTTAAAATGCTAGGGCTACCTTTAAAAAAATAATACATAGTAACTTTGATTGTTGTTTTTGATGTTGTTTGTTTCATTACTTTTTAGTTATAAAAATATAGAAACAGTCAATTCTAATTTTAAGATGTAAATAAGTGTGAATATTACTACTCTTTCAAATTTGTAAACCCAACTTAGCTAACTTTACAATAGTACATCCCAACCATAGCAAAACTCTATTGTTGGTGGGTTGTTAGATTGAGTTCCATGTTGTTATATTAATCAAATGCATATGTTTATACGAGTAAAATATATTAATTTAAAATTTTAAATCAAGATTTGTGATTTAATATTTATTCTATCATTTTTTTTATTTAATTGTGTAAACTAGAAAATAATGAAAATTTTATTACAACCATTAAATTGAGAGCAAATAGATATATAAATGTATCATTGGAGGCAAGCTTCAAACATCCAAATCCATTTTTCAAATATTGAATGACAATTTACTGGATGAGATAGATATGAACAATTAGAAAATATGCCCAAAAGCATGGTCATTGTATAATTAATCTTATGAATTTCAATAAATCATTTGCTTAATATTTAAATCTTATAGCATCTATAATGAAAGATTATTATTTATGTCAAAAGTAATGTTCCACTAAAATCGAAAATATAATTGTTCACATAAAACTGTTATATGTGGTAGAT
This sequence comes from Nephelium lappaceum, assembly GCA_021234005.1. Taxonomy (NCBI): domain Eukaryota; kingdom Viridiplantae; phylum Streptophyta; class Magnoliopsida; order Sapindales; family Sapindaceae; genus Nephelium; species Nephelium lappaceum. Next base: position 18,930,407 of record CM038007.1, read on the forward strand.
ATAAAATTTATCAAGTCTAAAAACTATTCACATTTTAGATAGTAATTTTTGATATGATAACCAATAATGGTTGAAGTTTGAATCTTTGTATAAGGAATTCGTTATTATTTCTTATAAAAATATAGTGTAATAAAATGAGAGATATTTATAAAAATATAATATAATGAAATTAATAAAAATGATATTCTTGGTATTAAGTGGAATTTAAAAACAAACTATAAAAATTTTAAACTTTTTATGGCAAAAGGGGTGTACAAATAATTTTTAAGGGGTGGAAATATCGCCGCTCAAACTAAAACTATAGAGTGTTTGGACCTATATTGATCAGTTTTTTATTTTTATTTTATTTCTGGATTCAAATTTTTTCTTGTGCTAATCTTGGTGCTGATATGATTTATGAAACAGTTGAAGATAAATGCAAGCCAGTGCTCCACCAAATTTGTTGAGATCAACAGGAGAAGATTACTACAGTATCACAACAATCATTGTACATTCAAAGATTGTAAACCAAACAAAGTTTCGATTATTTATATGAAAACGATCAAGGTTTGTTGAAGTAGAAAGAACCAAAAAATTGGGAATTCTGGCATGAAACTGCCCTCTCTTTGTTTATCGAAAATTCCAAGATCCTTACATATTATTTGTATGGTTAAAATTAATTATTTTATAGTGCAAAATTTCCCGATCCGTGTAGATATCTTTTTGTGACAGAAAAGCTTTAATTTTATGTAGTACATCTTTAGTCTTTAACAATGTCGACCAACCCTTCAGTTATATATACATTTGTAACCACAAATATTATAAGTATGTTCATCACTACTACTTGTCCCATTGAAACTTCTCACCAGCTCTTCCTACACATATCGTCTCTTCTTCTTTCATTCAACTTCTTCCTGTTTTCATCAAATTTTGATCAGGCATGATTGAATTGGATTGAATTCTGTGGTTATTGTAGAATATCGACCGTTTGGCATGGATGCAACCGCAGTTACAGATGGTGGCGTGAAGAGAATTAAGGTTATTCTAAGGAAGAAAGAGCATGAAGAAATATTGATGTCTAAGAAGATGACAACATCAGTGGAATTCAGAGAAAGGCAATATTAACCGTCGTTACATGGAGATCATCATGGAGTTGTTGAATATTATTCATGCACAAGGTGGAAGCCACAACTGGAAACCATCCCAGCAGGAAGTGAGCAGCTTTTTATGCATATATCATCTTGTCGTCGTATAAATATCTTCAAACATTGTAAGTTGTTGGCATCTCAACTTAATGTAATGAAATCAAAGTACTGGCTTTACATATCATTGATGGGTGTATTAATAAATACAAAATGTATCAAAACCCCCTTGTGTATACTTTGCTTGAATAAACATACGATTAATACTACATTCGCTCCGAGTTTAAGTAATAAGTACGATTTTTCCGCCATGAGTAATAGTATATAAGCATGTATAAAACATTTTCTCTTCATATCTTGAAAATATCTTCTAGTGTTATAGGAGTAAATCGGTAATATTTAACTTTTATTCAAAGTTTGAGCATACAAAGCCTTAGGATATCAGTGTACCCGGTTAACAATCCTTCCATGGGCTTGGGCCGAATCAAAATCTAGCAGATCGTAAGTAAGTAGTAAGGAGCAAATTACTCACAACCTATCTACAAATTTGATATTCACAATCGCGTATAACTTTTTGATTTTTTTACAACGTCCTCCCCTGACTAACGAATTAACTAAATTTGACCGTTAAATGATCCCTTTGACCGTTTAAAATGTGTTAAAAGACAAAATTACCCTTGAGAAGATTGATTTTGCAACCAAATGAAATTACCAATGTACCCTTGAAATCATCTTCAACCAAAATCATTTTAATCTCAGTATTCAATCATAAAAAATTCCCTAAAACAACCAATAACCAACCCTAAAACAATCTAAAACAACTAACTGATTCAAACCCAAAATCTTTGAACCCAACCCAGAGCCTTCGAACTGGTTCAAAGAGGATTCGAACCCAACCAAAACCCAGTTCTGGGTTTAAAGGGTTCGAATCTTGTTCGAACCCAGTTCTGCTTAAGAATCCAGTTTTGGGTTTGAATGATTCGAACCCAGAACTAGGTTCGAAGGATCGAAGTATTCGAACTCAACCTAGCCAGAACTGGGTTCGAATCCTTCGAACCCAGAACGAACCCAAGACTGGGTTCGTTCTGGGTTCGAGGGATTCGAACCCAGTTCTGGTTGGGTTCGAATCCTTTGAACCCAGACTGGGTTCGAAGGCCTCGAACCCAAGCTGGGTTCGAACGGTTCGAACCCAGATCGAACGTTCGAACCCAGATCGTTCAATCTGGGTTCGATTAGAAGAAGAAGAAGAAGCAAAAGAAGAAGAAGAAGAGAGAAGAGAGAGACAGTGATCGGTTAGAAGAAGATGATGATAAAGAAGAAGAGAGAGAAGAGAGAGACGAACCACAGTAACGAAGAAGATGAAGAATAGAGAGAGAAAGGAGAGATGGATATGAATATTGATTTTTGTGTTTTTATTTTAAATCATTTTTTAAATTTATTTTTTTTCTCAAATTAATCTCCACCATCCATCTTTAGATGGATGGTAGAGATCTAATTAAAAAATATTTTAATTTTTTCAATTTTTACCATTTTTAAAAAATTAATCTCTATCGTCCATTTTCAAATGGACGGTAGAGATCTGATTAAATTTATTTAAAATTTTAAATTATTTTAAAAGAAAATTAAAAAAATAAATTCTTTGAGGGGTAATTTCGTCTTTTAATATTTATTACACAGTTAACCATATTCCGTAACGGTCAAACTAGTCAATCCGTTAATCAGGGGAGGACATTGTAAAAAAATTAAAAAGTTATATACGTCTGTAAATATCAAATTTACAGGTAGGTTGTGGGTAATTTCCCCAAGTAGTAAGTGGTTTAAGAAAAAAGGTCAAAAAGTGACAGGGAGATTCAGCCAAAACTTAAACCTAGATCATTTTGAAATAATTTCTGGCCATTGGATGCTATATACCAATTTGCCTTTTTATGTGGCTCCAATCCAAATATATATTAAAAAAAAAAAAGAAAAAGGGAAAGGATACGGCCAGCTTGTTAGGATCTAAATGGCTCTTACTTTAGCACATGCAAAACACATATCAACTAGCAATTTCATACAAATTACCACCCATTTTTATATATATCAACGAGGCAGCTTCTCTAATTGTTTAAGATATTTTGAATTGGATGTTATCTTACTGACTCTAAATAAGTTCTCTTATGATTTTTTAGCAAAAGAAAAAATGAATATTGGTCATAATTTACTATATATGCATAGACATATAATCATTTTGTACATTCATTCATAAATCAAATGATTAATACAATTTTTCTTTACATTCATGATAAGAGTTCGCATCCAACCGCGCATATTTGTTAGCATATATGTGGAATATATTTTTGAACCACAGTGTTATGTAAGTAGATTTGGTGTCAAAATATTTACGATTACTTTGCAATCATATATTTATAAACCATATAGTCATTTTATTTGTTCATACATTGGTGTATCTTTTTATTATTATCTAAGTAAAATTTTTCGTACCGCTAAAGTTCTCTAGAAAAATAGGGTCAAATAGAATCTTATTATCCAACTCAAGGTGAGGCCATAGCTTAATTATTAAGCCCAAATTTATAAAAGACAGAACAAGAATCCAAATCTTAGTCTTAGTGATGCATTTTAAGTAATTAAAATAAAAATTTGGTGGACTGATATAATGATCATTGATCAAAGCTCAATGAAGTGTGCGACCAACCGCCCTGCATGCCCCAGAGTTTCCGTAGTGTCCCACTTGTTCTTGTTCCCTTCTTCTTGCACTTAAAAGGTAAAAAAAAAATTAAAGAATCTGAAACAACACAAATCAATAAATAAATATATAATAAACACATGAATATCGTGGTTATAAACTTATAATCATATCTATAGTATAGCTAATGGTAAATCAATTTCTTGTTGTTCCCATAAATTCAAGAAAACCTTTCACTTTTGTCCTTTGAATCCTTTATAAAAAGCATGCATAGATATTGGACTTGGGGCTTTCTAATTCAACCAAGAAACTGCCCTAAATTACTCAACCAGCACTCGTGAACCCTACATTGGAGGTGGTCATTCCATGTATTTATCTTCACTTTAGCCTGTTGAACTGTCACAATAAAGGACCAATTTTTATTTTTGATAAAGTGGCATAACACTATAAAAAACAAAAGTACAAAAAGAGAAAGTAAAAGTATTAAATTAAGATGCTTGTTGATTGCCAATTCTCTTTCACTTTCAATTGACCATTGTTGGTCCCATCCTTGACCGAGCCATTCGTTTTTAAAAAACAAATCTTTAAACCAATTTTAGCCTCCCAACTCTAAAACTTGAATCAATATATAAAGAGTTGGACAATATACTTAAGAACGAGAATAATACGATTAAAAAGTGAGGTACATAATTGTAATGGAAAGTCTCTTGCTTTTAGAGGAGCAATCCTAGAAGACTTGGTTAACAGATTAGGATATGTTAATTTAAATACAAATAACTTCGCTAATAACAAACCAAATAAATTGATGAGAGATACTTAAATTTTAAATTTATATAATTTCAAACTCTTTGTTATGTATTTCGAATTGTATCAAGGATTATTATAAATAAAAGTTTTTTACTCAACTAGTTATGTTATGTTTGGTAAGCCATTTATCTATTAGCTTAATACTGAAAAATGCATAATTATCTATCCAAAAAAAGATTTTAGTTTCACCTTTTCTCCCACCCAACTTAATAAAATAATGAATTTCAATAATATTTCATTCCTTTTTTTTTAGTAAATAACATTTTATTCCTACAAATTCTAATTTTACACTAGCTTCTCAAAAAAAAAAAAAAATGAAATAAAGAAAAAATAAAAAATAAACATGAATAATATTTAATTATTTATCATATCCACTTAAGATAATGTGTATTACAATTCTTTCTTTTCTATTGTAAAGAAAATGTTAGTGGGTTTAAACACAAAAAGAACATGACTTTCCGCGTATGAAATGAATACTTTGGACTGCTTTACTCGATAGTTGTATATACAAATGGTACTGGTATATAGTGGTGATGGGTGGTTCGCAACTTCTACATCTTTCAATCCAACTATGTTTCACATTTAATTTCTCTCATTGGTTGGCCACCGACGGTCACTATAACACATCTTTCTCTTCCATTGAAAATATATACCCTCCTAGATCTACATCCAACCAAAGAAATCATCATATGGGAAATTGTCTATTTGGAGGAGACGTTGATGATGATCATGATCATGATCATCAACATCATTATCCTCATGGAGGAGGAGTATCATCAACAATGATCAAAGTCATCACGTCAAACGGTGGCATCATGGAGTTTTACTCTCCCATAACCGCCTCATGCATCACGCAAGAGTTCCCGGGGCATGCCATCTTTCCAAGCCACCACCTTTTTTGGAAACCACTCTCTCTTCATGAAGAGCTTCAACTAGGAAAGTCATACTATCTACTTGCCATCAACAGCAAAGAACTGGGTGGACAAATCATCCGAGAAGGCCATATAAGATCAAACAGCATACCAGCAACACCCCTCGTGTCGTCTTATCGTATGTCGTTTGATTATCATGGGATGTTGAAGAGATCCTACACTGAGGTCTTCTCTAGATACAACAACAATAATAGTAACAAAAAGAGAAAACGTAGTGGTGGTGGTCGTCGTGGCGGTGGTGTTTGGAAAGTGAAGCTTGTGATCAGTCCAGAGAACTTGTTGGAGATTTTGTCACAGCAGGCTCGCACACAAGAGTTGATTGATAGTGTGAGAACAGTCGCCAAGTGTGGGAATCATGGGGCTTCAATGTCATCTTCATCACCATCTGTGGCGTTTTCTGATGAATGGAGTCTCTCTAGCAGTAGCAGAAATGCTTCTTCCAAGAAAGATTATTTGTTAGACACTTAATTAGTCTAATTAATTACTAGAGTTTCACCACTTCTTTGGTTTTAATTCTTGTTTCTATGTCATAGTTACTATTAATAGTAATTAATAGTCTCTTCAATTTCATTTTGGTGTGTGTATAACATATAAAATTTATTATATGCTGCACGTTTTTAATTCATATAAAATCTTGAATCTATAACGTTATAGAGTTTAATTTTTTACTTGATTCTTACGTTATTTCTCTCTACATAATATATCGTACCTACATATAGTAATTAAGGTCGGATAATGGACACCGTAGTTTGGTTGTTGATTTGGGGAAATAGGTGTTTATATATATATATATATATATTTGATATTTGAGACTAGCCTATAGTACAATTGGGACCTTACCGAGATAATACTTGGAGGCGCAATCCAAGGATCAATTCCAAATGGGAAGGATCCATCCATACGGAGGTGGAGAAGAGACCCACATGAGAATGAGAGTGCAACCCACACATAAGATGGGGGTGACAATTTATTAAATTGGAGCTGTAGGGTGTCGAAACCTTGCCATTGGCAAGGGACTGCTGGCGCCAATGCCAATGGCGCTGACAGTCGAGCGACAATAGGTGCTTATATTTACACCTTGTTAAGATTGTATGTTCACCTTTTTTTTTTTTTTTTCTTTGAAACTATGTTCACCCTTTTATTAACAGATAAATTTCGTAGAAAAATTTAGTTTATAAATATTATATGAAATCAGTGTAAAAAAAGAATATTATACGAAATCAAGCTCCGATTATGTAAATGAGAAAATATTCTCACATACGTGAAGACATGGTTTTATTAGATAAATGTAATTGATGTACAAAACTCTTTCCAAATTGACAGTGCCCAACAGAATTGCACACTTGAAGATGAAGCCAAGTAATCAGCTGCCATGGAGTGATTAATTGGGCCGAAAAGAGGAGGAGGTGACAAACTGTGCGACCCAAAATTTAGGTTTACAGAGACAAATGTGGATCCTGAATCCAGAAAACGAAGCCCACACTGCTGACACAGGGCTTGATTGGTTTCCAGGATCTGGTTTGATCTCAGTATATGACATTAAATGGGCTACTTAGTCGCGTGGCCCATACTTTTTGGAAACGAAAACTTCAAGGATGGTGCATCATGCGCACATCACACATGTGAGAATTTATTTATTTTTTAAGAATTACAAGTAAGAATTGATTAAGTGAGGAATTTCACATTTTTTTATCTGTGATTTAACTTTATAACGTTATATAATTGATTTTTTAATGTTATAGAGTTGAGATTCCGCGTATCCTGCACTTGATAATTATTATCATACATGTGTTGGATTTTTTTTTTTTCAATTATTACAAATTCAGAAATTATTGAAATTTGATCGATTGAAAATTATAATTACTGTAATTGGATGAGGTGGGCTAATCATAGAGACGCTTCCAACTTCCATCACATGTATTGGTAATTACGTATTTATCTTTGAAGTTGTAACGTGATCGAGTGTCCAAACAATTAGCGTACCTGTTTAATATAATACAAAAACATTGTTTCCCTTTTTTCACGAGATTGATTGATTCGTTGATAGATTTTTACCTTTTAGCCAGAAGAACATGATTGATTTGAAAAATATAATAATGTAAATAACCTCAAAGGGTGCGGGAAATGGATGCAGGAAATGAAGATACTTGGACCGAATTATTTTCAATATATCACCTCACGGTCCTCACCTGCCTCATCAAAGCGCAATCAAAATTTTGTTCTTCTTTTTTCAAAAATAAATAAATAAAACTTTTGAATAAAGTATTTCAACAGTGCGATACCAAATGAATGAAAATTGTTTTGCTTTTACTGTGAAAATAAAGACATACACAAACAAATAAGTTTGCCGCAGTTATAGACGGCCCTCGTTTTGTCCTTGCTTGTAAGGGCGGAGTTTGACTTTGTTCACCAATCACTTGATATAAGTGGTCATTTTTTCACTTCTTAATGGATAGTTTTCTCTTGTTTCAAGAATAGATTTTCGGATTGCACGCTCAATTGAGATATTTATAAATTTTGATAAATATCAAATCCAATGTCGGGAGCTGTTGTCGTAAAGAGCTATTCAATATTCTACTTTTAATTACTCTCAAAACTTAATTATAATTTATGTTTTCTTTGTGAAATATTTTATTAGGATATTCTCTTTATTTGTCTTTTAATATGTATTTTAAGATATTTCTAAAATTCACTGTGACTTCATGGATGAATTGTGAATTTGTTCGATTATCGACACTGACGTTCAAAAAGTTTTTGTTCCATATTTTCTCTTTCTTTCTTTATATATATTTTTTTAAATAATAATAATAAATCGAGGAAAACAATAATAGTGCATGTAAGGACAATTTATTCCGAAATGTGGATATGAAATTTTAACAAGATTGTTGGTAGCCTGTAAAATCTTTGTTGTGGTTCAAACGCATATGTCTGTGAATGTGAAAATGATAGACAATTGTTAATATTAAAATGATGACAATTCTTCTTCATTGTTGATTAACTTTGTTGACATCAACAGAGTAGACAAATATATGCAAGAATTCAATAATGCTAAATATCTCATATGTTATATCCCAATTTGATCTCAATTCATGCTACGTCGAGTGATTAATAGATACACTTTCAAGTAAAATAAAAAATTATTAAAAAGTATCTATTTAATAATTGATAGGTCATGAATAGATGTATACTATTACTCATAACAAAATATAACAAATATAAATTAGAACAATTATTATTGCATAATCTTAGACACATGTTAATAGCATTTCCAATGTAATCAGCTAAAATAAAATATGCATTTACTTTTGACCAATCTTAATAAAATATGTGTCATACTCTCTTATTTTTTATATTTTATAATTAAGAGGAAAGATAGTGATTAAAAAAAAAAAAAAAAGAGAGAGAGAGAGAGAGGAGGGATAGTGAGAAAATTCTCCATATCTTGTGTTAGTTCAAAAGGGTGAAAAATCTTAATCAACCTTTTACGTAGCTTTTTATTGGCCTATATAGATCAAGTGACATATATATCAATGGTTTGGATTCATTGTTTTGTTTCTTCTCTTTCCTTATTTTTAAATGTAAGGAAAGACATTTCACATAATAAATGTTATAAAGGGGAAGACATCTCCTTATATTATGAAAACAAGTATTTCCTAGTAGTGTTTGATCTTTACAATGGATAAACTTCTAGTCCATTGTGTGGTTGGTGATACTAATACTACTAATATTTGATCTTGTTAAATTTCAATAAACTCATGATTCTGCAAGTATTGGAATTCAAAATATGTTTGTAGAATCACTGATCACATATTTTGTATGATGAAAGCAAACAAACAAACAAACATAAATTAAACTTTAATCGCATCTCACTTTTCACTATTAAAGAAATAAAAAAGAAAACTTAGACAAATTATTTCCCGTAAGCTGAAGTGTATTAGACAAGGTGGGTATTGAATTTTCTAATCAGAAAGCAAAGGTATCTGTTTGATTAGATTTATTCAAAATACTAGTGATTCTGATACGTTCTCTTTTTCTTGGTAATAAACAATTTCCAACCAGAAAATTCAAAGAAGTAGACATATGACCCGTGATCGACCCCCAAAAAACACAATTTCCAATTATGCATGAATTTAGAGGTGGCCCATTTTGACTTGGGCTTTGCATCAGTGTAACCTTTCTGTATTGTGTTTTTCTTGTGTCCCTACAGATTCATATTATTATTATTATTATTGACCCGTAAATAAATAATTCAATAATAATTGCCTTATCATGACCGCTTTTATATAAAGTTGCTTTTAATAAGATTCTGCTTAATTAGAGGGAGACTCACACGCTTTAATTATTTGAAGGCTTCATGAAATATCTCTACTGGTTGTTGTTGAATCAACTCTAATCAATCCTTTTAGTTGGTGTAAAATGGGGCCTTTAATTACTGTATTTCTTGTAACAACGTTGATTCCTATAATCTTTATGGTCATAATAGATTGTTCAAAATGAAAAAAAATTGACCTTTTCTTTAAGTGTGTGATATTGATGTATTATCTCACCATTGTTGAGCATGAAAATTCTATAAATTTTCTCGACAGAGTTACGGGTTTTCTTGAAAAAATTATGGTGGTGAGGAAAGACAACTAGTTGCCCTTTTATTCTCACAAATCACGAATTATGTTCATATATTTTTTTAATTAACTTAATTTTGTAACTCCAACGTCTAACTATCTATTTATATTTAATTTAAGAATTATAAATAAATTCTTACTCATTTTTTTTTTTATCGCAACTATTGAATACATGAATGAATACAATACTTATATGTTGAAATAAAAAAAAAAAAAAGAAAATTAAATTACAAATTCAAAATCAATATATTATTACTCAATTAAAATATTAGGCAGATGATTATGCAAACAAAACAATCGTAGTAAATTTTTCTTTAATTTGAAGGGTTAAAATATTATTTCAATTTTATCTTAATCAAACCAAGGACAATTATTATTATTATTATTTTAAAAAAATTTGAGATTGGCTTAGGGGACTATCGAGACCAATCAGGATGAAACAATAGTAGCGCGAGCTGGAGACCTGCTCCTATATGAGAGAAATTGACTCACACGGAGTTAAAGGAGTGGCCAATACATGGGTGGAGAGACTATCCACATAAATTGGTGAGAGGAAGTTGTTATGGGGTGTGGAACCCACACCAAAAGGCATGGGGCCGTAGCTCTTAACCAAACGTCCCAACAACCAACTACCAATTAAAAAATTATTGGTATATTAACTATTAGAAAGTCTGAATTATTCAAGTACCCACATAAATTGTAAGATACCGATTTTGTCAAATTTGCAAATTGTGCAAAAAAGTTGTAATCCTTAGAAGTATATGAATGCTTTTCGGATTTTTCTTTTTGTAGAAAATAAATAATAAGAGGAAGAATGTTTTACTATTTTCAGGAATAATGCTAACCCTACGTTATCACATAAACTCACGAAAATAGCAACTTTGATCATTTTTGCACTAATATTACTTGAGCTTTCATAAACTCAACAAAAACACTCACTCTTAAAAAAAAAAAACAGAAACGCTCTAACCATTAGTTGCCATATTGATTGGATGATGATGTGGCAAATTTTGATTGGTTGATTTGTAAATTTATTTAATATGGCAACTAACGGCTGGAGTGTTTTTGTTGAGTTTATGAAAACTCAAGTGATGTTAATGCAAAAAAGGTCAAAGGTGTCGTTTACGTGTAATTATGGCAAACATTCGAGGGCGATATTTATGTATTTTGCCCAATATATTTTTATTTTTTTAAATAGATATAATTATTGGTAATTTAACACAAATATTTGTGGGACTTGCAGCTGAGATAAAATATTAACACGTGGCTAAAAGATCTACACTTATAACACTAGAAGACCCGTTACTTTCACATTGTTGCTTGCCTAGTTGAGCCATTCTACTTTCATAATTGTAATGACTTTGGAACGAGTTAGACCTGTTAGAATCGAAATTGGTATTCAACATGTCTAAAAATTTACGATCCAAATTTTTATATTATGAAATATTATGAATTTGACTCAATTAAATTGTTATTGGGTTAAATTTTATTATTTAAGAGTTAGGTTCAATAATTTAAAAATATTAAGTCAAGCCCAATTGTGGTGTAAGGAAGAAAATTACTAAATGTACTGAGATGGGCCACTAAATGAGCCCAAGTTCTTATACGTTGGTTGCCTCTAAATGCACCCAATTTACTTTCTAAGTGTACTCCTACTATTATTAAAGAAAAGGAAAAAAATAACGGACGAATGAGACAAAAATGGTGGTGGGACCGAAAAAGGAAGAGATAAGAATGGGAGATTGGATAAAAAAACTAAATGGAGGTAGAAAGTAGGAGTGTGAGTGTGAACTCCGTGGACAAACAGAAATTAGAAGTCAACAATTTGAAAAGAGAATTAACAAAAAAGAAGGTATGAAGATAAGAGAGTGACGCGGTGAAAAATACGAAGTTAATGGATCCGTTGTGATAATAGTGTTGTAGTAAGATTTTATCCTTGATATCCCTGAGAATAATCTTAAAACTTGAGAATAACTTTAAAAGAATAAATCACAACACTCTTCATATCAAATAGGATGAGGTAACACCCTTGTGTCGTGGTGCTCATTTGTTAGTACTCTTGTATTATAGTACTTGTTCATAGATCCATAGCTTGTTAAATTAAAAATATTCACCCAGCCTTTGGATATGAAAGCGAATTAAAAAGACATGGTCAAGAAACATTAATGATAATTTTGATAGAAATCATTGTTGATTTATGATATGTCATGCATGACTTTGATGATATAAAAATTATTATGCATGATGGATCATCAAACTCATGCTTGACGAAATATTTAAATATTTATGTTGTCTGTGTTGTACATGAAATTCATGCATATCGGTAAAGAATTTTAAATGATTGATATTATCTGAAATTAGAATAATCTCTACTGGGCTTGGTAAACTCACCCTTTATTTTCCTCATAGGTTACAGTGGCAGATTATTCCATTTGGGTTTATGCGGATTAGAGAGTTTTATTTAAGGGTTATGAAGATGAATAGTTGTTTTCTATATTCTTCCCCTTTGATATATATGTGGAAGATTGTAATTACAACTATGTTGATTTGGATTGGAATTATTATTAGCGTAAATATAAAATTGATAGTCTTGGTGTTATATTATGATGATCCCGAAATATTTAGTAAATATAACTTGGAGAAAACAAAGTCTCTACTTATTTGGATTTTTGTTGTGAATTCCTTTTAGAGGGTATAAATACCAGTTATTGGAACTTTTGGGAAGCTTTAGAAACAATTGAAACTCTATCGAATTTTTTATAAGAATGTGTTTCATTGTAAATTTGAATTTTAAGTGAAGAAATTTGGAATTTTTTTACTTCTCCATTCAATTTTAATATTTTATTCTCATTCTCGAACTTGGGACGCGACAATAATATCAACAAATTTCTAATCCTATAGTAAAAAGAGAAAATTCCAAGCATGTAAATAATAAGTATGGTAAGATTGAAACTCCATTATGGATATGAAAATGAAATGAACTAATTATTTAAAATATGAGTGGACTGTGGACTTATTCTAACTTTATTCTAATGTTAAATTTTCAACCTTTTTATTGGACTAATCTTGTATTCATTTAATTTATATGAGTATTGATATGACTAAAGTTTAGCACTTGTCATTTACTGCTTTTTAGTTGTAGTGGTTGAGTACCTATATTGATCTTAAGAAGCCAAAAGTTCAAGTCTCAGCTTTGTTTTTTAAAAATAGAAAATGTGAATTGTGAGTCTTATCTTGATAGAAGTTATTCTCTCATAAGTTGTGGGAGTAGTTATCTGAGCTGTGCTATCAATAATCTATCTCGATAAGTCCTTATGATTATTTAACTTGTAAGGTATCAGCGTTAAAAATATATATAGATATATATCTAGCATTTGTCGTCACTGTGATTTCAAAGTCTACAATCACTCGTGTTCATGCTGTGCACACTAAACTGTTACTCAAGTTAAAAATTAACAAGCCCCACGTAATTCATCATCTGATTCCACCATTCATTCGATTTACTCATATACATAGTAGTAAAATCTATAATTGATTGTTTAAAAAATATATATATAATTAATTCCCTTATTTGATGTAAAACGTTATCAACAAGCTTACATTATGGTTTAGTTTAATTTCCTTAATTTACTATGTACATCTTAAGGCTGATACTATAGGTTTATAACTTTATCATAATCATTTTATATCAAAGCACTGAATATGATTCAAATGATTAACTTTTGAAAGTAAGGCTAATACTGTAGGCTGATACTTAGAGATCGTTTGTTTTTATCATTTTTCACCTAATGAATCTAAATTACATCTATTAAATGATTTTGTTTGTTTTTTTAAATAGTCAAACCATTTAAAACCATCTAACAATCATTAAAAAAAAAAAAAAAACTATAATTTCGGACTTTTTAACTAAAAATTAAATCATTTAATAGTTTTTTGAATATGTTATGCTAAATCGATCTATCATTCTCTAAATAACATATTTTCAAATTTGTTTTAATTTTATATTCTACAAATTCTCTTTAATGATATTCATTATAATGCTATTTTTATTTAAATATATAATAATAGTAATTTAACTTAAGACTATTTTATATATTTTTATTTAAATATATAAATTTAATTTAGTTCACTATAATAATTTATTTATGTATATATAATTAAAAAAAATAATAATTTACTATACTAATTAATCATATTTTAATTATGAATAAAATTATTATTAATATATATATAAGTGTTTTAGTATTTACTAAAAAATTTATTATAATTATTTGTATTATATTAAATGAAGTTACATAACAATTAATAGTAAAAGGAAGTAAATGTTAAATAACTAGCTTTCAAACAATTTTAACTTTAAAAGACAAATAAGATTACTATATATTCAGAGGTAGGGAGAAAAAAAAAAAACATATCATTCAAATTTTATGTTTCAATAACTATTTACTCTTTAGTCTTCAGTAGCATTGTTTAGTTTTCAGATAAAAAAACAAACGACCCATAAATAGAGAACCTTTTATACTTTTATTTTCAATGGATAAAATGAGATTCATTTTGTTTTTTTCAAATGAAAAAATACACAATTATCTCAATTAAAAGTTGATATAACTATATAAATAAATACGAATCAAATGATGCCACATCATCTAAAATATATATTGCATGAAAATAACACACCTAGATTTGACAAATCGCATGGTCTAATAATATACTAAGTTTGCTTCTCCTGCAAACTTCAGCATCACCAACCCTACTTTTTCATAGAAATGATTAAATATTTTAAAATTCAATGTATGAAGTAATTAATCATGAAATTCTCTACCTTCTAATTAGCTCTTTTAGTATAATTCTAACTATTTTGCCGTCACAATACACGTCATTCACAGTCCCCACTAAAAGACAAACAATTTGTCAACTTGGTAACCTATTAGAAATCAATAGATCGAGTAAATTTTGACATAGGCGCACGAATACGATACAAATACTTTTCAGTTTTAATTGGTCAGTATTATAGATTTGCTACTAATAGTAAGGAATAAGAATAAATTTTAACACGCAACTAACATAGGCTGGAGATGATTTATTAAACAGGTAGAATTCATTATTAGCACCAATATGATACAACTTGGATTGTAGACTTTAACACAGGTAATAAATTGGTTGTGTTTAAATTTATCACATGCTCAATTAGTCAGTGAAATTTTCGACAGAAAATGGATTTCATGAATTGCATTAGGTTATAGGCTTTATGATGTAATTAATTAAACAGATCGAATTCAGATAGATAGATACCGACATGGACCACTGGTACAATAACACGAAGTGCCACACCTGGCCCCTAGGAGTTCATGACCTTTTGAAATGTTGATTATATGAAGAAGATATATAATTAATTAATTTATTAAATATTCAACCACAACCAACTACAACAACATTGAAAGGTGATAAGGAGATGAGATGTCTAGTGCAGGTTAGTATGAAGTGGTTGCTCCGTCAATTGTTAGTCCAAATTAATAATGATTAGGCATAGAATTTAGGGGCATAACGATCATGATTAGGGTCGAGAAACACAAACACACACCCCTGTCTTCTAACAGAAAGAATATCTACTATGGTTAGTGCTACCGTTATATGACTATGAGTCCAGGAAAGAGAGAATTTGCTTAAAGTATGTCGGTAAATAATCATACTACGCAAAAATAAAATAAAATAAAATAAAAATCATCATTAAAGGCGATTAATATAAGAAAATTTTGGCCACTTTGACACACCACTAGTTAGTGATTTGATTAGTTAAAACGTGTATGGGATATAATATCAGTTGACTTTAATTGGTGTACATACTTGTAGGTTTTCTTAGAGAATCAGTTAATATTTTATTGGATGATTCCTTTTCTATATTCAAAAAATTATAGTTACAATGTATGACGATTGACATATTTGTAAACATTTTGTCAAAATATTGTGATTATTTTCTCAGCTCTCTTAGTTAAGTAGTTTCTTAAAAGAAAAAAAAAAGTTAAATTGACTATACTTCATAGAAATGGTTAAACACCTATTTTAATATTAAAAGGTTAAGGGGTCAAGTCTCACTCTTATCATAAAATATAAAATGTGGATAATTTTTCCTGAATTTAATCTCACCATTAAAACAAAAAAAAGATTCATGCAATTTAAAGAGTGAAGTTTAATGGTTAAATATATTGCACTAGATAACGACTGTAATGATGATGAAGAATTGGAGGTTATCGATCGGTCGGAGTAGTGGTAATCTTAGTCATCTATAGACTACAGTGTTGTTTACATACACTAATTTTATGTTCGAAGTCTTCAAGACGCTTATCTTAGGATCGGTGTATTTGGTCTTAATGGTGATAATTGCATGCTACGACATTGATTCGAAGTCTTACGTAAATATGATCCCATTATCAATTGTAATTTATTTAACCCAAATATAATACTACTGCCACTACTACTACTACTAATAATAAATAGTTCATATATTTTTCAACAGATTTTAACTTTCACGAATGCCGTTTTACTATTTTAATCAACGAACATCCTTATAACTTTTAGGTTAGCATGTAATTTAGACTTCTACTTCATTTTATATATTTCGTCAATTTTGATTAACAATAATGGCCATCCGGTTTCTAGATCATTTTGTATGTTAAAACTATTTACTAATATGTAAAAATGAGTATTATCCTGATGCAAATCATTATGCAATTATACATATCAACTTCATATTAAAAATAATTTCAAGGCTAATTATTATTATTATTGGAAAAAACAATTTGATTTCTAGGCTACTATGGCAAGAGGATGGTCCGAGGAAATTCCAAATCAAGCACCACAAATTAGTTGTTATTGAATTCATTAATGGCCTGAAGAGAAATAATATAGTAACATTAGTGGTTAGTTTTTATTAGCTAGAAATCCAGTAATTCAAAGAAGAGAATGTCATAATTTTTATAAAAAAATTATTCTACAAAAGAAACTGAAAATTAGTGAAATATCTGTTATATATAACTATATAGAGTTTGTTTATATAGGGGCAAAATTTTAGACTGATAAATATTTTTCTAATTCAGAAAAGATTAGATTGAGTCCACAGCATGAAATTTGAATGACAAGTACAGGTTCTGATTGCACAAAAGAAGTTGGTTTGTTAGTGAGAATTTTTTTACTTTCTTATTATAATAAATAAATGTAAACTAAACCCATCAAACCCTCATATGAGGAGGAACCTCATCTTAATTATTATTATGAATTGTGCATTATTATATGTTAATTAGAAGTTTAAATGGACTTCAAGACTTATTTGTTGCAACAATATATATATATATATATGTATGTATGTATGTATGCATGTATGTATGTATGCATAAACATTAATTTTTTAGAAGTTCTTAAGATTTAGTAACTTAAAAATCATGTTGCACGGGGTTGACTAACCAGGATTCCAATTTAGAAGAGATTGTTTGTCATAATTCAAATAATAGAAGACTGGCTTGAGGTTCAAATCATTTTATATGTATTGATAAAAAAAAAATAAAAATTAGTCTTTAAAATTAAGTTTAAAGACCAGAGAATACACTGTGCACTGATTGCATTCGGAAATATGTTTTAGATTAATTGATTTGTAACAGGACATAATAATTTACACATCGATACAATTGATATGCACCATCGATTGATATAAATATCTTGACGAGATAATAAGTAGCCCACCATGCACAGTTGATCAGAAAGAAACATGATACCGATAGTATGACTTTTATATAAATATATATTGCAGCCGGCGCTTGCACTGGCAAATTTGTGTTGCTGAAGATTATAATTAATTTTGACTGTGATGAATATTTCTATAAATGACCATACGTGCATACATTTCAAATAGCACAACATATTCATGGCACTTTTCACTTTTCTTTTGTTCTTTTGGAATTAATTAAAAAGCTATCGCCGCACCTCCTCAACATTATTTTTTCACCTTTCATGAGTTTTTCACTTTATATCATGACCTGTATGCCACGCAATGATGAATTAATTGAGTCCTCAACTGCTAGGAGAATGAATTTGAAGTTTCATATACATGCACCTTTTAATAGATGTGCATCAAGTCCTTATATAAGATACACACGATAAATGCATGTGTGGGAATTGCAACCAGAATTTTTTTTTTGAAAATTTGATTCTAATATATCTTAAAGACAATTTAGAGGGTTTATGTTTTCCATTTTCAAATGGAAGATATAATTGTTGTTGCCATGTAAACTCCATTTGTAGTCTCAAGAGCTAGCCCTGAAAGCTCCAATAGGATGACACGCGCGCTGTCCACTCTAGATGGATATTGTACAAGAAACAACTTTCCTAATATAGCATGCACTATCGTTAATGTTTCCACAGTTTTGGTTTTATGCAGTTGGACCATAAACAATGGCCACATTTACATTTTAATCCCCATTTTCGGTACGGTTTGATGATGTACATGTTGGCCTATGATTGGTGACAGTAATCAAATGTTAAAATTGTGACACTAGAAAATGGACAGATGCTGTCTTCTTATCTCAGAGGTTTTAAGCTTTTGCCAGAAATCTTGCAAGGCTTATGTAAAAAGAAATAGAATCTTGTCGAAGAGTAATGATAATGCAAATTTCTCATATTAAAGCATCTTATTGAAATGTATTCTTAGAGAAACATTAGCAAAATATTTAACATGTTCAGATTAGTTAAAACTAAAATTCTATTTTTCTCAGGATTCTAGAAACCTTTGTGCAAACCCATTTGATTTGTTTTCTTAACGTATGCTCTAAACATACATATTAATATAATTCAATAGAATTAAAAACTGATTAAGATTCAAATCAGTAGAGAATCCAGGCACATGTGTAGAAAGTATCGACTCAAACCAAATTATAAGAGTCTCCAGAAAACCACCCATCATGTCTTTCCTCCCAAAGGGGGGGCCATGAAAGCTCAGTGCCTCCGACCCCATCATCTCTTTCTTGCCCCTCTTGTCGTTGTGGTGGTTGCACAAGTAAAACGAGTGAGAGAGAAAGAGAGAGATTCTTTTTGAGGATACTGGTGGTTTTAGAGGTGCTTTTCAAATAGATATTAAGGTCGAAGGTCATAGTTAAGATGGAGGCGTGCCCCCTGCTAGCACATTATATTGTTTAATCCTCTAACGCATTTTTTTTCTATTTCTTTTTTTGGGTAGACCCCACAGTTTAGTACCTATATTAGTGGGACCCCAACAAAACCCTACCACTTTCTCTGTCCTCCTATCTCTAGTCTATAGTTTTAGGTGGTTGGCTCTTCTCGAAGGGCTTTTCTTTTGGTCCCAAGAACCAAGTACACTAGTGGCCATGATACCCAAAACTTTTTCATGCATATTTTGGACACTTTCTCATGTCTTAGCATCTCGTTATAAATTCTACCTCCCTCATTTCTCTTTCTATTATCTTTTTCAATTCTCTCTCTCTCTCTCTCTCTCTCTCACTCATTCTCTCCCTCATAGCTCTAGTTTGTATTCACAATAAGAGAGAGTTTGAAGACTTGAATTGAACCACCCCCACCACCCACTATCCATATATACACATACATACATATATTTTCTCTTTTATTTGAGCAGCTAGATAATGCAAGAAGACATGAATCTATCCATTAATGGTCAGTCTCAGGTTCCTCCAGGCTTCCGATTTCATCCAACTGAAGAGGAGCTTCTCCACTACTATCTTAGGAAGAAAGTTGCCTATGAAAAGATAGACCTCGATGTTATTCGCGAGGTCGATCTCAACAAGCTCGAGCCATGGGACATTCAAGGTAATTAAATTATATTAAATTTACTAATTATATTATAGATAAGATTTTGATTATATTATATTATATTTTAGTTGTTCTTGGTTATATATATAAGATTTGGACCGCTCATTTTTTATGTACATGATTTTTGGTTTGCATAGAGAAGTGCAAAATTGGATCGACACCACAGAATGATTGGTACTTCTTTAGTCACAAGGACAAGAAATACCCGACTGGGACTAGAACCAACCGTGCCACAGCGGCCGGGTTTTGGAAGGCCACAGGGAGAGACAAGATCATCTATAGTGGCTTTAAGAGAATTGGATTGAGGAAGACTCTCGTGTTCTACAAAGGACGAGCTCCACACGGGCAAAAATCTGATTGGATCATGCATGAATATAGACTTGATGAGAGCAACCATGACACCAATGTAAGTTACACAACTCTGTTTCTTCTTTTTTCTCTACTATTTAGTGCTTCTATACATATACACGTATATTTATTAATAAAGTCAATTCCTTTAGATGAAACAAAAAAAGGTTTTGTATATTTGTATATGTATATATGTTTAGTCATGGTTGATTGATGTAAGTCTATATTGTGATCATGAATACGTAACAGCCTTCAAATCAAATGGGAGAGTCCATGACTGAAGATGGGTGGGTGGTTTGTCGAGTGTTTAGAAAGAAGAATTACCAGAAAACCCTAGAGAGCCCTAAGAGCTCACCACCCACTTGTTTGGATTCAAAGTCACCACAGGCGCAGATTCTTAGTTCGAGCAATGATGTCATGTTGGATCAGATACTTCTTTACATGCAGGGGAGGACCCCTTGTAAGATAGAGAACAACTCATCAAATACATTGATCATGAACGCCATCAACAACACCAACCACAACAACAATATGAGATTGCTGACTTCAAATGATCATCATCATGAAAGATTCTTGCATCTACCAAGACTTGAGAGTCCAACACTGCCTTCAATCCCCATCACAAGCTCACCTTTCGACCAAGATCGTATCTTCAAGTCATGTTACCAATCCATTGACGACATACTCACCGAGACCGAGCCGTCTCCGGCCTCGGTCCATGACACCAAATCCGGACTAAATGACTGGGTGACTCTAGACAGGCTGGTGGCCTCCCAACTTAATGGTCAAGTAGACACGTCAAAACCAACATTATCATGCTTTGGTGACTCAAACGCGGTTTTCAATCTTTGTCCTGGTGATGATGATCATGTACAACAACCGAGTTCGAATCAAGGTCCTGATCACCATCCAGTGTATAGCACCGAGAATGATATATGGAGCTTCACCAAATCATCGTCATCTCCATCGTTATCGGACCCATTATGCCACTTGTCGGTATAACAGAAGCAGCAATAATTAAATGAAAAACATATACTTTGAAAAAGGCTCCCAAAGTCTAGACATATATATGTCATAGATATTGATATATGCTATACAATACATGTAACACATAAATAAAATCAAATGGGTTGGCATTGTATCATCATCCATTACATACATATATTTTTTTCTAAATATATAACGAGCGATGTCATGATCATCCATTGATCATCATCAATTAGTTCGATATGGGTTGCTGTGATCATGTGATCTTTATTGGTTTCCACATATGCAATCATTTCAAAAGGGGCTCAAAGGGTGAGGGTCTCACCTGAATTCGTTAACTACATTGAAAAATCTAGACAACTTAATTACAGCACATGTTTGCTGATTCTAAAGTAGAATTCGATGTGTGTGTGTATAAATTTCCGGGTCACACACTCATAAATAATGTAACCCGCTTTTGCAGCTATCTAGCTGGGTCACATTGGTAGAAAGGTCATTTACTACTTTTATCAACAATTTGTTATTGTGGTGTCGAAATCTTTTTCGGGGGGTCGGACTCTTACCTAACCTACGTATATGTGAAGATAGATATTAAAAGTTGACTAACTTTTAGCAAAGATTTGAGATAAGATTTATCACAAAAATAGTTCTTCAGGCGAATCATCAGGCTACTTTTATACATAAGTAAACCTTGTGTGCTTTGTTTTGTCTTGGTGGAACTTGGATTTATAGGTTTATGTTTTATTAGTAACAACAAATTGAGTTTAATTAGTTAGTATTTATTTACTAGCAGATTATAACTTAATTAATTTATTACAACTTGATGGGTGTTACGATGGAGACATCATACTAGGGCTAGCAATCAAATATTTTATGAAAAAAACTCTAGGTATTCTAACATGTGCACTTCTGTGTGTGTGAGATCATACTTAAATTTGCTGAATAACACAAAAATTTGGATGGTCTGACGTAAGTCATAATGAAATTGGGTCTGAATCATATCTTCCTAACACGTCAATAATAACATACAATTGAACTGGTTTAATTGTTATATTTTGAAAAAAAATATGAATAATAACATAATAGTTATGTCTCTCTTTTCAAATCAATTTAATTATAATAGAGGTAAAAAAATATGAATAATAACATAATAGTTATGTCTCTCTTTTCAAACCAATTTAATTACAATAGTGGTAAAAAAAATATGAATAATGATGTATCATTTATATTGATCTCCTTCTCTAATTGGATCTAATATTAAAAGTTATAGAAATATACAATTCCAAAGTTTTGTAGAAGATTGTTGAATGAAAAAAAAAAAATAAAGATGACATAGTTATTTCTTGCTCCTAATTTGAACGTATTAATTTGGCTGTTGGTTATAGCTTGATAATCACTATTGAAAACTGACAACAACAACAAAAAAAAAAAAAAAAAAAAAAAAAAATGTATAAGAAAATCTTTCTTTTGCAACATGAGAACTAATTATTAAATGAGGTTTAATTTCCCACGTTCGAAAATGACATTTTGCCTACAAATGCGTGCTACAGTTTGACAAATAGTTTTGGTAGAGTTAATAGCATTAAGATGATAGAACTGTGAATAGTATACCTATAATTTTAATTTTAATTTTTTTGGAAAAAAAGGAAAAATCCTAAACAACCACTTGACTTTTGATAAATTATCTATTTTCTCCTATGTAGTTTCGTTTTTCCAAAATCCCCCTTACCATTAATTTTTTAACAAATACATTAGAAAAGGTTAAAATATCAAATTTACTCTTAATTTAAATAATATTAAAATAAAAATTTGAAAAATTAAAACAAATAATATTAAATATAAAAATATAAAAAATCAAAATAAATAATATAAAAATATATTTTTTTAAAAATAAAACCAATTAATTTAAAAAAAAAACATTTTTT
Source organism: Nephelium lappaceum (assembly GCA_021234005.1). Classification (NCBI taxonomy): domain Eukaryota; kingdom Viridiplantae; phylum Streptophyta; class Magnoliopsida; order Sapindales; family Sapindaceae; genus Nephelium; species Nephelium lappaceum. The sequence continues at coordinate 18,953,660 of CM038007.1, forward strand.
TGAAAAAATTGTTTTGTTTGATCTGGAAGAATCCATATAACAAACACAAAAAACCCTAAACCAGAGATGAACAATCCATGGAACCAGTCACAACAAAATCCAACTTCACCAAACTAAATAACTAATTCAAGAACATTCACCAAAAAACCAAACAAAACAAAAACAAAAAAAAACACTTACTAAATCCTACAATGATACAATATTTTGCTCATGAAATGCTTAAACATCCCCTCAAGAAAAAAAAAACATATGGTCAAACAAAGATAAAGCATGAGTAATTTGCATTATCACGATAATTTTTTTTTGCACCAATTTAATATGGAGAAATAAATGCCCTTTTCATTTCGAAAAGTAATCAATTTCAGCAGTAAACTTAAAACAAACCCAGGGTGCGTTTTTACATTTTTCCTCCATTTCTCCATTTTCCCCCCGTTACTTTGAAACGGTGACGTGAGTGGTGGGAATAGGAGAGGAGAAGCAACGGGCAGCAATGATCGGTAAGGAGAAGCTATGAGCAGCAACAATCGATGGGGAGATACGAGTCAACGAAGACGACGTTGGTCAAGGTCAGCGTCGTGGAGGGCAAGCGAGAGTGAGAGGAGACAGTGACATGGCGACGAGCGACGGAGACCAAAATGAGCAGAAGAAGAAGACCAAAAGACAGACGAGAGACTACCAACGACGAGCGATGGAGCAGAAGAAAAAAGAATGAGATTAGACAAGAGAGAGTGATTGGAGCAATGGAGGAGAGACTGGTGAGTTAGAGAGAGAGAGAGAGAGATTGGTGAGGTTAGAGAGAGATAGAGGGCTGAGTGATTTTTATTCAATAATTTTTATTTTTATTTTTTTTAATTTTTAAATAAAAATATCTTTATTTTTATATTTTTATATTTAATATTATTTATTTTGATTTTTTTTAATTAATTTTCTTCGCATTTTCATTTTGTCTCTAAAGTCAAACGATCAATCATATCCATTTAACGGAATCCATTATCATCAAAGACATTATCGTCATTTCATATGTCTTCAGGGTTATTTTAGGTGTTTATTTTAAAGTCAGATGATATTTTAGATAAAAACGAAACTATATAAAAAAAATGGATAATATATAAAAAATCAGGGATATTTGGGATTATTTCAAAAACAATGATGGTTTATCGCTTTCAACATGAACGAGTGTGATTAATTTAATAATGTTCAAGACGCTGAGAGCTAACTGTCAATTTTAATTAAGTACACAACTTGAAATATTTGTCAACATATTATATAGCATGCAATGTTTGGTTCAATCTGTACTTCACATATATGCCAACTTTCATGTTTTCAACACGTTCTTATATACAATCAAACAAGTACTAAAGTCCTTACATTAATTTTTTTTTTTTTTTTTTAATCTAAGAAAACGTTGAATCTTAAAAAGAAGTTAATTTTGTTTATAATAACTTCATTTTGCAAAAAAGAAAGAGAGTTTTTACCAGAGAAAGGTAGGTAAAAGTTATTAATATGGCAATATTAATTGTTTGACTAATTGCATGCTTTGTCTATTTCATATTTATGAATCTACGTGTTTTGTTTTAATAATCTACGTGGTCTGAATCTACGTGTTTTGTTTTAATAATCTACGTGGTCTGAATCTGGTTTAATTAATGTCCATTGTTGTTTCATTTTCCAGAAAATTAAATCAATTAACTCGATCGACAGTGAGATGGCTGAAATTATTCTGAAGTAAGAATGAACATGCACTGCTAAATGTCTAATCTTTTTGACAATTCAGTGGAAACAAAAAGATGATGGTTTGCTACGTGAGAGATATGAACCGGCTTTTCTAGAAGGAATTTTAATTACAGTACTTGCCAAAAAAAAGAAGTAAAAAGTGAAAGTTCCAGTACAGCCCTTGGGGGAGGCAAAAAGAGTTCACGTATTGGATTGAACTGGATTCGATTCGATTTATTTACAAATTCAGTCAATATGACATGAATTTATTCAATAAATGGATCAATATTTTTGGATCGACACGAATTCATTTATAAATGGATGACACGATACGATATGATTAATTTATTTATTACTTTAATCATAAAAGATCCATACCTGTTGATCTATTAACCTATCAACCTGTTGATCTATTAACCTATCAACCTGTTAATTTATTTATCTTATTGAATTCGTTTAACATGTTTAATTCATTTAACCTAAATAATATTTTGACTCTAATAATATATAAATATTATAATTTGACCCTATCAATTGAGTCAATTAGTGAATCCGTTAAGCAAACTCAACTTGATTTGTTTAATAAAAAGATTAAGTGATTTGATATTATTATATCACAAATTCGTTTAAATTAAACTCATATCCATTTATTTTCATAAATTCATATCGATCCGTTGTGTCGTGACTCAAATTACCACATCTAGGTTGAATTGATTCAATAATAATTGTATATACAAGTCATGACTATCTTTTGTCACTTTTAATTTTGTAATTTCTTTTAAGAAAAAGTCAATTATAGTGGACGATTAACATAATATATTATTCTAGGATAATAAGCGGTTTCTGATTCTCCAAATATTAGTCTTGATATCAACAGAAACTTCTGGTTCAAAAGTAAATAAATTGTTTTTGTTCTGATCCTGTATAAAAAACAATAAAAATTAAACATATTATTTTAAACTAAACAACTCTTAGCCTCCTACGGACTAATTATTTGTTGTATGCTCCTTATTTCTGGAGTAATATGCCCCCTCCTCAAATCACAAATTAATTATAAAATTTTTTATAAAAATTCTATGATATTATTAAATTATAGTAATAGATATTGGAAATCTACATGGAAGAATATGTAGGATTCTGTGGTCGATAATTTTGTATAAACAAATAGTGACTAAATCTAAACCTTGCATGCATGCATGGTTGCAAACCTTTTAATTAATTGAATTAATTATGTTGGGTGCTCAATGACAGCGAGTGAGATACAAAAGAGACTACGCATAAATGATCATTCATGTAACATGCAACCTAAACATTAAAACTTGTTACAATAACTCCATATATATATATATAATGATTCTACTATTATTATTTCATAATTTTAAAAAATTAGAATGAATCAATCAAATTTATTAATTGTATATATTTTTAAAATAAATTCTTTTTTTATTAAATTTAAATATATCCATTCGTTACAATTTTTAAAAAGCTAGGAAATAGTAATGATGAAATTATTATACATATAGAGAGAGAGACAAAGAAAGAAAGAGAAAAAGAAGGAAAAACTGCTTCATATTACTAGGACAGGGGTCCGATCGACATTCATGGGACATGGATGATGGATGGTTGATCATGATTCAAGAGCTACGTCCGTGTAAGGTCATAAATTGCGGCTTTATCAAAATATAATTTAATGGATCAGTGGACAATAATTATAATGATTAATTAATGTTGACTTCACTCCAGCAGCCGAATAATATTGCATGTGCATTTTATCTTTGAAATCAATTATAGCTCGATTTTGTTTGCCATCATTCACCATCCAACTAAAAAGAAAAAGGTTAATTTCGAATCTATGATCAACACGAAATTTCACATCCTAAATTGAACATGTCATGATGATAAAATGCCCATCTCATATAGAACTTCAGTTTATCATCAGTTATAAACAATATTAATAATTCTTCAGTAATGAAATTTTGCTTGATTTAAAAAATAAACAATATTAATAATTAGAAGAATCAGCTAACTCAAACTTCTTAGGAAGTATTGTGGAGTATGTAAAATCTTATTATAAAACATAAAAAGAGAGATTCATAATCGAATACATTAAAAATTGATGTACCATAAATTTTATATTATAATCAGTATGGTGGTGACTACAAAAGAAAATTTCAGGCAACATTATCAATAAATTTAACGATAAAGAGATCCATGCCATCAAGCACATCTTTTCTATATTTTGATTATATATAAACCCAAATCACCAAGATTGGTCAAATCAATTAATCAACCATTTAAACTTTAATTAATAAATATCTTATATGGTAGTATACATGCACACCCTTGCATCGGTTAATTAATTAGCCATTTAATTCTCTTAATTAACAGACCCACTCGAGTATACCTTAATCACAGTCAAAATCATGTGCATAATCACATTGTACCTAACAATCTGACCACTTGACTTTTAATTAAAAACGTACCAATTTTATTATTAATAAATTGGTGGGTTTCTAGTCTTTGTTAGGGTCCCAAAAACTAATGCTTCGGAGAAGTTATCAAAGATAAGGACCACACTTGAGGAGAATGTGAATGTTTCTGGCGGTAATGATTGCTCTTTTTCGATGATTTAGATGGGTTTTTGTATTTCAATTTAATTGGAAAAAAGGAATGTCACCAAATGCCCTATGTGTGTGCCTAGTGATTAAAGTTTAAACTAAGATTAACCTACTCTACGTTGAAATTTCATATAAAGATAAGGTTTACAAAAATATATATAGGGATGTAGTATTAGTGTGTGTGTGTATATATAATCAATTTATCATATGTGGATTATGTAGGATTTTTTTTTTTCCCAAATCTTCAGTTATTAGATGCGAGATATATACTATGTTTATAGCAATTGATAACTAAGAAAAATGCAGTTTCTCACAGCAAATGAGACTTCTATACATATATAGACATCAAGAACTGTATTTTTTAAGGTTTCGAATTTTCAATTTTTAAAAAATTAACACACTCATTATAAAGGCAGAACCATATAGATTTAGGCAAACAAATACAGAAGTACAAAACAAATCTTTTTAGAAGCCGTACTTGTTTGCACAATGACATAATAATTCTCTATAAGAAAATTATACTAAATATTTGTAGGTAATTAGATGCTCTAATCAACCCAACAAAAAATGGAATATTACTGCAGTAACATTGAAAAGAAATCAATATAATAGGCAATGGAAAACAGAACAAAAAGCACACAAAATTTACGTGGAAAAATCCAAATCGTGGAAAAAACCACTAACAAATGAGAAAAAATTCACTAGATCGAAAATGAGTATAAAGGAGAGTGTTTAGGGCAATTTAAAGACATAATCATTGGCCCTAACAAAACACATGTCGCATACACATAGAGAACAGGTTCACCCTGTCGAGCCCGTAGCCCATTGTTGATCTCAAAATGTTTTATATTTGTCATTTCATTACAATTATTACACTGCGAACTTTTTGGATTGGATCAAACAAAATTCTAGATTTGATCACAAACTCTAACAAATATTCCCTTAATTCGACAATTTTTTTTTTTGAAACAAGTTGAAGTATCTTGTCTTCAAAATCAAACTCTGATAAAAGCTTTATATCAAATTCTTGTGGTCTTGTTTTTCGAAAACATTTCGCATATTGCCAGGAAGTAAAGTGAGATTTCTCGTCTTGTTATAAGTGCTCTTGTCGTCTATGAACAAAATTATTGGAAGTGTACATGTCCCAAATTTGGTACAAAGATTCGGTCATGAAGAAATTATTATAGAGTTATCAATCTTCTATACGATATTCGATGCCCAGTTTTTTGGTTTCAAAATGCGTAAATTTTGTCGTTGAATTTTGATATATTGCAGTTGAAACACATCAATCACTTGTGTAATATTTGTTAGAGTTTTACATATCATATGAAAAAAAGCCAGTTTACACTTTTCTTAAATAAGTAGGTATCGTGCAGTCCTCGTTTCGTTTTATTTTCCCTTTTTATTTGAATTCTCCAAAGTTTGATTAAATTGGAAAATATAAAATGTTAAATTATGTAATATATACATAAACTAAATTAAATTTTGTATAGATATAAATTAATATAAAAATAGAATTTTTATTACCTAAGAAGATGAAACTTAAGAAGCATGTTTAAATCTATTTAATCTAGATATATACGTATTGAATATTGATACAAAATTATATTTAACTTATTAAAAATATATATATATATTATTTAACTTGTTTAAGTTGTGCATGAGTTGAGAAGACTTGTCAAAAAGTAACTAAATATTTCATAATTAGGTAAAATTCCATGTCATGAAATTTTTCTCCAATGATATAGGGTTTGTCATTATGAGTTATGATTATGAATAAAAAAATAATGAAGATCGCATGAAAATTTCAATATATTTCTTTGAGATGTTACATGTGATAAGACAAATTTGAATATGAAATATCACTGGTTATACCATTAATCCACATTGAGCTATGGTACCTTAATCTAACTTAAAAACCACATCGTCGGTTTTTTATTTTTTTAATTTCAATCAAATTATTGTTAGTATTATTAATTTGGGTGAGATTGAAGAAGCCAAAAGAGAGATAAGAGCCAGGTAGAGAAGCCATGGGAGAATGGTGGGTCCAACAACAAATTTGGGTTCACCGGCAGACCCCAGACCAGGTCATAAAGAAATAATGATTAATCACCCAAATCCAGCCCTTGTAGGTCATGTGAATGATTGTAACGTACTAATTACGGCCCCATCTTATTAACCCTTCTTATTTTTCTGCTAATCACCCATTTAATAATCTCTTCTTAATCGCACCTCTCAGCCACGAGCTTGTCTACTACAGTCTAAAAGAGTCTTTTTGACCATTTCTAGGTTTAACTACGTTAACATTAAAAAATCCAAATAAATGCTTATTATAAGGTTTTTCCTCCTTTTTGTGACTGCTACTGGATAAACCCAATAGTTGAATTATAACATTTAATAATATCGAAAGTTAACAAGATTAGAATAAATTCGATCTATAGGGATCCTATTTTTTCAATTATTACTATAAAATCTGATAATATCGAAACTTCTAGAGATTTAAAATCTATTAAGCAAAACTAAACTTGATTAGATATTGGATTAAGAAACCACGTTTTTGTTGATGAGCGACTGGTGGGGGATTCTTCGACAAAGAATTTGATATTGTTAGGTGTGTGTGGGACCTAACTATAAGGCAAAAGGTTAACATCGGTGAAATTGATCTGATTACAACCTTCTATAGTCATGAAATTTTGTACATTTTCTCAAAATTCTACACAAGTTTGGGTTTGGAAGTTAAATCATGCATTGGACAAATGAAGAGAAAAAGTTATGATTTGATTAAACTGATATTTCATGTGAATTAAAAGTCAAAAAGACACTTTGTTTCTTTTCCTTTTTTTTTTATTTTCATTTTTATCGTATTTACTTTTTTCATCCTTACGATTTTAAAATTAATATTTTGTACGTATTTTCAACTGAAAAAAGGAAGTGCAATTCATTTAACTATGATTGGAAAAATTAGTCATGAAAAAGATTTGTAGAACAGAAACCATCAAATAATTATTCGAAAGATGATTGACAATAATTTTTTTTTTAAAGTAAATGATTAACAATAATTTGATAATAAATAATCAAAGGAAACATAAATAGGAACGGACATGAGAAACAAAAGTTGGGCCTATAAGTAATAATGTTCTTGGAGGGCCTTGTATCGACCACAATTATTGATCTGCCCACAACCAATTACCAAGCCCATGTAAATATACAAACATGCCACCCATGCATCTGGACTTGTAGGGCGTTACATGCATTCCAGTATTTATCGACTGGCCCTGAACCCTAAAGCAAGAACTATTCTATTCTTAAGTTATCTTTCTGGTTTTGGTGATGTTTTCTGTGTTTTTGTTCCAAGAGAAGGCAATAAAGTTGATCATACTTTGGCTAAATATGCTGTCTCTTTGACAGAGGACAAAGTTTGGGTTGACAATTGCCCTGCTTTTGTTAATCTTATAGTTTTTTTTTAATAAATTATTAATCTTATAGTTATCAATAAATCTTAGGTTTCTTTCCCCTTTCAAATATATATATATATGTATGTATGTATGTATGTTGATTGCAACAATACTTTTTGGCAACTATTGGACACTGAAATCAGAATAATCTACCCTTCATAGAAGAAGCAAATATTAAAGGATGTCCAATAGAGAAAATCAAGCACCTATAAATATGGTGTTCTATCATTGTAGACAAAAGACGCAAAAACAACACATGCACTAGTTTAAGCTTTATATGAATCGAGAGTAACACCTCAAATTCCTTTCAAGTAGGGGCGGTGGGAATCAAACAAGAAACCACAATTCATTGTTGACTGATAAAAAATATACATTCATAAAAGACTTGTAATTAAGAATATCCAAGTTCCAATGATATGCACAATTGGAGTTGGAACTCGGAAGGCATGTGCAGTTTAGTATTTGCATATATGTGGTTAGCAGAAATAGCAGCAATGACAACAAAATCAATAATCTAAGGCTGAAGTTATGGCAGAGAAATACACGAGCAATCTTAAGTTACCTTGCACAGCAGAGCACGCAAATAATAAAACGCATTCAAAGATTAATTCTATCATATATTATCCCACCTAAGACCTGTGTTTCTCCTACTCACCAATTTGTGTGTGGACAGATTCTCAGGCAAGCACCTATAGACTTAGAACTAGCTTCACCTTAATGAGATGTCTACTGCAGGAAAAGAATGGGGATGGAATTCATTGGTTATTATACAGACTGCATTCATGCTGAGTCATTTTAACATTCTTCTGCTAAGAAAAACAATTCATTCAATTCTAAATAAAGACCAGCATATCCATCAAAATGGATTGGTTGAAATCCAGCAAAATCAGTGCTATTGTATGCAAAATGTTAGAACAAACATGGCAATTGGTACTAAACATCCGATCATATTCATTACATCAGCTACTAAGCTAAAATTCTTAATATTTACGAATCAACTAATCCCTCTCTAAAATTATAAAATCTGCAAACTCATGGAAGCACTAGGTTGGTAGGTTACTAGTTAGAGAACACTTCTGTCCCTACAACTTGTAAAACCTAGAGAAACCCACGCCATCCTCCAAGAAAATATATTGAATAGCCATCTGGTTTTATCAATTAATAAATGCCAAGTATAAGAAAGCATAATTAAATTTGATAGTAGCTGTGGACTGATTCTGCGAGGTTATACATTCCCAGAATTTGAAGACAACAAAAGCTTGTTACAACTTACAAGAACTTCCTCTGCAGTACAATAATCTATAATCAACGCAAGCTTCTTCCCTTAGACTCAGCACTTCACATTATCCATTCACATGAAATTATTTTGAAAGAACTGGCAGGGCAATTTTGGTTCAGCGCCCTCTAAAATGTTTTTGAAAAACATGGACTTCCAAGCATAAACGCATTTACTCATGAAACATCGACATGATACTTCCAAAAAGGGATCAACTTCAACACTAAATTCAAATTTTTATTTCTAATCATCAGGCATCACTAACAATAGTTCGAGGGTCTTCAAGTTTCTCTATAAACTAAGCACATTGTCATTTTCCAAATCAACATTGGGGAAAAAAAACACAGACAAATGGAATGTCTGACAATTGATCAAACTAAAGAAATTTTGATAACTAATTCATTCTCTATTCACACAATATATAAATAATTTTGTTATAATCAAATGCAATGATAAGTAATCTGCTACCAACCTAGCCCCATTTATCAATCATTTTGCAATACTCTAAATACCACTGACAAAAAACAGCACCTATAAACATATTGAACAAAAATGCACAACAAAGACAACTCAAGAGAGAAAGAGAAAGAGAAAGTTGTATGAATTCAACACTCTTTCCCAACCAATCAGAGCAGGATTTGAATTTAAGATCTCTTATACGACGACAAAAAGCTTTGTCAAGTAAACTAACTAGTACCCACGATTCAGTGCGGATTACCAAACAAAAATATACATTACTCCTCATTGGCACAATGTTTGAATAACCAAGTTATAACCAAATGCCAAAATAAGTATTCTTCTACCAACTTAGTCTCCTATGTTATATTGCATTTTGCAATTCTGAAATCCTAAACTGACAACAAAAAGCAGCACCTATAAACATATTAAATAAAAAAGAAAACAGAACATGCACAAATCAAGAGAGAAAGAGAAAGTTGTAAGAATCCCAATACTCTTCCTTTCCCATTCTAATATGAGCGAGATTTGAATTCAAGATCTTTTGTATAACGACAAAACACTTTATTAGTTAAACTAACTATTACCCATAATTCATTACATATAACCATACGAAAACATATATTACGAAAACATCCACCCAAACCAAACTACTCAAATGTTCAATCAACTACAAATGGGACAAAGTACTAACCCATTTTCATTACATTGAGAACATCTAACAACCACACTACTACTCCCTCCGTTTTGACCCGTCTCTTCCTTCACATTGATCACCATTTTACAGCTGCCATTACAGTCAAAACAGGGCAAGAACCTGACGTCGGCGCAACCGGGGCAGGCGCCTTTGGCTTTTCTCTTGGGCATTTCGTCGAACAGTTGGCGGAACCACCCCTCCTCGACGAATTTGAGCAGCTCCTCGGCCCCACCCACGTACCTCCCTTTAACAAACACTCTAGGAGGCACGACTATCGAGTCTCTGTCCTCCTTGTTCTTCATCAAGTCTCTCAACTCCTCCCGGAACCCCCGGTCCATCGAGACATCTCTCTCGCAAATCGCCACCCCCAGACTCTCCAAAGCCGACTTCACTGCATTGCAGGCCTCGAATGTCCTCCGTATACCCCGCAAACTGGTGGTGTAGACCACCACTTTGTTGTCTCCGTCCGGTGGACACAGTCTCTCGAATCTATCGAGACAGGAAGCCGTCTCGAACAGATTCTTCTGGATAGGTTTCAAGTCGGTTTTGGTCAAATTCGGGTTCGAATTCTCTTTGTCTGCACCGCCGCCGCTGGCAGAGTATTTGATTTTGGTGCAGAAACGGAAGCTATCAGCGTCGAGACCGGACATGAGTTCCCAGGAGTTGATGACTTCAGGATCAGACCAGAGAGTGAAACGGAGAGGTGGGGTTGGTGGGGTGGTGGCGGTTACGGCGGCGGCGGTGGTGGGTGGGGGGTCGAGATTGAGGAGGCCATAAGTGGTTGAAGTCAGCGAGACAATGTGGTGACTCAGGGCTGAGCTACCAAGTTGAGTGAACTCGTCGTCTCGGTTGAGCAGATTCGAAGAAACACAACCCATTTTTTTTACTTTTCGCTGTTTTTTGTTTTCAAGAAACGATTTTGAAGTCTCGAACTGTCTCCAAGTTTTTAAGTTTTTGGAGTTTGATTATTATCATTGATCAGTTTGATTAACTAGTTAATTAATTAATTTAAATCAATTGTAAAGTGTTTCTCGTCAATTAAGAGATTCTGGTCATTCAATTTTCAAAACTTCAAAAACACTACAGGGTTTTTGGGCGCTAAAAATTTTAATTCAAAATCAACTGATACACTGTACATCAAGTGCATGAGAAAGTGTTCGGTGCATCAAGGTGTACTGCCATGCGGTACACCTGACCACTGAAAAAGTAACGTAGGGACATTCAAGTATAATTAATTATGATTACATTACCAAAAAATTGTGTAAGCTGAAGCGTAACTATCATAAAGTCACAATATCAACTTAAAACTCTTGAATGATGCGAAAAACGTGTTAGTATAGTGATACCAACACTACCTTGCTTTGTATAAAAGGTAAAGTTCAAAGCACCAAGTCCACAAAAATTGTGAGTGATTTTTTTATTAAAATATGGTTGGGTCTCTCATGATCTATGGGAATAGCATTCTGGATTGCATGATAGAGTTATATTTCAATTAAATTTCGATAGTTGTCTGGCTGAAAAAAAAAATCACAATATCAATACATATAATTAATTTAATTGGTATAAATTAGTTTAAAAAGTTATTTGTGAAAAATATTTAGACAATTTTGATAATATGGCTATACTTTGAGTTTAGATATATTATGAGGTTGTTACAAATCAACTTATCAATATTTGAGATAATTTTGAAATCAATTTTTGAGTAGTATAGTATTATTATTGTTTGATATATTGGGTGGTTTTTACAAATCAATTTATTATATTATATGAAAATAAATATTTAGATTAAGTTTTGGATAACACAATATTATTTTTATTTTATATCTACTATTTTAACTCGTTTATATCTGTCAAGAGGTAATGCATCAAATGTATTGGAGATTTTTTTTCCCCGAGGGAGGAGCCTCATTTACTCATTGTAATTTGTGTGTCGAATTTTGGGTAATGATCAAGTTACATCAAACATGTAGTGAAAGTTTTGGTTGCTTTCACTGACACGGCCTTCATCGATTGGAAAATCATGGGCCCATTATTGGTGGGTTAGGTCAGCGTCATGGTCCATGACAGAATCCTTTACGAGTTTGGTATTTCTTTGTGGGGAAATTCCCGTAAGTAGTGGGATGAACCATGCATCTATCCGCTAGAATTATATAATTTGATATGGTGTATTATCATAATTAGACATGCTTATGAATCACGTTGCATGGTAGATTTTATTGGAAATTTTTACCGTTTAAGTCAGGATTAAGGGCACTGAAGAGATGGCAGGTTTGTCCAACAAATGCAGGTATAAATGTGGTGATAGATTCATGGGGCCAAGTGACATGAATAAATTGGACGATAAATGACATCAAACAATAAGTACAATTGTTACATGCATGAGATGTAGGACTAATATGATCTGATATGTCACATACGTCATTTAAATGGGTTTTTTCATCTAAACACGATTATGTAGAACATTTGTTTTATTAAAGATTTTCTCGTCATAAACAGTGAAGTAACATGCAGATTGCAGAGCTACCTTTCATTGTCAAGGAGTGTATGGTATATTTATTTACAGATGGAAAGTATCCGAAAACGATAGATGCATGTATGAGGTACGTAACATGAGAGATAAGGTTATCTCGACCATTTCCAAGAAATTAATTATCATAGGCAAGGAAAGCCGAAGAAGGAGAGAGAAGAGAGAAACCCTTTTAAAATGACTGCATGTGCTGTTTTCTACAGCAAACAAACACAACAATCTCTCTTAGATTTGTTAAATTATATTTTTGAGTATGACTAGCTATCACTGATTCTGGTGGCTAATAGAGCCACTTGGAAAAGGGTAGGTCTCAGAATAGGTTTTTTTTTTTTTTTTTTTTTTTGGGTCATAAACAATGGGAACCTCTACAGAATTTTTAGAATTGCATTGAATTTTTTTTTTTTAAAATATATCTTAGCTTGGATTGGAGGAGTAACATGGATCTCTGATTCGGTATGAGAGCACTTCTAACATCTGTCATTTATTGGGAGAGGACCCATTAGGTGTGGGATTCTCTAAATTTTTTTAATGTAAATTTCAACTTTATAAAGTTGTAGAATCACATATGCACTTAACTCAAGTGGTAGCTATATGCTTCTTTTATATTTATGATAGAATTTAAATTATATTAAACATATTTTTTAATGTGTATGAGAAGTTATTTATTTTGATAAATTATCATATATATAATATTTAATTTGAACATGTTTCAATAAATTTTTAATACTTAAGATAAAATTATTTTTTAATTATTACATGTTGAGGTACTTGTTTTATTATTATATGTCAATTATAATTCAGACAAAGAATCAAGATTGGAAAGTAGAGCACAGAATGACAGTTTGACCAGTTTGCTGGCTTCATTCCACCAAGGGGAAATGAAGCCGACTCTTCAGTTCGTTGATGGACTTCGAGGGCTACACAACAACAACCCAACGCAACAACAAAAAACATAGACCAATTAATCAATCTCTCTCTTTCTCTCTCTCCATACGCAAACATATTATTATATATTAGCGTCCTGATGCTGAGGCTGCTCACAAGTCACAACACGTGAAGCCAATAGGGGTTTGGTCAGTTTCCATTATTAAAGTATAAAAACGAAAGCATGCTTGCTCTCACTCTCTCTCTCTCTCTCTCGCTACCTAGCTCTCGCTCCTCAACTGTGAATCAATAAAGCCAGCCCTTTTGCGGTTTTTAATAAAAACCAACTTTGGATTCTTTTACCTACATGTATTGGTATTTGGTAAACATTAAAAACTTTTCCCGTCTACGTCGACCATCTCATGTCATCTTCTGTGTACATTTTCATGTGCAAATATTTACAAAGTTACTGTGTTGACAGTACTGTGTGTCTCCATGTCTGACACGCTCCATTAGTTTTTATCTCCCCATGCCACTATCAAACACCCATCACTTCTAGCAACGCCCTTAACTCAACTTATTAGGTAAATCATTTTTTAATATAGATAATTGAACACCTTTCAATTATTCAAGTGTTATAGATTTGGTTATTATTAAATATATTTTAAAATATATATGGATAATTTTTTCATATTATGAAAGTAATTATTACCCTTTTATTATAATAAATATTTAGATTATATAATTAATTATTTTTACGATAATCTTCTTATTTATTTGATATTTTTTTTTAAAAAAAAAGAACTCAACTTATTATTAATGTGGGAACATGATCATCATCACCCTTCTCTTCTTCATTGCTCCCTCTCTCTCTCTCTCTCTCTCTTCCCATTTTTCACTGGAAATGGTGTAACAATTTAGAGTCATCACTTTTTGTTGCTTTTCTAGTTTGGCTAGCTACCTAATAAGCCAGCTTTTGTTGTGTGTATGTTTTAATGGGAAAGAAAAGTGGTGGTTCATGGTTGACAAAGGTGAAAAGGGCCTTTAGGTCTCCAAGTAAAGAGAATGAGAAAAAGAGTAGTAGAAGGAGAGAAGAGCATGAGAAGCCAGAAGAAGAAGAGAAGGTAAATATACAGTAACATGCAATACACAACAATTGATCCATCTCTCATTGAGTCATTGTAATATGTTATATATTTTGATGCATATGTATTTGCGTTTTTGTTGGGTTTGTGCAGAAAAGAGAAAAAAGAAGATGGCTTTTTAAAAGGCCTATCAATAATGATCAATATTCACAACCATTTGACGCAACAAAGACAGCGACAACTAACACCACTACTACTACTACTATGCCTATATTGGGCGCTGGTGATCACCACCAAACGCATGCAATGGCAGTGGCAGCAGCCACCACCGCGGCCGCTGAAGCTGCGGTGGCAACAGCCCAAGTGGCCGTGGAGATTGTTAGGCTCACTAGGCCTTCAAGTTATGTTAGAGAACACTATGCTGCCATAGTCATTCAAACATCTTTCAGAGGCTATCTAGTAAGTCGAAATTAATCAATTTAAATATAGTACATGCTACATAGTACTTCTATTAATTGTTTAATGTAAGTGATGTTGATCTTTTTTTTTTTCAATTTAATTTGTACAAGGCAAGGAGAGCTTTGCGTGCACTTAGAGGACTAGTGAAGCTTCAAGCTCTAGTGCGAGGACAAAATGCTAGAAATCAAGCCAGGTTAACACTAAAATGCATGAAAGTATTGGTGCGGGCACAGGACCATCAAAGAGCTAGACTTTCACACGAGGGAAGAAGAAAATCTATGTTTGGTGAAGTCACTGGCCCGTGGTATTATACAAATCTCCGTGACATTAAAGACAGGAAGTCCGTAGTAAGTCATCACAGTCTCATATCAATGTTTGATTGCATACACATTAATTATAAGCTCAATATGTGTATTTAATGGCTCACATGTATTTTTCAGTCTAGAGTTGGACTTCAGGGTAGCATAGATGATTGGGAAGAGCTTATTCGTCCACGTACAAGTGAAGGGATTGAAGACATGGTGATTCAAAGTAGAACTGATGCTGCTTTACTAAAACGCGAAAAGGCGCTCGCTTATGCTTTCTCTAATCAGGTTTGTTGAATACTCATGCTTGTGTGAGATTTTTATAGTTGTCACATGCGTGATATATGGACTGATTAATATGTTCAAAATCAAGATATGGAGGTCACGCAGGAACCCATCTATGGGAGATGACAAAGAGCTTGAAGAGAGAACAAAATGGCTTGATAGATGGATGGCAACCAAGCAATGGGACAAAACTAGTAGTAGCAGAGATTCAATAGATCACAAATGGGACCCTGTAAAGACTGTAGAAATTGATGATCAATCAAGGCGTTACTCTTATAGTTCCAATCAGACCAACCAAAAGTCCCCAAATCAAAAACAATACTACAACTCCAGGACACAAAATTCCAACAACATTAATGCATCTCCACTTCACATGGTCCACCAACCACTGCCCATCATCACACCCTCTCCTTGCAAGACCAAACCAATTCAGGTGCGTTCAGCTAGCCCTCGGTGCCTCAAAGAAGATAGAAGCTACTACTACTCAGCAGCATACACCCCGGCTCGTTTAAGCACCACCACATGTTGTGTCACTAATGGTGGTGTGTCGCGCTGTGGGATGGTGTCAAATGGGGGTGCAGCCACTTCCAGGCTGCCCAATTACATGGCTGCCACCGAGTCAGCCAAGGCTCGTGCAAGGTCACAGAGTGCACCGAGGCAGAGGCCGGGCCCAACGCCTCAAAGAGAGCGAAGCGTGGGGGTGAAGAAGCGCCTTTCTTATCCACCACCTGAGCTACATGATGGTGGTGTCTGCGATGGCAATGGCAATGCATGTAGTAGTACTACTAGTTCACGAAGCCAGAACCTGAGAAGCAACAGTTTCAAGAGCACACATGGAGGCTATTTTGGTGGAATGGAGCAGCTCTCTAGCTACTCTTCATGTTATACAGAGAGTTATGGTGGAGAAGTGTCTCCATCTCTATCTGGATCAAGATTTTCTCTCAATTTGTGGGAGTAAAATGAGTTATTTGATTCTTGTTACTGGCCTCATAGAGGAGCTATTGCTGTTTATTCTTTCTTTAGTGGAAGTAACATTATCATTTGCAGCAAATAAGAAGACTTGAAATTTAATCTAGAATGCTTGGACTTTGAACAAAAAACCAATCCAACAAATCATACATAACTCATGGAATAAGAACTGGGAAACTCTGTAAAGCATGAAGAAAATATAACATAGAAACTTACGTGTGCTTGACACTATTGAATCTGATATAAACTATAAGAACAAAACCAACAAACTAGCAGAATTCAAGACATTTTTCATGGAAATGTTGTTAGCTTTGGTTGAGCATCGATGAAATTCAACAGTTTTCACCAAAATTTACAGTTCATTTGATACCATACACAAATGGACTTAATTTTGAGATTTGCCAAGAGACCAACTACGTCACTACATTGCTGTTAGTCAGTAAAGTTGAAACCACCCCGGCTGCCCTCTCCACAGGAGCTCTTGCTGCTTGTGGTGGTGCTGGTGCTACAGCCACCGCGAGGCGATGATGCTGCATTGGAATCCAATTTTGCACTGCTTGATATCCCCAAGCACAAGGCCTCAGCCAGTGGTCCACCAGGTGGTGATCCCATTCCTGAATCATGATTCATCCAGTGGGGTCTTAAAGTCCCAACATTTTCCCTTTCAGACCCCAGGATTCCCAGACTACCCATTAGTGCATTCTCATTTCTCTCAATAATGTCACTCCCACCAGACACTGATAGTGCAACGGAAGAGAATGGTAGCCTCTCATTGGCATTGTTTCGCTCTGCCATTGACCATGCATCAATAAAATGTCTTGTCTCTTGTGTTGGTGCCTGATGAGAGACCACCACCTTGTTGGGGCCAGCTAACAAATTGTACTGGTCTTGTACTAGCCGCTGGTGAGCTTGCAATGTGAGATTTTGATCACCACCCAAATTGATGCAAGATTTTGAGTTGATGAGGTCTTTTTGGTGCCATTCTATGTTGGAATTACTAGCAACAGGCATGGTCTGCCCTTTAATGAACCACTCCAAACACCTTCACGGGTCAACCACAGGTCACCACGGTTAATATAATATCTCACAATAAAGCACAAAAGCCAAACAAACAAAAAAGCACCCCACATCAAAAAATACAACATTAAAATTTATCAAGAACAAAGTGATAAGAACAAGAGATGTTCCATTCATTACAATATTACAATTATGACTAATTTAATCACCTGGGTTGTTCATCTGATGATGCCATGGAAGAAAGCAATGTTTGGTTGACAAACTGAGACTTATTAGCTGCCATGTTGAGTGAGTGCTCGAGAGTTTGGTCATTTTTGTTGAGGTGGGCATGTACTTCCACAGGCTTTCTTGAACGGGGACGGCTCTTGTGAGAGTGGCGCTCACAGTATTTTTGGTCAGGAGCCACATCTCTAGAGCACCTCCATTTCTTCCCATCTGTTCTTCTGCACCTCCATGGCTCTGGATCCGAATTGTTGCTACTCAAAAGCCCCAGTTCCGTTGAACCTTGCACACATTAACAAACAAATAAAACCCCTTATAAGACCACCACACACACACACCACACACTAAAAAAAAATAACCAATTCCACATATAAGAGAAGGAAATTAAAGAGGGCAAGTACTATTTGATTGAGAAAGAGGGAATCTTGAAGGGGTTTTTGAGATGGGTAGGATGAGTTCATGTGGGACTGGTATAGATGCCGTCATGTACTTATATATCATGGTCTGCCTCTCAAGTTCTTGCAACTGAGCAGTAGTGAAAGGCACTCTCACATTCAAATTCACAGCTGCTGCCATTTGATCTCCTACTGAGAAATCCACAGCACAAATCAGATTTTTTTTGGACTAACTAAATCTTTGTTCACTATCAAAACCACCAACAAAGATGATAACTTTACCTGAGGTATTGAAAGGAAACAAAGAAGAATTTGACATCAGTACTGCACTATTAGTATTACTAGTACCAGGAAAAGAACCAGATCCAGAAGCAGCACCGACAACATCGTATATATCCCCCATACAAGCAACCTGGTTGCTTGTGTTACAAAACAAGGGCCCACCAGCACCAACACCACCACCAAAATTCCCCCAGGAAGAAGATGGTGATGATAGATGAGACTCATCATGCTTGTGATCGTAATAAAAACTATTATACCCCATCAACGTCTTGTGACCAGAAACACCTTGGTTCTCTTGCATCCTCAAATCCAACTCAACACCAACTCCTTTCTTTTTCCCCACAAAATCACTTCTTGTTCCCATGAACATGAATATATGTGTATGTATATATATATATATATATAAAGTCAAAAAGATATCAACTTTACACAAACCAAATAAAAACCAACACCCCAGAAAGCAAAATCTTGAACCTTACACAGTTTTGGTGTCTACTCGACTCAAACTCAGCTTCCAAAAGACTAGAAGTCTTTTGTGTCTACTTAGTAGTTATATATAAAATATATGTTTAAGAGGGTTTATAGATATACTGATAGAGAGATTATATTGATAGAGAGATTATATAGATAAAGTGGTGGGTTGATGCTGTTAAGGTGTAGCGGTGCCGCCATTTTTAGCCATGCGTTTTGGTTTGCTTCCTTAGCCTCCAACATTCGCACCTCTTACAGAATAAAGACAAAACCACCATCACTCCCCATACATTACATTACATTAGATACATGATACATTTCCTCTCTCTCTCTCTCTCTCTCTCTCTCTCTCTCTCTAACACAATGAGACAGAAAGTGAGAGAGGTGTCTAACGTTTGTTTTCACGTTTTTAAGTTTCAAACAAACAAACACAACAGCCTTTCACTTCCAACTCGATTACTTGTATTTTTTTTCTTCTGTTTTGATAGATGGCACGAGTTCAATAATATTTTCTTATTATTAGTATGTGTTACGTTATAGGTCAGATAAATTTAAAAAATTAAAATCAAGATAAAAGAAATTTTCTTAATAACTACTTTAATTTATACATATTTATTCATAATATAAACGGTTGATATATTTTTCTTTCGTATTTATAATAAAAGCTTGATTTATACATATTTGTTAGCATCTATGAAGAACTGTTCATCCTTCCTTAAGGAAAAGATATTTTTTGATATTATAAGGATAAATTTTTGAATTTTATGAAAATTTTCACTCTTATCATATGAATACATTTTTCTCGATGTTAAATAAGATAGTAATTAATATTAGTAAGTACCAAAGATCTCCATATTATTAATGTTGTTAAATTTTGAATTATCTTATAATAATTTTTTTTTTAAAAAAAAAAGATAATGTACTTCTATAGCTTGGTATAATAAATGTTGTATAATAACTAAATTTTTATATTATTTGAGTTTGATTATCTTACTGATTGATAAGATTATATATCAATAATAACTTTTAGATATTTTTCGATAATCACTTCTATAATTAATTTAAGGATTATGATTGATGAATAATCTTATTAAGATAGTCAAATCCATCGTGTTTTTAAAATTATATGGTTATGTCAGTTTATAAAGTACGATTGAAATATTATATATATATTATAAATTTAACTATTTATAACTGTCTAAACAGCTCCATCTGGGCGATTTCGACAGAGAATAAATTCCATTAAAAAAAACCAAAAGCAAATGGGTGTGCAACTTGGCATTAAAAGGAAAAAACATTGCATAGAATAAAATAATAATAGGACACCGCTCAGTGTGATTGGACCAAGAGAGCCAATGAGATATGGTTTGACTCTTCGCAGGTGGATTATTTTGGGCACATCTGGACGCCATAACCGAACCACTGTAACTTGTTTTGTTTAACTTTGACTACATTGACCGACGATCTCTGTCAGAATATGGTCACTTTCCGTCCAGCGTGCCGTTAACTGTTTTAAATTCTACATCAAGAGTCGTGACACGGGTGCGGGGCCCACTTTGTTTCCGTGTGAGCCTCTTGTTGCTGCTGCCGGTGGGGGACCAAATCGAAAATATTTCTATGGATGTGATGCAGTAACTAAATGGGTCCCATTCATAATTAATTATTTTTTTAAAAAATAAAAATTCAGCTAATTTTGGTTTAATATGATTCGAAGGTAATTGAGAATTTATTAGCATTAACGGTCAAGGGTAAATTGGAACAACTTGCTGAAATTGGAGACTCATCTCCACATCTGTGATTTGGAAACAAGTGGTTAGAAGTCTGATTGAATGACTTGTTAATATTGAACATTCCATGTGCAATTCGATAATTTATTCTACAAATCCATTGACATTTACCTCTACATATAAAGGGTAAAAAAAAATTATTACAAATGACGATAAATGTGTATGGTGAGATTTATATTTTTATTACGAACATAAAAGGAAAATATTCTAATCAAATGAACCATAAACGAACGTGAAAATAAAAAAGAAAAATCAATTGATTAGCTGTTTGAATTAGTTAAATTTAACTCAAGTTTTCCCATCTAACAAAAGCTTGTTAATTATTAAGCTTATCAATTTTTCTGTTAAATTGGATGGTGATTACATTAATTTTAGTGGGGTTTTATTAATCTTTATCATAGTTTTGTGATGGTGACACCCTTTGAAAAAAATATGCTATCTAACACACTTAATATAAGCAACTCAATGAATTATAAAATTAAACCTAGTTCAACTTATTTTGGGTATATAAACATTCAATGGTTGCTATAGCTGAAAAAAATGAAAGACTATTGAGAGTGACAGGGCATCACCAAAACCAAGGTCTACCTCAACTTTACCATGTATGTGAGTATTGAATGTCTTTCCAATTTCTCTGTCACACTCCTTTATCCCTCTCAAATTCATTCAATTTTTTTTGAGATTTGATTTGTTCCGATATATATTGTCCACTTTGAACACATCCGTCATTTCATGATATATATATATATTATAATGTTTCATATTAGAATATTTATGTTGTGCCTAACAATAATATCTGGGTACATGATTCTAATAAGGCTTAAAAAGGGATCAAAAAGCCCATAAACCTAGAGAAACAATACCACTATGAGGCCCATAAGACAATGTCATATCAGCAAATGTCATGACAGCATGAATCTATGAAGCTGAGATTTTAGGTAACTAGTAATGGAGAAATGGGTAGTGGAGCAGCTTGCGTCAAGTAGCTCGCACAAGACGTATGTCGTGCTCGGAGCAGCCCGAACCGCAGAAGCCCGCACGTTTATTTATTTCAACGAAAATCCTAAAGACAAGAAAGAAATCTTCATCAAACATGACACTACACCAGATATGAAATTTCCAAAATTGTAGTTTGATTTAAAATCTATATACTTAATGTAGTTTAATATAAAATAAGAAATGATCCTAATCTTTCCTATAAATTAGTACCCTAATTGTACAAAAACAAGGAACCTAATACTATAAATAGGGTCCTTCACTAATGAAAAAGTGACTTTCGGATGATTTTCGATCATCTAGAATTTTGTTGAAACCCTATTCTCTTTCCTCACTCAAGAAATAATAAACAGTTGAATCACGTCAAAAATTCTCTTATCTCTTTTATTTATTGCTCTTATATCATATTTACGTCATTATCACACCGTACTTGCCTTTGACTTATTCATTAATTTTGTTCAATTTGCATTAAATCTAGTGTTGGTCGATATTATTGGTCAACAATTTATAAGATTCAAAATACTTTCGTTAGTGACATAAACTTCGAATAGTTCAAACTAATATGATTATGAATCATTTCAATCTCAATACACCCTTCTTAAACTCATTCAAATATTTTGACAGCTTCAATTTGTTCAAAATGATTAATACTCGATTAACAACTTTCAACATATGAATCATTCGATTATGTTGTTTTTAGATGTTTCAAATAAATTCATGTATAAACCTAAAAATGCTTTCGGTAGTGATAAAATTCTGAATGGCTCGAACCCATCACGGATCGTTTCAACCTCATTAGATAATTTTGTTTCATTTAAGGAACAATCCATTCGCTGATTAACTTGGTGCAGCATTATAGGCGGGGATGGTATTTAGTAAAATTTTAGTTTTGATGTGAATAGGGAGCATTGAATTTTCAGAGAGTAGGAACACCAGATTTTAGCAGAATGCACCAATTAAGGAGACAACTACCAGCGTTTGTACAATAAAAGTTACTGGTAAGGCATTTAAATTTTATGCTTTGATTTTGAAGGACTTGTACATATCATACACAGATGAGAGATCAAAACCAAATAGCAGAAAAGGTTTCATTCAAGATGTGTCATCCAAAAGTGTAATCAGTTTGCTATAACCAACATCAATATAAATATGCCCTCTAAATTTAAAATAAATCAAATGGTGAATGAAATAAATGAATCAATTTATAATGTCTTCATTATCATATATGATCTTAAAGACGTACTAAGATAAATATTGAAATTAACAAATCAGTGATTATAATTATCTAGACGGATTCGACTAAATGAATCAAATCTAAGGTGTACGCAATGCCCTCCAATAACCAGGTTATTGAAATGGAAGAATGCTTGTGGAAACAGAGATGCAATTAAAATACAAACCTAAAAAGGCAATTTTTGTTGATAGGTGCCAGGCTGCAGTGGCATCGAAGTGTTGAATTAATGATGACTGATTCATGGGATTCAATCATTTTCTTTGCTCTCTTCTTTCTCCACCTAATTCTTTTTAATGCATAGAAATCATTACCAAAGACTGATACGCTGAGATAATATCATATGATGTTAACATTTGTAAGTTGTAGTTGCTATATACCATCTATAAGATTTGAAAAGTGACTCGTGTGTGATATTCTTTTTCCTGTAAGAATGTTCAATTTCACCTCAGATAGTCACATAGTCACATTCTATCTCTAACTGTACAACACTTCTATGGAAGTCAAGATCCACAAAATGGAACAAAAATGTGAAAAAGGAAAAAGTCAATTGAGCATGTGAAAGAGTCTTCATAGTTGGAAAAGATGAACATTTCAACAGATCTAATAACACATTTGTACATTTTCTAGTACTTGCTCAGATCCTAAGCAATTCTTTTCAGACTTCAAAGGCCTAAAACTTAATATATCAAACTCATATAATATACATTATAACATGATCTTACATTACATAATCAATTACAAACCAAAGCATATTTACTTTAATTCTCAATTATAAGCTGCCATGAACAAGAAGTTTTGATGGCACTAGGTAGCAGCAGTAGTAGTACTAGTAATCATTTCCAGAAACAAATCAACAAGACAAAAAGAAAAAAGATTAGAGAATAATATCAAGAAAGAAGAAAAATTAATCAAGACAAGGGAAAACATGTTGACAACAACTTAGCTGTATATATGTGTTTGATCAACTCATGATTAGATTGTTGGATCTGATGGGGCTTTTTTGTTTAAGTAGAATCCTTAGTTGAGCCTTTTGGCACTCCAGCTTTGTACCCCAATGCCTGCTTTTTGATCCGATTGCTCTAACCACTCTAGGAAATTCGACAAAGCCTTTGATCCCTCTCTTTATGTGGGGGTTTTCAGGTTCTGATAAGGCTCTTCGTTGAATCGAAATTGATGAAATATTGTTGCCTACATTGTCATTATTGTCATCTATAGATTTCTCACTCAATACCAACCTGCCAAATTTCCCTGAAAGACTACTTGAAGAACTAGAAGCTGTTAAAAGTCCTGGAACTTTGTGATCTTCTTGAATCCTGTTTTCCATGCTCTTGGAGATTGAAGTATCTATGTGAGTCCGTTTGGTTTCCTCCAATTCTAATAGCTTCTCTTCGAAGAGAATCTTCGCCTCGGTGAGCTTCATTTGGACTCTCTCTTCGCGTAAGACCTCTGCCATCCTCAGCATCTTACGTTCCTCATCCATCTCTCTCTTCACGCGATCAATCTCAGCTTTTTCGGATGCAATCTCCCTGGCAAGCTCCTCACACACTCTCTCCATTGCTTCTCTTCCTCTTCTCTCCTCAGCCAGTTCTTTAGCCAGTCTCTTACTGATAGACTCAGCCCTTTTACGCGCCTTACGCTCATAATCAAGCTCAGCTTTCAATTCAATGATCTGGGCACGCGCAATGTCCATTTCACTCTCCAGAATATTCCTGAAGAAGGATAGATCCCAGAAGGAAGCTGCAAGCTTACGCGTCGAAAGAGGGAAGGTGTAGATGGTGAATATTAGGCTTGGTGCTTTGACATTGATGGTGATGATGATGATGAGGACTTTGATGATGTTGTGATGAATTATAAAATGGGTTCTCATAAAGTTTCCAGCTTGGATATGTGGTGGTTGTGGTGTTGATGTGTTGTTGTTCTTGATCAGAAATGGTTTCATATGTGGGATTATCAGGACTAGTGATCATCATCATCATGGCCTCCTCCTCCAAACCTTCTTCTTCTTCCTCTCCTTTTCTAAATGAGCTTTTTGCTCCTTTTTAGCTTTCTTTTTGCTTGATGCGGGGTTTTCCTCTGTCAGGAAAGCAATTGGGGTAGGCCCATTTATCCTGGAACTTGCTTTGAAGATGTGGATTGTAAAGAAAGATACATCACATGCACCTCTATCTCTCCATTTAAATTAACCATCTATATACACTGTAGTGTGGAGGTGCTCTTAATTTCTATATATCTTCCTTTGATCAGATATATATATATATATAATCTCTCTCCTAATAAATTTCTAGTGTTGTGTTATGAGGTCCTCAACCAACAACCTTCTTCATGACAAACGAGTGTCCAACATTGTCATGGCCCAAAGTGCCAAATGCCAACCACATTGCCTGATTGTTACTACACACTAGACACTAGATTGGTCAACACATTTTGAGGGACAATGTGCAGTGTGACATTAATGGGACTCGTTTATTTCTGTGTTGCTGTCACCATGACTATGGTGTGAGTCAAAACCTTGAATTGCTGTTGAGGAAAGAGAAATGGACCCTTTTTGCTCTGCTTCTATTTAGATTAATTTGTTTACAAATTTGGACCAAAAAACTGAAATCTGAAACTAACAACTCGACAAATTGTAAAAATTTATGAAAATTAAGCTGTATGTACATACGAGTGAAAAATATTTGCTGTCCTTTGCATTAAAGTTTTGCTTCAAGACAAGAGTTGAATGTGTTTGGTCCATGACACCGGTGGAATTGCACATGCTAGTTGTACTACCTTTTTTTTTTTAATAAAATAACAGATTGCACAAAAAGTCAACAATGTCAAACTCAATAACGACAATTTTCGGGAGCGTTTCTGATTATTGGATTTTTCCTCGTATTAGTATAAAAATTTAAATGCCACCGTCTGTATTTATCATTTTATAAAAAAAAAAAAACTTCTATAAGATGTTTAGTTGATTTACTCAATTGATATTAGTATGTTCTTTTAGTAATAACGTTACGTATGACATTTTTCGTTCCTTAAAAATTATTGTCGATAACTTTCCTCATTTACAAAAAAAATTTCATTTAAAAAATCATATCACGGGTCACATTATTATTGAAAATTCATGCTAATATTAATTTTTCAGGAAGAGAAAATATCACATGTCATATTATTATTGAAAAAACACATCAATATCAGTACGACACGCCAACTAAACACTATATAATAGATTTTCTCGACTTTATATAAGTGGTTTTTTTCTTTATTTAAGAGTAGTAATTTTTCAATATTATGAAAGTGGATTTTCAAATTATAGATACAATGTTTAATTAATAAATTTTGATAGACCTCTCGTCATTAATGACAGATTATCATATGATCATTTCTAAATAGAATGTAATAATAACCATTTAGGAAGGACTGCATGTTGCAAGCAATATGCCATACAAGTTTACCATCTAATTTGTTAATCTGATATATTTTCCTTTTAACATTACACGGGATGGGTTTAGTTTCAGACACAAAAATATTGCTGCTTTGGTTCTGATTTGATAGCATTCTCGCAGGACAAATGAGCATCAAGGTTCCACAGAAATGTCTCCTTTCATGTCTTCTACAGTGTCCATTGCATCATGTCAAAATTCAATGAGGACTAAAAAGTATTTTACTACTCAGAAAGCAAGATGTCCTATCTAAAAAAAATTGCCATTAAAAAACCACAAAGTTTGCTCCTTGAAGAGTATTATTATTGTCAGACAACCATTGTTGAATTAACATTGTTTATCCAAGCTTTATTAGCATGATTAAGGTACAATTTAAAAAAGCGAGGCATGTTCAACGAGTGTTATTAGGCTTTTATGCAAAAGGGGCATGTAATCATGTGCTTACACATGAACAAATGGAGGATCCAAAGATAAGCTTAGACTGGAAAAGGCAAGACCCATGATTTCAATTTTTACGATTATGGAGCATGAGACATTAGATTCTTCATCAATTATAGGTAATGGCCCGTTATATTAGAAAAAATTGGCAGACATTTTCACTCAGTTAGTCGATCAAAACGAGGCAA
The DNA here is from genome assembly GCA_021234005.1 of Nephelium lappaceum. Classification (NCBI taxonomy): domain Eukaryota; kingdom Viridiplantae; phylum Streptophyta; class Magnoliopsida; order Sapindales; family Sapindaceae; genus Nephelium; species Nephelium lappaceum. Next base: position 18,980,824 of record CM038007.1, read on the forward strand.
AATGTGAAGAGTTTAAAAAGAGACCTGATAGATGACTTCAGAAACCAGTGTGACTGAGAACTGGGGAAATTAATCTAAATCAATTATTTTATAGAGGCCATTACGAAAAGATGATACATTAATCCAGCGATACGGGGTTGTTTGTTTATATCATATTCTCCTTCTCTACACCCCCATAATGTCAGTCGAAATGCATGGTTACGTTTGGAAGCCGAAACACATATACCACCACTTGGAAACCAAGTTCTTGTTTTTCAAGTACAAGTTACAGAGCGAGCAACATCTTTAGATCTAAGACTAGTTAATTTGATAAGAAAGAGTTTCTATTTTCAAATTGTTGACCTATTGTTATGTTAATGCCGGAGAAAGATGCAATCATCGATGCTTAAATCGGAAGGTACAAGTCTAGTTGCAAGTCCACTAAAATGTAGGAACATTGACCATAGTACAGGCACGATTCCTATAAAAACACAAGACAAGTGAGAACAAATGTGGCCTTGAATGACGAAGGAATCCAGATAGGTTTTATTGATGGTTCTGTTTCCAAATCTACCGGAAAGCGTTTTCTGTGTGTTCCAACCAACAAAATTATATGAATTTTACATGATCATGCAGTCATTTGATGGAAAAAGTTGATGATAATGGCATGCATCTAAGTTGAATGTCAACTGTAACCAAACTAACAAACACCTCAGACATGTTAAACCACATGATCAACTCAAGGATGTACCATTACAGACAAGAAAGGAAAAGCGCTCCAACTTAATCATGCATTACCTATTAGTCAAATGAAATCCAGCTACTCCATAATCCTGCTCATATAAACCCAACCGTGCCAATTACGCTCATTAAACTATCCCAGTAACTAGCATAGAAATGGCAAGTGAATAAGTTGCATCATCACCAAGACAGCACGGCAAAATATTTTTGGCAGGATTTACATCAATTTTATGCATTTGACACGGGCATGGATATGATAATATTCATTTCTAACATGCATTAGGAATCAGATTGTATAAACCGGTTTTCCTTGAACGAGCTGCACAGCAATATCTTACAGTTAGTTAAGCCATGTAAACATCAAGAGCACAGTCATTAAAAACGTTCCGAGGCATTTGCAGGGGCAGGAGGCGCTGCCCCTGCACCTCATTGGCAGCGAGGCGAGACAAGGCGAGGCAACTTCGGCGAGGCTCAAGCCTCATCGGTCAAGGTGTGAATGCAAGAGCGGCACCTAGGCGCACCTCGCACAACCCTAGTGGCTAAAGGGCTTCCAACCATTGAAACCAGCCTTCCAACCTCCGAAACCAGCTTTCTTGCCACTGTTCCATTCTCCTCTTTTCTCCTTTCCTCCCGCTGGCGTTCCAGCTGCTAAGCTAGCGTTCCGATCGCTGGCTGTGGGTGGCTACTGTGGGATTAGGGTTGCAAAGGGAGTGAGGTGGCTACTTGGCTGTTGTGTGCGTGGATTAGGGTTACAACCATTAAAACTTAAATATTTATATATAGAAAAAAATTGTAAATAAAATCAGACCCTCCGATTTGAAAAACATATAAAAAAAAGGATCCCTACAATTTTATATACCTATACAAAAAGTCCAACTTTATGATTTTATAATGTTTTAGGTTTTTTTCTTTTTTTTATTTTTTATATATATATTTTTTATTTTATACATAAAAAGTATGTCTCAATTCGCAAAGGCACGTCTTGCTCGATCGAGAGACACAATAAATACACAATTAACAGAATCAAAACCAAAACTAAACTAATTCCATCATTATGCGATCCAATTACCATATCAATCACAAAACCTTAATGAAAGTGACAATAACTGGAAGTACTGATCACTCTCTAACATGCATCCGCTCATCGTGATGATAAATCACATGCAACACTACACAAACTTCTAACATGCATTAGGAAACAGACTGTATAAACCAGTTTCCCATGCAAATGACGCAGCACAGTATGTTACACTTAAGGCATGAAGAGCTTTAGGCATACACAATTAACAAAAATCAAAACCAAAACCAAACTTATTTCATCGTTATTCAATCGAATTATAGTTCAATGAAGAAACTTTGAGACAAATGAAATAGATAGTAAACGGAAGTACTGATCACTCTCTAACATGCATTCGTCCATAACGATAAACCATAAGCTACACTGCACAAACTTGAGTGAAATGCCATTCACATTAGGTATATTACACATCAAAATTGCAACTTATTTCCTTGAAGAAGAACAAACAAGAACCCGATACCATTTCCCACGAACTCGAAGAAACCAATATTTATGTATCATGATCAGTACTTACACAAGCTATAATAACATTCACATAAGTAGATAAAAACAGTATGCAAATTTTGACCTACTAGTTCCGAAAACGAAAACTTAAACTTGTAGACAGGATTCGATTCTACCTGTGTGCAAAACTAAAAAACTCAAAATCACAATTCAAATTCATCTTCAAGCTTCAAGGCCTCCGCTGCTGCCTCCTCCTCCTCATCATCCACCACGAAATACGGATTATGTGCCTCTGGCTTGAACTTATACCCTGTGAAAACATAAAACGCCAGAGTGGCCAACTCTCCCGCCACCACACCCGTCCACAGATACTTATACGACGTGATCGTCTCCAGCGCGTAGACGACCACACGTGTGAAGTAAATATAACATATAACAACAATGTAGTACTGCCTAAACAAAGTCAATTTCATCAGATTGACAGCCGCCTTGCCGTCAGTCCTGGCCGCCTCACGGAGGTTCTTGATCGACCAGACGATCGGGAACAAGACAGCACAGCAGCAGACGACGTCCACAAGCAAAAAGACCTGCTTCCACGTGATCCAGTCCTGGCCGTAGGGGCCTGTCTCGTCGATGACGACCTGCGCGATGTTGGCGACGACCTGGAGAGGAATCACAATGATCAAGACCTTCTTCTCCTTGTCCTGCAAGTACGGCTTCAAGAAGGACCAGCCGGTGCCGATCAGGACGATGAGAGTGAATAGCATGATGCCTTTCAAGAAGCTGAAGATGTAGAACAAGACGTCCCAGCCGTGTGCGCTGCCGGTGCGCTTGATGTACGACTTGTCCTCCGCCTCGCAGAGGAGGTTCAACGCCTTGAGGACGACGACGGAGAGCATGAAGAAGTGGATCCGGAACACGGTGAGGCGCTTCTTGTAGAGGACGTAGATCCAGGCGCCGGCGAGGACGAAGTAGATCAGAGAGAAGAGGAAGTAGACCTTAGGGAGGATGGTCTTGCCGGCGGAGAGGTAGTCGCGACGGTCGCCGGAGCGACCTTCGAGGTTGTACATGGCGGATCTGACGTTCATCGAGACCTTGACTTGCTGGAGGCAGTTGGCGAAGACGAGCGTGAACTGATCGGCGTCGGTGACAGAGAAGAGCTTGTCGTAGGCGTTCTTGCCGTGGAGATCGTTGAAGGTGAGCACCTGCTTGACGAGATCCGACTGGAGAGCGCACGTGATCTCCGCGTCTTCCAGTTGCTGGAGCACGTGGAGCCATGAGTCACGCGTGCAGAGGAAGAATCCGACTTTGGAGAAGTCCAAGTCCGGGTTTGGATCGGAGAAGGAGACTTTGGTGACGTTGAGCTCCAACCGTCCTTTGTGCGTGAACCCGAACTCGTCGAAAGGGACGATCGGGCGGTCATCGGATCGGACCTCGGTGAAACGGATCTCAGCGGACGAAAACGAAAACAATAAAAACAGAGAAAAAATAAAAAACCGCCTTGAAAAAGCCATTCTTGGATTTGAGAGACCTTTTTCAGATCCAAAATCAATTGAATCCCAAATGATCGGCCTCTCTCTCTATCTATGTATCTCCGTCAAGTCAAGGTTTTGGTTATATTATGATTTTTCAAGTTTTAAAAAAATTTAGACGGAGTGAAGTTAACGCTTGGAGGGGAATGGTCGTTGGTTGATTGGATGGATTATTTTAAATTTTGTTAGGAAGAAGAATTGTTTTGGGCTTTGGATGGGCTGATTTTACGAGAATGGGCCTGGGTTTAGTGTCGGTCTGGGCGAAATGGTAAGTTTGTTGAGAGGAATATACTTCATCTGCAATGACCCTTCACTCTCGTATGGGCCATTCCCACACCTCCGTATGGGTCAATCCTTCCCATATAGGAGTAGTTCCTTTCCTCGACCCATGCCACTGGTATCTCATTCCGATTAATCCCGATGGTTTCCTAGCCAAGTCCCAATAATCAAAAAACAAAAAACAAAAAGTTGTGTTTTCTCTTTTACTTTTCTTTGGACAGTGACAATTGCAATTTGATTGTTAAGTATCATTTTGTGCATAGATGAGCATTGTTTGTGTTTTTTCTTTTCTTTTCTGTTTTCAATTCTGTGTTTTATTAACGTCAATCCTGAGGGGTCTATTTATATACGATTGAAAACTCTAGGTAAATGCTAATAAATGAATATAATAAAATTTAAATATTATTTTAAATATAAAAAAATACAAAAAAACATTTTTTTTTTAAACTAAGACAATGATCATTTGAATCACAACTTACGGATATATGAGATTTTTAATATTGATTTTTGCACTTCGATATTTCTATCAACTTGAACTTTTATTGATATAAGTTAAAACATATAACGACTAATGTATGTTATAATCCTAAATAAGTTTTTGTAAACTTGTTAGTACCTACTAGAGCAATTTCTAATGTTATGTTTGTCCATTCTGTAATGGAGGAGATTAATTTTTTGTCATAAGCTTTTGGTCATGTATCTCATTTTATATATATGATTTTTTAAACTATCTTATCATTGTACTCACAAAAAAGGAAACAAAATAGAATATTTGTTGATATGCATGACCAACATCTAGATTTCAACGAGTTCTATTAAAATTTAGATGTATTCAATTTAAATTTATATAAAACTTATAAAATTTAAATATATTCAATTCAGATTTGTATGAAATCCAATGAAATCCAGATGTGGTTAAAAAATAATTGATTTTACAAAATTTATTTAACTGATAGATTTAGATGAATTTTAAAGTAATTGTTATGAAGGAAACTGATTATAACAAATCTTTATATATATGTGTATGGAGTATATAAAATACATGAATTTCATCAAAATTTATCATTAATAAAAGATAAAAATAAACAAACTCCAATAAATTGAATACATTTCATTCTTAATTCTATGGCTTCTGTTGTTGCTAATGTTATTATTATTATTTTTTTCTTTTCCTGCTAAATATTGGCATTTTGTTTGGGATTTATTTCCTTCATGTTCACGAGGACAAATATGATATATGAGTAAGATTAAAAATTGCAGTGGTAGAATTACATTGCATGTCACTTTTTCTACCTAGTGCTGTTGCCACTTCAATCGTAAATTGAATGCTGACTCCTACAGAGTGAAAAAGCTAGTGTTTATTTTACCATGGAAAGATGATGATGATGATGGATGCAAGCAAAGGAAAAATAAAAAACAAGCTTTTTTACAACATTTAAAAATTAAGAGAATCACGAATCTTGTTCTATCACAACATTGTTAGCGTCTTCTTGTGTTTCATCAACAGCATACAAGACATGGAAAGGTAAAATTGAATCACAGTAGGAATTTGATTCAATTGGATAGATGTTATAATCAAAAGCATTATTTGGTCAATGGACATGGACATATAACATATTAGTTTTAAATAGCAAAATTGATAGGTCTGCTAGTCAATGAATGCTTGGCTTTTGTGAGGCCTAGAGTAGCAATTCAAGATAAGATTTTAATAACAAGACTCAAAAAGTCTTGGATTTACTCATATGAACTTACAGGTACCATGTGGAATATAATTGATATTGTCTCAAGTTCTCAATAATCTTACATAAGACAGTTACCAATTCTAGTGACATGAAACAATACACCTTTTTTTGTTAATTTGTGGCTGTTTTGCTTGAGAAGAAAGCAACAGCGCCGACAAATGGTGCATTGATATAGGTAGCAGGCTCAGATTGCTGATAATTGTTACGATCATCTGCGAAATTGTCTTTGTTGTCAGGACCACCTAGTATGGCACCAACCAGAACATTTGGATTTGGTGAGCCCGAGTACAGGTACTGGAACCCATCATTGCAGGCAATGCGACCTGGATGGGCACGTATGGACGGTACAGATGATCCCCTGTGGTGAACATGTTGCGGATACTTCTGTCCGAACCCCACCATGTATGACATCTTATTCGGGTTGTTGCCTAAAATGTAGTCCACTTGCTTCTTCGCCAAGGCAATGAGATTCTCCGCGGTCACAGTTGAAGAACCACAAGTGGCAACTCCTCCATTCGTGCTTAGATATTTTGCATAAGTCAAGAGGAGGAAAGATGTGGTGGTGACATATTGTAAATTGCTCTCAGTAGCTTTGTAGAAAAGTCCTCCTGGGGTGTATTGTGCTTGGAAACCAGACGTGCCTGGAATTAGAGAGCATATGTAGTTGTCCGAGTGTGATTTGTATGGTTGAAATTCTTGTGTGTTTTTCTCTAAAAAGTCCTGTGATGTGAAAGTGAAAACATCAGCTCCAATTTTGTAGCAGGAGGGGGCATGAGTTTTTAGAAGAATTAGTACCTTGGAAAGGAGGACCTTGGTTCCTGCTCTTTTGTCATCCCAACTAAATTGGTAGGCATCATCATCAGCTCCCAATACGTGGCCATTGGATTGGATGTAACTCATGTATGAGCTGTTCTGTGAAGCTCTATGTAACCATGATGCACCCCAGAGAAGCTCATCCTAGTTGGAACAAATGGGTTTGGTCAATAATTGTGATTTGGCTTAAAAAATAAGCTAGCTAGGTACATAAATATGTTACATGTTTCAGGTCTGTCTTACATGGTATCCTGAGTAAGAGCAGTAAAATGGGCAGACCACTGAGTTGAGAGAGTCACTGTAAGAGCCTCTATACCTGTCCGCGAAATCAAACACCTGCACCAACACCAACACAAATCAGTTTCGTGTGTAAATAAGTGGTTGAAACAGAGAAATATTAGAGGATTCTAGTAGTTCATAGTTCATCGAATCGTTGATGATCACCTTCATGGCTGTTTTGAGCAATTTGGAGGAATAAGAAGGGTCTGAGTCTTCAAAAACTATTGAAGCTGCAGCCAATGCTGCTGCTGTCTCTGCTGCTACATCAGATCCTGGGATTCTGAGTGGAGACTTTGTACACGTTTCGAGGTGTGTCCATATCTTCAGGCCTCTCCCAGCACTTATGATCCATGTTGGGATCTCCTACCTGTAGAGAGTAAATCAGGTAACAAGCTAAAACGAAAATTGAATGTGTCAAATGTAAAGACTAGTTCAGTCTGCTCACTTGGACATATAAGGCGCCAGGGGTGGCAGTAGCTGCCTTCAAAAGATAATCTGTGGCCCAACGAATAGCGGCTTTGGCATTATCAACCTGGTTCCCCATTGAACCACCGAATTCAATGACACTCCAGGACAACAAAGTAGTTGTAAAAGCCATTGGCAGGCCAAACTTGACATTGTCACCCGCATCATAGTATCCACCCACTAGGTCCACCTGTTAAACGTAACGCCTCAGTCAATTAATACAATACCAAACATACCGCTACTTTCAATGAACCAATCATATAAACCATACAAAAATGCCTACACATACATGATAAGAAGCACCATCAGACAGCCCCGAATCGCCCCGCCAAGTGAGCCTTTGGTTAGAGGGCAACTTGCCAGACCTTTGCCCCTCAAAGAAGAGTATGGACTTGTCAAGAGCATCAGAGTAGTCTTGAGAAGTGAATGCAGAGCAAAACAAGCTAAGTGAACAAACAGTCAAGGCAACTACTAGAATCTGCATTGAAAATGTAGTAGCAGGAGCCATATTTTTTTCTTGCCTCCTAGTCTCTACAAATTTCAGTTATTGTAATGTGGTGGTAGTGGCCTAGTGAGGTTGGTGCCTCAAATTTATAAGTGGGAAGTTGGAGAGTTCGTTGGTCGTTGAGAGAGAGATTTGATGCTGTTTCACGGGATCAATTGCGTAAAATTTGGATGCATGTTGTGTGGGAGCAGTACTCAAACAATATCCATATTATAAAAGCATATAGTGTCTGTAGACTGAATTCTAAAAAGTCACAATAAAAGACAATATCTAGTGTAATTTTTAGTTGTGTCACTATTGCTTCTCGTGTATTAAAACTTGAAAGGTTTTACGTATGAAGAAAGTAGCAGAAATTCCATGTTGATACATCACCAAAAAGTCTTTGGACAGCCGAAATTAAGTGAGAAAATTAGGGATTCTTAGGTGTGCATGTTTTGAGTTTTGGATGCCGTGATTATTGGCATTTGAAGTCACCATGGCTGCAGTTTGCAGAAACGTGATTTTTCCATAGCAAGAAAATCGGGGTCACGAAAGGAAATTGAGTCCGTTGATAATCCTTTGACACTCACATAAATGAAATTATTCAATTAATCTTGTATCTTAAATATTATATTATATTATTTTAATTAATTAAACAATTACTCAGATGGTATCAAAACCTAAAGATATTTATTATACATGTTACATAATAAGAAACATTTAACGTAGATCTTATATTTGTTATCTGTCATAAACATTTCTAATAATAAATTCAACTTATATTACTATCCGGCCGGTTACTTATAAGTTGTTATAACCTTAAATAAAGAAAAAGAAAGTCACGGACGGATGGATAGATGGATAGAGCCATTAGAGGAATGGAATCACATGAGGAATTTATCAAAAGAGAATTGAAGACTGTGAGGTGCGCCACTCACTGTGAACAGTGTTATTAGTTAAAAATTGAGAGGCCTTTTGACTTGAGCGGTCCAAATAGAATTCCATTTATGATCATGTGACTCATAGAGTGTCACAGGAATGGTCAAGGGGGTTTCGGATTTTTCCTGGCGCCAACAGGACCTCTTTTTTTGTACTAATGTGTCTTCATTCTGGAACACTTCTCTTTTTTTTTGGAATCTCGCGAGACTTCCTGATAAACTTGCAGTTAGTAGGTTCCTAAAGATGCATACATGATAGGGTTGGATAAGAATAATATTTGTATGGATGGTCTCATTGAAGGTCTTTGGACCTTGTTGCAATTGTTTCTATCAGCCGCAATATCATTGATTATATGATTTCAATCTACAGTATGATGAATGAGCTCCCCTTGAATTATGTTATAAAATTTTAAATCAGAACTCGTTGAAATATCTGTATAATTGTATGGTATGGTCTCACCGGTGTCAGTTCGATTGAAGTTCTTGTCTATGAGTACACCCGGTTGCGGTTGTTACCACCAGCCATACAATATCATTGTTCAATATAGAGTATCATCAATAAACAAAATACCGAAACGGTATGCGATATATTTCTAATATTCTCCTTAAATAATAAATTTCGACTATAGAAATTATTTCTCATTGTCAAGATATGTATTGTTAAATTTCTAATATATATACGAAAAAAATATGAATATAATTAAAAAATGATTTCTTCTACTGATGCTTAGAAATAATAAAAGTTAATATGTTCTAATAGTATAAAACTAGGAAAGAATTTGATTCATATCTCCTTTTAAAACTTTAATGTTTTATTGGTTACAAAATTAAACAAAGGGTCAAAAGTAGTTGATGATTTTCTACAAATAAATGATAAAGTCAGGTTGATTGTTTGAAATTGTTGTGTAGATTTCTATATCAAATTGCCTACCAAGTTAAACCCCGAATTAGAAAAACATGTATGATTATGACCACCACTTCAAATCATTTTTTTTTTAAAATCGTTTGAAATATACTTCAAATCTTTTTTACGCAATTCAAAGAATACAATTGTCACTTTTTTGTTTTTTTGTTTTTAATACTAATTCGGTTTCAAGTGTTTACGAATTTTTTTTTAATGATTTTTAATCCTCATTATTTGAACTCAAACTCTACTATCCATTACTAAGAAACATAATCATCATTGTTTAATTTTAAAGATGATTCCCTAATTTCAAGTATTTAATAGGTAAAAAAATGTAAGAGATTTCAATAAACATTGAATAATTATTTCTTACTTCAAAATTACCATGAATTAATCCTTATATATGATTTGAATCACAATTAAAACTTTGTTCAAAAATTCAAATTGATTTGACATTAATATTTTGTTGATATATGGAATGTTAGGATTGGTTTCATTTTTTTTCCAACTTTACGCATACATGTACATATACATATTATTATTAGCCTTCAATAAACAAAAAATGTAAAAAATATATTTCCAAAAAACAATATAAAAGCCAAAAAGAATATCAAGGCCGAGTATCCACTTACTTGAAATGGCCTCAGAGTCTTTATAGACAAGGTGGACGGCCCACTTATTAGTAATTGGACTCATAGTCTAGACTAAAACACACAGGAAAATGCGGCACCGTTTAAAATGAGTCTATAGTCAAGCACGTGAATGAAACGTTATTGATGGCGAAAGTGAAGACCGATTGTATAACTTGATTTAATTGATGTACTCTGTCCTATTAAGTTCTCCTTTGTGTAATCAAACCAGTAAAAATTATAGACAGTGCGCAAAAGTCTGCTAAATCCGATACATTGGACGGCGATGGAAATTATCATTCAATTTTGTTGTGATACAAATATGGGGAGACCCCTCTGATTTGATTAACCATCATAGGATGGGATTCATAAGATAAAAATTTGTGTAGGACGATCGCAATATAATTCTAATAGTAGTTATTTCCGATACAATTCTAACTCTAAACCCTTTGTTTCCTTTTAGAAAGTTGATACCAAATCATCAATTATGCTACTTGGATCACATAATGGCAATTATGTGCCGGTATTTGTCACATTCAATTATTACTTACGCTACTTGGATATTTATCCTATAATTGGGAGATAATAATTCTTACGATAAAAAACCTTGACATCGTGCTATTAGACAATGTTATTTGGATCATTTTTTAAAATGGTTTTTCATCTTCAAATGGGTTGAAAGTATTTGTTTAGCTATTTTGTAAAATGTGTTTTTGAAAATGAAAAACATATTTTTGAAAATTATTACTATAAAGCGAAAAACATATTTTTTTTAATGTTTTTTTATCATTTTCAAAATATGTTTTCAAAATAAATTTGTACTTTTTCATCCAAACAACTATTTTACTCATTTTTAAGAATAATATCAAATATATTCATATTATTTTTCGTTTTCTAAAAATAACTTTTAAGCTATCTTAGTAAACACACGGTATTTTCAAAAATATTATTTTATAATATATTTTTTATTTTTAAAAATAATTATAAAAATATTATTTTAAAAACGATTATTAAATTTGAGTTTTTGTACAAATTTTGTAGATGGGTTAAATTTATATCTACTATTAGACTAGTAGTACAAGTAGATGGGCTAATGTTGGGGCAGTCAAATGTTGATTCAATCCATTGCAGCCCAAAGTAGTTGGACATTGAACAAGAAAATATGTGTGACATGCCAAGTATTGAAAGGGTTTCACCTTCTTTTATAGTCATTTGGACAAGTCAGTCATTTAATGTAAACTAGTTTGCGTGGCTCTCTCCTGATCAAAACTGCCAAACCAAACCAAACCACACCAGTCTAGGCGGTCATTTCTTTGCTCGTTTTCCTCGGTTCCTCCGCCACTCTCTCCTGCTTTATACGCTCATTTCTCCTTCCCAAATCTTCCATTCTCACAAAACAAGAAAACCAACATACACACATTGTAAACATTGACGCGCCATATCTATCTCTCTTTGATCCATCAACGGGAACAACAATGTCGTCGTTGTCGTCAATCAAACCCATCAAAGCTACCTCCTTTACCATTGAAAAAAACCATCCACTCACTCCCTTCAAACCCACCTCTTCTTTCCTTGGATCCACTCACAAACTATATTCCAATCCTCTCGTGGCCAAGTCTCCTTCACTTTTGAAGAAGAATCAACATGCCCACATCGTTGCTGTGTCTGATGTCAAGCAAAAGCAGGTCAAGTCTACTCCCTCTGTTGGCAATCTGGTATGTATGTCCATGACCAAAGATCCAATCATTCAATGTAAAAGTCTCAACTTTTTCATTAATGTTTCATGTTTTTGTTTGTTGGTTGTGTTTTTGTAGTTGATAACAAAAGAGGAGGGCTTGGAATTGTATGAGGACATGGTTTTGGGGAGATCATTTGAGGACATGTGTGCCCAGATGTACTACAGAGGCAAAATGTTCGGATTTGTGCATCTTTATAATGGACAAGAGGCTGTGTCCACTGGTTTCATCAAGCTATTGAAGAAACAGGATTGTGTTGTGAGTACTTATAGGGACCATGTTCATGCATTGAGCAAAGGAGTGCCTGCTCGTGAAGTGATGAGTGAGCTCTTTGGCAAGACCACTGGATGTGTTAGAGGCCAAGGTGGGTCTATGCACATGTTCTCCAGAGAGCACAATTTGATTGGTGGGTTTGCTTTTATTGGTGAAGGGATACCAATTGCAACTGGTACTGCTTTTACTTCTAAGTACAATAGAGAGGTTTTGAAGCAAGCGGATTGTGACCATGTGACACTTGCTTTTTTTGGAGATGGTACTTGTAACAATGGACAGTTTTTTGAGTGCTTGAACATGGCAGCATTGTGGAAGTTGCCTATTGTGTTTGTCGTGGAGAACAATTTGTGGGCGATTGGGATGTCTCATTTGAGAGCAACTTCCGATCCCGAGATATGGAAGAAAGGACCTGCTTTTGGGATGCCAGGCGTGCATGTTGATGGCATGGATGTGTTGAAAGTGAGACAGGTGGCCAAGGAAGCTGTTGAGAGAGCTAGAAGAGGGGATGGACCAACCTTGGTTGAATGTGAGACTTACAGGTTCAGAGGACACTCTTTGGCTGATCCTGATGAGCTTCGCGACCCTTGTAGGTCTTCGATTACAATCTTTGTTCAGTTACAATAATGAGAATTTTCGGATTTATTAAACTGTTTTTGCTACTGTTTTGCAGCTGAGAAGGCACACTACGCAGCAAGAGACCCCGTCACAGCTTTGAAGAAGTACATGATCGAGAACAAGCTGGCCAGTGAAGCCGAGTTAAAGGCGATAGAGAAGAAGATCGAAGAAGTAGTTGAGGATGCTGTGGAGTTTGCAGATGCAAGCCCACATCCAGATAGAAGCCAGCTTTTGCAGAATGTGTTTGCTGATCCTAAAGGCTTTGGAATTGGTCCTGATGGAAGGTATAGATGCGAGGACCCCAAATTCACTCAAGGAACTGCTCATGTCTAGTGTCTAATATTCTTGCTAGCCATTACTGCTTCCTGGTTACCGTAACTTTTCAATTTGCTTGGTGTCAGTTTTCATATGAATAAGCCTCCAATATCTTAAATTGTAATCGATCTCCTACTTGTTTAGATACGTTGTTTTTTGTTCATTGATTATATTTGTCTCCACCTGTTGTAACTCTAAACACAAGAGTCAGATGCAACAAACAATGCTAAATTATTTGGCCTTTTTTATGTCTGTTTGTTTTACATGGTGACTTCAACCTGAAATTCATCGAATTCTACTCTGCGATAATTTAAGCTAGCTGTACAACTGAACAATTATCATCCATCAGTTCACTCTGCAAGTATGCTGATGAACAACATTATGAGGGCATTAACCATGATTTCGACTTGTTTCTTCAAATCATCATGCAGTGAAGCAGTAAAAAGAATATACAATAGTGCAACAATGAACATGAAAGGAAAATGAATGCCTGTTATTCCTGCAGCAGCCTAAGATTCTTTGATGGCACGAGTCATTTTGTCATTTTCGAAGAATACACTATATGAGATTTTTCTCTCTTTTTGATCTGAAGCTGCTTCAGAGCTTCGCGGCTCAAACATAAAAAAAATGAACACAACCTTCCACTCTTAGGAAGGGGTGGTGGGCGCATGTGAGGAGAAAAATATTTGGACAATTTCTCACTTCATTGCGGCCGGGACTCTACTTGTTTGGGATCTCTAGAATGCGGCAAAAAAAGGCTATAAGTCACAACCTCCTTCCAATTTTTGCAAACCTTCTCGCTACTCCAAATATAACGGCCTTTGTCAAGAGCCCCCGGTCAAGAGTACAGGCGAGGGCAACAGCCCCACCAACAACTAGAAGCCTAGGTATGTTCCTTCCCAGTGGTTTCTCAGATTGATCTGAGGTTTCGACCTCAACCAAATCACGAGTGCAACTTTCCAAAGATCTTAGGTAGTCGGCACTTACTTTGGAATTAATCTGTGCCATGAAAGCACATCGTGTGATTGGTGATCCTGACGCTCTCTCCTTCTGATATGCACGCAAACCTGGCTCAATTTTCTTGACAGCTCCCCACATGCCTTGCCGGACTCCAAGCTTTGCAATTTCCCAAGGAATACCCATGTCTTCATGATGGAAGAGTAACACTTCACATGCAGTCAGCTGGCCGTCTCCTCTTCTGGATTCAACTGGTTCACATCCAGAACATAGACATCTCAGACACTGTTTTCTATGAACATAGTATCAGAAAATCCTATATAAAAAAGCATTTCCCTTTTCATTTGTTTATAGACCAAAACGGAAATTATCTTTTTCCCTTGTTTCAAGGAATTTTAAGGCACACAAATCATGTTATCTACTTGTTACATTATGGAACATAAAAGTCCACAAAAAATTTACAACTGAATTACATAGTAAGAATTCAGTTACCTGCACGAATGCACCAACTTGAGTAGTATAAATCAACACGTCTAGGTTTGTTGCGCCTTGGCACAGAGGAGCAGGGTACTCCCTAAAACATGCATGGAAAGCTGATCAGTTACCATAGAACAAGAAATATCTAGTCAATAAAAGGTCAATAAAACAAAGGAAAAACTGTAAAATTATCCCAACTGATTAGCACAAGTTTAAATGGAACACTAGCTGAATGTAAAATTACCCCATCAAGTAAAATGGTACAACCAGTTCCCTATATTTCCAATAAAAGACATGATCCAGTGGTGCACAGTATCAAGTCAATAAACACCATTTAATACAATCTAAAATCTTTGAACAAGTAATACACTAGCTCAAATTTCATGTGATTCTATCTATTAGGACGCCACTCTAGGAATGCTGTATGTATGATAATTTTTATTTAGTGGTCAGAAATAAAAACTCATATCTTTATATGACAACTCTAACATAATTCGACATTAGCGGTTCTACCTTGAGATAAGGTACCATGGTGTAAGAGGATTGACATAGGTCGACCCATACAAAAGTCATTTTGTAGAATAAGTCTCCACAACTATGATATTTCATTCCACTATAATCTAATTTTGTTGCTTTTTCAACGACTAGAAGGACATGGAGATAGATATAGACATGCAGAAACATATATAATCATATTTCTCAACCAATTCTAGACTAACTCAAAATATGCCTCCCGTATATAAAAATCAAATCATGTTTCTGAACACGTAGACAGCTTTTCTTTGTCATACCTTTGTAACGCAGTAGTACAATCGTCCCGACTCCCAAATTCGACGGCCTATAATGTATTCTCGGTCACTACAGAAGAACGGGAACTGTGCCACAGAAAGCTTTTCAAAATCAGCTAACACAACCAAGACAACTATTGCGACAAAAGTATACAAGAAAAACATCTTCTAACCTTTCGAACCCATTGGACTACCATAGTTCCTGTGGTGGGGCACTCCTCCAGCGTTGTTGCATGTATAAGCATGTCATCCCACTTTGACCGGAATTCGTCATCCCAAAAAAAGTCCCTCACCATCTCAGGAGTGGCATCCTCAAAAACAGTTCTGCTTCGATATTGTGGAGGACCACTCTAGCAAATACATCAAAACAACCATTAAATTAATCACATGAATTGCATGTACCACGCAACTGAGAGAATTCATCTCTTTATCAAGGCAAACATCTAAATTAACTTGCTTCAAAGAAATTGAAACTACCTCAGGATCTCTCCGCCAAGCTTGATAGCTCATGGTGGCCGTAGAACGATCCATCATCTGAATCCATGCAGGACCTCCATCTTTCACTTCAACAAGCCTACATATATGCTCCAAATCCTCATCTCCCACTGCAACTGATTTTTCCATTGGGAGTTGAGATGAACTACACAAATTAAGTTAAAAAGAGTTAGAATTATCCAAAACAAAATTCCAATTTCATCTCTCTCAACACTAAACAAACTTATCTAATACCAGAAACTATACTATGATGCCTTAAAGATTTGAACCTTGAAACCAAAACCAAAACTTGACTACAACAGTACATTATATGGCAAAACTAAACCATAAATTCGCAAGTATATTAAACTCCAATAAAATCTAACAAACCTGCAATTAGAATTGATAGAAGACGGCACATCAAAAGAGGCCCTTTGAACAGCATCATCAGAAACCCCAGAAATGCAACTTGGAAGCTGAAACTTGAGAAAATTCAAGCTTGAAATAGAACCAAACCCAACAGCAGCAGAATTGGAATCCGAATCCTTAGAACCGAAAGAATCCTTCAAATCTCTACAAGCCAAATCAGCCCACTTCGGCTTCCAAGCCCAACCAACCAGAACCCCAACAATCACAGCAACCCACAAAGGCGCAATGAACATCACAAGCTCACCAACCACCTCTCCCATATTAGGTCTCCTCAAAATCTCCATCAAAATCCCCACCAACCCCATCTCTATCTATCCACCCAAAAACAAACCGACCCAGATAACAAAACACAACCAAAAAAAAGGCAAAACCCTCGAACGAATCGAACTAGTAAGCGTTAAAGCACAGCGATTCCTCTTCGAGGGTTTGAAACCAAAAAAACCCCAACAAGGGAGGAAAAAAACGAAACCTTTGAGAAAATAATAAAAAATGAGAAATGGGTACTGCAGAGAAGAGGATAAGGGCGCTGAAGATAAGCGGCGGAGAGATGGTTTTTGCAGATTACAGTAGGACCAGAGAGAGAAAGATTAAATCTTTTAAAATATTTTTAATGAATTTGATTTGATTTGATTCTTTCTCTGTGGCTAGGCTTTGTTTTGATTTTGTAATGAGATTGGATTTTTGTGTTGTGTGTGTGAGAGTGAAAGAAATGAAGGGGCTTAGAGATTGATGTCTGAATTGGGTTATCGTTTGTTTTTGTTGTGTTGTGTTGTGTTGTGTGAGTTGGCGCTAACATGCTGCGTTATGTTGAGGTTTCTGTCCATATTTGTACATGTTTCGGCTCTGGTCTGGTCTTCCTGGCGAGTATGTGCTCGCCGCGTTTCTCGTTTCTCACGTTTACTTCATTTTTATTTACTTCTTTGCCATCTCTTCTACCCTTTTCTTCGTTTATTTTCTTTTAAAAAAAAAAAGGTTGAAATCGAGATGACATCCTGATCAAATATTACTTATATAATTTAGATGTCTATTATTAGTTCATATATCTATTTTAATAAAAGAAAAACATGATAATTTCATAATAAAAATATCATGAGAATAACTATCTTTACACTGTTTGAATATTTAATCCCATGATGATGAAATAAAGTTTCAAATATTTATTTTTATAATAAAAAAACAATTACATTCATGATAAAAGGAGAAAATTATAATGAAAAACAAAAACAACTGCCTCAATAAAATTACTAATACACGTTTTAAAATATATTCGAACGAAATTGAACATCCAACATTTTAGTGAGTAAGTAAGTGCTCATCAATAAAAGGAATTGCACTTTATTTGTTTACTTTTAATTTCATTATATTGTCACAATTCACGATCATATGCATTTTCTATATGTAATTTTATATAATTATCCTAATATGTAAATTTGTTGAGGAAGAGTGATGCCATTTGATATTTTTTTTTTATTGAAGTAGATGCCATTTGATTTATTATTATTATTATTATTATTATTATTATTATTATTATTGGTGAAGTAGATGCCATTTGAAGTTAATTGATATAATAAAAAAGAAGAGTTCGTCACGTCTCATTTGGCTAAAATTTAAAAACAAGTATTGCAATTTCAAGTTGGATAAAAACCATCTTTTTTATCCTTACCTAACTACCCTTTAAGGAGGATAAGCACATTATCCGTTCAAAACTATCCTAGAACAAAATTTTTATCTACAAAAATTGAATATCTTTTCAAATGCATTATCCATATATGTAATTATTTCATAATAAGTATGGCAGTTTCGTTTTAGATAAATATTTTTTGTGGCTATCCACATACGTGACTATTTAGGGAAGAGTGGTCCTTTTAAAAGTTATCTAACATTAGGAAAAAAAAAATGGAGAAGAATTATAATTTGTGGCTATCCACATACGTGACTATTTAGGGAAGAGTGGTCATTTTAAAAGTTATCTAACATTAGGAAAAAAAAATGGAGAAGAATTATAATAGTGGTTGGCCCTCAGCTTCGTTGGTGAAAAGCATTTGGCCTCATGCAATGTGCGCGATTTTACACCTCAATAAATCAGTCCTCCACCTTAATTGTGTGGGTTTCTTTCCCCCTTATATGGGTCATACCCCACTTTTGTATGGATTGCTTCCTTCCATAGGAAAGCTATTCTATAGACGGCGACGTAAAGTCAAACCTCGTCTGGTCTCGGTTGATCTCTGAGCTTGTACTAGCTATCAAAGGAAAAAAAAAAAAAAAAGAATTATAACAACTTTTATTATATTTAACTAAAATTGTAAAAAATCGAAGTTGAAACACAACTAATAGATTTTCGGAAAAGATAAAAACTAATTTCATGGTTAATCAAATACCCTTTTTGGACGATAACTATAAACAATTAAAAAAAAAAATAAAGAAGATTGTTAGTCATAGTATAAACTTGATGGCAAACAGAAGTGATATACAAATGCCACCGACAATGGACAACAAATTTTAAGGCATAAAAAATGGTGGGAAAGAAAGCGTGATTCATGAATCATGATCATGAAGCATGTAAAAATGGTTTGGGTTCAATAAAACATGAGAGATGGGTTTCAACTTTGAAGACCACAAGAGATTGATGAGGGGGGCTTTTGGTTAAATTTAGATTTGAATTCAATTCAACACTTGGGAACTCATTCTATAGTTTCAACACGGATTGGTTTCTTGGACTCACTCCTTTTGATCGTTTATGCGAAACTTTTGCGCTGAATAGTTGACATTGACTTTAAACACTTCAACAACCAATGTCATGCTATATAACTTTGTTGATGAGGTTTACAAGTCGATTGATTGAATAGAAAATTGAAAATTCGTGTTCTAAGAGTAGGGATATTCCAACACATGATTCTACTTGGAATATTGTTGCCCTTCAAACTACATAACTGTATGATTTTTCGTTTCACAATAAGCAGCAGCAAAAGTATATTTTATTTTTTTAATTTCGTTTTGTTTGGTAGTTCTTCAACCACGAATATAATAAAAATCTATACTTAGTCAAGTAAAATTAGGTCAAAGTACACGTTTTCTTAATTCATATGGTGTGTACATCTTCACTTTTTAAAGGATTTCAGATTCATTATATCCATTATACAAATATATATATATATATATAAAGTAAATATTACTTGTTTATGAGATTGGTAAATGTAATATTTGATTTTAACAGATTTTAATATATTTCATATTAAGTAAGAAAAAAAATTAATAAAAAAGAAGCGGAGATTTGGCCAATTCATTAATGGAGGAAGATATGAGGGGTTTTTATATGGTTGCTGAAATCAAAATTTAATGTACAAGTCTCCGACTTTTGGGTGACAAACTGGTGTGAATATGTGTAAGTTCTTCTTGCCTACTCTTTGTTTTATTTTAATATTTACTTATTTCAAAATTATATTTTAATGGGCCATGTGAGGAGAAAAGTGGGCTTCAAAGCCTTAACCTTGAATGACTTCACTTTACAAATTACAAACTATACCTTTTTTTGTTTGTTTCTTTTTTCACTAGCACCAACCTCAACTCACAAATCTATCAAAATGAAATACTTCCACAACATCAAATATACATCTAATTTGAGAAAAACAGTCCAATCAGGTGGTAAGATCAAGACCCATCCACTCCCAGTTCAAGGATGTAGGTTCAATTTCACAAAATTTCACTATTTGTGAGCAATTTTTTCCTATTTGATATGGGTTAGTAAAAGGAACTTCCTGAGTCATGTCTCAAAGTTATATCTTAACTGGTTTTGATCACACTTTAGGTAAGTTACCAATAATAAAAAATATATATATGTCTCATTTCATTTTTTTTAATATTTTATTAGTACTTATGTTAAATCAAAAGTTTATCGAGATCAAACACTTTAACATCATCTAAAGTATATGTACATCAAATACATAGCCGAAGAAAAAGTATATAGCCGATCAATAGGAAAAATATGTACAATTTACAAATATGCGTGGTGAATTCTTTATCAACATAATGAGATCAGATATCTTCACATAATTAAAATCTCATGCACACAATTTCTTTAAGTGGACCGACCACTTTCATCAAATACCACATCATTCATTCACGAACTTCATGTTTTCGTCATGTGTTTTCTGTTTCTAGTACTACTCGGTTCTACCCTTCAAACCTGGACTTTTGGTCACTATATTTGACTTTTCATACTTGCACAATTATTACATAACCTCACATGTGCATTCATATTGCACGCCGAAATGGGATCTATTTCGACCCCTATCTCCACAAATCTTTAACAGAATGCGCATGCTACATCATTCATATATTCGTTCAATCATGATGCATGTATTTTCGTTATCCTAGAAAATTGTCTCCACCATATATATAATATGGACCCGTGATTTAATTGATGCAAGACTTGTAAGAAGAAATGGGATTTTGGGTGCATATATGTGTCTCTAAATTACATAGACGGTGGTTTGGTGAAGTGGGTGTCCTCTCCTCCGTCCATGATTTCATGGAATGGACAAGCCACTTTGAAGAATATGGTCCACTGCTATATGTACATCAACAGATCATTTTCTTTGAACATGCTCTCTAGAATTGTGAAATTGATTCATTGGTGCGATATGTGTTAAAGTTTTGGCATATAATTTCATTGCTGCACGCTTTAAACCCACCCACTCTCGCACTCAGCTCTCACCATGTCACCATCTAGAATGTTAAACATGTTTTCAATGTTGTTGTGTCCCTGTTAGTTTGAGTAGTACATTGGTTTTTCAAATGTACATTTGAAGAATGTCACACACCAGTACTAGTTTTTGATTGACAAAAGTTTCCTGTTAGAGCTATTTTTATTTTTTTTTGAGCTAATTTTGATTGTTAGATAAAGTTTTTAATGATATAAATGAATCTTGGATTGACTCTTGTGATCTTTTTAGAATTGGGGTGGTTGGTTTTCGAAAATGTGATTGAAATAGGTTCTCATTGATCATATAATACATCTTCATGAATATGCTTGCTATCTATGTGATCAAACGAAGCTGAAACATTGAAACTGGAAGATTTTCTTTCATTTCCTTTCCTGGAATGAGAATTCATATGTGCAGTAAATTAATTTAATCAATTTTTCACCAAAACTGTCCCGAGGCATCAACAGGCAAAAATCGGGGCATATGGTGCTGTTCTTACATTGAATATATTACAACCACTAAGGGGGGGTGGGGTTCAGAAACTTGTATGCCAGATAGCTTCATCGCCCTCCCCACACCGCTGGTGTACCTCCTCCATTCTCTCGACAGATTTGCAAATTCCGCTACAGCTCCAATCAAACGATGCAGCACATGGATTCCCTGCTTGAGCTTTCCACTCACAATCTATCAACAAAATGTTGTGTGATCATCGCATCAGTAAACTTGAAGGGAGAGGCCACACTAAACGGGAGGACAAAACATAACTTAACCGCATATAAACCCAGATTATTGGCAGGTGTCTTACCAGGGGCAGTACCACAGCAGAGGCTTCGATCATCAATGTGATCGACATCAAGACCAATAAACCAAGAACCTAGAGAGACATCTTCATTTGCATATCTATGGAGTATATGCCTGGAGAGTAAAGTCACAAATAATTAACACTTAAGGACAGACTTATACTACTTCCATTTAAGTCCTGATATATATATATATATTAGAATTGATTAAATTATGTAATTTTATGTGCATGGACGTTCCAGTGATTGTTACTCCAAGCATTGGAATAAGTATAGAATGATGTAGCGGCACAGGGGCTAACCGATTTACTGAAATATAGGTGGCCAAATCTTTGGAGATTGCATATATTTGTCCGGTCGCATGCCTAAAGTACTTATTTCCCTCCTCGCCGAATTTCCAATATTCTGGCTCATGGTACTTTACTCCTCTGCATAATAATACCAAAAAGTATATTAGACACATGCTATGCATGGTTTATTATTAGAAAGATTTCACCAAATCTAAAGTTGATTCCGTACTTTTGTGCCAGGACCGGTCCAGACTTCATGCAGCCAATGTAAACACGGGGTTTTGATCTATGGCGTGCCAAAGTAGAGCCGACCATACCTGTCAAAAGAGCCAATGATTTCAAATACTGCATCCAAATCCATTCACTTTATTTTCCAAGCAGAGATAAAAGTTCTTGAAAGAAGACACACTAACCAAGATTCACATGCACGTCATCATCAACTTTTATGTAGAAGTCAGCATCCCACCTAGCAACGGCTGTTGAAAAGTATATTTGAGTTTTTGAAGACAATTCATGATATCCTTCAATGTGATTCTGCAAAAGGAATAATAGAACTCAAAAATAAGCTTTGTAAATGACTGATAATTTGGTCTCATTGCTTTCGGAGTTGCATAGGATGTTTTGACAGTTTAGTTCTTTCTTCTTATCTCACAGCCTACTAGATCTTGTATAATCGAGGAATATCGGTTAGACTTAGACCACATTTTGGGTGAACAAACTAAAGTAATACTTGAAAGTGCACCCACCAAGTTACTATGATTTAATTTTGTATTTTGATAATATGTTTTCTCTTAGTGTGTTGAAGAAATTTGGCTACTAATCAATTGTTGGATTGAGAAAGCAAATTAGAAGTTCCTTCAACATTACTATATTTATATATTTTGATGGTCTTTGGTTGGCGATAATATGCATCCTGTCTCATTCCTTGTGACAGGAGAAAAGGCTTAAGCAGGCTCCAAGAAGTCGAACTGTAAACATACCAGCCGCAGGAAATCCTTATGCTGCTCATCCTCGGCATCAATAGCACGATCCAAAACACCACCTGGAGTTGCACTGACGACCACAGAAATTAATTAAAAATGTTTTGTCAAATCCATCATTTTGAAGTAAGCAAGTTAGGTGATAATAACTTGCAGTATCAAGTAAACCTACCTGTGTCCGATAACAAACCGCATTATTATTCCTTTCTCTTTCTCCAACCTCTTCAACTCCTCCCCTAAAATAAACAAAACTAATGAGTTCAAGTAAACACCTAATTTCTATAACTACTACAATGTACTAGAGTAATGATTCTGCGTTGAACCTTTTGGAATCCAAGTCTGTCTGATTGAATCTCTTCGCTTTCTACTGCTGAATGCAGTAATGATTCCCATAACAAAGAAAACCTTTGGCCGTCCCTTCAAAGGCTCAGTTCCTGGTTTTGTAAACGCCGGAGATCCTTCCTCACTATCACCTTTGGCAGCCCTAGCTGCTGCTAGTTGCATCTCCAATGAGGAGATTGTTTTGTCTAGTGTCCTGAAATCAAGGTGACAAGAATATATCAATTTATCACGGTCCTAAACTTCAAAGACATTTTACAAACAAAACATCACTCACAGATATAAAAAATAGTCACTGTAAAAGTTATACAGAATTCTTAAATATAATCACTCAGCAGGATTTGTAAACTTACATGATCACATCATGAGTTTGTGAAACTTGAGAAAGGATGTCCCCTGCCTGTACAGAAGTCTCCTGTAACAAACAACACAATATCATTAAGATGTCTCACTGAAGGCAGTGGAGCTTATGACGTTATCCTTGAGACTTGCCTTCTTCTCACAGTTAACCATGGGATGCAGTACTCTTGATTGTTGCTCCTTTACAGACGAAGCTTCCTCATCTCTTTTGACTGGATCAGGAAGAGCCCAAAACCTGTGGATAGGCAACTACCTAGTCAGTGATCATCAATTTAATAACAATCGTAACAATCACAAAATACAAAAATCTAATCAGCCTTGGTGCGCAGCTATCAGAACATACTATTTTATTGATATTTACATCACACAGAAATAGTAGATAACTAGTATGATAGTATCCCATGTTAGCACAAGTTGGAATTATCTTTCATTTGTTTACTGACAACTGAAATACTGCTGTTGAATTGTCCATATTGATTTTCTAAGAGAATACAAATTTTTTTCTTCTTTCTCGTCCAAAAGGATGAAGTAATAATCGTCTTCAAGATTAAGAGATACACTTTTGATGCTCACACAGATCTCCTCTTTTACACAACCAATATTTTGCCTAAATTATACAACAATCCTTCTTTGGTACACAGTCATACAAAACATTGCAATTGAATAAGGTATCACCAATTATACGAATTTGTCCCAATGTTGATTCTGGGAGACACTCTTTCATTGGTGGTCGAACAGGATGCCAATAAGTAATTTCCATGGGCAGAAGAGATATAGACTTAGTTTTCACTGTAAACGAGAACAAACGCCATATTTGATACTCACTCGCAGTTATATAACAGATTTACATCTTCAACTCTCATAGATGTTGTCCACAAATAAACCAAGGGAACATGATTAACAAAGGATCCAGAAAAATACAATGATAGCTACGTTCGTTCTAAAGATCACATTTACAACAAAGGCATACAGATGAACTCGGTCAAATGCAGCTTATTAACATCTTAACATCAGATCATACAAGAATGAGACATCTAAAGCTATCATCTTCAAGAACCAGCCCAACAGAAATGTTCCCCACACGCTCCACAACCAATCCACGAGCAATCACTTTAGCAAATTCTCATTAATTTATCGACCCTCTCAATGACTTTACCACTAAATGACATGGACCACTAGTTCCACTATAAATCCACAAGGCATCAGCACCATTGTACTCTATTTATAGCTACACCTCCGACGAAAATCACTAAGTTTCTACCCAAATATAAACAAATGATGCAATAGGCTAATGCAGCAGACCAAATTCTAGAGACAAGTCTCATTGCATCCTAAGTCCAACATCAGAAAATCTACTTTGTGTATTACCCAAGAGCCATGAAATCGTGCAACCCGGATGAATATACACTCCAAATCTATCGACAATCAGCAACAAAAGGTTACTCCCAACCATTTCCTACCATAACAAACACATGTATCTTGCTACTAACATCAAAATTTACGGCCCAATACAGTAACTTCAAAAACAGAAACAAAACTGTCGGCACCCAACAAAATAGACTAAAGTTTGATCATAAAACTTGAATCCAGGAGCAAAACAAGAGCCAAATCTATCAACAAAGCTTGCATTTTTAGCCATGATATCTACACGAAACCATTTAGATTCTCCAACAAAAGCAGTTTACATGCAGAAAACGAAACAACAGTAAAACAAGTAAATAATCTGAAGAGCTGATCAGCTAAAGACAAGATCTTGAATATTCAAACAAGATACATAGCCAAAAAAAGAGAACCTGTTGATGACAAGAACACCCAAGAAGAAGCTAGCAATGCAGAAAACAGATACCCATCTGGTGGAAACTCCATTGGCAGCTTTTTGAGGTCTGCCCACCAAACCCATTTCCAATCTATATATCAAACAAAAAGCTTCTGGCTCAAAGAAGCTAACTTTACTAATTAAAAAGAGACCTCGGAAGAGGTACAATACAATACAAAGAGAGAACTAACACTACAAACAAGACCCCATTAGAGAAAATGAGAGCTAGGGAGGAGTAACTACATCAAAAATGATGTCTGGAACAGAGACATCAAAGTTGAACTGTCTCTTGTTGTGAAAATAAACATAAATAAGAAATGGATTTGTTTTAAGAATAAATCAGAGGAAGAATCGCATGGCCCTCCTGCTGTAATTATATTTGCTTCATTGTTTTGTCTCTACAAATATTTTAAAAAAGTCTCCACCACTTTTAACTACCAATATTGCCCCTCTAGTTTTATTGTATGACCAATTTAGTTTTAAAATTATGACCGATTCAAAATTCTATCGGAATCCATTAATATAAAACATGTACATCGGACATTCGCTCTTGAGGCTTAAATCTTAATAGGTATAATTATCAACTCTATATTTATAATATTTAAACTGTTATAATATTTAGTTTTAATAAATCCTGATAAATCTTTAGTCCATATAATTTTAAATTTGAAAGGTAAATAAATTAATAAGCCTGCATGGTTGGAAATAGCTAATCCCAAATTGTTAGTCTATGTTTCAAGTTTGTTTTGGATCATTAACTTGTATTTTTCGATTAAAAGTGGACAATTGAAAACAAATACGTATACGAAGTTGTTATGGGGATAATATTATAAACAAAAGCTAGGCATTAATTATTGTAATCATGAGTTCTTATATAATATCAGGTGCCTTGCACTATCAATAATATAAGTAGCTCAACTTGTCAACCGCCACAACTTGTTTAATGCCTTATTATCCCCAAGTAATGTTAGGTGGTTAAGTGTTTTTAAATCCAAACGGTGCATTTAGGTTGTGGGATTTAAGGTAGGATCCCATGCTAACACATATAACAGGATTCTCATTTTTTTATGTGAAAATTTATGTATTTATTTTTTTCGAAGTTCTATTACTAACTCAGAAGATTACGAGACTAAACAAGATAAAACTCTTATGGTATAATTCGGAAAACATCTCTCAAACAATAAGAGAGAGCAACTTATATCAAACAATTGACAAGCCTACAAGAGATGGAGGAAATACCTAAAAATTATGGGGAGATAGATGTATAACCCTATGATCTGAGAGAGCGACAGTAGCTTACCATTATGTCACCGTCCAAACCGCACCGGTATAAATTAGGATCTTACATCTATTATATAAATAATCAGCCCATATAAATAATGTTGAACACTTTCTTCACGAAATTTTTTAGTTCTTTTGCATTTAGATTAATTTTGTAATCCATGGTAAATTGCATTTTTTAAAAAAGTGGTTATAAGTTTAAAGGGTAAGAAAACAGAATCTAAATCTAAATCGAATTTATAATTTTATAGAAATGAAGATTTATAAATGATCAAAAAAGCCACAGAAGTCAGAACCTATAAAAAAAAGCAATTAATTTTGGTCACGATCACAAATTGGTTTACTCCAATTGCATATGGTTGCTGCCATGTGAAGCCATACACTGGAAATTTGGATCAACTACTAAAACTGTCACACATATATATATTCTGAAAATTGAATTGGAAATTTTGACGGGTTCCTGGCTTTGTTTTTGGTGGTGTCAATGTGTGGGAGAATACAACAAATACGTACTATATATATATATATATTTTTGAAGTAAATACGTACTATTTTTTATTTATTTAGAGGAAACAATAATTGTTGTCGTCAGCCAGCAAAGTCTTGTAAATTGGTTGGTTGATATATTTGGCAAAAAGAATGCCTATAACATGATGTTCGATGGCTGTTAACTTGGTTTACGCTCTAAAATCAATTAATGACTAATTCACACCGTCTAAATTTCTGAGCTCGATGTGTTTTGTGTGCATAATATATTAGAATATACACAGAAATAGAACCATTATTTTAATATTGCTTTGGTATTATAAGAATACGAAACTTGCATGTTTATTTATTTACATGATTACGAAAATTAATGAACATCAATAATTAAACATCTTAAGTAATAATAGTTTAAAAACTATTTTCATAATATTAGAATATACATATTCAATACTAAATGATAAAACTCTCTCTATATATGTTGATAATTATGCAAAGTGGAACTCGGAGTCTCATATTGAATGTAAAGATAACTATACATTAGTTGTGACTAAATACGAAATTGTATCTTTATCTTAACAAAAAAATCTATGTTGTGTTGCGTATAATATTGCATGAACTGAATTGAAAAATAACCAATGAATAATTTTAATGAGTATATTCCATGTGGGCACTTATAATTTATAGATACCTTGAGATAATAGAGTCTTGTATAAAAAGTAGATATATTAATTAACTTGTCGTTGTAACTTGTTAAAGAAGAATGTTGTTTATCATATTTTTGGGCTAGCATGTACATTAGTTAAAAGCTACATAATTCCACTAATTATGTGATCGATCAAAGCCGCCTAAATAACCTTTTGACATTACTACATAACACTACTTTTTTAGTATTATTTGATTTGCCTAAATAACCTTTTGACATTACTACATAACACTACTTTTTTAGTATTATTTGATTTATTTGATTTCAGTGAATTTCAAAATGTTCTACAAAATAAATTTATTTATATACGTATTTGACAAATCTATATATAAAGCTTTATTTTTTATGTCCTACGAGTAAATATTTAAACCGTTCATATAATGATTGGTATTGATATATTCATGATCTATCATTTTGTTTTTTTTTTTTTTTAAAAAAAAAAAAAAAACAGAAAAAGAAGAAGAAGAAGAAGAAGTTATTGCATTCATTAGACTCAATAAAGCAGAATATTAAGAAAAATCAAAGTTAGGTTAGATTTTAAAAGTAGTGATCCTTAAAAGCATCAAGTACTTTATGAGAATATAAAAGAGGGGTAGTTTGGTCCATCAGAGAAAAAGAAAGTGAAGTCCAGGTACACACTGACACAGCTATGCTACAGTAACTTTATAGCCAAATTTCAAATTTTAAATTCAATCCTGGGGCAGAAAGTGGTAAATATGAGAAAAGGCAGCGAGCAAAGTAGTAATCTCACATTGACAGAGTGTCAACTCAGACTCAAGAAAACGCCATGGACAAGCAGTGGACTGTAACAGCAGTGTACAAGAGGAGACCGTGTCAAAATAGAAGACAAGAAGACGTGACCAAATCCATGCACCGGCACCACCACCTCGTCCAAGATTCCTCATGATCAATCAGACTACAATATTACTCCAATCGCATACAATTACAAACCCTCCATCACGGGTTTTATTCTATTCTGGTTACAGACTATAACTCTGCTCCTGGTTTGGTTTGTTGGTCCCCACCACCAAGCGGTTTTTTCGCTTTCACTCAATTTTATATATCGTACATTGTTTTTGGCAAGCCCGAGTGCATGATTGATTGTACCATTTTTGTGAAGCTTACAGGACTCTTGCAATTATTACTGTGTTTGTAACTATTATAAATTCAGCATCTTGGAAATTTCCTACACCATGCTTTCCCTGTCATTTTTATTTAATAAGTGGTGTTATTGAGTATCTACACTATGAGAAAAACATGAATGCATTTAAAAATGTGTATGTTAAACTCTCTGGAATCATATTCTTTTATATAAGTTTTTTTTATATGGCCAGTTTAGGTGGATTTGACGTGTACATTTAATATGAAAGTATTTTTCGATATGACCTACCTAAAAATGTTATACTTTTGAAATTTTATATAATCTGATCAATTGAGATTAAATATTACATACATAATTTAAAAACTTTTTTTGTAATATTAGAGATATCAACTTTAACAATATAGAGAGAAAACTTTCCATATATTTAATACGTATGCATTGTAGGACTTGAATTATTATTACTGATGTGAGAGAAATTGAAATACTGCTTTGATATTAGTGTTTAGCCCTAAAATTCTATGGTTTGTAATAATGAAAAAGCTTTTATAAGAAATTGTATGTGAGGATTCGCGTTTCATTGGGATTTTATTTGTCAAAACTGAATAGACAAATGAAATTACATTTTACACTGATAAAAATGAGTAGGGCGTTTTTTAGGTCAGCTGGAAATACTTTTTCCTTTTGATTTTTGTTTCAATTGGGTTGGGTGTCAAATTGGAGCCCAAACAAGTAATCCTGGCGTGGAATACTATTGGCCTAAAATATATAATTCCAGGCCCATTACAGTCATGAAATCCAGGAATTTGGTATTCCTAGAGGCCCGTGATTTTTGGCGCACTAAAGGATTGGGCGGTTGTCTCATGTCGTGGTTGTCCTGGCCCTGTCCCAGTCAACCTCAATCCAATTCGGTGCAAAAGCAAAAGTACCGAACTGCGATTTCGGACCACGACCATTTTTATTCAAATTATGACATTTTGTTTTTTCCAATGAAAATATGTGTCTTGTTCAGTGTGTCCACTTGAATATTAATTTTTTTTTTTTGTTAATATATCTACATTAGGGAGCAAACATTCCCGCCTCTCATATGATATTTAATCTTAACTAATTCGATAGATTATTAATTCGATAGATTAATAATCAGTTTAAAGATGTGTTTATTAATCAAAAAATAAAAATAAAAAAAAAGAAAGGAAACGTATTTCCCACCAAATTCTTGTTTTATGTAATTATGTGTGTACCAATGTAATTTAATTTCCATCCGATTTGAACAAAAATAATAATCATAAATCAAGAATATTAAAAATTGACTTTAATATGAATCTTTATTGAAAAATAAGATAATTACACATTAAACACATGATGATTCTTTCATAGAGATATTTATATATTTATCTCTAATTTGAATCATGCAATAAAAGATTTTTAGTTTATTTTTAAACAAATCATAGATGTTAGGACCAATCTCCATTTGTTTTCTCCCTAGAGTCTTTTTTAAAAAGATATTCAATTCATAGGTTCAATGTCTATACACATATTAAAATGTAATATCCAAGCATAATACCATAAATGAGCAAGATAATGATATATAACCACTACAATTATTACAACTATTAATAAACATGCAAACTTGTCAATCATTAGGGATGCATTTTTGTATGATTACAATAATTTTTGTTTTCTAGCTATAATCTATAATCAACCAACTCTACTATTAAATCACTATAATTCACATCTCAATTTATATCCCAATGAGTGATACATTTTATAAGTGACGTAAATTATTATTAATTTATATATATTTATTAATGAGAGAATTATTGAGAAGTTTCTGAAAATATATTTTATTACAATCGGAAACCACTTTAACTTTTTGTAACAATTATCTTCCCTGCACTAACAGTTTGATCATAGTTGACCGTGAGAGTTAACTGTAGTAAGGGTGTTTTGGTCATTTTCTCTGATTTTTATTTTTCTTTTAAAAATTATATTAATTAATTAATATTAATAAATTGTTTGGAATAATTTAAAATTTTAAAACTTAAAAATATTTTAAAAATTAAATAAGTTTAAAATTTTAAAAAAATAAATTTTAATTATACAAAATAATTTAAAATTTTTTCAAATGAATCTAAGCCGTCCATTTCAAAGATGGACAGTCATGATTAATTTGAAAAAATTAGAAAAAATAAAAAAAATTT
Organism: Nephelium lappaceum; assembly: GCA_021234005.1. Lineage (NCBI taxonomy): Eukaryota > Viridiplantae > Streptophyta > Magnoliopsida > Sapindales > Sapindaceae > Nephelium > Nephelium lappaceum. The sequence continues at coordinate 19,012,253 of CM038007.1, forward strand.
TAAAAATGACAGTGAAAACCAAGATTAGTTCATCACTACCACATTCATCATTTGTTGATGAACATCATCAATGCAAATGGTTCAACATGAATAGGGATCCAACATCAATCATCAACAAACAAAAATCACTTCCATCTTCATCCATCATCAACACAAACAGGAGTCTATCATCATCAATCATCAACATAAACAAAAACCAAATGTCAACTTCATAAAAAACCACTGCCATCATTATCAATCAAATGCATAAACAATAATAGTCCTGGTGAGAGCATAAAGAAGGAAGGAAGATGAAGGATACCAGATCGGCGACAATACCAGATCATCACCAATCTGATTGTTTAACCAAATCTATTCCAAGTTGGAACTAAGCCCTAGTCGACGGGCGACAGTCTAGTTCCATCTTGGAACCAAACCAGCGCCTGGATTTTTAGATCAGAACCTAAACGTCGATTTAGGTTTCCACCCGAGCGTATAGGTTTTCAGATCAAAACCCAGACGTCGATCTGAGTTTCCAGTGAAAACCCAAATCGATGTCTGGGTTTCAATCTGGAAACCCAGAAGCCTGATACCCAAACACCGATTTGGGCATCCAGACAACTAAGTAGCTTGTCAACAAGTGAAGAAGATACAGAAAAATAAGAGAAGAAATGAGAAGAAGAAAAAGAAGAAGAGAGAGAGAGAGAGAGGGTAGAGAGACGATGATTGATTGGGGGAAGAAGAAGTTAAAAGCCACAGGTTAGGTGCAGTTGGCTTTATAAATGGAGATCTAATTTCTCCAGGTCCATTTCATCAGATGGACAGTGGGTATCCAATCTGAAGATTGGATCTTCATCAATTGTTTTTTTTTTTTTTTTTTTTTTTAAATATAAAAGATTTTTTTTTTTAATTTTGGTTTTTTAAAATTAATCACCATCGTCCATCAATATGATAGATGATGCACATTTAATTTTTTATTTTTCCTTTTTTAAATTTTAATTATTTTATAATTTAAAAATTATTTTAATTAATTATTTAGAGGTATTCTTGCCTTTTTACTTTATTTTGTTATTTTTAATAATCTCAAACGGTCAACGTAGTCAAACCGTTAATACATGGGAGATCATTGTTATAAAAAGTAAAAATGATTTCCGATTATAATAAAACATATTTTCAGAGACTTTTCAGTAATTCTCTAATTTATTAATGGGTACATATCAATGCATTAATTAGGGAAAGCACCCATGTTGTCGTTAGATGTTAGGGATTTTACTCGTAAAAATATCACTTATGTAGGTATTTTTTCCCCACGCATGTGGGTTGCTCATTCCGTCTTCTATGAGTTGATCTCCGAGTCGTGACTCAGAGTCATATCGTAAATGATCCCAAGAGTATTTTGGATAGATCCCGGTAATAAAAAAAAAAAACATTAATTAAAAGATATAGAAGATATTAAAGAGGAATTATTCTTTTCCGTGTATTAATTAATTATTTGTTTTTTTTTTTTTAGGCTAATTATTTATTTGTTTGTTTATAGTTGTCTTATAAAAGGTGGGCGGTTTTTTATTTATTTGCAGTAGTCAGTAGACGTGAAAGAATGAAAATGACGGAGATGAGAAGATACAGGAGTGTCAGTGGACGAGACAGAGACGGGTTGACAATGGCGGCACAGAGGCTGATTGAGGCCTCGTTGAGTGGGGACATTGATTGCGTAACTCAGACTTTGAACAGCAAGTCATTGGATGTCAACTACATTGGCACTGCCAGCTTCTCTGTCAAGTGCATTGAGAGTTGAGACTCTGCTCAGAGAGGACGAGGCTGATGACGTTGAGGTTCACTTCAGAGACTTTGTCACTGATGTCACCTCTCTCTTTGCTGCTGCTCACTCGGGTCATCTTGACATTGCCCGCAAGCTTTTGGTAATGTGAAAAAGTTTGTTGTTTGTTGTTTGTTTTCATGTGGGTTGGTGCCGTTTTGGTGTTTTTGTAGTTGAAGATTTGGTCTTTGGAGGTTTTTTGGTTGTTTTTTATGTTTCTTTTGTTGGGGTGTTTGGTGTTCGTGTTAGAATTGAGAGGGCCGTTTGTGTTGGAATTTAATAACCATTGTTGAATTGATACGAAATTGTGATGGAAAAGCACCCCAATGCATTAAAGTTGTAGTCTTTATACCATGTTTGTTTGTGATTTGTCAACATATAAGGTGGATTGGTTTGTGCGAATGAAGTAGTACAAATGCATATTGATTTTGAGTATGTAACTGTTGCTACTGTAATGTATTCATGTTGTAAAATGGCCTTATACATCGACGGATTAGTGCATTCTGTTGTTGAATTGATTGCATACGGAACAGAGTACTTGTTTGCCACTACGTAACATACGGTCAATGTTTTGAGATGCTTATTATCTTGTCATTGCCAACTTCTTTTACAGTCAGCTGGAGCTGATGTCAACCACCAGCTACTTTGGGGCTTTGCAACTACTGCTGCTGCTCGCGAAGGTCACTTCATCCTTCTTGATATGCTTATCAAGGCTGCTGCTTCTCAATCGGCTTGCAAAGATGCTTTACATGAAGCTTGTCTATGGGATCAGGCGAAAGCTGCAGAGCTATTGATCCGTTCAGAGATGATGGGACCTGATCCGGCGAAACATGCACTTGTATCTGCAAGTTGCAGGGGATTTGTTGATGTGGTGGCAACCTTAATCAAGGTGTACTACTGGTTCTTCTTGAGGTCAGTTTCGGTTCGAAACACTCAATTTATTTACTTAACCTTTCTGTTTACAGAATAGAGTGGACATAAATTGCATGGATAGAGTTCTCTTGTGCTCATTTAAGCCTGCATTGAATGCCAATATTGACTGCACGCCTCTGGTTGCGACAATCGTGAACCGACAAGTTCACATGGTTAAATACTTGTTGGAGGTAAGGATATAGTGTTTCATTCTTGATACACTTGTCACGGGTAATCATAAAGTTCAGTAACAAATTTAATTTAATAGTAAATTTTCCCTAAGATCATATATTGCACTGACGCATATGTATGTAGTGTCATATAATAAGCTTCTAGATGGATCATATTGGATCTTAATGGACTTTTCTTAAGACTTTCATACATGTACATTTAGGCAGGTGCGAAAACTGATTGCTATGTGAGGATAGGAGCTTGGTCATGGGACATCTTCTCTGGTGAGGAATTGCGAGTGGGTGCTTGTCTAGGCGAGCCGTACAATGAAATCTGGTGAACGGTTGAATATTATGAAGCAAGTGGACAAATTTTAAACCTTTTGCTTCAGCACCAAATTTCATTGCTTGAAAGTCAACAAGAAGGCGGAACCCTTCTTTGCCATGCCATTCTCTGCCGGAATCCGGCTGCTTAATACTGGTGCTGATGTTGAATATCCTATGAGAACCAAGAAGGGAAATGAATCTCGTCCTCTTCATTTGGCTGCTAGAGTGGGATGTGTTCCCATTCTGAAACTGTTGATATTGCATGGTTGTGAAATTGATTCTAGGACTGAAAGCGGTGACACAGCCTTCAAGTTGGCTACCAAAGCTGGTCAGGCTGATTGCTTTCTTCAGCTAATTATTTCAGGTGTTGATTTAGGTCTGGTCAGTGACAATGGTGACAGTGCCATGCAGTTGGCAAAAAGAAGCGTCCTTAGAACCTCTTTGGCCAATATCATCCGGCAGGCTGTTATCAGCAGAAAAGGAGTTTGCTATACCAATCTTGAGGTGTTCTCTCTGCTTCACTTCTTTACAGGAATTGGTAATTCAGAGCTTCTACAGATGGTCCTACAGCATTCGGCAGAAGATATAAATAAGCATGACAGTTTGGGTTTGACACCCATTCTGGTTGCCGCCAAGGCTGGCCATACTGAAGCCTTTCGTCTTCTGATCAATCACGGGGCTGACATCAGTGCCAAGAGCATGGATGGGCAGACAGTTGTTTCTGTCTTGTTGGATCATGCCTATGCTAGTGTCAAGTCTTGGCTTGAAGAGATATTGCTTGACTCTCTTCTTGCTCAAAGACTGACAGGCTACTCTGAATTCAAAGCTCTCCACTTTGCAGCAAGGAGTGGAAACTTGACTGCCATTGTTCAGTTTTTGAAAATGGGATTCCATGTAAATAGTATGGACGAAAATGAATATTCACCTCTCATACTTGCAGCCAAGGATGGTCATGCCGATGCCTGCAAACTTTTGTTGCAAAGAGGTGCTGATTATGGCTCTGCCAATTCTAGAGGAGAGACTGCCTTATCTCTAGCTAGGAAAAGTAATAAATGTAAGACTGCAGAAGGAGTGCTATTTGATTATTTGGCTCGGTCTCATGTGTTATCAGGTGAGGAGCTCTTGAAGCATACACGCGAAGGAAGAGGTCCACCACATGCTAGAGTTGTGCATATGCTTAAGTCTGGTTTGTTGACATGGGGAAAGTCCAGTCGGAGGACTGTGGTGTGTAAGGAGGCAGCGGCTGGTCCAAGTGCGAGCTTCTTAAAGAAAAGAAAAAAGGCCAATGGATATGGAGGAAACGCAGTAGTCTTCAAGGTGTTAACTGAGACAGGAAGGGAAATCCACTTTGAGGCAGGCTCCACTGCCAATGTGGACCTTTGGGTTCGAGGCATCAACCTCATAGCAAAGGAGGCAACTTGTGGTGCTTGATGACTGAATATTTTTGTCAATAGTATGATAAGCTAATGGAATGTGTATATGCGGAAAGGGAGATATAATTTACAGGTTTTCGTTGTTAATACATTTTGCCAAAGCCGAAGTTGGTCTCATTTATGCTATAAATTCTTTTTCTTCCCAATTGTAATTACTGTGTTTTGAAAGAATTTAATTTATGATGAGAATGTGAAAAGAAACCAAGCATGAGCTTGGATATTATCATATAGAAGTACTCAAATAATTGTGTTGAGCTTCCAAGGACTTGTGTTACATTAATACAAACTTCAGTTGTGGTATGGCGGAGAACCCGGATTCACAAGCAACCATCATTGATCTCCACATAAGATTTTAATAATGCTGACCTCTTCAAATGTCAACATCACAAATGCAGTCATACCAACCTATCATTCTCTTTTGGCTTATACACAATTTTCTACAATTTATGTCCCACTATACCTTTGACATGTATAAACAATACAGTACAATGCAAATATATTCCATTAGACTGTTTCCATCTTTACATTAAATAGACAAGCAATCTCTTATGGCACACAATTAGTCAACTGGTGTAAGATTCAATAACGCAGTCCACTTTGGTGTGCCTATGCACCTCTCAGTTGACCAAAGGGACAATTTCAATTTATATTAGGATCCAATTACACGTGTCCTAAAAACAAACGTTAAAATCAATTATCAAAATCAATCGCCGATTTTAACATATACCCGGTAACACAATCCTTGGTATATTCTATTAAAAGTTTTGTCTTTTTGTTTCTGTTGGCTAGAAAGCAAAACCAACATATTAAGTTATTAGTTTACTGTCACCAAAATCCATCTGAAAAGTGCGTGCACTACACTCTCCAAAGTTTGATGAAGCTAACTGCTTCGCAACAATGACCAAAACTTGTAAGATAAGAGACGTTAACGTCAGTTGTTGTAGAATTTTCCTTCAATTAACCAATTCAAGTTACAAAACAATTCAAGAACACATAATAGAGAAACTTTATTGTCTGTCAAATGACTAATTTAAAGCAGCCATAATGGAGACATTCGACTTTTAAGTTTGACTTTAATCTTATTAGTTCCCTCAACTTTATGTATTTTTATAGTGTCTTATCTTTTCTACAAGTTTGAAGTTGGCAAACTTGCATTTTTGGTACAATCTGGCCTGAATGGTGCAAATATAATACGCTACAAACCATAAAACCGACCACATGTAACATAACATGTCTTGTAATCCATATTTGGTGATATCTAAATTTCCCCAAGTGCTTTCACTTTGTTGTTGATCAAGAAACATTCTCTGATCTTTTCAACATGAGCAATCCAGTGAAGTTGTTTGTTGTTCTGTATCTTGTCCTGGTTTTCAATGGCCTAGGCCTCGTTTTGTCGAAGGTTGATCATTACAGCAACTATGTTGTGTTCTTTACGGTCATCTTGTTATGCTGTTCATTGATATTCTTCTCTTGATGATCAACAGGTACATATTGTTTACTTGGGAGAGAGGCAGCACGATGATCCAAAAATAGTAACAGATTCTCATCATGACATGCTTGCTGCAGTAGTTGGGAGGTATAACATCACCTAAAGTTTGTTTTTAAATCATCCATAAATGCTCCCTCTAGAATACAATAAGGTTGATTGGATGGTTATTTGACACATGAATTTCTTGTTGGCAGCAAGGAAGCAGCCTCGGAACATATGGTGTATAGCTACAAGCATGGCTTTTCAGGCTTTGCAGCCCAACTTACAGATGCTCAAGCACTGAAGATTGCTGGTACTTAGTTTTCTTGAATCAAACACCAATGCTTTTTTACATCTGTACTAATACTATTGATTCAATTAGAGTTGCCTGGTGTTGTCCGGGTCATACCAAATAGCCTTCACGGGCTGCAAACTACAAGGAGTTGGGATTTTCTTGGCCTCTCTTCGCATTCTCCTAGCGATGTTCTATACAACAGTAGTATGGGAAATGGAGTTATTATAGGAGTCCTTGACACAGGTTCAGCTTCTTTATTCTCTCTTTCGTTTGTTTGTTTGGTGTTTTTTTTTTTTTTTTTTTTTTGTGTACCAGGAAACTTGAAAATAATCACCTAATATACAGGAATATGGCCTGAGTCTAAAGCTTTTAGTGACCAAGGACTTGAACCAATTCCATCTCGCTGGAAGGGTGTTTGTGAATCAGGAGACCAATTCAACGCCAAGAGTCATTGTAATAGAAAAATCATTGGAGCGCGTTGGTTCATAGATGGATTTCTTGCTGACTATGGCAAGCCTTTGAACAAATCAGAAACCGAGGAGTTTATGTCCCCTAGAGATGCAAATGGACATGGTACGCACACAGCCAGCACAGCAGCTGGTTCTTTTGTGCAAAATGTAAGCTACAAAGGGCTTGGCCTTGGAAATGTGAGAGGTGGTGCACCACGTGCTCATTTGGCCATATATAAGGTCTGCTGGAATGTGCGTGGAGGACAATGTGCCTCTGCTGATATGCTGAAAGCCTTTGATGAGGCCATACATGATGGGGTTGATGTGTTGTCATTGTCAATTGGATCTCAGATTCCTCTCTTCTCAGACGTAGATGAACGTGATGGGATCGCTACTGGCTCCTTCCATGCTGTTTCTAGGGGCATCACGGTCGTTTGTGGAGCTGCAAATGACGGGCCTGGAGCACAGACAGTGCAGAATACAGCACCATGGGTACTAACTGTTGCTGCAACCACCATGGATCGAACATTCCCCACGCCAATACTACTTGGAAACAACAAAACACTAGTGGTACGTATTGGGCAAAACTGCTTTGCAAAAACTTGAACCTGAGTTGAGTCTTGATTGATTTGTGGGTGTTTTCTTCCAGGGTCAAGCTATATATACCGGAAAGGCGGTTGGTTTTACAGGATTGGTATATCCAGAGGCCACAGGGCTTGATCTCAATGCTGCAGGGTAGCCATGTCTATTGAGTTAACAAAACTTGCTTACATTTTAGTTATAATCAAAGCATGATTCACTTTCCTCATGTGCAGAGTTTGTCAAAGTCTGTCCCTTAACCCGACCAAGGTAGCTGGAAAAGTGGTGCTATGCTTCACCTCAGTGGTTCGAAGAGTTGCCATAACAAGTGTTGCATCAGTAGTACAAGAAGCTGGGGGTGTTGGATTGATTATTGCCAAGAATCCAAGTGATGCCTTCTCTCCCTGCATCGATAACTTTCCATGTATTGAAGTTGACTATGAAGTTGGCACCCAAATACTCTTCTACTTTCGTTCAACTCGGTATATGCAATTTCATCTTCATTTTCACTTAATGATTATTGTCTCTAGATTCATAACTATTCCTTAAATTGTGGTTTGCTTGAATTGGGGTATGCAGATCACCTCTAGTAAAATTGAGTCCTTCTAGGACACTTGTAGGCAAGCCCTTTTTAGCCAAGGTAGCCTTTTTCTCATCAAGAGGGCCTAACTCAATTGCATCAGCAATTCTCAAGGTGCATTCTTTGAACTTGCAGACTTTTTTCTAGACAACTTTCATGTTCATGTTTGAGTTGCATTGTTCAGTGTCCAAGCCATCTTCTTCTTAAATTTTTCTTTTTGTTGTCCACAGCCAGATATAGCTGCTCCAGGAGTGAACATATTAGCTGCCACTTCGCCACTAAATCCATTGTCGGATAATGGATATATCATGTTCACAGGAACTTCAATGGCAACTCCTCATGTTTCAGGCATTGTGGCACTTCTCAAAGCATTGCACCCGAATTGGTCCCCAGCAGCCATAAAATCAGCTCTTGTCACCACCGGTATGTACTGCCACTTTTATATATACTTAACATCAAATAGATTCTAGTACTTTTTATTAAAGATATTGATTGATGATCGCAAATGTAATGCAGCATGGAGGAATGGTCCTTCAGGTTTTCCAATCTTTGCTGACGGATCTCCTCCAAAACTCGCGAATCCATTTGATTTTGGAGGTGGCATTGTGAACCCAAACAAGGCTGCTGACCCCGGTCTAATATATGACATGGAAGCACCAGACTACATACATTATCTTTGTGCCATGGAATACAACAGCTCTATCATCTCAAAGCTAACGGAGCAACGCGTGACATGTCCTCGTCCAAAACCTTCAATTCTAGACATAAATGTACCTTCCATAACCATACCAAATCTCAGGAATTCAATCACCCTCACCAGAACAGTAACAAATGTAGGTACCACCAATTCGGTTTATAAAGCTACTGTTGAACCTCCATTCGGTGTAAGGGTATCGGTGAGGCCTAGAGTGTTGGTGTTCAATTCTACCACCAAGAAAATCTCTTTCAGGGTCACCATCTCAACAACTCATCAAGTGAATACAGGGTACTACTTTGGGAGCTTGACTTGGACTGATGGAGTTCATGCTGTGAGAAGTCCATTGTCTGTGAGAACAGATGTGTTACATTCTTATTTTGATGCCTCACTTGATTAAATTGATTCATGTTTCTATAATATTTACCAATGCAATAATTTCTTTCACTCAATTACAACATTATATGTACAAATTGTTAATTTGATACTGTGTTAATCAAATATACAAGTATAAATTTTGTATTTTCAAATCTCCGTGAGCATACATTTTAATGTTTTAGAAACATGAAAGTTCCATAGAGAGATGCCCATTAAATAGTTTTATATTGATTGAAAAATTGTGAATTTGTATTAGTTTATAAGATGAAGATAAACTTTTACTTCTGAACTAGTTTTTATAATGAAATTAGACTCAAGATCCTTTTATGACAAATATGTGAGTTTGTTAAATTATATAAAATCTTTATTTTAGTATTTAAGGTATCGAAAATTATCAGATTTTTAAAACTCTTTTGTAAACAACTCATTTTGTCCCTAAAGTTTTGAAAACTCTTCAAAATGATCTAAACTGTCAATCAACTGATGATTAAACCAAACCGAAAAATTAAAAAACTCAATTGCCCCTTATCACATAAAATGACCGTTTATCCCCTCATAAAAACAAAGTATTACAATATCTTTTGACCAATAATAAATTGATACTTGTTAAATAATTTGGTTAATTTTTAAAAATAATTAAATAATGATTAAAAATATATTAAACAATAATATTGAATTAAAAATAAAAATAAAATAAAAAATATATATTTTGGTTCATCTCCTTTCTCCCACACTGTCTCTTCGCACTCTTCATCTGTGCTCTCTCTCTAAATCCATTGCCGTTTTGTTTTTTTGGGTTGAAATCCATCGTTGACTCTTCATCTTCTTTCTTTCTCTTAATCCATCGTTGACTTCAATGATAAAGGTATGGGTCTCTATCGTCGAAGTCGATAATGGAGATAGGGGTGTCCATCGCTGACGATGGACGTCAGTGATGGAGACGATGGACGACTCTGACGGAGATAGGGAACATTAGAGCTCTGATGGTGATGAATATCGCGGGATAGATGTGGTAGTCTATGATGGATTTGATGGATGTGGCAATCTAATGGATCTGATGGATGTAGTGGTGTGGTCCATCTCTTTCTCCCTCTCTTCTCCCTTTCTTCTCCCTTTCTTTCTCACTCCATTTTCCATCTCTTTCTCCTTCTGATAGATGTGGTGTTGGAGAAGTTGTTTTGTTGGGTTGTGTTATTTTGGAGAAGTTGTTTAATCTGGGTTGTTGAATTGATTTGGAGAAGTTGATTGATAGAAGTTGTTTTGGAGAAGTTGTTGACAGATGTGATGATTATCTGGTCAATTTTTTTTTTTTTTTTTTTAAATTGCTTTGAAGTTTTAGGTTCAAACTTAGATTATCATCCGGGTTCGATCTCAGACCGGATTTCTTGTTTTTTAAAAAAAAAAATTGTCTTGAAGATATAGGTGAGACTCTCACCTAGATCTTGAAGATCTGGGTTTGAACCTGATTTTTTTTTTTTTTTTTTGGGAATTTGCTTTGATTGATGATTTTAATCTTCATAGGGAGATATTTTGTATTTTTAATTTTAATTAATTAATTTTTAATTTTTTAATTAATTAATTAATTGTTCATTTTTAAATTTTATATTTATATATATTCATTTTAATGGAAATGTCAAAAACACTCTCTCTACCCAAACTTTTGATCTCTTTTGATCATTAATTGGTTGGCGGTTTGAAATTTGTTGAAGTGTTTTTAGAACTTTAGTGATAAAATATTAAAATAAGTTGTATCTAGAAGAGTTTTAAAAATACGGTAATTTTCGTATTTTAAAGATTAAAATGAAGTGTTTTCTAAATTAATTTTTATAATAGAATTAGGGATCATTTGTTTTTTACACTTAACATTTAATGGTGTTGAATTAAATCAATTAAGTTATTTTGGTTTGTTTTCTTAAGTGGTCAAATAATTTAAAATCACTCAAAAATTACTGAGAATAAAAAACTACATTTTCTAACTTTTCACTGAATATCAAATCACTTATTGATTTTGTAAATTCATTATTTTAATTTTATCTTTCCCAAAATAACATATTTCTAAGTTTGTCATAGTTTTATATTATACAAATTTCTTTTAATACTGTAACAAAAATATTTCCAAATATTTCATAATTTTATATTATACAGATTCATTTTAATAATATTTTTTTAATGTTATTTTTATTTAAATATATAATAATAGTAATTCAACTTAATACCATTTTATTTATTTTATTTAATTTACTTTACTATAATAATAATTAATCATATTTTAATTATGAATAAAAATATTATTAATATATATAAGTGTTTTAATATTTGATAAATAATTTATTATAATTGTTTATATTATATTAAATGAAGTTATATAACAATTAAGAGTCAAAGGATATAAACATTAAATTACTAGTTTTTAGACAATTTTAACTTTAAAAAACAAACAAGATTACTATACATTTAGATGTAAAGGAAAAAAAAAAAACATTTTATTTAGATTTCAAATTTCAGTCATTATTCAATCTTCAGTGTTTAGTAGTACTGTTTAATCTTCAAACAAAAAACCAAACGATTGTTTAGATTTAAAATCCTTTTCAGATAAGTCTTATGGTCGATCAGACGGTGTGAGTTGCTAAATTATTTGTCTATCAATCCTTTATAAGATAATTTTCCTGACTGCTATTAGTCAGTGACGTCGACCACTACCACACAAAAGAAAGTTTATAGAGCAAAATCCATCGCGCAAAAAAAATTTATTGTTGACTGCCACGAATCAGTAACGTTGACAGCCACCGCACAAAAGAATTTGGAAGTTTATGGAGCAAAATCCATCACGCAAACCCAACTAAGATAATGTGAAATATCAGTGACAGCAATTTGCCCTACAGGAAGGACCATGTGGGGTACGTTTTTTTGACTATTTATCAATGAAAGTTCAACAGTGCCATTTGTTCCATGTATTGACAGCTTCTTTCTTGAATGCAGTAGATAAGTTTCCTGTGGTAGTTTGGTTTTCAATTTTCAACACGCAAGATTATTTGAACTGACATTTGAAGGTATAGTGAAAAATGAAGCCTATAAGACTGTGCACTAAACCATTCAGTTGCACAAACAATGAAAAGAGTTACAATGGGTTCTCTTTTGATTGGAAAGTCATTGTTATTGGTGCTTGTCAAACTTCTCTTGATTCTAAACGTCCATGATAGCTTCATTGCAGCTGTCAGTGCCAAAAGCAAAGTAAGTAATGATTGATAATACCAGGAGATGTGTTTCTCTTCAAGCAGAAATATCTATGTATCAGTAAAACTAACATCTTGGTTTTGCTTGAAACTGTTATATACATATAGGTTCACATAGTATATTTGGGTGAGAGGCAGCACAATGATCCTGAGCTCATTACTCAATCACATCATGACATGCTGGCCTCAGTTGTTGAAAGGTATGTACATACATACATACATATACATATATCCCCACCTACACACAATATCCAAGGAATATTTATGTTTGACTTTTGTTGATGATGCAGCAAGGAGGCTGCTGTTGATTCAATGGTATACAGTTACAAACATGGTTTCTCTGGGTTTGCAGCCAAGCTTACAGAGTCACAGGCTCAAAAAGTAGCAGGTAATAATATCACATTCAGCATTTTTTTCCCTTCTTAAGATTCTGTTTGATTGACAGGAAAAAAGCAAAGTAAGAGATATTACGGTTATGTATTTTTTTGCCCAGCTCAATCGTTGACTCTTTGATTGTTTCTTATGGAAAGAGTTGCCTGGAGTTGTTCACATCATGCCAAATCAGTTTCATTCACTGCAAACAACTAGAAGCTGGGATTATCTTGACTTGTCTTCCAATTCTCCCACCAATCTTCTACATGACACCAACATGGGAGATGGAGTCATTATTGGTGTTTTGGACACAGGTTTCCTTCTTTTCTTCTGTCTCAAATTATGTATGTACACATAATTAGAACCATACATGTGTTCATGCGGTGTTGAATTTTTCAAATTGTCCTGGAATGGTGACAGGAATATGGCCAGAATCAAAGATGTTCAACGATGAAGGGCTTGGTCCAATCCCAACGCGTTGGAGGGGTCATTGTGAATCCGGACAGCTCTTTAATGGCACTACAAACTGCAACAGGAAACTAATTGGAGCAAAATATTTCATTGATGGTTTCCTTGCAGAGAATGAGGCACCATTTAACACCACTGACAACCCGGATTATATGTCCCCTAGAGATGTTGTTGGACATGGCACACATGTATCCTCTATTGCTGCTGGCTCTTTTGTGGCTCATACCAGCTACATAGGCCTTGCGTTTGGAACAGTGAGAGGTGGTGCGCCTCGTGCTCGTATAGCTGTATACAAAGTGTGCTGGAATGCGCCAGTTCCAGCTGGGCCATGTTCGTCTGCTGATGTGTTACAGGCCTTTGACGAAGCTATTAAAGATGGGGTTGATGTGTTGTCATTGTCTCTTGGCAATCAAATTCCTCTGTATTCAGAAGTTGATGTGCATAACGTAATTTCTATTGGTTCATTCCATGCTATGGTTAGAGGTATTCATGTTGTTTGTGCAGGTGGAAATGAAGGACCTAGTCAACAGACAGTAACAAATACGGCACCTTGGATCTTAACTGTGGCAGCTAGCAGCATTGATCGGTCATTTCCTACACCCATAACACTTGGGAACAACATAACTATATTGGTACACGTAATTCTTCTAAATTATGACACACATGTCATTTAAGCCATCTAGAGCTGATCTTAGTTTAACATCATAGAAACTTACACCTTTTGTCACTGACCCTTGCTTCGGCAAAATCATTCTGTCAGGGTCAAGCCAAGTTTGTAGGAAAAGAATTTGGTTTTACTGGTTTGGTATACCCGGAGGCACAAGAACCGCGCCCTTTGGTATTACCTGGGTAAGATAATTTATAACTTCTTTTATTCGAGTGTTATGCACTTATTCATTACAACAAAAGAAAGCACAAATAGTAAACCATTGTTCCTAACTAAGGCCTTGTTTGTAGTGAGTGCGAGTCCCTTTCACTTAGCAACACTTCAGTGGATGGAAAAGTGGTACTTTGCTTCTCCAAAGTGTTTGGGACAAGTGAGGAAATTGTGGCTACTTCTGTGAGAGCAGCTGGGGGTGTTGGGGTGATTATTGCTAGGAAACCTGGTTATCCCATTAATCGCTGTAGCAATGACTTTCCATGCATTATGGTAGACAATGAGCTTGGCACACGTATACTATTTTACATTCGTTCCACTAGGTATGTAACACTGGATTTACAATCATTATTGTGACAGGATCATTTTTGACACCGTTTTCTTATCAATGTGCTGCTATTTGGACATGGTTTTGGGTTCACAGGTCTCCCATTGTAAAAATAAGCCCTTCCAGAACACTAGTAGGGAAGCCAGTGTCAACAAAGGTTCCCTATTTTTCATCCAGAGGACCTAGTTCAATTGCTCCAGCCATTCTTAAAGTATTAATTTCTTTTTCTGTTATCTTCTAAAAATGAAATTGTGAGCTTGTTTATGGTTATGCTAACTAACCATGCTTTTGTGTAACATAGCCGGATATTGCTGCACCGGGTGTAAACATATTGGCTGCTAGTTCCCCATCAGATCCCTTAGAGGATGGTGGGTTTGCGTTTAATTCTGGAACATCAATGGCAACTCCTACTGTCTCAGGAATTGTGGCATTGCTTAAAGCACTGCACCCTAATTGGTCCCCAGCTGCTATGAGATCTGCAGTTGTGACAACAGGTAGATAGTCTATAATCAATTTAATAAACCTGTACAAATATTTATAATAGGGGGATTGTTCATATGAACTAAGGGTAACACTTTTTTGTAGCATGGAAGACTGATCCATTTGGAGAGCCTATCTTTTCTCAAGGGGTCCCTCAAAAACTTGCTGATCCATTTGACTATGGAGGTGGCCTTGTAAATCCAAACAAGGCGGCAGAACCTGGTCTTGTGTATGACATGGGCATCGATGACTACATACATTACCTCTGTGCTGCTAGTTACAATGACTCATCTATTTCTTTCCTTGTAGGACAAGCTACTATGTGCCCTTCTACTAAGCCCTCCATTTTGGATGTGAATGTCCCCTCGATCACCATTCCAAGTCTAAAAAAATCAGTTACCCTCACTCGAACTCTCACAAATGTCGGTCCTCTCAACTCGATATATAGAGTTGTCATTGAGCAACCAATGGGCATTGTTGTAGCCGTAAATCCTGATATATTGGTTTTCAACTCTACCTCTCGAGCAAATTCTTTTACAGTTACTATCTCCACCAACCACAAAGTGAACACTGGATACTACTTTGGAAGCCTAGCTTGGACAGATGGGAAGCACAATGTGACAAGTCCTATATCCGTGAGGACACAAATCATAGAATCTTATGTTGATGAGAATTGAGAACTAAACATTTGTTCAAGGTGCCTGCATTTTGCTAAAAACCAGGTTCTGTGATCCTGTGAGTACCATGACAAAGTGCACATTTGAAAAGAGAAATTAGTGTCCTGGTATACTCTATGGATAGTGTGTAGAATAAATCCTGTTATTAGTTTACAAAGTGACACCCCTTTGAACTGCTTTTCCATGAACCATCTTATGTTTTAGTAACCTAGAGAGCACTACAGTTATACAATAATGTTAGACATCTCACTGTTAATATCCTAGTTGCATCCCAACTCATAATGTGGCAAATGGTGAATGAGTATATTTGACAAGTGAAATAAATGGTCATTAATGTGTATCTAAATTCTCTCCTAAATTCAATCTTTCAAAATCATATATCGATGTAGTAGGTACAAAAATGTTGTAATCATATATTGGTATGGTAGTGACAAGGATTGTGACACATAGTCCATGCTATTTAGACTAATATGTTTAATATTCTTATGTTTTCTATCAATATCTGATGCACTGCATTAAGTTACAAATGATTTATTTAGTTAAATAAGTAACTTCCTTGTCTTTGCCTATGTTGAATGTAGTGATGCACAATTCTTGATTTGCAAATCTTTTAACTGATATACATATGAGATAAACAAATCAGTGACAATGCTAATTTGGTTTATATATGCGCACATATATATCAAGAAAAAATAAAAATATAGAATGTTCAAAGTCAAAATTTCTTCCTAAATGCTATAAACATGAAAGGTTTAATTCGATTAAAATATTAAAAAAATTGCACTACAAGCATTATTTTGGTCAATATCTTAGAGTATCTCCAATGTAGTCATGGATTGTGGAAAAAATAAATGACACATAGGACAAATAGATATTGTGTTAAAATAGGTTTCTCCAATACAACTATCACTCTTCATTGTGAAATTGATGTGGTAAAAAACAAAGTAGACATTGTCAACATGACCCTCTACTTTCAGAGGGTCTGTTAGATAGCTATTTATTGTTGATTAATCATGTTAATTTTTTACATAAACCCACAATCTCCTGTATTTTTCCTCTCCAACCCCTCCTCTACAGTCATTTATTGCTTGTGATTAATAATTAAGAAAACTCTGTGGTTAAAAATAAAAATCAACATATCATTAATGTGTGCAATTTAAGTGGAAGCATTGGAAAACACTGTTTAACTTGATTGTCTATCAAATCTTACTTATGCCATATAGGAAGCATATTCTCTTGACATTAATGACATGATAATTTTTTCTAAAATACAATCCATTTTTGCATTGGAGATGCTCTTATATTATCATCTAAGGGTCTAAGGAAATTGTTAAAGCTCAAAATGGACATGGAGAGTAGAGCTTGATCTTTAAAAATAGTATCTCAATCGGATTAAGAAACGGTTAACAAAAATTAGCAAGAAGACTAGAAAAATCACATATTTCATACATTTTCGATTTTGTATCGTTTCGTATCTTTTCACGTTATTCAGTATTAGTTGAAGGATCTAAAACTTTTGTAAAACTCGGAAGTTTGCTTAGGGTTTCAATGTTGATCTTGGAAAAAAGGATATGGGTCATTAATAAAATCATACTAGACACATGATTTCGATCAGCACCGATTAGTGTCTTATATTATCAATTGAGGGGTCTAATGAAGTTGTTAAACTGCAAAACAGACCTTGGAGCTTGATCTTTAAAAATATTTTCTCAACTGGATTAAAAAATCGGTAACAACATCAGCAAGAAGACTATAAAAATCACATTTTTCATACAGTTTCGATTTGTACCATTTTATGTCTTTCATGTAGTTTAATATTAGTTGAGAGGTCTAAAACTTTTAGTAAATCTCGAAAACTTACAGAGAGTTTTAATGTTGATCATGAAAAAAAAGGATCTGATTTGGATTATATTACCGATTTGAATATGTAAGTTTATTCAGAAAGTAAACGTTATTTTTTATTTTTCGTTTTTGAACAACAGTGGCTGTCACATAAGCAAGAATCGACCCAACCATGAGGACGATGAAATTACCCCAAAAGAAGCCCAATAAGTTATTAAGGTCCACATCTATCCTCCAGGAAAAAGCCCAATTCCATTGAAAGTTCAAAACAATAAATCAAATTTGGGTCAAAGTTGTCTCAAAAAAAAAAAAAAAAAAAAACAGAGAAAATTTGGGTCCAAGTTTAGAATTTTTTTTTTTTTTTTTAAACCATAAATTTTGATAGAATCCATAAATTCAATAAAGCATGTAAATGTGTATAGATTTTATTAGATATCAAATATCAATAGACTTTAAATTGAATACACATGTCTGAAAATATATATTAGTATAGTATGTTGGATGCAACTAAATATATAATTTGGTTCCATATATAACTAAGTGAACATATGAGTCTCATTAATTTTTTTTTTTTTTAACATATTCATTACTTTGTTTTTATATTTTGCATAAACAGTATTAAATGTTATTTCACCAACAAATAACAAAACTCTAAAAATCACAACAAATTATAAAGACTGCTATATAATGTCACAAAGTGACTGCAGATTTTGCACTTCATTTTTTTTTTCACTGTTTTTGCGATTCTCAATTTACTTTTACAGAGAAATTATTTTAATTCCACTCATATATACAAATCTTTCAAAGTCAGAAATATAAATGGTAGTTACAAGGATGTTATCAGATATTGATATAGTAGTTTCAATGATTACAACACATTATCCATGCTTTTCACAGTATTTCCAACATTCAATGTGGAAATGTTTTAATATTTTTATGTCACATTTTATATCAATATTGGAGCATATCTTATGATACAAGAAATTAAGTTATAAAATAATTTATACAGTTATATAAGCAACTTCCTTGTCTTTGCCTATGTTCAATATGGTAATGCACATTTCTTGATTTGCAAATCTTTTAACTGATATATACAAATGAAATAAACAAATCCATGACAATGCTAGATTAGTTTATATATACTTCAAGAAAAAATAAAAAATACAGAATGTTCAAGGTCCAATTTTAACTCTAGAAAGCTATAGATCACCTGTAAGGTTCAATGAGAAAACAGTCTATAAGAGCACTAAACTATTAATCAGCATACATAAAGAGACACAATGGGGTCTGTTTTGATTGGAGGAGGGCAGAAAAGGTACGAAACTTCATTGCTAGTGGTAGTCAACCTTGTTTTGGTTCTAAATGTCCCTGACAGCTTGATTGCACCAGTGAGTGCCAAAAGCAAAGCGAGTAATAATAATTCCAAACATGTTGTTTTTTTTCTTCTGACTAGATCATTTATGTGTTATAAACCTCACATCTGGGCTTTGCTTGAGTGATTTATAGGTTCACCTAATATATTTAGGTGAGAGGCAGCACAATGATCCTGAACTCATCACTAAATCACACCATGACATGCTGGCATCCGTTGTTGGAAGGTAGGTATATATACTTGATTTATTGTCCTAAAATTTAAACACTTCATTTATCTGAGAATGTAACAAGTTTTTTTTTTGGTCAGTTGAGTACCCTGCAGCCTTGAACGTTGCCATAGATTTCATGCCAGGTTTCCCCATATACAATTAATTCATGAAAATGAAAATTTCATCTTACGTCAAATGGCTGAGATTTGTTATTCAGAATTTATCAAAACTGTACTTCAAGTAAATCATTCTTGCCATATATAGTTGTGTGTGTGTGTGCCCGTATGGTGTAACAGCCAGCAAAAATACTAGTGGATGTTGACTAAGTCTGCATGGCACCAGTTAATGATGCAGCAAGGAGGCTGCTGTTGATTTAATGTTGTACAGTTACAAACATGGTTTCTCAGGGTTCGCAGCCAAGCTCACTGATTCACAAGCTCAAAACATTGCAGGTAATAATATCGTTTCAATAGTTGTTTTTCTGATTTTCACTTCTGCATCACTTGTTATAAAAATTATGTGGACTCAATCACTGACTGGGCTACTGTTTTCTATGGACTTAGAGTTGCCTGGAGTTCATATTATTCCAAATCAGTTTCATTCATTACAAACAACTAGAAGCTGGGATTACCTTGATATTTCTTCCTATTCTCCCACCAATCTTGTACATGACACCAACTTAGGAGATGGAATCATCATTGGTCTCTTGGACACAGGTTTCTCTCACTCTATCACAGCTGCAGACACATAAGTAATGGAACTAGTAGCTTGATGAAGTGCTTGGCATGTCGACCAGGCCCAAATTCAAACACACAATAAATTGAAATATAATCAAGTGGGGGAAATAAAACCCAGGACTTCAGGGATAAATCAAGCTTGGTACTACCAAATTAGTAATCATTTATCTTAAAAGTTTAAACTGATAGAAAATAGTTCAACTAAAAACGTATGACTCTCTAATAATGCTGAATGTTTTAGTTGTCCTGAATTGATGACAGGAATATGGCCAGAATCCAAGATATTCAATGATGAAGGGCTTGGTCCAATCCCAACTCGTTGGAAGGGATACTGTCAATCAGGACAGCTCTTTAATGGCACCACAGATTGTAACAGGAAACTAATAGGAGCAAAATATTTCATAGATTGTTTCCTTGCAGAGAATCGGAAACCATTTAACACCACTGACAATCAGGACTATACGTCTCCCAGAGATGTTATTGGACATGGCACGCACACATCCTCTATTGCAGCAAGCACCTTCGTGGCTAACACAAACTACAAAGGCCTTGCATTAGGGACAGTGAAAGGCGGTGCACCATGTGCTCGTATAGCCATGTGCAAAGTGCGCTGGAATGTTGGATCAGGGCAGTTCTTATCCGCTGATATATTGAGAGCATTTGATGAAGGTATACATGATGGGGTTGACGTATTATCAGTTTCCCTTGTCTCACAAATTCCTTTGTTGGCAGAAGTTGATGAGCAGATGCAATTGTTGTAGGTTCATTCTGTGCTCCTGTCGTTTGTTCAGCTGGAAATGCTGGACCTGCTGCTCAAACAGTACAATACCGCACCTGGGATTTTAACTGTCGCTGCAACTACCATTGATCGGTCCTTCCCTACACGAATCACACTTGGAAACAACATAACGATATTGGTATATACAATTCTACAGAACTTGACACAAATGTATATGTGTATATAATTTTTGTTAATTAATTTAAAAATTCTTGCAGGGCCAAGCTTTGTTTGCAGGAAAGGAAATTGGTTTTACTGGTTTGGTGCACCCAACAAGGCCTGGACTACGTCCTACAGTAAGGGGGTAACGTATTTTGTTTTGCATTCCTTTTTAGATAGTACTAGATGTTTATATAAAAAAAGAAAAGAAACCAGTGTTAATATGTCACTAAGAATCAGACGTTATTTGCAGTGTCTGCAAGTCCCTTAAACTTGAAAAAACTTAAGTGGATGGCAAAGTGGTTCTTTGCTTCACTACGGTTGCTAAGCGAAGAGCAATGATTCATGCTGTCGCTGCTGTGAGAAAAGCTGGGGGTGTTCGAGTGATTGTTGCTAAAAATCCTAGTCATTCTTTTGGACCCTGTGACAATGACTTTCCATGTGTTATAGTAGACTATGAACTTGGCACGAAGATACTATTCTGCATACGTTCCACCACGTCTCCTATGGTAAAAATAAGCCCTCCAAGAACACTAGTGGGGAAGCCAGTGTCAATTAAGGTTGGCTACTTTTCATCTAGAGGACCTAATTCCATTGCTCCTGCCATTCTAAAAGTATGTGATCTGTTTTCTCTTATCTCATGAAGATGGAAAATGTAAATTCCATTTGTTATGCTAACTAGTTAATCATGCTTTTGTGTAACACAGCCAGATATTGCTGCTCCTGGTGTCAACATATTGGCTGCTAGTGCTCCATCAGATCCCTTAATGGATAATGGGTTTGCCTTGCACTCAGGAACATCAATGGCAGCTCCCACTGTCACAGGAATTGTGGCATTGCTCAAATCATTGCATCCTGATTGGTCACCAGCTGCTCTGAGATCAGCAATTGTGACAACAGGCAGATAGTCAATA
Source organism: Nephelium lappaceum (assembly GCA_021234005.1). Classification (NCBI taxonomy): domain Eukaryota; kingdom Viridiplantae; phylum Streptophyta; class Magnoliopsida; order Sapindales; family Sapindaceae; genus Nephelium; species Nephelium lappaceum. Next base: position 19,033,781 of record CM038007.1, read on the forward strand.
ACCGATTCATTTGTAAGGGGATTATTCATATAAACTAATGGTAACACTTTATTGTAGCATGGAAGACTGATCCATTTGGAGAGCCTATCTTTTCTGAAGGGGTCTCTAGAAAACTTGTTGATTAATTTGACTATGGAGGTGGCCTTATAAATCCAAACAAGGCAGCAGAACCTGGTCTTGTGTATGACATGGGCATAGATGACTACATACGTTACCTTTGTGCTGCTAGTTACAATGACTCATCTATTTCTCACCTTCTAGGACAAGCTACAATGTGCCCAAGAACTAAGCCTTCTATTTTGGATGTGAATGTACCTTCTATCACCATTCCTAATCTAAGAAAACTAGTTACCCTCCCTCGAACCGTGACAAATATGGGTCCTCTTAATTCGATATACAAAGCCATCATTGAGGATCCATTTGGCATAGTTGTAACTGTAAAACCTGATGTATTGATATTCAACTCTACCACTAGGACGAACTCATTCACGGTTAGAGTCATCACCACCCACAAAGTGAACACAGGATACTATTTTGGAGGCCTAATTTAAAGAGATGGGAAGAACTGTGTGGCAAGTCCTATATCTGTGAGGACACGAATCATAGAATCTTATACTGACGACAATTGACAACTAAACACTTATTGTAAAAACATTTCATGCAAACAATTGTTTTCAAGTGACTAGAAAGGTGCATTCTACCCAAAACCGGGAGCAATGCTCCTGTTGATATATTGAATCAATGCACTTATGCAAAGAGAAATAGTTGTCCTTGTAATAGTTCATACATCTTCTCAATGATCGATGAGCATACATTATTATAATAGAAAACATTATAATTAGTAATTAGAGCATAATGATTGAGAAGAAAATGAATTCTTATTCTAAAGATCATTCAACACATGAATGTCGCGGTTAAAAAACAATAATATTTGGGACACAACACGTGCATGCAAATTATGGAAACTCTTAAGTAACCACAATGTGAAGACATCAGTGTTCACTGTCCAATATGTTTATCCTGTATAAGTCATGAAAAGCTTCTAGGGGTATGTTAAAAATGTTCTCATCTCTCAGTGTCCGATATATTTACAGATTTATACTCGATAAACACCAAAGCCACATATTTTGTGGCAATCCATGGTTGTGAAAATGTGTGTGTCCCTGATTCTCCGTCTTTGTAAATCTTTTGGGCCTAAATGGGCTATTTCTTTGCCAAGTTAGTACGCCCATAATGCATTCCCAAGTCCAAAACAATTTGTATTCTATTTTCATATGCATTACTAGATAAAAAAAATAATAGCAATAAAATAATTACTTCTATAAACCATCAAATATTATCACTAAAGTGTAGCTGGCTGATGCCGTGGTTGGTTAAAGCACCACAGCCCCATGCCTCATTGGTATGGTTTTACACCCACCAATAACACTTTCTTCCACCCTTGTGTAGACCGCTCTTCCATTTCTATGTGGGCGATCTTTTTCGTATGGGAGTAATATCCCTGGCTGTACCATCAATGTCCATCTCAATTGATCCTGATAGTCTCCTGAATCAATCCCAATCTTAATATATATGTATATATAACACTAAAGTGAACATATGAGTCTCATTAAGTAGTTTTTATTAATTTGCATAGATATTATTTATTTCAAGAACATTGAATTACGACTTTTTCCATTATATATAAAAAAATAAATTAGTCAACAGATAACCGTTAATATTTTTGTTCTTATCTTTTCAGCTGCTTTGTTAGTCTAATTTCATGGTCCTTGCTCCTACTCCTCATTAATTAATTGTCTATATATTATACCAAATTTAATGGCAATATTAGTCTTTGGTCCTCATTTGTGTGAGTATCTCTTTTCACATTAGAAACATTTATCTAATAGTAATTAATTAAGTTGGTAACTGTTCTAAATAGCTCAAAAAAATAAACCTAAAATATGTATAAACCACTAAGATATAACACAACTAAATAAAGTCACAAGAAATTATAAAGAGTACTACTATATAATGTCACAACATGACTGCAGATTTTGCACTCTCTCTTGTGTTTCTGTCTCTGTTCTGGTGATTCTCAGTTTACTTTTACAAAAACGCTATTATTCATTCCCTTCTTGAATTCCACTCATGAATGTCAACCTCTCAAAGATAGACATTAATACTGTAAGGATGTTATACATATTATCTATGCTTTTCACACTATAATTGTTATTAAAATTAAAAGTAGATATGTTTCAGTATATTATAGCTCATTTTTTAATACTAAGCATATCCTTTAATGCACTAAATTAAGTTTATGATGTGTTCAAAAAAAAAAAAAAAAGTTTATGATTTATTTAATTGGATAAGCAACTTCCTTGTCTTTGCTAGTGGTTGAATATGGTGAAGCACATTTCTTGATTTGCAAATCAATCTTTTAACAAATATACATATGAGATAAGCTAAGCTGATATATCAAGAAAAAAAAAATTAAAAATAGAATCTTCAAAGTCAAATTTTAACTCTTGAAGCTAGAGACCTGTAAGGTTTAATGAAAAATGAAGTCTATATAAGACTATATGCACTAAACCATTAATCTGCACAAATAAAAAGACACAATGGGGTCTTTTTTGATTGGAGGAGGCCAGAAGAGGTACAAAACTTCATTGCTAGTGGTAGTCAACCTTGTTTTGCTTCTTAATGTCCATAACAGCTTGATTACACCAGTTAGTGCCAACAGCAAAGTAAGTAGTAATAATTCCAAAACTTAAGTAGTAGTAATTCCAAAACATGTATTTTTTTCTTCTAGCTGGAACATTTATGTACTACTAGTACCAATTTATATGTTTTGTTTGGGTGATATATAGGTTCACATAGTATATTTGGTGAGAGGCAGCACAATGATCCTGAGCTCATCACTAAATTACACCATGACATGCTGGCATCAGTTGTTGGAAGGTATAATTCACAAACATGTTAGAGAACTTTTTAAAATAAATTAAATTTGAAATTTTGAAAATGAATAGACACATTCATTCATCAAAATTTGTGTCCGTTAAATTAAATTTTTAAAACTAAAAGACACATTATTTTATAAAAGGTTGTGTCTGTTAAAAGATCGTGCATATTAGAATCATATATATATGTGAATGCCACAACTAATACACATAATCTCTACACATAATCTCTAACATCTCTTTCATTCTTTTCTTCTAAAATATTCTTTGTTTCTCATAATTAAAATAAGCAGTATTATACTTTCTGCAGAAATAAAAAATTATTAACAGTAGACTTTTTATCATTTAATAGTATTTTGGTTTGTTTTGGCTAGTGCACATTGCAGACAAACAAAAGGTTTCCTTGTATCCTAGAGACGTATTCGTAACTTGGTACATCATAGAATTGGTGGAGACGAATAACGTATTAAGAAGAGCGATTTTGTTACGCGCCTTGAAGCCATCTATCTACAGTTTTTTGCTATGTTGTTTATGCTGTTTGTGCAGGTCTCTTGGGCTGTTTTCTGTGCAGTATTTGGTGGATTTTGCTGACTGTTTTGGGTGTAACACAAGCCTGTTTTGGGCTGTCAAATTGGACAATAAAATTCTACAGTTTTCAGAAAACAGTGCAGATTTTTTTTTTTTTTTTTTTTTTTTCATTTTCTAGACTGTTTTGTGCAGATTTTTCAGAGCAATTCGGAGGCTGTTTTCAGTTCGTTCAACAACAAAACAGTTGTCAAATTAAGTCATTAAATTTTAGAACTTGATCTATCTGAGATTGTAAGTAGTTGCGTTTGGTCAATTGAGTAACCTGCAGCCTTTAGAATTGTCATAGATTTCATGTCTGATTACTCTCCTATACAGATAAGATGAAATAATAAAAACATCTTGCATCAAATGGCTTCCATTTGACACTCAAAATTGAAACAAAAATAGGAGGTTCCAAGTAGATCATACATATCATACATGCAAATAAGGTCAATTTATTACATATGCTAGTGCTTGTGCCTGTGAGTGTGTGTGGAACAGTCTCAGCAAACTTACTTGTTGACTAAGTATGCCTGGCATTTGTTAATGATGCAGCAAGGAGACTGCTGTCAATTTAATGGTGTACAGTTACAAACACGGTTTCTCAGGGTTCGCGGCCAAGCTTGCAGATTCACAAGCTCAAAACATTGCAGGTAATAAGATCACTTCAACAGTTCCTTTTCTGATCTTCACTCCTGCATCACTGGTTTCAAACTGGTTTGCTACTTTCTATGTACAAGTTTGTATTATTCCAAATCATTTTCATTCATTGCAAACAACTAGAAGCTGGGATTACCTTGATCTTTCTTCCTATTCTCCCACCAATCTTCTACATGACACCAACTTGGGAGATGGAATGAAATTTGGTCTCTTGGACACAGGTTTCACTCGCTCTATCATACATACATACTCATAAGTAATAGAACTAGTACATTGATGTAGAGCTGAATTTTTGAATTGCACTAAATTGCTGACAGGAATATGGCCAGAGTCAACGATTTTCAATGATGAATGGCTTGGTCCAATACCATCCCGTTGGAAGGGACATTGTGAATCAGGACAGCTCTTTAATGGCACTACAGATTGTAACAGGAAACTAATAGGAGCAAAATATTTCATAGATGGTTTCCTTTCAGAGAATCAGCAACCGTTTAACACCACTGACAACCCGGATTATATGTCCCCTAGAGATGCTACTGGACATGGCACTCATACCTCCACCATTGCTGCAGGCTCTTTTGTGGCTAACACGAGCTACAAAGGCCTTGCAATTGGGACAGTGAGAGGTGGTGCACCTCGTGCTCGTATAGCCATGTACAAAGTGTGCTGGAATGTGCCAGCAGGGCAGTGCTCATCTGCTGATATATTGAAAGCATTTGATGAAGCTATACATGATGGGGTTGATGTGTTATCGTTGTCCCTTGACACACAACTTCCTCCATTCGCAGAAGTTGATGATCGCAATGCAATTTCTGTAGGTTAATTCCATGCTGTGGCTAAGGGAATTCCTGTTGTTTGTGCAGCTGCAAATGCTGGACCTGCTGCTCAGACAGTACATAATACTGCACCTTGGATTTAACTGTGGCTGCAGCAACCATTGATCGATCCTTCCCAACACCCATCACACTTGGAAACAACGTAACTATACTGGTATATATAATTTGGTTGGACTATGACATAAATGTATATGTCTACATAATTTTTTTTTATTTATTTTGGAAATTCTTGCAGGGTCAAGCCTTGTTTGCTGGAAAGGAAATTGGTTTTACTGGTTTGGTGTACCCAGAGGAGCCAGGACTACGCCCTACTGTACTAGGGTAACAAAATTTAGTGTAGCATTGCTTTTAATTTTGTTATTAACATATTACACAATATGTGATGAGGTATAGCTTCTTTTGTTTGGGGGGTTTTACATTTATTCATTGCATCAACAAGAAGCTTAGGTAACAAGAAATGTTTTTGCTGTAAAAAAAGAAACCATTCCGCCTAACAATGGCATTATTTGCAGTGTCTGTGAGTCCCTTTCACTTAACAACACTTCAGTGGATGGCAAAGTGGTTCTCTGCTTCACTACAGTTGCTAGGCGTAGTGCAATGGCAAGTGCTGTCACTGCGGTGAGAGTAGCTGGGGGTGTTGGTGTGATTGTTGCTAGAAATCATAGTAATGCCTTTGGACCCTGCAACAATGACTTTCCATGTGTTGTAGCGGACAACGAGCTTGGCACGCAAATCTTATTCTACATACGTTCCGCCAGGTATAAGTATAACAATCAATATCTTTATAGGATCATCTTCATCACCATTTTCCTTTCTAATATGCTGAAAACTGAGTATTGTTTTGGGTATTCACAGGTCTCCCATGGTAAAAATAAGCCCTTCAAAAACACAAGTGGGGAAGCCCGTGTCAACCAAGGTTGCCTACTTTTCATCCAGAGGACCGAGTTCCATTTCTCCAGCCATTCTAAAAGTATGAAATCTGCTTGCTTATAATCTCCTGAACATGGAAAATGTAAACTCCATTTGTTATGCTTACTAATCATGTTTTTGTGTAACACAGCCTGATATAGCTGCTCCTGGTGTAAGCATATTGGCTGCTAGTGCCCCATCAGATCCCTTTATGGATGGTGGATTTGCCTTGCATTCTGGAACATCAATGGCAACTCCTATTGTCTCAGGAATTGTGGCGCTGCTCAAAGTACTGCATCCAGATTGGTCTCCAGCTGCTTTGAGATCTGCAATGGTGACAACAGGTGAACAACTATGACCATTTTAATAATAACTTAATAATGGTGCTAATAATTGTAACAAGGGGAGCCATCATACGGACTAATGACAACAATTCATTGCAGCATGGAAGACTGATCCATTTGGAGACCCTATCTTTGCTGAGGGGTCCCCAAGAAAGCCTGCTGATCCATTTGACCATGGAGGTGGCCTTGTGAATCCAAACAAGGCAGCAGAACCTGGTCTTGTGTACGACATGGGCACAGACGACTACATACATTACCTTTGTGCTGCTAGTTACAATGACTCATCTATTTCTCACCTTCTAGGACAAGCTACAAGGTGCCCGAAAACTAAACCCTCTATTTTGGATGTGAATCTACCATCCATCACCATTCCTAATATTAGAAAATCAGTCACCCTCATTCGAACTGTGACAAATGTTGGTCCTCTCAACTCGATATACAAAGCCATCATTGAGGATCCAATTGGCATAGTTGTAACCGTAAGGCCTGATGTATTGATTTTCAACTCTACCACTCAGATGAACTCATTTGCAGTTATAGTGTCCACCACCTACAAAGTGAACACAGGATACTATTTTGGAAGCTTAACCTGGACAGATGGAAAGCAAAATGTGACAAGTCCTATATCTGTAAGGACACAAATCATCGAATCTTATACAGATGACAATTGAAAACTGAACTCTTATTGTAAGAATAAATCCATGAAAAATATTTACTGTATAAATAATAAGGTGCATTTGACTGAAAACAAGGTGTGGTGGTCCTGTGGCCATATGGTAATGAGTGCATGTTTGAAAAGAGAAATAAGTGTATTTGTATAATTTATAGATTTTAGAACATATCTCCTTGCTTTTTCAGAACCATCTTATGATTTAATGATGCATTCTTTGAAACCAATATTTAGCTTTTTTTAACATCTTCCTGAAGTCAATTGATGAGCCCCTGCTATGCTATCATTATCCCTTGCAACTTTTTAAAACATTATGGGTTCATTTGAATAACACCTTTTTTTTGAGCAATACCCATCCTGCTTTTTCCATGAAAAAAGTGTAGTCCCAATTGCTAACAATGAAGAAACAAGAAAAGCAAAAAGCATAATTAGAAAATTGATGGATTGGAATTGGAATCTCATGGCTAAGGCTCTCAATAAAAAGATGATACAATTTAAAGTGGACAAAGGGGCCTATAATCACTATCCATCAAGGTCATTCAAGGCTTTTGTCCCTAAAAATATTATTCAACTATATATATATATATATATAACTTTTATGTTCAATCACTTCTGCAACATCATAATCACCATCCATCAAGGTCATTCAAGGCTTTTGTCCCTTAAAATATTATTCAACTATATATATATATATATATATATATATAACTTTTACGTTCAGTGCGTCGTAACTTTTAAATATATTATATATTACAAGTATTTGTGGTCTACTCTCTATTGTACAGGTTGACAGTACACAATTCACTTTTGCAACATCATAATCACCATCCATCAAGGTCATTCAAGGCTTTTGTCCCTTAAAATATTATTCAACTATATATATATATATATATATATAACTTTTACGTTCGGTGCGTCGTAACTTTTAAATATATTATATATTACAAGTATTTGTGGTCTACTCTCTATTGTACAAGTTGACAGTACACAATTATTTTTACTCTAAATTATGTCTCAATTATGTCTCACAAGGTATACATCATTATTCCTGATGTTTTGAGGAGCTCTTGTTGGAGCATCATTCCATAACCACACACACTCCCACTTGCTTTTTCGTTATTTAAGCAAATAAAAGAAGAATGAGAACAAAGAGCAAAAGTGCACCAAGAAAAAAGAGGTTCAACTTTCCTCATGTGTCAATTCATGAGTTCTAATATAATCACTTAAACTGGGAGGGCTGACTTATATAAGACCCTCTTCATTTTTCACAGGAGAGTACAAAATTTCTTCCCAAATTTTATATGCTTAGCCGATGGATAGAAGATCAAGTAAACACTTGCTCAGAATTCTTGTTTTCTCTCTATTTCAATACCATCTTTGGATTTCCTTATCATGTGTCAATGCAACAAGCAATGTGAGTACAACATATGTAACTTCAACTTTCTGATTCCAAGTCCTTTTATATATATATATATATATATATTCATACATATATATATATATATATATTTTCTGGCATATATGAGTACTCAACAGAAAATGTTACAGGTGTACATTGTGTATATGGGAGAGAAGAATTATGATGATCCTGTAACAATTACAAAGTTTCACCATAAAATACTATCAACCTTACTTGGAAGGTATGGCTTTAGATAACACGAGTTTTTGGTTAAATTTGAAACTGAAAAATGATCACTACTTCCCATGTTTGCAATACAGCAAAGAAGCAGCAAAGGATTCAATTCTTTACAGCTACAAGCATGGCTTTTCAGGTTTTGCTGCAAGGCTAACAGAAACTGAGGCAGAGAAAGTTTCAGGTTTGCATAATCTTCCTGGCAGCACACATGTGAGTGAGATAATATGTCTCTGACACCTTAAATTGTTGCCATTTTTAAACTGCAGAGTTTCCTGGTGTAGTCCAAGTTATCCCAAATCGAATTCTCAGGCTGCATACAACTAGAAGCTGGGAATTCATTGGACTCAATGCTCATTCGTCGGATAACTTGTTAACTGAGAGCAACATGGGCGAAGGAACTATCATTGGTGTAATAGATACAGGTACAATAACAAACGTCTTCTGATAATTAAGGAATTTCTTCAGAGAGAAGCAACTTACACTTGGATTCATTTTTCAATTGAATAGGAGTTTGGCCAGAGTCTGAAAGTTTCAATGACAAAGGCATTGTTGCAGTTCCATCTCACTGGAGAGGAATATGCCAAAAGGGAGAGCAGTTTAATACCTCCAACTGCAACAGGAAACTGATTGGGGCGCGCTGGTTCATGAAAGGAATGGTGGAAATGATCAAAAGGCCAATCAAAACAATCCACGACAAGGAGTTTCTATCTCCACGGGATGCCATTGGCCATGGCACTCACACAGCTTCTATAGCAGCAGGCAATTTTGTTGACAATGCAAACTATAAAGGGCTGGCATCAGGTTTGGCTAGAGGAGGGGCTCCTCTTGGTCACTTAGCCATTTACAAGGCCTGTTGGGGCACTGGATGCTCTGATGCTGATATTCTAAAAGCATTCGACAAAGCTATAAATGATGGAGTGGATATAATATCAGTGTCTGTTGGTTATGATATACCATTGTTCTCCTACATTGATCAACGTGATTCAATCGCAATAGGTTCTTTTCATGCCATTTCCAAGGGGATCACTGTAGTTTCCTCAGCAGGAAATGAGGGTCCTATCTCACAGACTATTTCGAACACTGCACCCTGGCTCATTACTGTTGGAGCCACCACAATTGACAGGGCCTTCCCAACTGCCATTACACTTGGGAACAACCAGACTCTTTGGGTAAAGTAAACAGTTCTTGGACCCAAATATGAAAACGAACCTATTCACTAAGATTTAAAGCAATATTTTATTTTTCTTGCAGGGCGTATCTATTGACACTATAAAAGAAAACCGCGGATTCACTAGTCTCACGTACTCTGAGCGCATAGCTGCTGACAATGCAGATGGTTCAGCGTGAGAACTCACTTTTCCTCCCTCTCGCTTGATCAGAATTTTACGCTTAAATTAATATTCCCCTACTTGTTTCAGGCAGGAGTGTCAGTTGGGAAGCCTTAATGCAACATTAGCAGCAGGAAAAACCATACTATGCTTCTCGAAATCAAACACACAGAAAATAGGCAATGCAGCAGTATCTGTGCAGCAAGCAGGAGGGGTTGGACTCATATTTGCACGTCCTCGTGAAAGTGGGCTTGATGCATGCTTTCTTATTCCTTGTATCAAAGTAGATTATGAAGTAGGGACGCAAATACTTTCTTACATTAGAAAAGCAAGGTAAAAGATATGTGAGGAGGGTGACAAGAGAAACTCTATCTTCATTGAACAGAAACAATTATAATATCCTTCACTTATGATGCAGTTCTCCAATTGCAAAGCTTGGTTTCCCCAAGACTGTTATTGGCAAATGGGGGTCTCCAGGAGTTGCTTCTTTCTCCTCCAGAGGACCTAGCTCAATGTCTCCAGCTGTATTAAAGGTATATATACATGTGTATCGGTCACTGTCATTAGATTGTCTTTGTAGTTATACAATGTTATAATAACCTTCTCCATGAATGTTTGATTGAGGGTGGTAGCCTGACATAGCTGCACCAGGTGTGGACATCTTAGCTGCATATTCCCCAGTTGGTGCACAAGACAGCACTATTGGGTATGCACTGGAATCAGGAACTTCTATGGCTTGTCCCCATGTTGCAGGAATAGCAGCTCTCATCAAATCTATGCATAAAGACTGGTCTCCAGCCGCCATAAGATCAGCTTTGGTCACTACTGGTATAACTCAAACTCAGTTCTTCTATCTAGTCACTAACTACTGGTATAAGTCAAAATCAGTTCTTCTATTCTAGTCACTAACATGCATTCTGCAACTGTGTCTGCAGTTATTTGTTCTCTTACTGAATTGATAGAGAATCTTATATCATTAGTTAAGTCATTTTCAGCTTTTAAATTTGTTGGTTATTAAAAATTTAATTTGTAATATCAGAGTCTTAAATTCAAATTCTTTACGTGCAATTAATTTCTGTTATTTGTATCTGTATTTAGGTTTGGTCTACGTAACAAGCCAATCGGTTTGTTACGTGAAGGGTGTGTTAGAAAGGTTTATATCATTAATTGATCATTTCTTGATAACTTAAATGTTTTTTTTTTTTAAATGAATAGCTTAAGTTTTTTGTCCGACAGTTACTAATAATAAATCCGTCTACAGCTTCTCACTTTGGAACAGATGGAATGAACATATTCGAGGAGGGCCCTACTCACAAGGAAGCAGACCCCTTTGACATGGGAGGTGGACAAGTCAATCCAAACAAGGCAATGAATCCAGGTCTTGTCTACAACATTACCACAATAGACTATGTTCAATTCCTCTGCTCCATGGGATACAACAATGCAGCCATTAGTAATATAACCAGGACAGCAGTCATTTGCCTGGAAAACAACAACAACAACCATCAAGGACTCAACCTCAACCTCCCATCCATCACCATCCCAAGTCTCAGGAAGAAGGTAACAGTTACTAGAAAGGTGACAAATGTGGGACACATTAACTCAGTGTACAAAGCTGTAGTGAGAGCACCATATGGCATGAAAATGAGGGTTAAGCCTCAAGTTTTGAGATTCAACATGACCACCAGAGTCATTTCCTTCAAAGTAAGCTTCTTCTTAACTCAAAAAAATGTGCAAGGAGATTACACATTCGGGAGCCTAACATGGACTGATGGTCAACATTTTGTGAGGAGTCCCATTGCCGTCCGTGTTGCACAATTTGAATCATATTCTGATGCATAAGATGGATGGAAATTGCACTCAATCATATAAGATTTTTTGTATTAGTCCAGCAGCATCAATGATATTTGTAAATCTGGCCTTCAATAATATAATTAAGATGAATTGTGACTGCATATACGATTCACAATTCACATGTTGAATTACATTGCTTGTTAGTACACTACTACTCTGTCTATGTAAAAATTAGATTCTGATAATGTACGTATGTGTTCAGAAATAATGAAACCTGTCTTTGCTTTAGTCACTTTCTGAAAAGCAAATACATTTAAGGAAAATGCAATGTAAAATGTCTTGTTTCACATGATCCGCCATCAAACTTCATAATTATTTAGAAACCTCACCCAACGTTTATTAACTAATTTAATCAACTTCAGGCTTGAAATTGAAATAACCCGAGTGGTTTAACATGAATGGTAGTTGTAACACCTCAAATCCCGATACAAGAAATCTAGAATAATATTCGGTAAAACTTAAATTTCAAGATGTACTTTATTTTATCAAGTGCTTATAGTCAAGCTACAATTATAAAAAATGTTCTAACAATAACAGAGAACCAATTGAAAATCAATTCTCACAAATAGATAAAACTAAAAGGAACAATAGTTCTTCAAACAACGATCACAAACTCTAGCAGCTAATTCCTTTCTGTAACCAGTCCCTAAATGATATGAAAATCAATATTCTGACATAACTGTGGCTACTCTACAAAAATTATGGAGACAAGAGGTAAACAGTCAACTCAATAAGTAAATTTCACATGACAATTAGAAATTATAAGACACTTGTAACATTTTCAGTAAATGTATCATATAAAATAAATATAATTGTAGCAGTAAACATTTAACATTAATATTATTAAACAAAAATCAATAGTTCATATCACGTAATGTTTACGGTAATGGTATGCCACATTTATCCGTGTGATTTGATAATGATAGATCACATTTACCCGTGTGAATCAGTAACGGTAGATCATGTTTACCCGTATGACTCGGTACGATATGTCACATTTATCAATGTGATTCGGTAACAGTAAGTGTGCACACAATAACCCAGTTGGAACAATAATAATAGTAGTAGAACTAGGGACAATGAGCCAAAACATTTTCACTACAATTATATGTACAATACATTTCATAGTTTTTAAATACGTAAGAATACTTTTGATAGAAAATATCATATTTTTTAAATAGAATGACAATACTTTTAATACAGTCGAATATTTTACAAAGATATATATTTGAGGATGCAAAATCATTGGAATAGAATATAATAAAAAAGCAATGTTAAAAAACCTAAATTTAGTAAAAACATAACTTTTACGTATATTTTATAAAATAATATTCAAAATTTGTTTATCAAAAATATTTTTAGACAACAATAATTATTATATAAAATATGTGTTGCTTAAAATAAAAATAACAGTAAACAAAATAGAAAACATTCTATTATAAACGCTAAATTTATTACTAGAAAACAATATAATATGAGCAATGAAAAATTTACTTACATGGAACCATTCGAAATAACTTATTTATATGTGCGAAAATCAATTGAGCCCTATTTAATTATAAGTGAAAAATTGTCAGAATACAACATCATAATAATTTTATTTGGATATAAATAACCTTATTGTACTAAATCATAATTTTATCTTTTTTTTTTTTAATTTAAAATTTCAGCCCTGACACTGTCGACCTAAACATTTTTAATTAATTCTCTAGGTCTCCAATCAATCTAAAACTTTAAATGGACATTCTAGACACATTAAACAACCTCCAGAAAAAATTTCAAATCAAACCGTGGCTGCTAGCATGGGTAAACATTCATTGTTTTCAGCCTAATGAAATCTGTCCAGAAAATATTATTTCTAACTACAGTGCACTCTATGAATTTTAATAAGTCTTATAGTTATCGAAAAATCATAAAATCTTATATGCTAACAGAAGACATATAAAATAACCTACAGAAAAATTTCAGATCATTCCAAAATCTGTAGTATGCTCAAAAAGTCAAAAGTTCAAGGACCAGAAATCTGTCCTGCAGATTTTAGTTCCTGACCATAATATAATCTGAAATTTATATCTCTTAATACTTTTATCAGAAAAGTACAAAACTTAATATATGAATATTAGACATATAAATCTAATCACACGTAAAGTTTTATAATTTTTCATTAAGTATAAACTAGTAAAAGATATGCTTAACTTGGGTATTATCTGAGTCCAAAAATTCAGCCAACATACCCTTGCAAAAGCCTAGGAACCAAAATAAGGTTTTAATACTTCTAAAACCAAATCATAACTTTGAGAGAGAGGAAAAGAAATAAATATTGGATTAAAACTTTAATAGGCATAAACCTATACCAAAATCTAGAAATTCATATTAAATCATTAAGAATTGTTACAGAGAAAACATACCTGAATTCATATTGATAAATTCGAGAATGATTGAGTCTTCCACAGTCAAATCACCTTAGTAAACTCTATAGTTTTCTTCTTGAATGAGGAAGGAGAAAGAGAGTAAAATATTATATATATATATTGATTTGACATGGAGACTATAACTCTTTATAATATTCTTTATATACTAATTTAATTAGGTTCTCATTGACCATAATTTTATTAGTATTAGGTTTTTACACACTTAAGCTCATACCCAATAGATATTTGTAGAGCCCAATTAATAGATCACTTATTTGACTCTATTAAAAATTGATAGCCTATAATATAATTGTTATTTAATATGTAAGCTCACAATAAGAAATATTAAAAATCCCAACAATCTCGCACTTGGGCTACATATGTTTCTTGAAACAATTATATTATCTATAATCTTGAGTGCGCACTGAAAAACTATCTATTCTGAAATATCCCATTAGTTACAATCTGGTCCATCCACTATATTAGTATGGAATCAAAGCGACCTTTGTTACATATATTCGTAACTAGATCCATCAATGGTTACCATACCAATATGTTCAATGACATAGATCAAGTATAGATGTGTAGCATAGAAATTACAGGCAATGTGATCTTAAACATGTCTATTTCCAACTGGTCCTACTTTAATCTTTAGTGAGATCAAACACAAATAATATTAAGAGTTTATAAATAAATCATATACTTTATTCTGCGGAAAATAAATATATCCATAACAAAGAACATAAAATACCAACTCCCACTAAACATGCACATCATCAACTAAAACAACACCCATATGAGCAGCATGCTCATTAAAGACCTTGGGTGGTAATCCCTTAGTAAGTGGATTCGCAATCATGGAGTTTGTCCTAATATATTCTATAGCCACCTGATTACTTTGAACTTTTTCTTTAATAACGAGAAACTTGATGTCTATGTGCTTTAACTTCGTAGAGCTTCTGTTGTTATTATAATATAGCACAGCCAAATTATTGTCACAATATATCTTTAATGGTCTTTCTATATTGCCACAACTCGCAGTCCCGTGACAAAATTTCGTAACCATATTCCATGATTGAATGTCTCAAAATAGGCTATGAACTCAGCTATCTCAAAGACCAGCGATGGAGATCAGAGCCCAGCGATAGAGACCGTCTCCATCGCTGGAGATGGTCCATCTCCATGGGAGACTGATCTAGTCTCCCATGAAGACTAGTTTTTTCTTTTTTAAAAAATTTTTTTTTTCTAATTTTTATGTTTTATTTTCAAATTAAATTAAAAAATATATTATATATTAATTTTAAATTTATTGAAGGGTATTTTAGTCTTTTTATACTTTTAACCATTGACTATGATGATTTAATGGTTGTTGACTAACGACAGGAGAGGTTCGTGCGGAGTTTTTGAAACCTCAGGTAGTGTTCGTGCGAGTTACCCAAACATCGTAATATTTGTGCAATTTCGTCAAATCTCAGGCGAGGTTTGTGCAATTTTTCTTAAAAAAATAGAGAAAAGAAAGAAAAGAACATATATATATATATTATATGGCTCAAACCCTAATTGTAATTATTAGGGAAAATATATAAAAATATATATTTTTACCAATTATTTCTTTCCTTCAATTACTCCTCAATTAATAGGAAAAATATATTTTTCCATCAATTACTCCCAAATTGACAGCCCAAAATTTAATTAATTACTTATTGAAAATATTTAAAAAAAAAAAAAAAACTTTCTATTAGAGTAGTTGAGGGAAGAGGAGACTTGGGGGTTGTGTTAATATTTTCCCAAAATTTTATTTTGAAAGGAGGATTAGATTAGCATCCAAGAATCTGAAGTGTTCTTGTTGGTGCATGAAAAAATGAGAAGGAATTTACAATAGTAAATTGTCAGTTTCTTACTCAAAAAGTTGAAATTTTGATTAATATTGGAGAACCCTTTTTTGACTCAGACATGGAAATAGATCATGATTAAAGTTGATCAAAGACTGCATTGTAGCTGACCGTTTGACTCCGTCAGAAATGGCGCTGCCTTATATGTTTATGTGCTATTTTGTGGGCAAAACAAGTCTTGTACTAACAAAAAACATTAGATGCAAAATTAAAATCTATCATGGTTTTGATACATGTTCAACTAGGAGTTTGAAATTATCTATCAATTATATGGTTTTTCACTATCAACTAATTTGTTGTTATTTCTTATCTCAAAGTTTCACTGCCTTGTATTGTGTAGATTTAAAAGTTCAACACA
The DNA here is from genome assembly GCA_021234005.1 of Nephelium lappaceum. NCBI lineage: Eukaryota > Viridiplantae > Streptophyta > Magnoliopsida > Sapindales > Sapindaceae > Nephelium > Nephelium lappaceum. The sequence continues at coordinate 19,050,185 of CM038007.1, forward strand.
ACCTATATCTATAATTCTCCTTCAAATTCTTAGAACAAACTCCAATGCCAGTCCATTTAAAATTCTCAGTATTGGTAATTTGGTTCCTTCAAGTAATCAAAGTAGTCTCAAAAGTCTACATAACAGCCAATTATGTTAGACTAGAATTAACAAGTTAACTAGCACAATTAATAATTGGAACCATTAGATTACATTCATACCAACTGCAATGTCATGATCTCAAATTGTAACTATAACATAATATGACAGTAAACATATAGCACTAGACTTTACAAGAAGACAATTATTATCATGCAAGGACCTCTCGTAGATGTATCTGTAACCTATCTCCCTTAACTGGAAGTAGCATGGATCTACAAAGAGGGCAGGTAATTTGGCCAACATCAACCCAACAATCAAGGCACTGTTTGTGAAACACATGACAACAGTTGCTCAACTCTCTTATCTCCTGTTTTCCCTCTATTGAGTCCAAGCAAACATTGCATATTGAAGTGCTACTAGTACTACTACTACTATCTTCATGATCTCCATATCTTTCCAGGAAGTTGATGTACTCTACAACTGGAAGCTTCTTCTTGATCAAGGATGTCAGGTCCTGAACTGAGACTGTGACTATTGATGGGGTAGGACCCTCCAGTATAAGGACATGACTTGTAGGATCCTCAGCAGAATCAGCTACCTCTTGTACTAGCCTTGGCAGACCAAGATGAGTGAGTGCCATCGTTAGCAAGAGTTTGAAATGACTTAGCAGAAGTTTGATGCTCATGTAGTTTGGTATGATCTGCATGTTCATGAAACAAGGGAACCCCATGTACAGAGAGAGAGAGAGAGAGAGAGAGGTTGAAGGAAATGAAGTAGTGGGTAGGAGGACTTAAAGAGTGGTGGAATTTTAATGGTCCCAACAAGGCACGTAGACATGACAGTGACATCAATGGATAGTGATAGGGAAATTCACATTATTAATTTGTGAGAGACTTAGTCTGCCTATAATAATTAATAAAAAATTAGTTTATATACATAAAACGAAAAGGTGATTACAAAATTATGTATGGTTTGTTTGCGCATAACTTGGTTTTACGGCCGGCCTTCAACAAGTGCGGGTGGTGCGACCGTCCCAGCTCTTGAATTTTGGGGTCCTAAATTTTTATAAATTTCCAATTTTTTTTTGCTATAATTTAGCTTACAAGTAAATATATAAATAATTTTCAAATTATGCATAATTACTTAGAAAAGGTGCTTCTTGTTGGTGGTTCCAACTAAGTTTTGAATCCTCGTTATCGCTTCTTGTTGTTTTTTATGGATGACACTTTGACCACTTAGTTGCTACTCAATTTTGTTGATCTAGTTTATTTCAACAAATATTTCCAACATCTTAGTATGTTTTTCATGGATGACATTTTGGCCACTTGGTTACCAAGCATGCTACTCAATTTTGTTGATCTAATTTATTTTAACAAATATTTCTAATGTCTTAGTTTACCTACCTGGTCAAAGTTAAAATCTGTTAGAAGTGACTGGTTGACCATATTAAAAGACAAAAATATTCCTACCAACGATTAAAACTACTAAAATACCATTAAATAAAAATAAATTATAAACGAATTAAAATGATACAGAAACTTTTAAAAATAAATTGAAAAATTTTTAATAAAAAAAGAGAGACTAAAGAAACATATAAAAAAATTGGACGGAGATCCCCGCATCAGGTGTGATGGATGGTAAAGATCAACAAAGAGGCCTATTTCAATTTTTTGCACCCAGGTCTCTAAAATATTAGGGTCGGTCCTATTCAGTTTTATGATATTATAGTATCACTTAATATCAATTTGTAATATTATAGAGTCAATATGCTATATGAAAAAATATTAATTATTAACTAATAACCAATTAAATATTTTAAGATCATAATTAGAATAAGTTATACGTTTTTTGAGAATTATTATTCATTGGATTTAAATGATAATTAAAAATTGTTGTATTTTGCATTAAAGTCAAAAGTTCTTCGATTATGGCAATTTGGCTTAAAAACACTTCATTTTTGACTGAGAACAAAGTTCCAGATGACCTTTTTCCAGCCACCTAAAGAAAAATGGCAGCATTTTATTTGTTTGTTCAAAAGTACTCAATAAACCATATGTGACATGTCAAATTTGTGTTTAATGATTCTCTAAGACTCTACCCATTTGTTGGAGAAAAGAAAAGACAAAAAACAAAACCCCTTCTAGATATCTTGTGATCTTATTACACATTTCTAAATCATTTTTTACTTCAAATCCTCAACCACTGTGTATAATTAATGATTTTATTTCAATAAATTTTCTTAGAAAACGACCCTTTTAACATATAATACGACCATTTTAATGTACATATCTTTTTCAGTTTTATGCATCTTTTTTTTCTTTTCATTTTAACGAATAAGATTCAACGTCTCATTTACTTATAAAAGTGTATCTAAAAAGTAATTTAAGTAGATATAATATACTCGTTTATGCTACTCAATATTCAAGTTGCACTCATTAGTATGGTAGTTGATTTAGATAAGCATCGACAAACCATATGTTAGGGAAAAAAAATTATAAGTTATTTATTTATTTATTTTCATCCTTAATATGCATAATTGCAAGGTAGAAGTAAATGAAACATTGGGCTTAAATTCGTTCAAACCCACTAGAAATCCAACTTTGATGGACCTAATGTGGGCCCAAACTTGCACATGTGAAGTTGTTGAAGCAGAGTTTTATCTAAAGTTCACCTTCTCTTTTTGTTGGTTTCTCACTCATTCACTCTCTCTCTCTGTCTCTCTGAACAATTCAATGGCTTCCTATGCATCCACATACCAGACTCTGACCTCCTCTCTTCCTCCAAAGTGTCTTGACAATGCAAAGCTTTCCTCTTCTCTCTTCCCCTCACCCCTCAACTTGTCTTCCAACAACACTCTCCACTTGTTCAATAATAACAACAAACCAACCCCACTTCTCTCTTCAACCCCCAGGTTTCTCACTGTCATTGCCATGGCTCCTCCTCCCAAAGGTGGAAAAGCTAAAAAGGGTATGTTTTTACCACTGTCCTTCACCTTTTCCACCACCCCAATTGTTTCAAGTTGTGACTTTTATCCTTATTTATTGACAATTTTAGTTGAATTTTTGCAGTAATTGGATTGATAAAGCTGGCTCTGGAGGCTGGCAAGGCCACTCCTGCCCCACCGGTGGGACCTGCCCTTGGTTCAAAGGGTGTAAATATCATGGCTTTTTGTAAGGATTACAATGCCCGGACTGCTGACAAAGCTGGTTATGTTATTCCTGTTGAAATTACTGTCTACGATGTTAGTTCTTTAACTTCACATTCTGTTTGTGTAATTGAAATTGAATGTTCTTGTGTGTATTTTTTTTGGTGGTTTGGTTGTGATTTTTTTTTATCATGCTGTTTGGTTGCAGGATAAGAGTTTCACTTTTGTTCTGAAGACACCTCCTGCTTCTGTTTTGCTCCTTAAGGCTGCTGGTATGGTTCCATTGTGATTTGTTAGCTATGGTGGTAGTATTAGTTGTAGTAGACACCATGTGGTGGACATTGGTTCACTGTCTCTGACGGGTCTATCCCATTTCATTTTTTGAAACTTGAATAGGCATATTTGCTTTAGTTTAGTTAAGTTTAGCTCCGATTTTATGGAATACCGATATGTCTATTTGCATTTATCTCATACATGCTTGACTTTGCAAAGGTGATCCATTGTTCTGCAAGTGTAGTTGCACAATTTGAATTAGTAATTTGGTCATGTTTCTCGTTAAAACTTTCATTGGGATTCTTTAGATCAGTTCTTGGCGGCAGTTACATTGCTAAAAAGTACATGCACTGGAAGCTATCAATATTTACTCAGATTGAGTACTCGTATATAGAAAAAGATGAGCAGCCTGTTAGAAAGTTGAAACATGTTGTAATGGTGACTGTAACCCTTATTTTGGTTCTGCATTTTATTTAGGATTATAAGGTCCGATTTGGTAGTGTCTGAGGGAAAATTGTTTATATTGAGACAGATTTAAAGAAATCGAGTATACCTTGTTGTTGAGTGCCAAAATCTGTGCATCATGTGGCAAACTCACAAATCTTTACCTTCCCTTGATAGCTCAGTTGCCAAACTCTTTTTGTTGTCCTTTTGATTGATTAGTTGCTTGTTCTTCTTCTTTTCTTTTTTCTAGTTATATATTTTTAGCCATTAACATGATCTAGGATCTAGTTCCGTTACCTACACAGTGAAGCTGAGGAATATGGTTTCACTTTCCCAACAAAACATAGTCTAGTGTTGATCAGAACTGTCCTCAATTAATAATGCCTTAGAAAACCTCTCTCTTAGAATCATGATTTTAAAGACTAATGACAGACCCTTGTGTTTAATTGTTGTTTATTGATTCTTCTGTTGTCACTTTCCCTAGATGGGGTTGACAATTCTGTTGGTCCACTGCTTATATTTTTGAGCATGCTTGTTTTGGATGCAAATCACTTATCAAGTTTACATCTTGAACTGAAAGACCACAAAAACCTTAAATTCTCTAGGATAAAGAGAGTTGTATTTCGTATGTAAGGGTATTTGATACATTCTTGATGCTTATTCACATATTAGTTCCTCACATTTCATCCTTGCTATAATGATGCTCTACGATGAATGCAAATTGTCCATTGTTGACTGCAAGCCTTCCTTTAACCTGGGTGTTCTGCGAAAGATACAGGCTGAACCCGAATTCCATTTGTCTAATGAATAATGTCATTTGGTTGTCATGTCACACCAATACGAAGATTAATATTGGTGAAATTGGAAGGACAGATGGAAAAAAACGTAGCTTCTAAGTTGTAATGACTTGTCTTAATACGAGAATAATCCTAACTGGTGCAGGACTAGATTAAGCTATTTTGAATTTGTGTGCCATGTGCTGGTTTGATATCTGTAATGGTGCCTTGTTATTTATATCCGTAGTTTTCAAAGGTTATGTTACTTCTTTCCATGAATAATTGCGGTTAGACTGCCAGCGCAAGAGATTACTTTTCACAGATGATCTTTTTACCATAAAATAGTGGCACAATGTGGCTGTAATTGGTCATAACTGGTTTTATTTCTTTTCTTTCGTTTAAATTCATACTGTCAGATTGTTATTTACTGATGCTAAGTGCATATGCAGGAGTGGAGAAAGGTTCGAAGGATCCTCAACAACAGAAAGTGGGAAAAATAACCATTGAACAATTAAAGACCATTGCTACCGAAAAGCTTCCAGATTTGAATTGCACAACCATTGAATCAGCAATGAGAATTATAGCAGGTACTGCAGCTAATATGGGAATCGAGGTCGACCCTCCTGTTCTACAACCCAAAAAGAAGGAAATTTTGTAGTTTGATCACTTCTGCGTTTTGCCTGGATTTTAGTGTAGTTGTATCCAGTAATATCTTTTACCGAATTCATCAAAAATTGATAATATATTACTTTATACATCCAATTTTTTTGTAATTCTGTTTGGTATCAAAAGCTTTATTGAAAGTTATACCAGGTATTTGTCTACCAAATAGTGATCATTAGACAAGCATAATTCCAAGGAGCTTGAGCTCATCTTTTATATGTTTGCTATCAGAATAACTTGTCGACTATATGTTTAATATAATTGACATATATAAGTTGATATGTTGTAGTTAATATGTATTTGTTTATTAGTTTATGTGTATTTGTATATTAGTTAAATGATAACAACACTTAATAAGTAGGGGTATATAAGCTGGAAAGGTTGATAATTACTTCTGAGTTCTGATGCTGGACAAGGAGAAGGATTTTCAAGATTCAGGTCATTATATTTCCTGACACAGGTATTATGTTTGAATTACCTATGCCTACATTTTTTGATGCATCATAGAAGCAAATAGTCATATGCGGTCTAACAATTCATAACGAAGTATCTCTGGCAGTCTTTCTCATGGAAGAGCATTTTTATTTTCTTTCTAAACTAATATTCAACAGTGGGAATTTATTAAGATCAAATAATAATTATATCGATCGAATATCTATTTTTATATATAGGAAATAATTAATTTTATAATAAAATAAGAATTGAATTTTTAATATTTAAATGAGTTGAAAATTGCTCAACCATCTCTATTAGGAACTGATGTGCTCTCCTGTAATAGCATTAGAATGGTGATGAGGGGCAATAATTTGACATTGAATATTCTTCCAAAATTCGTTTGTTTAAAAAGGCGACCATGTGAATGTGACAAAAGAACCTTATCAGAAAAGCATTTCTAAGTGGAATTCAAAGGTGTCAGCCGCATCATCTAGACTCAACTTTGGTTTGGTATGCTGGCCTCATCAACATCATAAATCATTACATCTAATTACTACTCTGTAGAAAATTTTCAAGCACCTTATCTTATCAAAATTAAATCTCCATCAAACGTATCACGTGCATGTTTAAAATTTTTATTGAAAAGAAAAATGAAATAGAATACATCCAGTCCATCTTCAATCTAATTTGCATACTACTTCATATTAAATATAGTAAACCTCTTAATTGAATTTTTAAAAGTATAATCTTTCATATATACACACCAACATATTAAACCAAATCTTATCCCAAAACTTGTAAAAATATAAGATATACAATGAAAATATATAAAGATTTTGTCTTTATTAATTTTTTTTACTAGATTAGAACACAAATGATCATATAACTTAAATCCATGAAATCTATAAGCATGTGTACCAAAATTTGGCTATTTTTATCTGTCAAAACCGCCAGAGTAACCATCCATTCTTAATTATAAACTTGTAATAAGAAACCAAAACTAGATTTTTTCTATTTTTCAATTTTTTTGAAACAACCAAAACTAGAATTTTGTTTTTTGTTTTTTTTTTAAACAAAAACCAAAACTAGAATCGGTAGTGACAACTTTGTCCGCCGAATCACTATAGTGATATACCAAAAAAGCCCCTCCAACTGCTGGATATGTATGTGGTGACTAGAATTGGTCAAATAAGTAAAATCCTACAAGTGACTTTCATGCACCGTAATAAACTAGAAACAAAATTCATTAATGCATGTTTCAAAAAAAAAATCATTAATGCAGACACAATCATTCATTGGTCTGCCAAAACCCTAGAGAGGGACAAGTGCACAAATAACTATTAATGATATATCCACATGATTATTATATATAGGGGTATTGCTGTACAGTTGTACTAGAAGCAATCTAAATTATAAAGCCACAAAATTTGTTAATGCAATACAGGAAAAAGGAGTCACGTAAACAACCCAGATAGGGAGAGAGACCAGTGATACCTAAAAATCATCGCAAATCCTCCAATCATTCAATTTTAATGGTACCCTTTTCCTTCTTTTATGTTTTCGTCGATAAAGTTTTGATTTTTATGTGGTTTCTGCTGTCCTTTTTTTTTTTTTTTTTTTTTTAATTTTTTGATATCAGTTTTTGCAGTCTTTGGTGGTTCTTGTGATTGCTTTTGTCGACTTTTGCTCTTTTTATGTATATTTTAACGTGATGTGGCATGTGGGGTGTGGTGTTTTCTGCTATACTGTTGTTGCATTATTTTTTGCCTTTTTGTGCCTTTTTTTGGGTTGTCTTGGTTATCTTGATATCTATGGTTGAATTGCTGATATGGTGTTGAATATTTATGCCAAGATCCTGTTTTTGCTGATTTGGGGTATTTTTTTTTTCCAAGTGCTGTTTTTTTTTTTTTTTTTTCTTTGTGTGTGTTTAAATGATGGAAAGTTTTGATTTTTGGATTGGAAGATTTGCTGTTTATGGATTGTTTAAGTGTAAAATCAATTTTGATTCTTTTCACCACACTCCCAATAAAAATCTGATCTTTTGTTATGGGTTGGTCTTGGTTCTTTGTTTTCTTTTCTTGTTCATGATTGAAGGATGAAATTCTGTATTAGGCTCGAAGGTATTTGGTGAAGAATCTATGTCTGTTGTGTGAGTTTGTCAATGAATATAAAAGTCAGTTATATCATGTTGCATTTACTGTCATTTGATAGGCTTTATTGTTGGCTGTTTTTGAGGTTCTGTTGTAGATATTAGTGAGCTGCTAATTGAATTGGTTTTGTCAGTCTATGTTCCCTTAACAGCTTTAAGTCTTATCTGTTCATGGAGTTTAACATATTGTTAGGGTCTATTATTCTATAGTATAAGCTGTGTGAGAGTTTGTTAGTCTTAGATATGTTTGATTTTATTGTCTACAAATGATAAATTACACTATACTTAAATGAAAGAAAGAGAAGATATTTACTTTTGATGCGATAATTGGTGAAACGAAACTGTATTAGTATTAATATTTACATGCCTATCTCTTGCATTTAGGTGTGCTTGGTATAAAAATTTATACACCTGTTTGAAGTATTAATAATTTTGAATGGTGGCATAAAAGTTATGCTAGTGTTTGTAAATTGATTCTGCATTAGTTGTGTTGATTTTCAGATGGAGGTACAAAATTCTGAACATCCACATATAATTGAGGTACGTAGAGATGTGCCAGCCATAGAGTCAAGCCAGGCTGGGAGTAAAGTTTGTGGGGGAGCACCATGTGGATTTTCGGATGCTAAAACCAGTTCCAAAGATGCAGAGGAGCGGTCAGCATCCATGCGGAAACTTTTGATGGCAGTTGTGCTATGTGTCATTTTTATGAGTGTAGAAGTTGTTGGAGGTATTAAAGCCAATAGTCTTGCTATATTGACCGATGCAGCACATCTGTTGTCAGATGTTGCTGCATTTGCAATTTCATTGTTCTCACTGTGGGCATCAGGGTGGGAGGCAACTCCACGTCAGTCTTATGGCTTTTTTAGGATTGAGATACTAGGTGCTCTGGTTTCCATCCAGATGATTTGGCTTCTTGCAGGGATCCTTGTGTATGAAGCCATTGTGAGACTGATTTATGAAACAGGTGAAGTTCAGGGTTTTCTTATGTTTGTTGTTTCTACGTTTGGTTTAATTGTTAATATCGCAATGGCACTGTTGTTGGGTCATGATCATGGTCATGCCCATGGTCATAGTCATGGCCATAACCATGGACATGGCCACAGTCATGATCATGAACATGGAGATGATCATGGCCATGGTGATCATGATCATAAGCATGAAGCCGAGGAGGACTTTCTTGATTGTGGAGTAGTTGAAACTCATCGTCATCATCATGATGGGCATCAGCATACTCATGGGGCAGATCACACAGAGCCTTTGCTTAGTTCTCATTCAGGAGATGGAGATAAATTGAAGAGTGGTTCAAAACAGAAGAAGCAACGAAATGTCAATGTACAAGGAGCTTACCTACATGTTCTGGGGGATTCCATTCAGAGTGTTGGGGTTATGATTGGTGGGGCGATCATATGGTACAAGCCTGAATGGAAGATTATTGACTTGATATGCACCCTAGTGTTCTCCGTTATTGTGTTGGGCACAACTATCAGAATGTTGCGGAACATTTTGGAAGTTCTGATGGAGAGCACACCTAGAGAAATTGATGCTACAAGGCTTGAGAAGGGGCTCTGTGAGATGGATGAGGTGGTTGCCATCCATGAACTGCACATTTGGGCAATAACAGTAGGGAAAATTTTGTTGGCTTGCCATGTTAAAATCAAACCTGAAGCTGATGCTGACATGGTACTTGACAAGGTTATAGACTATATTAAAAGAGAATACAATATCAGTCATGTCACTATTCAAATAGAACGTGAGTAGTTTTCGGGGAGATTATTGCCAATGGTGGTGTATCTCAGCATTTAAAATAGATGAGCTGAATGTCTGATTTAAACTCGTCAAATTCTTTCTCAAGTTCAAGATCACATTAGCTATTTAGTGTATTTTGCTTAGATTTGTAGTCCGTATATATATTGCGCGGAGACTTTATAGAGGGATCATTTCTTGTTCATTTTATCACATTGGCTTTCGTTATAAATTATATGCCTACTTTAAGCTGCTTGTGTTGCAATTTTCGCAATGGATCTTTATTCATTAATAACTTACATGCCTGGTATCTCTAACTAGCATTCAAGCTACTATGGTTTGGCACTAGTTAAGATATTCGAAACAAGGTTCAGGGGAGGTGATATAGTCTGCTTATACATTCAATTACTGTCTTAGAAACTTTTATAGAACTCCACAACTGAGAGATTGTATGCAGAACATGGCACTTGAATATGGGAAAACCCTGCTGCTTTTGCCATACTTTCAAAATCTCTTCTGGTCTTCTCCTTCCCTTCTGGATTCATGTTTGTCAGGAACAGCTCGTACTGAAACAAGCTTTTTCCTGTAAGACTAGCTTCAGGAGAATCTGGTACCAGCATATCAACCACTATCACTTTCCCATTGACTGGTAGTGCTTCATAGCAGTTTTTAAGTACCTTCAAGCAGCGTTCATCGTCATAATGGTGGAGAATCCACTGTTTCATTCAAATTCTATGTTAGTAAAACATCTGTTCCAGCTCAATAAGCCACAACTACCAAGTCCTTCTAAACAAAATGCAGTCTGCCAAGGAAAAATTTTCCAATTTGTTAACTGTATCAAAAGCTAACCTTCATGAAAATGGCCTGTCCATGCGGAATGTGAGTAAACATATCCCCTGCAACATGCTCTATACCTGCAACAAAGTTTAATACTTAGTATTATTTTACTATATAATATTATGCACAGATGAAACCTGTGCTTCATAGATATTAGCTCTCATCTCTATATAATCGTTGAATCAAATTATTCTACTGGTAACTCATCTGTGACCAAGTTGATGATTTCTTCACACAATCAATCGTCATATCAGAAGCCAAACATAAAAAGTCATGATTCATACATACCAGGATATGAAGGTGACTTTTCTATAACTTGTGCCAGATCGTAGTTGATCCCCTTGATGTTCGGATACTTGGAAACGATCATGTTAAGGATGGAACCATCCCCACCACCCACATCAACCAGAGAACTGAGACCTTCAAACCCTGTGTATATCTCCAGCATCTTTCGCGTAAACATGGGGTTGAAATCTCTCATGGAGTTGAGGAATAGTTCACCAAATCCAGGATCCTTCCTTGTATATTCCACCGCTGTTGTCCCATAAGCCCTGATGAAGGGAACCCCTCCTTCCAGGACTGCATCTTTCAAGTGGTACCAGACATTTACCATGGCCTTATCCTGAATCATACACATCATACGTCTCAAAGACCCTCCTCCTCCTTCTTGGTTCTGGATAAAGTACTTGGCCACTGGTGCCAAACCATATAGGTTGTGCACCTGATCGTCACCATCATGGTCTTTGGTGTCAACTGAGCATGTCAGAATAGAGTGGCTAGCGAGAAGGCGAAGAATTCTTTCAAGAACTAAAGGGGATTCAGGTTTGTTTCCAGGAACAATTTGGGCTGCAATTTGTGAGGGGGAGAGTAGAGCTCCAGGACCAGCTTTGTCTATGACATCAAGGACACCAAGCTCAATGGCTGCTTTCAACACCATAGGCAACACTGATGCACTAGCCAATTGCATGGCATATTCTCCAGGATCCTCCTGTCCTGTCACATGCCTTTGCATTTGGCTTTCCTTGGAGTTCATGTGAACTTAGAAAGTTGTTGATTATCAGTGTTTGATCCAGGAATTCAAGATAAGATAACTGAGGACTAAACAAGTTCTGTATAGACATAGAAAAAGAAGATGACTCAATAGTTTTACTCAAAACATGACGGCCTTGACTTGTCTTGACATAGCAAATAAATTTAAAGAGCCTGACTAATCCAAGTTTGATTTTGTTGGTTCAAATTTGTCAACTTGTGAAAATGTCTACATAAAAGAAGCAAGACAAAGTTGAATTAATGACCTGTCTTCCACTACGTGGTCGCTATTGAAATTGTTGCAGCAACGGAATATTCTCAGGCTAGAAAACTATCTTAATTAAAACTCGGAACGTGTCCAAATTTGTAATTGTAATTTGATCTTCAAATACATGACACATGAGCGTCTCAAGTATGTGATGAATGTACTGAAAAGAAATTCAGACAGTGGAACTGAGTCTAGAGCACGTTGCATGTCCAAGTGGCATCATATTTATGACTAGAATGACGATGAGTCACTCTTGTGGGTGTTAATTAATGTCTAGTTATTCACTTATTTGAGGCGAATTGTTTGGTATAATTGTGGGCTCTGTGTGACAGATCAGTGGTGATCCACATCTGTCCAATTACACATACCAACTTGGAATGATGCGACTAAGATGACATAACCAGTTAACCACCAACTTGGTCACTCATATACCCTCTCTTAGGACAATATTGCACCTTTGTATGTCTTCATATACCCTTCTAATTTTTGTTTTTAAACTTAAATCCTTTTAAAATTGATCACAAATGTATCAATGAAATTAGAACTATATATATATATATATATATATATATAGATTGCTAGAGCGAGATTGAATTCCAAAATGTTACAAAGAACACTTTGTATTATTACAAAAATGAGGTAAATCTTTCAAAAATTTTACCTAAATTTTGTCCAACTAATGTAAAAAGATGATTTATAATAACTATATTAATCTTAGTAGAGCTATTGTATGTACATATTATTTAAAGGCTTTTATGTTAATTTTAGAGTAACCGTATATACACTCTTAAAAATTGTTTGTACACTCTAACATGGTGTATTTCTAAAAATCTAATATTATCATTAAAAAAAAATACTAAAATGGGTAAATAATTTGTAACTACATCCACAAATATTAATCACCTCCTCATGTATAACAAAATCTTTTTATTTTCTCAAACTCTTAACTTCTCTTTTAAATGCTAATTTCATATATCAAACAATTTTGAAGGAAACAAATTAATTATAAAATATTGAGAATAATTTTGAATTATTAGTTTCAAATATCAAACAATTTTTAAGGAAATAAATTAATTGTAAAATATTGAGAATGAATCAAAATCATGATGAAATTATTATATTTAGTTAACAAGGAAAAAATAAAAAAAGAAAACATGTTGGAAAAAAAATGAACATATATCAAGAACTTGTTTTATTCCAAATAATTCATAAAGAATTACCAATCAATTCAAATTTCGTTTTTTTATAATACAGTACATCCAAACTGAGATAAAAAATTATATCTTAATCAAATAACAAGAAACCTGTTTGAATGCAATCATATAGCTCCAAAAATTAAATTCAATAAAAAAATTAAATCAAAATAAAACTGTTTATACCTTTTCATATTCTAACTTCACCAAGTTAACTAGTTTTTTTTTTTTTTTTTGTAATATCAAATTTTTAAAAAAATATACAAATTAATTGTAAAGTGTGAAGAATAATTTAAATATTCTTAAGAAATTGATTTTGAAATAATAAGTTTTAAATTAATTATTATTAAAAGAAAATCATAATCCACTTACTTTATCTATTAGGGAAAAAATATCAAAATTAAGTATTATGGATTGTATTTACAAAAATATGGTACAAAAACAATAAAAGAATGGCAATCTTGGTATTAATTGTAGTTTATTTACTAGCTATAGATTTATAATGGTTTTGATGAGATACTCTTATGAAAGAGGTGTAGACACAACTTACGAGGGGTGAAAATATCGTCATTTTAATTTTATTGTAAATTTGTATTTGGTATGGTAATGCAATCTATAAACGATCCAAGCCCAAAGCTTATACTATAGCATGAAAACGCCCAAAGTGACTACATTATCAGTTAAGAAGAGCCCAAAGGCCCAAGCCTAATGAGGTTAGCAAGGAATTTTACAAATAAATTGGGCCCATTTGGCGCCCAAGAAATCAAAAGGGTTTTGGAGGATGGGTGAAAAAAATATATATATATTTTCACATCTGGGTGGGTTTCACAAATCCCAAATGAGTGGGATTTTATTTTTTTTAATTTTTATTTATTATTTATATTAAACATATATAAAAATTAATTCATTACTTATTTCAAAAAAATAAAAAATAATAATTCATTACATATTAGTTAATAATCAATTTAATATAATATTATTTAATTTAATCAAATTCAATTCCATCATGATTGCACCAAACACGTTATGACACTAATTTAATTTAATTTAATCTTATTTAATCCAATTCTATTTATTTTTATCTAATTTTATCTCATCCTGTCTCGCATACCAAATAAAACTTAAAGGAATTGAAAAATAAAATATTTTTTGGGTTGATTAGAATAACTAAAAAATCTTGACTTAAAAAGAAAGAAAAAATTTTACATTCATTTATTCATTTTCGTTTAATGTAAGAATTATTATCAATTCTGTATTTATTCACTTATTTTATCTTTGGATCGAGGAAAAATAAATTGATCAAAATTTTTAGTTATTCGGATCTAACCGAACGTTTTTTAGGTCGGTTTGAGCTATACGTTTCCAAATTCTCGTGCACATAAATTCAAGTCAAACGCACGACTCCCCTCCAACCGACGTCACTTTTTGACCAACTTTAATTTATCTACAGGAATTTGTAATAAGAAATCTAGAGTACTATTTGTTTTTACTTTTATACATCTTTATGAATATAATTTTCATTTTTCCATTTTATGTCAATGAATAAATTACATGAAGTCCTCCTAAGATAAGGTTTTGATAGGCGAAATCTAAGTTTGATTTTTCTAACAAATTACTCCGTTAATGCCTGTTAGTCGTATGTTTGATTGATTAAGGATAATTTAATCTTTTAATATTTTTTATTTTTATTTTTAATTTAAAATAATAAAAATATAAAAGATTTTGATAGAGATCAATTTAAAAAGGTAAAAATTAATTATTTTTCATTTTTTTTTTTAATAAAATTTTCTAAAAATAAAAGATGATCATCTTCGTCTTCAAACTCTAAAAATAAAAGATGATTCATCTTCATCTTCAAACAAAACAAAATTGAAAATAAAAATAATAAAAATTTTTATCTTCATCTTCATTCTCATCAACAAACACTTTTTCTCAACAGATTCAAACATGGAGTAAAACAAACCAAACCAAACTAACAAAACCAGTAGATTCAAAAATTGTTTTGCAGGCGGTGGACAGTGGAGACCCAATAAATGGATTCACAGTTCACACTCAACCCAAACTTGAAATAATCAGCTTGGACTTCTCTTCCAAACTCTAAACAGCGACGATGGGGGAGGCTCGTGCCTCCTCTAATGACGGCGAGCCTCCCCTATTTTGTGACATCGATCGGTTTCGCAAAATAGGGGAGGCGCGACGACAGAGATGGAGGAGGCTCGTGCCTCCTTCGCCGTCGATAGGGGAGGCTCGCGCCTCCTCCGATGACAGCGAGAGAGGCTCTGCTGCCATATTTGCTCCGCGTCGATGGTGCCGGTGCAGGGAGAAGAACGGAGAGAGAGACTGATAGAAAGGTAGACGAGAGAGAGAGAGCTGGAGAGAGAGGAGAGCGGCGACGAGTGAGGCAGAGGTGGATTGAAGAAGAAGAAGAAGAAGCAAAAAAAAATAAATTTGATTTTTAATTTTTATTATTTTAAATTTTACAAGAAAATTAATTTAAAAAATAAGGACATTTTTGTCTTTGCCCTTCAAATCAAAATTGACCGTGAAACCTAACATCATTTGACCGTTAAGTTGAGGTAACTTACTACAAAAACCAAACTTTATTTCCGTTTGTCAAAAACCTTACCTTGAGAGGATTTCGTGTAATTTACTCTATGTCGTTGCTTCAAACAATCACAAATTTGACTTAAACTCACATAACAAACAGAGAAGTTAATCCAAGTTTTTCTGTGTTTTCAAAATTTGTTAGCTTCTAGAGTTATCAACAAAATGTTGAATTGTCTTGTTTATCATCACGGTCCAATTTAAAATTGTCTGGCGTGGAATAATCTCTGTCATGCTTGAAAATAACAAATGGGTTGCATACAATTTAATGCATAACCCAAAGAAAAGAAAAATGTGAACTTTGAACCCCAAATTGTTAAATATCTAATGTGACAAGTAAAATCTACCAAATTAAGTGGTTTGTAATCGGTACTTGTAATATATAAATAGAAAAAAAAATAGTGACAAATAAAAATCAATATCATATCTAATATATTATTGAGATATTTTGTATGTTTGAGTGATGGATAAAAAAATAACTATGAATATATTCAATAATTTTATAAATATATTTCTAATATTCCAATCGATACTATATATTTTCATCGAAACCGATATTAACTTTCTTATTAATGAGTAGTACAATAATAGACATGTTTACCAATTCCTAATTTGTGACTAGTAAATTAAATAAATTTTATAAACCCCACGCATAAATCAAGAATTAAGTTTATGTGATTAATAGAATTTGATTCCCTTCTCCTATTAGGGAATCAAATTCCATTTTTTGATTCATTTATTTGATAAAACCTTTCTTTCCTTTCATTTTCACTCCGGATCAATTTCTCTTTCTTGATTCAATTATCTGATAGAACATTCCTTTCCTGTCATTCGAATTGATAAAAGCATCCTGGAGCAGGTTTATTTTAAGTCTTGAACATGTCCAAGCAGCATGCGGTTGCAAGTCCCCTGTTCCAAAATTTGTCATAGAACTCAGCATATGTAAAATCTCTATACACCGCCGGGTTATGCTCGTCGATCAACTCCTTAGCCGGACCTATTAAAGCATCCGGCGATGGACAGTAAAACGTGGGGATGGACAGCCGTTCCTTGTCACTATTCACCACAGCACGGTGTAGGACACTCTTGTATCTATCATTGCTAATAACCTGATACATGTAAAGTCCACAATTAAAACCATTACATTAACGTACATGCCCAAATTTCAAGGCCTATGGTTTGTTAAAAAAGGAAGCAAAAAAAAGAAAAACTGACCTGCATTTGATCACCAATGTTGACAATAAATGTGTTTGGAATCGGATTGACAGCAACCCACTTGCCATTTTTAAGAACCTGTAATCCTGGAACATCATCCTGAAGAAGAATAGTGATTAGATTAGGGTCAGTGTGTCCTGGAAGTCCATAAGTTAGCTCTGGTTGTGGACATGGTGGATAGTAGTTCAATGCCATGTGTTGTCCATGTTTGTTCAAGCTCTTGTCTATGTAGTCTCTTTGGAGCCCCAGGCTCTCGGATATCGCCTCAAGTAGTCTGAGCACCAGCCCTCTAACACTTGTGCAATATTCTGCCACATCTTCCCTGTCACAAAATCAACAAAATGATGTTAAAATTATAACTACTTGAGCAGTTCATATATTGTTGGTTTTTGATTCATATGGAGCCGTACTAATTTGACCTGAATGAGGGAGGATTCGAAGGCCATTCGTGGACATAATCCTGAAGAGGGTAGCAATGGAGTCTCAGGAAATCCCTCCAGTTGGCTACCTTCTCGGTTTTGACATTGAAACTAGTAGAGAGTCTAGTGGTTTTTGAAGGATCATCAGAGTAATTCTTCAGCCTCTCACTCTCTGGTAACTTGAAGAATTCTCTTGCTAGATTCAACATGTTTTCGATCTTTTCCTCAGGAATTCCATGGTTCTTCACCTAAGAAACCAATAAATACATACATAAATATACATATATATATATATATGTATATATTAAATCCAGCAAGTAAATATCAATTTTATTAAAGATCTAAATATTATGAAAATATCCGTTATCGTATAAAGAATATCGTAAAATAGTTTTGTACTTGAAAAAAACCATCATGTTGGCATGCAAGGCCGATTTGTTTGATGACATGGGTTCGTCGAGGACCGGATAGTTGATGGAGGTCAATAAGAGGAATAGAACCGTCGGAGACGTGAACATCGGTGAGGTTTGGACGGTCGGAGGCTGGCCGGATATATTGAGAGGGAACATTTTCTACTATAGATGCAAGGTCGGAAACTAACAGCTTGGTGGTAGCCATATATACCTCTCCCTAGACTACTATAAGAATACCCTGGAATGTAAAATTGTATGATAACTTCTTGATGAAGTGAATATTACTTGTGGTGTCCTATCCTATTTATACACAACTTGGGAGTTGGAGAGAGATAGGCAGGAGGAAAAAAAAAATATCAATACCTCAGCTGGCAATTTTTCTCCATGAGATTGATCTTGTTCAAATTCTTCACCGACTGCCTCATGATCAAGACTTTATTGGTAACAATGATCAGACAGATACGTCCTTTACATTTTAATAATGAATTGTTTTACTGAATTTGAAGGCATCATCTGGGCTACGTCACATGTATGACGACACAGAATGGTATATTGGCATTACAGTAGGTATATATATATATATATACACACACACACACATTAAACAACAGAAAGTTCAAACAGCTAATTAATAATTGTCTAAATATAATATTTTTAAACTTTTGTTAGAATTTAGTGTAAATTATGTACATTGATTGATCTTGAAAAATTAAATTAGTTCTGAATTTTTTTACGATACCACATATCATAAGAGTCATTTTAACTTGAAATATTATTAGATTGAATGAATATTCTTTATTGTTAAATCGCATTCAAAGGTGATTGTCTGTGTAGTTGAACCTGTCACTTGTGGGACTGGTAGATAATTGAGTCACATGGGTTTAAGGTATCCAACTACTATGTATATGATACGTATATAAAATATCTTTAATAGTGTGATTCCCATCTTTATTTCTACTACTATTTATTATGCTCTCACATGGATGACATTACATATCACGTTCATTAAATGTACATCACACGAATCATATTGTTTTGCCAAAGAATATGTAATATATATAAAAAGGTGGAAGACAATAATCATGGCACACAACAACGTGATTTACTTCTCTCTTCTGAAAAATGTGATTTAATTAAATTATGTTATATAATATAAACTATGGTGATATAAAATTAATAGTTTTGATTCGGATCTTAAAAGTATCCAACACGAGATAAAAATTGTTCACGTAATTATAAGATGGGAAGTTTTAGGAGTAGATTAGTGGGGTTGCGTACCCTAAAATTAGACAAGGTTTTAAGTGTTTCAATTTACTCTAATTCGGCAGGTGTAGGGCCTATTTGCGTGACAGATCCAAATTGGGCAGATATTTAATATAATATAATTGATGATGTAACTAGCTTACTAGCATGACATTTGCACCAAGTACGTCATATATACATATATATACCATTTATGTGGTCCTTCTCCCTTTAAGATGGATAATTTTTAAGACTATTATATTTTAGGTATACATCATATTGCTTCCGCCTAAAATTCAATATATATATATAAGTTTTCTATGTGGGATTTTGCATAATTTTGTCTAAAATTTTAAATTTGTTTCAGTTACGTTACAATATTAGGATAAAATTTTAATTTATGTCGATATAAATTGAAATGAATATGCTCTACATTCACATCGACAATCCGTATATACATACAAGTTTTTATACGCACATTGATGTCAAGGTTACCCAAAATGGTTCTTTGAAACGTCACGCTAGCAATTTGAGGTGGCGAACAAGTAGATGCTGATGCTTTGATGCACATCAGTTCCAACTGTAATTTGTTGGCCAACTTGTATATGCAAGTACAACTAAAAGGCGCATACACGTGAAACTTGAGGTTTCTTTTCTCTTTGTTCATTGTTTTGTAGTGGTAGAGCAGCTTGGGTGCATCGAGCGTATGTGGTTAGGTTGGTACACTCATTTCACGTGGTCTTGATATAAAAACCTAATCATAGGATCATTTCATACAACTAATTCGATCAATAGAGATGGTTTGGGCATACTTCACTATCATACACAAGAAATTGTTTTCCATACGTACACTTTTATAATGTGAAAATTATAGAAAATGACAATTCTAGAAAAGAAAATTTTATTTTTACCCACTATTTAAAAAAAAAAATTCTTTTTTAACCATTTAAACAAATTAATTATAATCTATATCTGGTTTAAATTATGCATTTTTAAAATTTTAACTTGAAGATAGTTTGATAAATTTGAATAAAGAATGAAAATAATTTGTTTGAGAAATTAAAAACAAATTTTTATTAAAAAATAGGTAAAAACGAATTTTTTTTTTTTAAAAAAAATTGGAATGCAAGTAAAAAGCTCCCTAAATCCGCCCCACAAAAAACCCAATAGTTGTAGCTAGCTTACAATGGACGGAGCCCACTTCAGACTTACTCTCTCTATCCCAAAAACATGATCTCTTTTTTTAGGAAAATAAAAACATGTCGTCTTCGATTGCACTTGAGGTTGAGAAACCCGAGTGAAAAATAAATCAGGAGTCCATTAGACATGACTCACATGGCCGGCTCACATATCCACAGGACCTGACGTAATAACTGCATATCAGGAAGCTACTCTTACCCCTAAAAATGTAAAACTAGAGATACATTACTTGAACTAAGAGATCTGTATGTACTCGAACTTGATTTACATAACATTACCGGGGTGCATTTTTTCGCTTTTAATGTAAAAATATTCAAATCTATCCAGACCTATCATGATACTTACATATCAGGAAGCCTGAACCCCATGCCACAAAAGTGTAAAATAAAAATACACACTTCTTGAAGTAAGAGGAGACATACAAGATGTGTAGATAATTTACTGACCATCCCTAGTTGCCTTTTTTAAATATTTTCATAGATAAGTGGACATCCAATGGATCAAAATAGGGGGACATAGCTCTTGGCACATATTTGTATGTGAGGTGGCTGTGTTATTGTTGACAAGTAAATAGTGTGATCAAAGGCAGCTGGGCAGCTGTAGGTGGATGTGTTATGGTTACATCGTAATTACAATTTACAAACCCTGATATTACAGTTGAACTGGGGGTAGACAGGCAGACAAGGAGCCTACAAATATCTGTATTTAGGCAGGCCAACCAACCTGCCTAACACTTGAAAGATCAACATTGCCTACCACCATTAAAGGAATTGGGGCTCAAGTCCACTTTATTGATTGCTGGTTCTTAAAGCAAATGGCACGGATTATTGCGAATCCACATTAGTCAAAAGTATCTGCTGTTTGATCACTAATCCATGCTTAGCTACCTAACTTGGATTAGTATTGCCTAATAGAATTATCGACTAAACCATGTCACACGGGGATTTTTCAGCCTTTATATGTGTATATATGTAAGGCAAACCCAAACTGACCTGGCAAGTCCTTAAACAGCACCATATCAACAAATACACGAGAGATGCAACAACTGGTTTGTGGTTTGAATGGCCTCAACAATGATTTAATGTTAGATATCACGGGCAGACTTGATGGTTCAGCCATGGCCTCAGCCGGCTGCACCTGTTCTACCCTCCTATACGTAGCTTGTGATCAGAGGTTATGGCAACAGTTGTGTCACTCTACATGGCCTTCAACTGCCCTAGAAGAAGCCCAACATCTCTTTTCATATTTGTCCTTCGGTGGCTTCGATAGATTCTATGCCGAATCCTACCCGTTGATTTCATACAACAAACCTGCCAATGATGACAACTCTCCTAAACCCCTCAAATGCCCAAAACCTAAAGCCTGTGTCTGTCTATCTAATTTCGCATCACTAGTAGATATTTACTACGAGAATGAATGTGTTCTCTCCAAGGTTTTTGATGGGATTCCTGAGGTTGTGAAGGTGTATCATGCCAATAACAGGGGTTGCAACTGTGACCGTGAAACAAAATCCTGATAATCATCAGTAAATGGCTCTTAAATCTGCAGCAAAACTGGACTGCTCAAATTAAAGCATAACTAAAACAATGGCAATAATGGAATTTTCACTTTGTCAACTACAGGTATGAATATGATGAAAATAACTGCCATTGTGATATTGACAATGATGAAAGGTTAGATCCACCTATATCACTTATAAACCAAGGGAAATTTCGGGACAACCATTACGAGGAGCTGGTGAAGCACCTGAGGTTGGGTTGGGTGTTAATAGACAAGAAGAAAGGGAAAGCTGTCAATCTCTCAAGCTGGAAGCCACTGTCAATAAGGAGGAGCTGGCTTTATAATGGGAATTATGTGCTTCAATTTGGGTGTATCCTAGCAGTGGAGGACACTGTGCTGCCTCACAAATTGGCCAAGTGCATCATATCAACTACATGCAAGTTGACGCAAAAGACAGGGTGTCTACGATGCAATGAAATCAGCATACACATTGAGGACATTACTGGGAAACATATTGGAGTACAACAAAGTTTACTTGTTATGAAAGAGGCTCTATGCAGCCCCCGAAGTAAAAATCACCTTGAGGTAATAAAAGGCTATCGGTCGTATGAGGAAATGAAGCAAGAGACGATGAAGAAGAAGGCTTTTCAGGACATATTAGCCAATTGGCTTTGTATGTCAATTCAAATTACGGTTTTTGTAATTTGTTTGTACTCTTTTGTTCTACCCTCTTAACATCTACTAAACAGAAATCAAATTCTGATATTGTCAGTAGCTCAGGACCCCTAGACCATACACTACTAAAACAATAACTAATCAGAGTACTCAACTTTTGATATAAACATGTAAAACTGCTGAGGGTTATGAAATTTGCATGACGTAAATTCAAGTACACATATAAAGACATTATGCCCAAAAAAATAAAATAAAATACTTGTCTCATAATTATGTCAGAAATGGGATGGTTAAAACCAAACACAAAAATTCTTTCTCTAGTTTGAGGTTTGTCCAAGACATGACAACCAAAATATTCTTCGAGAAAATGTTTTGATCTAGAAAATGTTTGGTCTAAAAAAATTCAGCGCTGAGCGCTAAAGAGAGCTCTGCCAATGATACCTGTGGCCTCAATGTAGCGATCCACACACCTAGAGATGCAACTACTCTCACTACCACTCAAACTGGATCCGGGTTTTGTAATGCACTTCTCAAAGCACTTACCTGTCACAGTCTGCAAGACAAATCCAACGCAATCATAGAGAAAAATTAGCATCCATCTTTTTTTTAAAAAAAAAAAAAACAACAACAACTTCATGAATCAATGCACGTTCTTAAAATCGAAATGGGCAAGCAACAACTAAACCACTTGCTCTAACACAAAAATCATCAAGATTGTGGTAACAATAGCAAAAGATCCTATAAAATAATTATGAAGTAAATTATATTAGCTAATTAGGATTCTCAAACCGGTAAGTAACATGATCAAAGCAAACTGCCAACTACTTATCACATAGGAACACACACTAAATCCTCCATGCCTGACACATGAAGCTTAAATTCACAAAACGCAGCTTCTGCTTCTACTTAAACTAAAACCTGTCCACAACTAACATGCCACCACATTCAACATATTTAAAAAAAGAAAAGAAAAAAAAAAAAACCCTCATAATCTACACATCAAAGGCATTGGAGCAAAACAAAAGACATGATTTTGCATTGCATATAGACAGCAAATAACACTAAACATAAAAACTAGAGACATTCAACTGAAAATAAAAGCACCCCATCAAAAAAAAAAAAAAGAAAAGAAAAAGAAAAGAAGAAGAGAAAAATTGGTGGGGTTGAAGCGGGCGACCTCAATGAACTCCTGTGCATAGGCCTGCGCAAGCTGGACCCTTAACTTGTCCATGAACTCCTCTGATGAGAACTGGGACGATCCCGATGCTCCACTTCCCGTTGACCCAAAAGTGTCCATTGTTCTTTCTCTTCTGTTTTGAGCTGTGACTCTGTGTCCTGTCTTTGCCTCCACAAACTCCACGAAGACACAGCGCAAGAAGAAGTGTTATAAACCCTAGCAACTTGAAAAAGACAAGAAGAACTTCGGTCTCTCATGGGGTTTAGTTAGCCCAAACTCTTTTGATTGGGCCCATATGAAAAAATCAAGCCCACTATAATCTTTATTTTAGCCCAACAAAGTTTTAGAACCACATCACCTCTTGTTATTTGAAACATCACATCACCTCTTATTTTAACTAATCTAAGTAAAATATAAAATGTAACCTATTCACTTAATGCAGAACATATAATTTGACAAAGTGGGGTGATACTAACAAGATTAGATTACATTGATGATCAATGTAATGTTAATGTCTTGCTAATAACTTAATCTACGTTGAATCAAGTTTAGTGAAGTAGTGTTTAGGTTAAGCGTGTGTACATTAGGTGTGAGATCCTACATTTTTTTTTTTTTTTTTTTATCATGCTGAAATTCCAATGTCAACTAGTGTAAAGGGAATACAATCAAAGTAAATTCAATGTAAACGAGCACGAGTTTGGGACTTTTGACTTTTGAATGAAAAAATGTCTAAAAATACCACATCAGAAATATATTATAATACATATAGGTAGTGTGTAATCCCAACATTTATAAATGTTAAATCTGATTTGATTCTATAATATCATAAAGTTTTATAAAATTATTTTTGTAACTTTAAAGAGTCTGAATAGTTTGAACAATCTGTTTTTGAGAACTATTTTCTATGTAATGTAAATGTTGTAAGAAGAAATGGAACCAGGCGAATAAAAAAGGCAAAGGCAACCCAAAGAGAGTTGGGGGGTGGTGTTGGGGTTTGAAGTTTGAAGTTTGAAGAGTAAGAAAAGTGATGGGATGATGAGTTGATGAAGCAAGCAAGCACAGCATGAAGACCACGCCAGTCCTAAAGACAGGAACCGAAAGAAACCGACAGTGAAGATGCACATAAAAACAAGATAGCCGCCAACTGGAGATGGTAGTGTTTGCTAAATGGTCCAAAACACTAGTCAGTATTTTTTATTTTTCAAGCTCTGTCAGTAGTGGTCCTCGACTCCTCCCAACCCCCCTTATTTCAATCACTAAAGCTCTTCTATCTCCACCAAACTCTCACCAATCCAACTCCTCCTTTTCTCTCTGCCTTCCCTTCTTTATTTTGTTTCTATGTCTATATTCATATTTATATCTATAAGCTTTTAAACAAACCAGTACACCATGTTCAAATTAATTAGTTATTCAATATTCACTCCCTTTGGATTTTTTTGCTAAGCTTTCTATAATCTAATGAATTTCCGGTATAAACAAATTACATCTGTTTCATGCATAGAAATATTTCCTTCAAACGTTGATACTCCTAAAAAACAGTTCAATGAAAAGAAGTAACAGAACAGATAATAAACTCATATATAATAATATCATCTTTATTTCTAATAATGTATATTATGGTTCATACTCGGAGCCACTTTTTAAATACATCAATATTGCAATTTGAATTCAGATCTATGAATCCAACTAGCTATCCTTGTTTGTAATTTTGAGTATTATTAGTTACGACCGCAAAAAAATTCAAACTAAAGATTAAAGGACTTCCCAGCCCAAGTGATGTACTATACCATTGAACATTTGTTACCAGTAATTGATGTTATGTTGTATAATGTACATATACACCGTAGAGCGAGGCTTGAAGAGGGCATGCCGTAATGTCAAATCATGATTATGTGCTTTTATTAACAATAACTTCAATGATCTTTATTCTCAAACAAATAATAATAATAATAAATAAAATAAAACAAAACAAAAAGAACTTGAATGATGAAATCAAACTGTGATGCCTCTGATCTGATCAGCCTTTTTAAGAAGCATATATAGATAGATAGATAGACCCAATGGCTAGCTACTTTTAAAAACTGGAGAACGTGCTTAAAATGGGGACCATCATTAATTATTAACTCCAATTGGGTGAGACATTATACTCCATTTCCCCATCTCATCTACACGTTGCTTCATTTGTATATACATATATGCCCTAGCTAGCTAGCTGCTCCTTCACGCTATTCCTTACTATTTTTCAAACCCTTATTTTATTTACGTATATATTCGATTTTATATTTTGTTCAAGTGGTCAATGAATGTGACAGAAGTTGAATCCTATTATATGTATTTATAAGAATGTATAAAGAGTAACTTTTACTTTTCAGAAGTACTACATACACTCTTCCAGTACATTGATCTCTCAATACACTCTCTAACCTCCATTCAATATATAACACAAGTATATATCGTGCTTTTAAACATAAAACTTATCACAAATATCACTTTTTGAATATAAGATTTACTTCATAGAAGTATGAATATATATATGTCATACAGTAAATAGAAAGTACATTGAAAAAGTGTATTTAGCAGTTTTTTTTTTTTTTATTATTATTATATGAATAGATATCTCCTGCTAATATGAGAGTTGATTTTCATCGGGTTGTATATATAGAGTTTTATTTTAATAGATTTTGATAGATTACTAATCGTTAGTATCAGTTCATCTTATAATTATATTAAAAAAAAAAATCAAACTTTTTACTGTTACAAAGAAAATTTAATGGGATCTTACACAATGTATAAATATTACTTTATTTGAAATACATTTGGTAAAACTATTGAGATGCATGTACTCATTTTTTTCTCCATCTTAGCTTTCATAGAAACCAGCAAATCAGCAATATTCAAATTAGTTGGTCCAAGGGATTTTATGTAGACTTGTTTTGTGGATACAAAATCAAATTAACCCATTTAAACAATTGAAGGCTAGCTAGACAAGTTCAATTTTAAAATCCAGATTTGACCATTTTCATAATTAATCTACGACTAATCAATAACAAGCATAATTAATTACAATAAGGGAATTATATAATCTGGTGTGTATTTGTTACAAAATATATCACAATTAATAAATAAATTTTGACAGTAGCTGTAGCGTACATTATATCAAGAGTGAAAGAGAGGCCACTTTGTTATTATATTTGGATGCCAGTTAACTGGCTTCTAATAAATCTTTCCAGTTCATCATCATCATCATCTTCCATCATTGAGACTGCTATTTATCCATTTTACACCCTCCCAAGTTGCAAGAGAAAATCAAACACGGGTCCGATTGGATCGAATCGGATCAAATTACTATGCTATTTTGTCTCAGTTGGGTATATTTTTTAGTTGCATCCAAAACAAGACTTTGATTCCATGAGAAAAGGTGATAAATCTTATTATATTCACAGAATAAGCATATATATGTATATATGGATATCACACCTGATCGTGATTCGTGAAATAAAATATAGCAACATTAATATATATACATATATATTAGACATGCTAAGATACAATAATTTTATATATTTTTTAATTTGGTATTTAATCCGACCAAATTTTGAGAATGACAAAGAACTTGTTTGCTAGTTGAATGGGGACTTTAATTTAATTAAGTGAACCTCATCTGTTATTAATTAATACTGGGGGTGATCCCTTCCGTTTTAGTCATCCTAAATATATACTATATAATTGTTTGTATATACAATAAAGATTGCAGTCTGTTTTTTATAATTTATTAACTTTGTCTTTATCAGCCTCATGTAATTAAGAACCAAATGCATGCAGCCAATTTGCTGTAGAAATCAAATTAAGTTAACCCAAGTTGCTAATTATAGTATATTACATGAATATCACTTTTTAAGTCACGTAAGGAGTTTTTTTCTTTTTTGAAATAGCCACGTAAGGAGTAATCGATAGACCAGAAAGTGGTGATTCTTATAATAATTAAACTTGATAACTTGTGTTGTAATCAATTTTGATCATAATCTAATTAACAAGGGAAAGCTTTAATTAGTTGTTTAGACCAACTAATGACATATATAGAAGCCTAATCTTTCTCAAACACTAATGTCCATGTTATCGGATTAGATCTCCAAATTGTAGTAGTATAGTTGTTTTGATCGGTGTAACTATCAGGTATTCAAACCATAAGATTAAAAAAAAAATCAAACAATTAATTAATTTGCATAACAACTTTTGATATAGGAGTAGGCGAATATTTCTCAAGTATAAATATTCAGATTCCCAAATAGTTATCCAATTGTAATATTAGTTGTTTCAACTTTTGATAAGTTGTGATATTAGTTATTCAAATCATATGGTTGAAAAAAAAAAAAAGAATCAAATGCATAGTTGTTTGCTTAAGAATATTTTTTTATATATATAGGAGTATGTTCTAGTTTTTTTTCAGACAATGAATTGTGGAATCAATTATTTAAATTATAAATTAGTTGTTTATTTTTTGAACATAAAGTACAACATTTATACAAATGTATTTTATTCTAAAAGAAAAACTGTCATTACTACTTTGAAGAAATTTAAACGTTATTATTTTTGTAAATTAGTTGTTTTGGTAGATTATGATACCATTTATTCAAATCACGTGGTTATTAAATTATTGTACGAATAGTTTGCATAAGACAATTTTGACATAGGGAGCAGATGGGCAAGCTTGAATATGGTTCCAACAAGTGGGCTGTGACAGGGGTGCTTTTTGAGATGCGAGCAGCAAGCTAGGGTGGTTTTTGCAAGTTGGGTTTAGAAATTGATTAGGGAGAGGAGGGGCATGCACTTGGCCCCATTGTCGGAAGTCAAAAACTCAAAATTAAAAATTAAGAATCTATTAATTAATCGAATGATAATTATTAAGTGATTCCCTCTCGTGGATTAGTTCAATAAAATCAAACGTCACTCTAACCTGGGGACATGACGAAAGCTAATTTAAGATTACATGTTTTTACTAAAAAAATGACTGTTTATAGGGCTTGAAATCAATCATAATTACAATTTTAGTAACAATTTATAATATAATTAGGATAATAATAGCAATCACATTGTCTCTCTCAATATCAATGTAACCAAGATGAGATCTATCACATTTATTCCTCTATACCAATAAGAGAAGAGAAGACTGACCCAACCAACCATATGTAAGACAGACAGACAAGCTACCATCACAAGATTTATATTCTAACTCACACTTAATTCAAAATTTATTAATTGATTAAGAAGAAATTTGTGTCACAATCAACTTTATAATAATCTACCTTAAGGTAGTTAAATAATAATAATAATAATAATAATCTACCTTAAGGGGGATTTTAATTTTTTTCAGATATATATTTATATAAAATACATTGAATGTATTAAAATTTAGTCTGATTAAGTGGTCACTCTTTTGTTTATTAACTCATTAAATGATCTTTATAATATTGCTCCCTCCCTCCAAAGTAATTTTAAACTCTTAATAAATATACCTTAGTGGGTCATTTTTAAGGAATTTTTTTAACGCATTATGTATGTATATATATATATATAAATCTAATAAAATTTATTACTTCTATATATATGAGATGATACTAGTGGGGGAATATCTACACATTTGATGTTTTAATGTGTCAAAAACTCTCCATTTTGATTGATTAATTAGTAGTATAATCAAGTGAAAGAAGATGAAGAAAAATGAGCATACACATACGGAAATTTGATTCTCTATTGTATATAATCTCTTTATGGAGCTCTAAAAACTAGTTGCATTTACTCCTACAACACAAAGAGAAAACTCTCATATTAAAATATATTTATTCTTATTATGAAAAAAAAAAAAAAATCCTGCACATGTTGATAAGTACAATACTGAAACTCAAACTCTTATTATGAATGTGGGAGCTATTTCAATTATGAGTAAGTATTTAATATTCTTTATCGTAGATAGATATACATGATTTATCTTCTTTTTATTATATTTTTTATTAGTAAGTAACCACAAAGATTAAATATGTACCCATATGAACACTCGGACGAGTAGAAGATTCAAAACCCACAAATAATACATTAATATAATATAGGAAAGAAAAGCTGGAAGATGGTGACCTGAGAGAGCAAAATAAACCCTCACATGTAAATCAAACAATAAAGAGATCTCTATATCTGTCTGTGGAAATGGGTAAGTAGGTAGATCTTCATCAATTAGCAAGCAGGAACAGCAGCTTGGGGGATGGCTTCAGAATGTCCCACCATCTTACAATGGAGATGCTCCTGGTCCTCAATTTCTTCTACACATTATGACTTTGAAATGATTGGATGGTTGGGATAATTTATCATATTTATATCTGAACCGTAGCTATAGCTCTCTCTCTCTCTCTCTCTCTATATATATATATATATACACACACACAAATATTAAGATTGAGAGATTCCAATAATACAAAAAGTATATATGTAATGTATATATCATTATTGTCTCTCTCACTTAAAAACCAGGTGTACATTTTTATATATAAATAATGGCATTAACTTTCATCTGTCATTTCTTAGTTAACACACTTCTTCCTAATCAGGAAACATAGACAGATTTTTAGTAGTAATAATATTTGCAAAAGGTTAGTCCAATAAGTGGCACAATTGCCCACATACAGTTCGATTGATGCAGTTTGGTTTTTTGATGAATTATTGCTGTTAATATTCTCTAATAGTTGCTCCATCAAATCATAGCTTCATATATAACCAAATATATAAAAAAACAATAGTGGCTAAACTTTCCTTAATTATGAATCATAATAATTATTGTGAAATAAAGAGACATATATGAAAAAATCATGCTAGGATATGTTGGCTCTCTAATACATGGTTAATAACGGTAATCAATAATATTAATGATAAAATAATAATCATATCAATATATCTAATATGGGGGCCAAATGTTGAGACCTTGTCCCCGTGAGAAAACAGTGAATCGAATCCGGTTGCCCACCACCGTAGGGTGGTCGTACATGTTAAGTCAAAACCCTAACCCCAGTTAGATATCCCTTATCTTGCTCTTTTTCATTTTTGAAAAATAATCTATAATTGACTATTTAGGATATACTAATTAAATATATTAAAATCAATCACTACATATCTGATTCGGATATATATATACTTTGCCTTCCTTTTTTTTTTTTTTTTTAATGTTTTGATAATCTAGCGATATATTAACATAAAGAATATTAGATGACTAGGATTGTTTGATTTTTTTTCTCTCATACATCACTTAAACTTAAATTCGTCTTATAAAATATTAATACGAATAAAAGATTGACAGAGAATCCTTACTATATATTTAGACACTTACTTTCACATAACGAGAATAAACTTCTTACACATGTATACTTGTTAATGCGCAGGATGAAACTTGAATGTCTACAACTAATATAGATGGAAATGTGCACACAACCTGAACTAATTAATAAAAGAGAGATGGTTAGATGGTAAGAGTTCGAATCCCATTTTATGCAATTTACAAACATATGTGTGAAGTTTTTTCTCTCTTCATTATATGATTAGATATTCAAGTTGTATAATTAATATTACTAAAATATTTAAACAACACTTTTGATTTATATAGCATTAACTTAAAATTAAAGAAAAAACAAAAGGGATGTGGCATTTTTTTAAAAGAAATTTCTTGACATTCAATTGGGAAGCAGTGGATAATTAGCCTAGATGAGCAGTAAAAGGTTCAAGAAAGATAAGTACAAAAAAACAAGACGAAGACTTAGGGTTGTTTCTGGGTGAACAAATAAAAACAGCTGGCTTAGAGGACCTTATCACTCGGACACACAAAAAAAAAAAAAAAAAAATCATAAAAATATGTGTATACCACCCAGGACGATGACAATGACAAGCTCACATGAGCCCAACCGGATAATACATGGGGTCCCTACGCATAAACCCCATTCCTAATTCTCTCTCTCTCCCCCAATTTCCCCATCTACACTAGTCCTACACAGTTACTTTGTAATTTGTAATTAAAGATATTTAGCTAGGAAAGAAATTCAGATTAACAAATCAACATTTCATCCTAACTTAGACGGTCTAGCTTTTTTTTCAACAACTAATATAAATAAATATTTAAACTATACATATAATTATTAATCAGAGTAGAGTAAATTTTAATATTTTATTTATTTTCAATAATCGATATGAGTAAATATTTAAATTATACATATAATTATTAATCTCAATAGAATCTTATAGATGTATCTTCTATTTAAAGTAAGTTAATAATAATAATAACTGTACTAATAAAAGGAAGTATAATTAATTAGGCAAACCAGAAGAGAACCTTCCAGGGGAGGCACAACAACAGGACTGCCCCTTTGAAAAGCTATCTATTTATCCACCAAAGACACTGCTAGCTAGCCTGTAATTTTCAACCTTTTTTTTTTTTTGTCATGTATGTGTATATGTATGTGATCTCATTCTCTCATTTCAAAGGTCGACAACAAGGGAGGAACTTGCACTGCTTTGAAACGTCCATGGTGGGCATCATCTTTATTATTATTATTATTAGTCTTTGTTTTCGTGTTTGAGTCTTCTTAGTCAATGAAGAAAAGCACCGACCTCCAGACCCACCGACCTCCTCCTCCTCCTCCTCCTCCTCCTCTTCTTTAGATTTATTTTTTTTAAATAATCTCCTCCTTTAACAACCCTAGTAGCACCTCTTGCTTTGTTTTGTTTTGATCTGGATAGATAAATACATAGAATAGAGACCAAGTTCATTTTTGGTTTGAATTTTCTTCTAGATCCAGTCTGGAAATCGTACACCAATAAAATATTCCATGGAGTTTGGGTCAAACAAAGAAGAGTTTTGTCAAGAAGATCACCCCCACAGCAACCACCAAAGCACTGGTAAAGCTAAACTTCAAACCTCTCATCATAACTCGTCTTCGTCTTCCTCACCTTGTTCGTTATGGGAGCAGCAAATCGGGGTGTTGGTTAGGGAAGAAGGAAGAGGGTGAGGAGGGGATGGTGGTGGTAGAAGAAGAGGGCAGGAGTGGGAGCATGGCGGTGGAGAAGGAGCACATGTTCGACAAAGTGGTGACCCCAAGCGATGTGGGGAAGCTCAACAGGCTGGTGATCCCAAAACAGCACGCGGAGAAGTACTTCCCGCTAGATTCGTCCTCGAACGAGAAAGGTCTGCTGCTGAATTTCGAGGATCGTAATGGGAAAGCGTGGAGGTTCCGTTACTCGTACTGGAACAGTAGCCAGAGCTACGTCATGACCAAAGGCTGGAGCCGGTTCGTCAAGGACAAGAAGCTTGATGCTGGAGATATAGTCTCCTTTCAACGCGGTGTAGGTGAGTTGGGCAAAGATAGACTTTACATTGACTGGAGAAGGAGACCCGACGCGCCTGAACCTGTGAATTCATTTCCTCTCCACCACCAGCACTTGTCGTCTTTTCACAGGTCTATTCCTTGGAGTCCTCTGCTAATGAGAACGCCTCCGCCGCCGTCATCTCTACCGGCTGCTATGTCAAGGGACCACTTGCACTTGTCTCAGATGAACCATTTTCTAAACAGGAATGGTTTCTATGGTGGTGGTGGAATGGGGTCTGTTTATTACTTGAGATCACAACCATTGCAATCACAACCATTGCAATTACAGCCATTACAAACGGGGGAGTGGCAACACCATCATCACCAATATCAACATCAGCAACATTATCATCATCATCATCAACATCTACAACAAGAAGAGAGCACAATGGTGTTCGATTCAGTGCCGGTGGTTCAAGGGAAAGCGGCCGCCAAGAGGCTGAGATTGTTTGGGGTGAACATGGACTGCCCCATATCGGATACTGACGATGCTGATAATGAGATTGACATAGTCACTCTCCAGCACGCTTCAATGCCAACAATTCAACATCATCATCAACAACAAGTTTCTTCTTCATCACAACAAGCAGCAGCAGCAGCTTCTCACCAATTAAGACCCTACAATAATAATGCCACCGCAATTGATTTCCTCAACAAAGGCAAAGCCTCCATGTCCTTGGACTAAAAAAAGGTCAAGAATTGATAGATAGTCTTTTGGTTTACATTTTCGTTAGATATCAACCAAATCATCATGGTTTCATCACCCCAGCTAGAGAAACTCATCAAGACTATAATTATTGCGCCCAAGCACAACGGTACCACGTACCTCTCTATCTATCTACACACATCAATAAAAGACAAGGGTGTTTCAATGATTTGGGTTTTTGTGAACAAGTTAGCTAGAAATTAATCGAAAGAGAGAAACTAGCTAGGCAACAACGGAAAAAGAAGTAGTACTCTCTTCATGAGCTTCTAGTGTTAACTGGTGTAAATTTATATAACTACATATATTTATAAATATGTTTATCATAGATTGATCGTGGAAATATCAAACATGATGATCACGATCACATATAGATAGATTAATGATGGGGTGTTGAGAATTTTAATGTTTTGCCTTTTCTAGAACCTGGTTCTTGCAATCTGTGTTGATACTATGGAATTAGTTTCCAAATTCTTCTATTCTCCTTGGCTTTCAACTACTCTCTTCTTCTGTTCCGATGCAACAACATTCACACACTGTTATCCAGTGATGTTAATAAACTTTCCTGCCTCAGTAGCTGTGTACAGTAGTGGCTATAGCTACCTGATATTATTGAAGTTTTTGGGCTCTCTCTTTTGTCTTTACATTGGTAGGTTGTTGTTGTTGTCGCTGCTTCGTTGGGCACGCCCGCAGGTTTTGCAGACCTCTTAAAGGTACCATTTTTACTTATTTCTCTTCTTTTTCTTTGATTATATATTCTCCTTCCATTGCTTGACCTTTCAATGCAGTTTTTCTTTTTCTTCTTTAATTTGCTCCATCTGGTACTACTACTCTTCATGGCACAGTTAACATATATTAATTTCTAGGATTCACAATTGGTGTTGTTTATATTAAGTGCTATATCTAACTTCTACTTGCTATTTGGAATTTGATCTCTTTGTAGTTATTTAGTAATTAGTAGATATATAAATAACCCACCATATTTAAATCATCATTTATTCATTTGACTTTGTCTCCAAAAGTTTTTAATTTAATTTATTGCATTTTCACTACATGGTTACTCTTACAAGGTATACTAGTAATACAGTACTACATATATATATAGAGAGAGAGAGGGGTCTGCCTCTAAAGATATGGTGATCATCATCATATTAGTTTTGTTTTTCGGCTATGGTCCTATGGATCATTATTGACATCAAAGACTATACATACATACATATATATATACATATTTATATATCTTTATTTATTTATTTATTTATTATAAGTTCTTTACAAAATATTCAAATGAAGTAATCATATCATGATCATAAATTAACATTTATATACTTTTGTAAAGAATTGCACATTTTGGATCCCCGCTATTTTTCATGTTTTCTTGTGTACATATCTACTTATCAAAATACACAATAATTGGTAATTATGTTTTAAACTTCCTCAGCTAAGTCAGTTCCTTTACGTGTTGAAATTTTTTTGCCATTAAAAATTATATATATATATATATATATATTCGATCTCTCATCTAAGGTGCTTTGGATTAATGCATTTTTATTTTTTATAAGATTGATGCAAGATTGCTTTAGTACTGTAGATATGACTTTCTTTGCCACAATAATTTCGTAATATATATTTAATAAAAGATCAAGTAAAAATAATAAGTTAGGTGTTGTTTGTTTTGTTCTTATAGGTTAAATGCACACGTTGGTTACTTAACCAAATACATAAACTATTTTCTCATGATCCTCAACACTAGCTAGAATGCTATAATTTCCAACTACTTTTATGTCTCATGATCTATTTCCTGATCTTCTAGCTATTTAATTTAGTTTTAAAATCAAATGTGCCTCGGTGACAATGTCCTAGAAGATGGAAAAATATTTTTAAAGAAATTAATTAGAACGATAGACCTCATTAAGGAATGAATTTTCCCTGACTGAAGCTCATATAATTAGTTGATATCTTAGGCATCTTGTAACATATGCTCCTTATTTTCATGGTATGAAATTATAATAGTTTTAATCGTCATTTGGCATTCATTACAAATTATATGTAGTTGAGAGGTAAAACATTTTCATGAATATTAAAATTACCAATTACTTGTAAACGTTAACCACATTAACATCACCTAGAGAAAAAGCTACAGAAATAGACAAAAATGAAATTGAAACTTTGCTACATATATTGACATCCATTTTCTTTAAGGTAATATAATTATCTTCTACTCATTATATGTTGTCAAGGCTCGTGGATTTTCTAATCTATTGAGAAAGATATTCTCTTCAGGCTTCATTTTTATCTTGTTTGAAATCAAATCTTTCAACTAGACTTTGCAAGGAGATAAGGATGTAGTTAACCATAACAACTATGCATATTTACCAAATAATGATGGTATTAAATTTGAAAATTTTTCATACTACATATAATAGTTGTATTGGTGAATAGTAGGATGAGGATATAGTTTGTATCGTTATATTGTAATATAATTAACTTCTACTCGTTATATATTGCCAAGGCTCGTGGATTTTCTGATCTATTGAGAAAGATATTCTCTTCATACTTCACTTTTTTTTTTTTTTGATATACTCTTCATACTTCACTTTTTGTCTTGTTTGAAATCGGATTTTTTAACTAAACTTTGCAAAGAGATAACAATGTAATTAACTATACCGACTATGCATATTTACCAAATAATGATGGTATTAAATTTGAAAATTTTCCTTACTACATATAATACTTGTATTGGTGGACAGTAGGATGAGGATATAATTTGTATCTTTTTATGTCTTCTAACAACGTAAGTTAAAGTATATTAATTTTTGTAGATTGACATAATTAATTTAAAACCAAGATCATGTAGACATGTTTGTCATTGGTTATTCTTGGTTGGGAGTCCATTATGTATACTTGAGAAGTCTTGTGATAAGTAAGCTAGTTGGTGATGTAATGCATTTTCAGTATATATAACTTCAGCATACAAGGATGCAATTTATATTATCTCTTGCTATTTGCATCAATGTTCATGAACGCTAATTACAACATGGAAGAGCCATAGATTAACTGATCAATTCCCTCTTTTATATAGAGGTAATGTTGTGGAATTACATTTCATTTTTATTTTTTAATTTTATTTTTATTGTTGATATCCTAAGTATGATCTTAAATTTGAGATAACTAATTTCATCTTACAAAATTCAATGCTAAGTATATATATAGTCCTATGGTTTGCATATTGTTTGTTTTGTTTTGTAATCATAGAACAATATTGATCAGTCTTAGTACTTAATCAACATTGATCAGTCTCATACTTAATCAAACACTGTTTGTGTCGTATATCCAAGTCATGTCACTGCAACAGATCATGAACTTGTGCACTTCACTGGCTTAATTAGGTTATTGGAATACCTTCACTTGAGCCATACATCTAAGTTTTGTCCAATATTCTTGTGATTGGCTTATGTGCAAGTCTATTCAGACACTTTAATTGTTGATTTAGGATAGCATTACACGCTTTCGTGTTTGATTAGTTTGGATTAATGAGGCCACCAAATATACAGTGGACTGTGGCAATTTTGGATGGTGACACTATCGGAATCATTGTGGACATGAAGCAGCTAAAGTTGACTGCTAATGGCCCTCAGAGATTGACTTGGTTTCACCAAAATAGTAACAATAAAGCAGAATTAATCATATTTGTCCAAGGTTTGGAGACACTGATTTGGTTTAAGTCCCTTCAATATAGTGCTTTACTTGGATTTTCTTGCTTAACCAAACTGTTGCTGCATATATATAGTCAAATGGGAATTTGCACGTGCATGTGACAAAAAAGAAATAGGGAATTTTGATGACAAATCCAATCCCTTTTCTTGTTGACTGTCCATTTGCAACTGTTTTGCTAGCTGTTGATGATCATACTGTGAAGCACTTGTCCAAAAGTGTAGTACTGTTTGTTTCATGAAGAAGAAATGATTATCAATATTATACTCATGATGACTCTCAGATTGAATGATTCAATATTTGATTTATTGATTCTTTGGATTAGATAGGCTGCTTGAAATTAAAAAAATAATCCTCAATAAATTTATAGGTATAATTTGTTTGTAATAATCTTGGAATTCA
Organism: Nephelium lappaceum; assembly: GCA_021234005.1. Taxonomy (NCBI): domain Eukaryota; kingdom Viridiplantae; phylum Streptophyta; class Magnoliopsida; order Sapindales; family Sapindaceae; genus Nephelium; species Nephelium lappaceum. The sequence continues at coordinate 19,087,880 of CM038007.1, forward strand.
AGGGAATTGGTTAATGTTATATATGCCTCATCAGGGAGGTAACTTGCTTAACTTGGAACTGGAATTCACCAAAGAAAATGTTTAGATTCAAGCACTGTTACACAAATTAATATGAGGAGTTATCCTTTTGAGCGAAGTTAGGGCAAAATTTTTCATCAACATTTATAGTTTTAACCGTTTCTAAGACAAGATTCTCAAGAACAAAAGTATGAACTAAAAGCTTAAAAAAAAAAAAAGGTCACATTTTATCATCATGAAAGATATAAAAAAGTAAAAAGGAGGCTGGATTTTTCTCTTAAAATATGGTATAAGTAAACTTAAAAGAGGAGGAAAATAGTTAATATAGAGCAACGTTGTAGGAATGTGATAGCAGCTATAGCCTAGTGTAATTATACAGTCTGATATATATTAAAGTAACCGTTCAATATAGCTTTGGTGATAGATAGTATTCATTTAATCGGATAATATTTTAAGTTTGAGTCTGTTAACGTATCATACTCTCAAGTCTTAAATACTATAGTTGGGTTTTTTCTTATTAGCTTAAACTTTTAGGTTTGGTGGTAACTAACATGGTATCAGAGCTTAAAGGTTCATGTTTCAAACTTTCTCTTCCTTTTTATCTGAAAGTCTTTTCGTTACATATGTTATATGATAAGAAACGTTTAATATGTCTCTTTCATCTGTTATCCGTCCACATTGTACGCAAAAAAACGTGCTAATATATTATAACTTTAAGTTTTAAATCCTATAGTTTGACCATTTTCTATTTATTTAAATTTTTAGGTCTAATAGTAACTAACATCCATGCACCATAGGTGATATCTCAAAAAAACATATTAAGGTACAAAATTAAGTAACATTAATAATAGTAATAAAGAACCCTTATACGGAAATAAAAAGAGTACAATTAGAGTGCATTTATTAATCGAAAATTCTTGTATAATAAGAAAGTGAATTTAATTTTTTATATGTGCATATAATGTTTATTAACTGTTAGGAATTAAATTATATGAATTTCGTTCACAAATCATTAATCGAATTCCAGCTAAAAAGTGAACTTAATTATCTCCTCCCACCTATGGGTTAAATTCCATTTCTTGATTATCTTTCTAACTATTTCTTTCATTTTTATTTCCGATTATTACAAAATAGAGTAGTTAATCAACATTGTTTATAGAAGCAGTGAAGCAACTTAAACAAAGCTTACTTCCAAAACCCCGATGACTTCCTTTAACCTATAGCTACCAATGAAGCAACTCAAACAAAGTTGATTTTCCAATGAACTTCAATTAAAACCTACGAATCAAGGGAACGCAACAAGGGGCATCATATACGTTAATTAATAAAAGTCGATTATCAATAAACAAATAAACTAACATAATATAATAGAAGAAAGAAGTGTGAATAATTAAGAATGTTTCGCTTAAAATTGAAAAAAAAGAAAAAGAAAAAGAAAAAGAAAAAGAAGAAAAAGGACCCAATTCCCAAATCAAAGGGAGAAGTGATCATGAGTAGGAGTATAGGGATTGCATGTATCCTATCAGTAGAGTAAGTATAATTGTTGTTAGGCTGTCAACCTTTACAAGGACAATCCCTTCACTGCCATTATCTGCCATTTCATACTACTATGTATTCACATTTTATATACATAAACACATAATTTATATATATAAAAAAATGCAATGCAATATATATATCTATCTATCTATCTATCTATTAGGTTGGGCCCCCACCTCAGAAATATGGCATCTAGATTCTATGCCCACCATGCAACAGTTGTTGTAGTACTACTATCAATCTATCATCATCATCATCAGCCTTGTATCACCAAAACATATTTTATTATATATATTAAAAAAAGAAAAAAAAATCAAAGTGACACTAGTGATTGATCCTCAGCCAAAACATAACCCAGACAGCCGTAACGATATCTTCCCACATCCAATAACCTTTTATACCATTTTCATCAACCTTTTTAAACTCTCTCTCTCTCTCTCTCCTCTCTCTCTCTCTCTCTCTCTCTATGTGTCATCAATAAATGTCTTGATATATATATATATATATATTTGTCATAAAAAATAATGCAACCACCCCATCTCTTCTATCCTCTCTAACTATGTGATTTGTTTCTTCAAAGATGATAATTATATATGTTATTTACCCGATAATGCATGGCTACTCATTTGGTTGCTAACCCTAATAAGCCAAATTGTCTCTTTAATTTATGCACGATAATATATGTATACATAAGTATGTGCACACATGTATATAAGAGGCCAATCTATGGCAAAACCACTTTTCGACTTGCCTCTCCCAAAATGCTTACACAAAATGCAAACCCCATCATGAATATTGCTTGCAATTCTCTTCTCTACAATAATTTAGAGAAACTGATATGTATATATATAGGCTTGTAAGATAAGAAACTAGTTAGAAACCGAAGAAATATTGGAGCAAAAACATAAGGAGATAATAGTGTATATATATAAAGTAATAGAGAAGCAAAGATATAAGGAATGAAACTGGAAAACCTGAAGAGAGAAACCCCAAGTGATAGTGAAGTCCCCACACTAGAAAGAGATTGATTTTTGTTTGTTTGTAGGTTTTTAGGGTTAATAGGCGTAATCAATGACGACAATAAAGATATATACTACAAAAATCTAACACTTATATTAATATACTTAAAAAGTTGTTTTCATTGTTTTATGTATATATATATGTGTGTATATATATATATATTCTCTCTCTATCTCTCTCTCAAAGGCGTGCAATTTAATCCCAGTCCCCAGAAATGCATGGACCACGTTTTGGTGTGTTGTGTTGTATACATGTATTTTTTCTTTTGAGATTTTAATGCACCACATTCCCGTGATACCTTTTTTTTTTTATTTGGTTTGCTTTTGTTTTTCTCTTTCCTCTATCTATATGTATCTATCAATGTGTACCAATGTATTTGTGATTGCTATGGTTTGGTTTGGTTTGGCTCTATTCAACTGCGCGCGAGTGTGTGTGGATAGAGCTTTTTCCATGGTCATGGTCATATATGAAAATGTAAAGAGAGATAGAGAGAGTAGTGGGGCGGCAACAAATGGGGGTGTGTCACGCTTCGGTTTGTATATATACACTCAACAATCAACATTCCAAGTTCCCTGTATAAAAGTTAAAATGGACAAGTGATATTGATCAAGTAGTAGTGTTTGCAATCTGCCCCTAGCTAATGATAAACCAATGGCTATATATATGTCAAAGACTTTACCATCCAATCACATTGATCAGTCAGATATTATGTCAAAGACTTTGTTGTTGAAGATATAGCTTTTTGGTTTAGTTATTTTTCTCATGCAGAAACAAGTTTGGGAAAAAGAGAGAAGAGAATGAGAAGAAGAAGAAGAAAGAAAGAAAAAGGAAAAGAGAAGGGAAAAAGCTGATGACTCTCATTTCACATTTCATTTCATAATAATTAATATTGTTATTGTTATGGACAGAGAGCAGAGCATTAACAACGACAGTACTGCAAAGAGAGTGGCAGCCGATCCCAAAAAAACAACCGCAATTATAGTACTTAAATATAATATAGGGTGGTGGTATGATAGCAACAACTCAGCTACACATGCCTTGGCACCACTGCTCACTGCACACCTCAACAGCCCTAGCTACAAATACACATACACACATACATATCATAAATATTATAATGATAACAATGTGATATGTGTATGATATTGAACAACAAAGAAAGAAAAAGAAGAGACACAGAGAGTGGGGCTGCTACCTAGCTAGCTTATTATGATGATCATCACTGCAAAAAAATTCTGACCCACCTGGGGCTGAAGGGATGGGGCTCCATATATATATATATATATGTATGTATATGTATATGTTTGTCCTACATAGACATTGCTGATTTCCTCTCCCTCATTCAATGCTGAGTGCCCAGATTGTTGCTAAGGTATCTTCCAGCCTGAACCCTAACACCAACCATACACATACACATACACATACAAGTCTTTCATTGGTTTCTCTCCTTTTTTCCCCCTCTCTTTTCTTTTCTTTTTTGTGTCTTTTTTCACTACTATACTTTTGTCTTCATACACCCTCCCTTTATTATTATTATTTTTTAAAAAAACTATATAGTATAACGATTAGCTTAGACATGTGATCATGTGTAATAGTATGGACCAAATGAACCATGTGGACCATATTTTGGAGATAGAGGGATGGGAAGAAGGCGATGCTAATAAACTAGAGAGATTGTGGTTTTTGGTTTGGGTTTGGCAGCATCTGTAAATTGACAAAACAAGCTGGTTATTCAAATTCGAGGTGTATTAACTTGTATAAGGATAATAACTAACGGTGGGGTTTATCATAAATGGGAAATTGGCAAACTGTGAGGGGGTCAGGTCCCCACACAAGATGACTGGTCAGTTTTTGTGCTTGTGCGATGAATAGTTACATGGGTTGTCTTTGTACTTCCCCACCAACTATGTGAGAATTCAAAAACCTAAAAAGCTTTTTGTGTGTGATGTTTCCACTGAGTGGTACTTATTCACACTAGTAAATGTTCACATGAATGAAATGACCTTTCAGTTTAACTCTACATATATCTAGTCTCTTTCCATCCTCTATTTTTTTTTTTGACCTTTAATTTTGTTGCTAATTTTTGTCCGTCCAAGACTGCAGTAGTCAATGTTTAACTCTCTTTAACGATACATGGTTGGAGTTCCATAAGAGAAAAAAAAAAATAACATTTTGGCCAAAAAAAAAAAACTAATAATAATAATGAGGTACTACAGGGCAATTAATTCTCCTCATAAAAATGGGACATAGTGTGTTACATCTCTGAATTTGGGTGATTTCTATTGGCTGTACACTTTCTTTTTAAATTCGTGTGTCAGGAAGTCTCAAAATTGGGCCAACCTTTTGACCATATGCCTTAAGTATTGGGCTAAGTTGTCCAGGTCTTGTACACTTCTTTTAAATACTCCAGCGAGACCAAATACATATAATGCCATTCAGTGTCCGTATTTGGGCGCAAGAACTTGGGTCTGGGCTTGTTTCTGTGATTGGGTTCACGTACTGTTACCTCAACACTTATTCAATAATGACAATGACGTCTGTAACTAGAGTTCAAGTCCTTCCCTTCCCCATTAAATCTCTGAAAAATAAGACGAAATCTCTCCTTTATGGTGGGAATTATATTTCGTATTATACTTGTAGTTAAATCTTAATAATAGACCTTTGACCTGATTAGTATAAGCTTTCAAAGTGAAAATGTGATGTAAAAGGATTATCAATATAACATTGATGGGGTGCCAAGAATATGTGCCTAATTTTGTTGCCTGGCCTGAATATGAAACAAGCAATTTGCAAAACTTACACAACTACATAACTTGCAAGTCAAGCTTCAAGAACCAAGAATTTAGCACCAAGCTAAGAAGCCAAGATAATTCACAAAAATGGTGTTGGTCTAAATTAATTTTAATAGACCCTATAGAGTTCTAGTTCTTCAATTGTTGCCTACATTTGATTGTTATATATATATATATATATATATCCATGTCCAAATTTCAGCAAGCTCAAAACCTTGACACTTTTAGGATTGAATCTTTCAGCCCGAGGCCTCCCAAAAACTTGTATGCATCGGATAGTGGCAGATTCTCTGGAACCAACTGTGCACATCCTGACATCCACCAGAAACCTGATTCATCAACCTATTCTGTCAAAATCACAGAATCAGTCTCTAATAATAGCCTCCATGTCTTTGGTCAAGCCAATGAAAACTACTGAGTGTCGTTAATCTTGTAACTATCTACATCACTACGTGCACGCACAGAGTCTTCAGCTTGAAATAATCATTTTTCTACTCTCATGAAGGAAACCAAAACGTAATGAAACAATGTGATGATATGTAACTGTCTACAGTTTTAGGTTCTATCAGACCAGGAGAAGATCGCATGGAAAAGTGGAAAACATTTCAAAGTTGAGTTCAGATATGCTACCTCTATATTTACAAACTTGGTGCTACTTCTGCTTCAAGGCATGACTTAACTTCCCAGACATGGCTCGATGCTGCGTTTCTTTGTTGATTAGATGAGTGTCTTTCATAGCCTTCCAAAGAACCAGCAGCTTGCATTTAGAATGCAAATGATTTGGAATGTTTTTTTACCCGATAATATCAGATTCATAAGATAATGCTAACATCATGAAAGCAGATGATGCATACCTGCGTGACATTATCATCCTTTTTAATGCTGCCATCTCTTCTTGGACAAGAAATCAATACTGGCTTGCTGAACATTGAGCAACAGCCTTTTTCCCTTCCCGGATCATGCGGAACAGACATAGCCTTCATCCTGGTTACCTGACATTCCTACTTTGCAAGTTGACACAAAAACATTATTCAGCAACTACAACATTATTATCCAATATCAACGGTTAAGACATGAAAGAACTGGATAGGTTCTATAGTCACCAACAACTAGAAACAAATTTCACTTATTCCATATATCTCTCTCCACACAGGCTTCGAACAAAGATGAAGGCATTATAATGAAGAGTAAATGTTTTTAGAGGAAAAGTGTGATGCCTCAAAATATTTGATAGATAAACCATTCAAAAACGTGTCTATATAAATGTGTAATCTCATCAATCTTGAAAAGTTAATTACCATGCCGGATATTTTGAAGACATGTTACCTATTATTTTCTTGTTCAGAATTGAAAGCGAGAGATCTTCCAAATTGGCAAATCAGATCAACAAAAGTCAAATTGCTACAACACCATACCTTCTGGCCGTCCAATAACTTCATAGGACTGTATGAAGTGCAAGGATGACTTGAATCATGTTTTGAAGCCCTTCGTCCAACCTCATTCGCGATACATGCTCTAAGATTTTGGATTATATGTCGGATCGTATCATGTTCATGCTCATTTATAGAATCTAAATGGTTACTAAGTTGGTTACTAAGCAACTCTGACAGATCACGCATTGTGTTAATCAATGATTGAACATCTATTTTAGGAGGTGTAGACTTTGATGCACCTGGTGGTGTACTGTTAAAATCAGAAGAAACGGCTTCTCTAGAGCAAGATGAAGTCAAGGCATTCTTTCTTACAGTGAAGGAAACATTAGTTGAACCTCTATGTATGGCATTCTTATCACTCTTCATGGGACCTGCAACATTAGATCCCATCACATCCTGACCAATGGAAGTACGGCAATCCTCTACGAGCTGTAGTTGATCACAAGATGAATAATCAGGCAGAGAAATTTTAGTAGACTCATTTGGTGGGACATAGAAGTTTCCAGCATCACGGATGCTGTTAGAATAATGAGATCCAACTATACTACTCACTTCTGAAGGATGCATTCCTGTTTCGACATAAGCAGTTGAAACGTATTCTATGGATGTCAAGGAAACAACCGAAGATGTAGTTTGCTGGAAACAAAAGGGATCACTTTCAACGTATTCACTATCATGGTACTCTACTAGTCGTCTAGCACTTTCAGGAATAAAGTGAGGAGCAAGAGGATTCAACCGTTTACGTGCTCTGTTATCAATTTTAGGAAGTTGTTGAGTCAACAGCTCAGAAACATGAGATGTGGATTGAGAAACCCCAGTTCCTTTCCAACATGGTGAATCCACATCAGAGTCCTGATCAGAAATTACAAAAGTATTTTGAACACAAATACTTAATTTGGCACCATGAGGTTCGAAGGAAACAGCATCAACAACATTCTGAGAGCTGTTTAGCAGCTCGCTTGTTTCCATAATCAAGGGATCTATAGCCTCATTTATAACTTGACAATTCTTTTCCTCCTTGCCTTTGTCTATAGCGATTTTTATTGGGAGAACCACCCTGTCTTTGGCATTCTGCAGAGAATGTGGCCCCATCATGGTAGATGAATGAGAGTTATAATGATTCTCATTGTTGATGATGACAGAATCACCACAAGAATCCAGATCCTTTTGCAAAACAGGTTTGGACGAAAGCATTGTACTAAAACCTGATGTTTTGAGAACTCGAGCTGGAGAAGTATTACACTCTGATGAATGAAGAAGTTTAAGCTCATCTACATGAATAAACCCCAAGTGATAAGAAAGATTCCATGAATATACTGACCAAACAGACTTGATTGAAGTAAATCAGGATACAAAAGAAATTGAAACTACCAAAGCAAAAGCAACGAACTAATACATGTGTTACACATCATCCACAAGGGCGATGAACATAATTACAGGTTAGAAACGAAGGGAAAAGAACAAATAACATACAATGATTTCAGCAGGACCCACGCCATGTCCATTGTTTAAACGGCAAGACTATGCGTTCAATATACACATGCTTCTCAACAACAATTAGCAAGCCGAAAAGTCATCTATATTATGAATTTGAAGAAACATACCAGAACCCATTTCAAGAGATTGCACAAGGATCCATATTTTAGTATCAGAATAAGCTAATGATCAAACAAGGTACACATCTCCTTTGCAAAAACAATTACAAATTAAATAGTTTTACAAATACTGAATTTGCACATACATTGATGAATGAATCTCTTGCGCCTCACTTCTCCCTTCTACAGAAATTTCCAACACGATCAATCATTCATTGCTTCAATTACAGCATATTAGCAATAGTGAAGTCTCAACTTGTGCCCAAGATCATTTTTTTAGTAGTTGAAACCATATATGGTAACAACTGATGATCAGTTTATAATAACATCATATTGGGCGATGACTCCAAATTCCAATTATAGTCAACAAAATCAACATTACAAAGCAGTCAAATAAGATTAAGATTAAGTGAAAACATTAATCAAATTCATATGATCATGAACAACAACAACAAAGTCCAAGTGCTACTTACAGCGACATAAGCTATCACATACTAGGCTGGAACAAAAAAGTAGTTAGAAACCAAAACAACCCGCACACACCGCACCCCCCCAACCCCCCACCCCACCCCCCCCAAGATAAAACTTGAAGACAGACATAGAAGGGTATATATACCTTGTTTGTTGGCAGCAGAGCCATGATTCTTCAAGGTAAAAGGTGGAGCCAAAGGAGACAAACGTGAAGTAGATGGTGCAGAAGAAGAAGAGGCTGGAGTCATGCTCTCTAAAGATGATGGTCTCTTGATGTCCATCACAACCCCAAAGATGGTGAATGTTGACTTTTCATGTCGACGGCCACAACCCCACTTCACATGGTGCTGTTTACATGTTTTTCTCAGAAGAGGAGAAGAGAGGAGGTGATTTTTAGTCAAAAGTGTTGGCCTTTTGCTTTCAGGAATGGCACCGGTGTTTTGTCAATGACAGGCTTTAGAGTTGGTGTTGTCCCACTGTTTTTTTAGTTTCATTTTTAAAGAATATATATATATATATATATATATTATATATATATTGTTGATTCTGAGCAACTTCATTGGTTCTATAACAACCAATGAGTTTATTTATTTGAGTTGAAGGGTCCATGTACTTGTAGACATCTTCCATACTAAGGAAACCAAAATTTAATAATCAAATTTATGCTTATTATGTTTTCAACAGGAAAAAAGATAATCTATACTTGTTATTATGAGAACAATTTGGATGTGATGGTCGGACTGGAACCATTTGATTGAAAAGTGTTATACCATAATATTACACTTGTTATATAACATGTTTTGATTGAATACACGTTCAATTGATAAGTATTATAATACAACAATATAAATTTATCATATGACATATTTTGATTGGATAGATATTCAATTAATATGTAGAAATATTTTAATTTAAATTGAATCTGTTTAGTTAGAACTATTTGATCTAAAGTTGTTATATGACAAGTTTTAATTTATAAGTTTGGATCGTGTGGAAGTTCACTTGATATATTCAAGACATTCTTGTTAAATTATTCTTAGATATAAGACAATCATCTCACAACTCATAGACTAAACGATGTTTATCTCATTACATGTTCCATGGTCTTATTAAAATATGTCACCTAGTAAAAGAAATAAACGTTATTATTATTATTATTATTTGTATATTTACACATATAAGCCCAAAACCACAATGGGCTTTACTACACATTAATTCTTAAAATATGTCACAGCCAGCCCATAAAATCATTGAAGGTAGAAGTCTTGTTTACATCAACAATAGTGGATTTAATATTATTAACAATAGTCTCCCTGTGGATAGAGGCACTACATGGACAGCTTTGGTGTGAAATTACTCGGCATATGTTACATAGATGGAACCCATACTCCCATATAACACATGGTACTAGAACAATTTAATTACATGAGACAACAAGCGTTAACGTTGTCGTCGTTAAACATATTGCTGACCTTATCATCTCCCCGATGAGTCATATGGAGTGACCCATGCCTATCGGCCAAGTTATATCCATGTCTATAGTAATTGTAACTCTCCTTGAATTCATTGGTGGTGTCTTTCCAATAGTTGTTGGTGGATGTGAAATACAAGGGTATGTCTGGATATGGCCAGAACTCCGCCCTCTTCCCCGCCCTCCTCACCGCCTTCAACACCTTGTTCCGATCAACGTATCCCACCACCGTCACCTTTTCCAACTTTAGGTCCACTTCCACCGAGTCAATTCCTAACAGAAAAAAGAAAATTCTCAAATACGAACGTTCGTTATAAAGAGGAGGAATAAATAATCGTACAAATGTATATACCTCTATGTTCGAAAATGGCATTTTTGACAACTCTCAAGGAATAAATAATCGTACAAATGTATATATACCTCTAAGTTTGAAAATGGCATTTTTGACAACTCTCTCACAGCCAGCACAACACATTCTCACTTTCAGCTCCACCGTCTACAAAAGCGAAACATGTAATTGACAGTAACAACAGTAACTGATGCTGATTTTTCAAAAAAGCATGCACAGGGAAAGCTATATAATTGTCTTATATATATATATAGATATATATATATATATTTCTTCACCACAATTTTAAAAAGAAATATACATCTTTCTTCACATTTCTTTATTCCCTTTTGTTTTCACAAACACTTTTTATGCTTTTACACAACTATTTATGGCAAACCGAAGGGATTAAGAAAAGCCACGTTGATACATGCATGTTGGGGGGTTCTGGATTAATGTAATCAATAGTATACTAGTGGATTCTTAGATAATTCTCCAGTGCCGAGAAACCTAGTAACCCTTTTCAACACTTTGAAACCTAATTAAAGATGGAGATCGTGTTGATTTATATCACTAATCAAGTTTAATAAAGTGATAGATATAGTAATTACAGTTCCTTGATATAACAAAACTGACCAAAGAGATTGATCAAACATTTTTGATTGACGTGTGGTATGTGGACTTACAAGTTATAGGAAAACCATGTCTAGCAAGTTTTTGTGCAAGTGCATATCTATATATACCACATATTTTATATTTTTCTGATTGTTATTTCTCTTCGTAGCCATGGAACATGTTGACGTAGGGATTTGGAAATCTTCAATCGATGACAACGATCAACAAAAGCCTATACTCACAAACTGAAAATGTTATCATAAAAGGGTGCCGGTGTTGTTATCGTCTGAGCATCGGATTGACCGCGCTGGCAACAGCACCAGCGCCCTTTTTCAATAACCCTTTTTTTTTTTCCAGAATGCAAATTCTAGTTGATCATTCGCATCTATTCAAAAATCTCTAATCCCGATGTCAACAGAACACATGCAATAATTTATTATATCACAAGGATGAAGTTAAATAAGATATGGAACCTGCAAACAAATCAGAAAAGAACCATCATCATGACCACATATATATACATAATTACATATATATATAAAGAACCCTACACATGCATATATATGGTTGAAAACTGAAGCTAGATAGAGTAATAGTACTACTACAAGAAGTTGAAGAAAACGATCATGAAAGTGAAAGCGATGGAAATTAATGAAAATATTAAACCTGCAAAGAAAGTGGTCGACCCTTAGGCATGTTGTAGCGACGGTGATTAGTTGTGTGAACGCTTTTGACGTTGTGTTGATAACGAAAGAAACAGTGCGCAATGGAGGATAATACAAAGCTGAATGCTCTTGCTACTAAGGTAGCCATGAGAATAACAGGTTGCCTTCAATATATAGTACTGTGATGAGGATGATCAATATTGGATTGGTAAAGGAAAAAAGCAAGTTTTGATGAGAAGAAAAACCGGGAAAACAAATAACAGCCCTTGGAAGATATTCCTTCTATGGTTTTGGCATCAAAAAGCTTATCTTATGTTGAAATATATTCCAAGATTGGTGTTGTATGTGACTCCAATATATACTATTCAGGTTGAGACACATTTCTTGTGTTTGAAAGTTTCTTTTTGCATACTAACTTGTATGTGTGTATATTTATATATAAAAATGTAACCAAAACCTTTTAGTCAAGGAATGGTATCTGAAACCGATTTTCACGTTAATGCTTGAAACACAGGTCAAGCTAATATGGCTTTGATTAATGGTTTTGATGGGTTTGGTTTTCTGCAGTTAATGTTATCTATACATGCAAAGGACACCATATATTCTATGAAATCTTCGTCTTTTGAAAATCAATACACATGCACTAACACATAACATATATGCTCTCTATCTACAAAGTTAATATTCCCTAGCTCACATTGCTATTTGTCAGGACCTTTCAACGTTGTTGGGCTATGAAGCAAGATGGTTTGATAGAGAACCTTTATGTTTTGATCTATTATTATCAATTGGGGAGTTTCTAGTTGATCATAAAAAAATCATGGAAATGCAAAGAGAGAATATAAGTAAGTGAAAATGTGTTATGCTGAGCCATTGAATGCTTGGACGAATCTGCAGAGTATTCTAATTGCTTTTCCACTAATCCAAACACCAGAATAAGTATCACATGAAGAGAAAAAGAAATCAAAAGAAAAGAAAAAATATATTGGTTTCTATATATATTGAAATAGAACAAGAAAAAATAATAATGCGTGACACCATTAAAACTAGGATATTTTCTCACATGAATTGCTCAACAACACAAAACTGTTATATTTTGATGAGAATATATACTCCAATCTCTCAAATTTCTGTGTGTTTTCAATAATGTGATTAATCAAAGATGCCTTAGCAAACAAATTCTCATTCGGGTTTTTTTTTTTCCCCTTTTATATAATACTAAAATTATAGATAGTTTTATAACTAGTACCTAACTATAAAAATTGAGTTTGTTTAGTGTCAATTGTCAAAGTAGGTAAATAGTTCATTATATCTTTCATTAAAAATTAATATACATGTCTTTATTAGTTTTCATGAACTATAATCTTGGTTTGTGAACTATTATTTTTAATTGTATGTGACAAATACTTTGTTCTTGTACATGAACTAAGCTTTTATCCTTGTTTATGAACTGCTTTTTTAAAGAGTTCATTTTACATTCTTGTTTATGTGTTTAATGAAAGATATAATGGACAGTCCGTAATATATATTTTGGTACTAAAAATTAAAGAACTCATTTTCATAATTGATTACTTGTTACACAAAATTCCCACTAATTTTAATCCTGTTGGGCACTATGTTATCTTTCTTCATTCTCTATATTAAGGTGGTGGCTATACATATGTATATGTTATTTAATATATGGATATAATATTCAACTTTATATAATACGCATGAGACGCTAATATTGAAGAGATATTCTAATAAAGCATGCGATACTTATAAGTTTCAAAATTGATTATCATTTCCATTCTCTATGTTATCCGTATTCCATATGCTTAATTATGTCATTAGATTCTAGTATAATATGATTTAATATTTTGGGCAAATTAAAGGACCCTAATGGTTCCACTCTATAAATTGTAGGGTTTGATGTATGGTTACTTTTTCCCAGCCAGCTACCCCACATTTGATTATTCTTCATGCCTTGTGCAAAGCTTTCGAGACGATTAGAAACATTAACCGGTATACGAATATCTTAATATTATTTAATTCATTAAGTAGGCACATAATCACCTTCTCATCTTAACAAAAATAGATAAATATATAATTAGAAAAGAATTCTTTGTTCTCTTAGATTCCATGGATGAGTAGGAAAAGCAACATCTATAAACTTTAAAAGGTTCTGATCGATCCATTTCCTCTTGTTATTGACTAGACACTACACGTAATGCACACGGTCTTCAATATCATTAATTATATATTATCTGCTTAATTCATCAATTGATTATATAATTTTTAGCTGTAGCCCCTCATTATTCCACACAAAATTTTATTTATTTTAAAAGTATAATCAAATTCTCCTAACCTTAATGTTGATTTAAACTCACTCAAAACCTCTTGCATTTATTTTAAGTAGTGGACACATCATTAAGTTTCCTATACTCATTTATTCCATAGAATTGAAGGGTTAACCAGGTAGTCAATTTTGTTTTTTTTTTTTTCCTGAAAAAACCGAGATAGTTACTTTTCCTACCTACATATATGTAACATTTTATGAGTTGCAAAAAAAAAATAACCACTTTTACGAGTTGCAGAAAAAAATCAGTATTTAGTAGATGGAAACAGAAAGTGTGTGTGTGTATATATATATATATAAAGGAGAGGAATTTGATCCTGTAACTTCAATTTTGTTGGAAGGTGTGATATATAACCAATCAAGCCCATACAAATGACTAAAAAAGGACAATATAATTAACAAGTAAAAATATATATACATGATTCAATATATAAGTAGAAAAATTTGCACAATCCCGACTAAGGTTCAACCATTTGAAAAAAAAAAAAAAACAACAACATTTTTGTTTCAAACTTAGATAAAACCTCCTTATTATTGTATACCACAACCTCTTTATATAGCTTCAAAATTTAGTTAAAAAATTCTCTAATTTCTACCGAAAAACTTCTATTAAGGAGGTTTAATCTAATTTCAAAACTAAAGGTTTAGTTTGAGTTTTGAATCAAACCCCACGAAGCATGAGAGTATATATTTGGGAATCTCCCTATATAACTAATTAATAAAGAAAGCATATATGTACACTGAGTGCAGTCTCATTCTTAACTAGGAAGAAAAGAAAAGAAGAGAGGAATAAATCAATTCTGTATTCTGTTTGTTGCACTAGTTGTTTAGTGTAAATTCCGTAGATGAGTAGGTAAAGAGAGACACATCAATTTGTGATTGATCCATTTCCACTTGTGTGTACAACAGTAGACGTATTGCACACGAAATTCTTAATATACATATGTCAAGATTATTCTTTTCTTATAAACAGTGACACTACATCTGAATATAATAAATCTGATGTGTCTGCCATGCGACATCATTATTCTATAAGACCACCTCAATTGATATTCTTCATTTCAACATCTCAGAATTCCATTCACGAATTGAACTCTCCTGTTGGAACTTGCAAGTGAAGAAGTATCTGCACTGATCGATCAGGGAGTCCTTTAAGTTGCTCAAATGTTGTTCAACACTTGAAAGGTAATTCAGTGGTAGTTTTCATCAACACAACCCTTCTTTTTCTCAAATGAGCCTACTTTATATATATTAACATTGGATGCGATAATATATATCAATATTGGATGCTATTATCGTGTATCTATCTCCTTGTATCTATTCAATTGTAATTGTTAGAATTATTTTTTCCCAAGATCTAAATACATAATGAAAAATTTCGTTTATTCTATTATAAGAAATTCCATATTTATTTCAGACTGACATCAAATAAGTCAAGAGACTATAAGTTTAGTGGAAATTAAACCTCCAACCTCTCGTAGGATGAGGAGATTTACAATTACATGTTCTAAATGTGTAGTAGAAGTAAATGTTGACTAAGTAAAAGTAGATAATGAGCTAATATTGATTTAGTAAATATTGACTAAGTAGATGTAGGTTAACAGGTTAAGTAGAAATAGATATTGACTAAGTGCAAGCAGTAATAAATTTTATAAAGTCATTGCAGGACTTGTGAATCACTAATTAAGTTATAGTAGATGTTAACTAAACACAAATAGCCATAGATAAATGTAATGGCTGATAGTTAAGAATCAAAGTGTACTGTGATAAAAACTACTAATATATAAATAATATTTTATTTTATGTTGGATAACGTTTTAAAATTATAAATATATATTTTAATTATTAAAATGTCGTTCTTCAGTAACTTTACATTTTATTCAACCTCATATTAATAAAATTTTATGTTTATTCAACCTCATATTGGATGAAGTACTAGACCGACTCCATCCATGATATCAAGATAAATCTTTTTCTTTCAAACTGCCAAAAATTTTGTCATCGATTAACGATATTAGAGTTGAAAAACATCTTACAAAGCTGACATCTAGGAGGGATGTTACTATGTTGAATGTCCATGATGTTGATGAACTAATAAATCCAAAGAAATAAGTATCTTTTTCTTAAAGAAAATGCAAATAATGGAAGCATAATGTTGGTGGTCCACCACCAATAATAGTGAGCACACTCAACTAAGAAAGTGTACATATAATTGATCCAATGTTGAGATGAGAGCCCAACCAGACTGCCCCATCCCAAAACTTTCCTAATTAACGACACTTGTTGAAACTCTATTAGATTTCTAAAATATTCAAATAATTGTTAGTATTGACCTATTTAAATTAATGTGGAACCTTCCAGAATGTATTATCTTATTAAGACAAATAATGAACCAACTCCAAAACACCTCTAACATCAAGTGCAGTCTCCCCTTCTTCACACGATTATACACCTCTTCAACTGTTTTATTTGATTGTACATTTCTGTATTCATTTAGTAACCGGAATCCCACGTTGTGCACATCTATCTGATGATGAGAATCTCATCTATCTGATTATTTTTTTAATTAACCTTGTTTTATCCTTACATTTTTTTTTTTTCAATTTAGGAAACACCCCCTTAGTAAGATTAAATATTTCCTAATTTCAGTTAGATTAAATGTTTTCCCATTTCCTTCTTTTAGATTAGATGTTCCTAATTACAAATAAATTTCAATCGATGCCAATAGAGTAGAGTTAATTTCAACAGATTCCAATAGAATCAAACTGTACTCCGAATCACCACTATTTAAAAAAGAAGAACAGCATTAACAGCAACGTGACTTGTGTGTTCCACCTGTCTGTCTCTCATGAACATCGATTGAGATAACAGCTTTTGATTCGATTGAAAGTTCGAATGAGACTGTCAAACACACCCTCAAACCCATCAAACTATCTATTCAGTTTCAGATTCCTGAAACTAAATCACATGCTCATCAACATAATGATCATCTCAAAACAATATTCACCACTAACAATTAAACTGATGAAACAACAACTCTGATCTGAATCAAAAAACAATATCAATTCACTACCGCATCATTAAAATAAAAAAACACATAAAGATCGAATCTTTATCTGCTACAATCAACAAAAACAACCAAACTCCACCAATATACACAAAATGGACTCGATTCCAGCCGCAACCAACGTCAAAACCTACTCAAAAAACCGAAAAACTCAAGCAGGGGCCGCAAGCAGAGGAGGTCTGCCTCTGTACAAGAAGGAAGAAGAGGAGGAGGATGACACAAAAGGAAGACGACGGAGAATAAGAAACCGAACCCTCCTCGGAAAAGGAGCGTCGTGAAACAAATGCTCCAGTACTCGAGCCAACAGCATCATGTACTCCTCCATCAGCTCTGCCAAATTAGCTACCAATATCATCTTTTTTCCTTTCTTTCTTTCTTTCTTTCTTTTTTTTTAATTTCTCTGCGAGTGAGACTTGTGGGGTGGTGTTAAATTTATAGCTAAGGTTGATTTGATGACGTGGGGCGTGTTTATATGTGAGCTGGTTTTCTACTTTCTAGAGTTTTTCCATATTTCCTGCTACTAGTATCACTACTGCTAATAATCTGCTGCTAATTCGGTGTTTGTTTACTATCCCGGAGGCGCCCCCCTCAACTTGACATCTTGTTCTCTCATTACCATGTGCTACAGCTGCTGTTTTGTTTCACCATCATCCACGCGTTGTGTGATTTATTGCTTTGTATATTTGTAGCTTCCACGCGTCGTAGGAATGTCTGCGGCCAACATTGGAGGAGAAAAGGGGGTTATCTATCGCTAATAATTTTAGATATTTTTTAATAATTATTTATTTAATAATTATTATTTATAAATTTTTTTATAAAAGATAAGATTATTATTAATTAAAATTTATATAATTAGTATTTTTTTAAAAAAATAATAATTATATTTAAATTAAATAAAAAAATTATTTTTAAAAAATAAATTTGATTATATTGTTCTAATTTTTAGAGTTGAAAGATACCAACCTTCACAATTTCATGCTATCAGAAAGCTTTCTTATCCAATCACTGAGTTACCCATATTTAAATGCTTTTTTGAGATTTGTACATTGGAGTGGAGTCTAGACTTTTCTTGTATTTATCATTATTTTTTGTACTTTATTACTGCAAATGCCTAACTGCTTTTCATTTCGCTCATCCTTATCTTCTCCATTTCTTTATTTATTTGTTTATCGGTTGGTGGTGACATTACATCATACATGCCACGTTATCTGGTGAAATGGATTGTTTTTCTTTTTTTTTTTTTTTTTAACTTGCTGTGTTCTTATCTTCAAGCAATCTCGCCGTCACATCATTACTTAGAGACGGTGTGTGGCACGTAGAATTAAGAGTGAATTTAAGATTTAAAAATTCTAAATTATTTAAATATTATATTCGAAGATCAATTAAAATTCAAAGAAATTAGAATTCTTTGAATCTTGAGTTTTCTCGTTTCTCATTATTTTTAGATTTCTGAATCTCAATCAAAATCATATTTTTAGATGAGATAGAATTTCTCATTTTCCATCGTCTTTCTTTTTTCTCCATCTATCTCTCGTTCTCTCACTTTTCTTCCTTCTCTCATCATACAATCACCTTTTTTTTTTTTTTTTTTGAGTTGGGTGGCTGTAGATTCAATCAGAATCCCTATTTTTTTTTTTTTTTTGTTCATATTTTGATGTTTTGATATTGTTGATGATGTTACTGGTGTGGAAGATGATTATATTGATGAATTAGATTGATGATATTAATAAATTATGTTAGATGATGTTAAATCGTGTGAGATATTATAAATTAGATTGATGATGAGATGAAGAATTGTGATTTTTTTTTATAGATTTTTTATAAAATTAATTTTATATAATAAAAAAATTAAAATTAATTTTATTCTAATTCAATCTAATCTATATTAAATATAATATAATATAATTTTAATCGAATTTTAAATTCTACTAAATATACATTCCAATCACACGCATGCCAAGTGTAGTCTTAAGTTTTTCTTTTCTTTTCTTTTAGCAAATTTACATGTTTATTTTACTACTTTTATGTTTTTATTCCATAGACACTACTTAGATGAGATCTTGCCTGGTACCTAATACCAAAACAAAGTATTACCCTTAGCGCGGTCCTCATAATGCCCAATCCCTATGTGGAAAGACAAGCCTCTTTAGTGCACTAATGTACTAAGATCAATTCACCATGGCTACTCTTATAGTGGTCAATTTTCCTCTCAATAGATGAGATCCCCATCCCTTCCTTCGGATTCATTCTTCCGCTTTAGGAAATCTCCTTTATAAATCATACCTCAATGGATTTATCTAAAGTGCTTAATTATATATCTATTCGTGTAATAATATATATAATAATAATAAAAATATATATATTCACAAACTTTAAAACGTAATTATTTTAATTAATAAAAAGATATCCAACCACATATAATATTAGGCTTTCCAAATATTTTACTTAAGTTCATACTTAAATAATATAATATATGAATTATCAAGATCATATTAATTATCACATCATTTTATAATTTACAAGATCTTAACAATTCATATGTCACATCATTTGGACAAGGATTTGAAAAAAATATTTGAGAAACCTAACATTATTCACTTATAAATAATACACTAAGACTTTGTTTGTTACCTAGGATGAGACTAGGTTTGGACTAGGTTTGGACTATTTTTTGTCCAAAACCATGTTTGGTGCTTCCACTCACCCTTCACTAATTTAACTCATCATCAATTTATCTCATTACTTTGAGATAAAACTAACTCATTCAATCACATGAGTTAAAATAATCCTAATGCTTGCTCCTTCTCCGACGACTTGCTACCTCCTTCATCGTCATCACCTCTAGTCACTTCTCCTCCTCCTTCGCCTCCCTCTCCTTTTCCCTTTGTGAGCCTATACTGGTTCTTCTTGCTTACCTCTCACTTCTTCTGTTTCATCTTCGTCACGATTTTGTCCCTACTCATCGATCTTTTTCTTTGTCTTCATCCCCGTCAGCGATTTTTACTCTCGTCGATCTCCTTCTTCGTCTTCATCGTCGACTCTCTGTCATGGTTTTTATGCCAATTTTTGTCTTAATCTCCGAGCGATTTCTATGATTTCTTTGGTATCGTCAATCGTCGATCTCTTACTCAACATTATAGATCACTGATGAAAGAGAGTGGTAATGGAGGAGATAAGCAATGATGGTGGTTATAGAGCTCAGTTGGTTGTTGAATAAATCCAACCCTTCCCTATTTGACAAAAAAACAAAACACCAATCCAACCTCGTCTCTATTTCGAAAACAAAAATATCCAACCCCTTCTCTCAAAATAAGCTTGGAAATACCATGGCTTAAATGGTCAAAATTTCACGGACCAAATCCTCTATAGAGGGTAGTTGACTTCAACACAATCCAACCACAAACCACAAAATGACACACAACACCCATGACAGGGACCCCAACTACATTCCCAAATGAATCTAAGGAAGGCTACATGAACCATCCTACTGTGTTAGTAGTGAATAAGGCTATTAACAAATTGACAATAATAATAATAATAAAACATGATTCCTGTCTTGGAACTTAATATAAAAGTAACTCTCTTCCTTAATACAAAAGTAACAGTCCCCTACTCTACCACAAAACATGCATATATCTGTAGATGAAAGCAATTTACAAAACCTATCTCTATTTGTCCCCACAAAGAAAACAACAAACACCTATGCTTTTTAAGTGCAATGTTATGATCTTGGATACTTCCACATGAAGATTATGAACATTATCATAACTAAGAAGATACTGAAGGTATAAACTAATGAAGTTCTTCGGCCTGAAGGTGCAGGAGGAGCTCCTGAAGACTCTGACAGAGCCATCTTGCGGTCACTGGGCTCACCATCTCGTTTCACCCTCAACCTCAGTTTTGGAGAAGATTTTTCTGTAATATTACTACTTTTATTAAACTCGAGCAGATCACTGTTATCTCTGTCCTCCTCATCAGAGCTGTGAATCTCTTCTCTAGCTTCATCGACAGGGCTACTATCTGAATCCTCCCCATCAGAGCTTTGAATCTCTTCTCTAGCTTCATCGACCGGGCTACTATCTGAATCCTCCCCATCAGAGCTTTGAATCTTTTCTTTAGCTTCATTGACAGAGCAGCTACCCGAGTCCTCCTCATCAGAGCTATAAATCTTTTCTTTAGTTTCATCAACCTGCAAGTGACGATGTTACAAACTCAATACATATGTCATGAATGCATGTTGGCCAAGGTTTAACGTTATCAAGTTGTGATCCTTACCACAGCTAGGGCTGATTGTACTTCATCTTCTTCATGATGTTTCACATCTTTCCCTTCAGCATTTAAGACTGGTGTAGGAGAAGGCCTCATTTGCAAACGGATTCTTTTTGGAGCAGTGCCCTGACGTACAATATTGTCCAAATTTGTTCGATTTTGAGGCTGGCGAGTTCTGATTTTGATCCCAGTTCCACCAACATCAACACCAGTGCAGTTCACAGTGTTCTTCAGAGTGGATGACAGTTCGAAATTATTGAGGTTACCATGGAATGAACCCACAGCAGAATCAACAGATGATGCACCTTGCATAATGGAATTATCTCCATAGATACCAACATCTCCCTTTCTAAGTTCCTGGTCGTAAATTGAGGCTTCAGTTCTGCATGTTCCGAAATAAGCTGGTGTCTGCAACGTCTCCGTGCTATCACCATGCTCATTGAACCACCTTGCAGCTCCCATTTCCAGATTACGCTGGTGCAAAACACACGAGCTATTAATTTTAGTACGATAGGGTTTGTCTATTAGCAAGTGTACAAATCAAATAGCTTTTCTAAGCAAAAAAACATTAAAAAGAAAAAAATAATGCCAGCAAATCAATGTGTAAATCTCTCCATGCTCAACATGAAATGACCAACATGATCAAAGCGGTTGCAACAAGTTATCGCAGTAAGCAGGCAAGAGAATATCGATTTTACCTGAGCTTGGACCAAATCGGTGTCCCAGTCTCTCTGTGTAACATTGTCTTTAACATACATGTTTCCTTGTGGTACTGTCTGTGACACAAGCATTTGAGCAGGCAACTGAAAGTCTGTTCCAACAACATTCTCCTTCTGGATGACTGACTCTACACAAGACAAGTCGTCTTGGTTATTGAAAACATCATCTAATAAACCCGTCAGGGACACGTCCTGTTCACCAGTGCCATCCAGAAAATGCAATCCGTGATGGTCATTGCCAAAATCACTGGCATAGGGTGAATCCATGTATGATGCTAGCTCAGCATCAAACTGCAATTGCATTGGAGTGAACACTTTGCAATCAATTTGACCATCACCTAGCTCATAATGACCGAAATTTTCTCCTGCAACCGGGTAGTCCTAGAGGAAACAAAAACACAACACTTGGTAAAAACCCTCACAACACAACAAAAAACAACCACCACTAAAACAAAAACAATACTCAAACAACAACAACATCTCACACCTCTATAGCCGTCCCTTCCGCTGAATGATCATCCACATCAGACGTCATATGACTATTACAACCACTCTCAACGGGCACCACCCCATTATTAATCACATCATCAGGAATATTATTTTCCTGAACTAAATCCGACGATGTATCATCAGGAGATGACTTACTCATCATAGGCGATCCAGTTTGCTCCACTTCATCATACTTGACAACATCATTTCTCTCATCCGACTTTCGAAACAAACGACATAGAACAAAAGAACCCTACACAACCCACACAAACAAAACATCATCCCATCTATCACAAACTTAAAAAACCAAACCCTACAATACTACAAATCAAATCCAAATTGAATCATGACTAATTATATCAATCAATCAAGCATGTTATAACTGATTTGGTACCTGAAGATCCTTATCAGTGGGGCGATACTCATGCATGATCCAGTAGGTACGCTCTCCTTTAGGAGCACGACCTTTGTAGAAAACCAAGGTCTTCTTCATGCCAATAGGGACAGTAGAACCAGCCTTACGGGTCCGAATAGTCCGATCCTTACCCGTCGCCTTCCAATAACCAGCATCAGTTGCCCGATTCGATCGAACCCCATTCGGGTATTTTCTATCACGAGGACAGAAAAAGAACCACTCTGGATCATCAGTCTTTATCACCGATAATCCTAATTCAGACAACAAAAAACGAATCAAGAATCATTCAATTATTCAAATATTTCAGAGAATCAAAGAATTTTTGACCAGAACAGACCGCAATTAACAAAAAAGAAATCATTTTTATTATTATAAATAAAGATAGGGGTCTTTTGAAGTACTAGGAAGATCCCAGGGCTCCCATTTGCAGACGTCGACTTCAGGAATGACTTGAACGTCGGAATCACGGCCGTTGATCTTCAATCTGAGGTAGTGATTGATCAATTCTTCATCAGTGGGTCTGAATCTGAAACCTAAAGGGAGTGATTCCATCGACACAAACCTCATTTTTTTTTTTTCACTTCACTTGTCGTCTCTCTGTTGCGCGTCGTTTGTTGTTGTTGTTGGCTTTACCAAATCTTCGTGAGTGAAGAGTCTTGATGAACACGTGTGACTCGCTTTCTTCGTGAAGTCATTAAAGACATGTACGTACGTACGTGTCATGTCGTGTTGTCCAATGGGGTTATGACACGCAGGATTGGAGTTTGTATATACAAACCGCATAGTGGTTTTTTGGTGTGTAATGGAATTTGGTTTGCTTAAGCTGTAAGATTTGTTGGGATTTTCTTTTGGGCTTTTTTTAATAGCCTCACGTGCTATCAGCTTTCACTTTTTGACTTGTTCAATAAAAGCCCACTCTCTCCGCAGCCGACATCCATCCATTTTTTGGCATTTCATTCTTTATTTTTTCTTTTTTTCTTTTTTTAATTTATTCACCAATTCAAAACAAGGATGAAACACAATTAAATTATTTTTTTTTGAAAAAAAACATGTGTCAAACTTTGAAAATAAGAAAAAATTAAAAAAAAAATGTGAAAACCGAAATAACATGTATCAAACACTTCAATGGCTTGGAGATGCAATCAATGCATTAAAGAATTATTAAAAAAAAATCAATGAAAAATAAAAGAATAGAGACAATAAGAAAGAAATATGTAAAAAAAAAAAAAAAAAGACAAAGCTGCCACATATTGATGTGTCAGCTTTTTAATGGGCCAAAAATCACTGTGCATTAAAGATTCTCTCATTTGCTCTACCTTTAACAAGGTGGCCTAGATACGTGATGATGTTAAGTGTAATGGTCAAACGGGGAAACACCGCCGACGACGGATGAGCATAAAGGAAAACAAGTGGGGATAATTCATTTCAAAACCTTTATAGGTTGTACGGATTTCAAGGATCCAAAGTGTTTACACGGCTCAATATGAATGAAAAGAGAGGGTAATGTAGTAGGGTCTTTAAAGTTGTATAGTTATTATGTATATGCACTGTTCTAGAGCCACATGCACTGTTCTACAGCCACATGCCTGTACATGAAAAGTGAGCTGAGACTGAGTACTAGTCTGTGGGAGCAATGACATCCCTCAATGGGAAGAGCCACACAGAGCAGGATTCGAGAACCCAATTGATGCCTTCTGAATTTCTTATGCCTCTGCATGCTAGACAAACTTTGCCTTTATAAGATTTAGCTGTATGAAGAGCATGTATAATTACTGAGTAATTATGAGAGATTTTTTTATCTTTAACCCTGTATCTATATTGATTCAGTATGGTAGCATAATCCCCTTTATATAGTTTTGTCTCCCTTGAAATCACTGACTACAATCTATTATTGAAGATCAGTCCCAACATGGTTTATGATGGAAGACAAGTGTATACATCAAGAAACCAGCTCTCCCTCATGTCCATTGAAATAGCATGGTCTGTTCCTGCTCTACATCAAACTCTATAATTTCATAATGTATTTAATTAAGAATGACATTTCGAACATTTCAATATCCATGACGGCACACCAAACCAGCAACAGTGCCCTTATAATAAAACATATAACAAGGCAAACATTTACAAATGTTGGGCATGACAAATCAAAGATTTCATTTCTAAGTAGTGTTCTGAAGCTCACTATATACATATATTCCTATATTGCAGGATGGTATCCAATGTTCACATTTGTTTCTACCCTCTGAACAACTCTCCTCAAACTCCACTCGTGACAAAATTCCAAGGCAAGGCGAAGTGCAGTTCCAAGGCCAAGCACCACAATAACACCTGAACAATATTTCAAAGTTTCAACATCATCATTCGGGCCTTTTGTTTTGGGAAGGATAGGGGTTTGCATACTAGCAGGGACGATGAATGCAAAAGAGTAATGAACATAAGTGTACCTATTATAATGTTAACAGGCAGGGCAGAGACACCAAGCGTAATTGATATCAGCACATCCAAGAGGAGTCCACCAATCAGGATTGAGAATGCCACCCATAGTGGACTAAAGCATCCCTGTTTACAAAGAAAGTTGGACATGAAATCACATAAATGAATATGAAGTTCATGATATGATTGTAACAATTCTCAAGTAGATTGGCCACGGTCATCCCCTACCCTTTCACGATCCTGTGATCTGAAGGTGGGGCCGATACTCCATACCAAGTAATTTGTCTGTTCCATGAAACCCACGAGAGAATCAACTTAAGATATATGTGATAGAAGTACTGGCAAACGTACATCAAAGCAGATCCATAATTCCTTAGCACCATCTTCAATTGTTAATGACTCTATGTAGCATTAAATCACTGATATGGTTTACCTACATGACTTTATATGCTTTGCACTGCTTTTAAACATAATATGATACATCATGAAGGAAAAAACCCTGGCCAACACAAGTATCATAAGGTTTCACCAACCATTAAGCCAACAACTTTTCCAGGCTCTTAAAAGACACAACAAATTTGGTTTCAAACATAAAAAGGAATTTGTTTATAGATAATAATTTAATTTAGTTATTTCACCCTCCCACTCCATATGGGCATAGGATTCTAGAAAATTAGTTGTTGCCAAACTCCGAGATTATAAAATCAACTAGAGTCAAACATTAAAACGCATGCATGTATTTTAAATAATACTCCAAAAACAAAGCAAAGAGTATTTTAGATTGCTAACACAAAAATCAGCCCTCAGTCACAAGGTACCTACACTTGGCTGTGACTCTGGAGGTAGTACATTCGCAGCAACCTCTCTGCATAAAAACACCAATTATATTAGTATCAAACCAACAGCTAAGTCCGAACCATGAATGAATTCCCCAAAACATTACTGGCATATCTCGCATTTGTTGGATCCCCTTGACCGGAACCAAGTGTCTATGCACGAGCGGTGGGCTTGTGCAAGACCACCTCGGCACTGGCATCCAAGATCGATCAGAGCCTCCTCCTTCTCCTGCTGACAAACTCTAAAGAATAACACACAAAACAAACTGAGTAAATTGCCTAAGACAATGTCTTAGTTATCATTCACAAACGACTAACGCACGATCAATAATCACAAAGAACTTTAATCATTTAATCATCCCAACATCAAGATCGATAATTGTTCACATGCCATAATCTCAAATTTTGGTCAAGTTGAAAGCTTTTTGCGTGTGTGTGTGTGAGAGACGCAAAGCAAACTGAGTTAACCACCTATAGGCAACATTCTAGTAATCATTCACAAACTACTACCACACAATCAATAATCACGAAAATAAATCAAGCAAGGAACTTTAATCATTTAATAATCACCCCAACATCAAGATTGACAATTCTTCACATGTCACGACATCAAATTTCAGTCACCAAGATGAAAGCTTTAATACACATCAAATTTCAGTCACCAAGATGAAAGCTTTAATACACATATATACAATATACCTGCATTGTTCATTAGAGCTTGAAGACCGTGACAAGTAACCCTTTTTAGGGGACACCAGAGGCGGCAATTCCACCTTGGAATCGTTTTCATTTTCGCCGTTTCCATTGTTGCTGGAATCATGAGACTCCCCACTAGAAATCACGATGGTGGGCAGTGTTTGATTGGACTCAGCTCCACAACCCACCACTGATAAACCCTCCTCATCACTCTTCCCCTGCTTTTCGAGGTCTTTCTCACCCCCATTTGCTCCCTCATTCTGCATCTGTACTCAATGACCCCAAAAAACACAAAAACCCTAATATCCATTTCTCTGTGTCACCGAAAGTTTCATTTTATTTTTTTTTCATTTTTGAAACTAAAATTGTACACTTTAAAGTGACTTAGCAAACAGATCAATCAAAAGCAGACAAATTGATAACTAGAAACAATCAATTTCGATGAAAAAGGTGAGAGCTTTTCGTACCTGAAGATTTCTTCTTGCTTTCAAATTTTAGAGCGTAGAGAGGTTTTTTACTTTCTTTGAGATTTGCGGGTTTTTGTTTTTGTTTTTATGTTTTAATTTTTTTTTTCTAAAATTTAGGGATTTATTGTATTTGTAGAGCGATTTAATTAACAAATGTAATTGAAATTTTATCCAACGAACTGAGAGACTCTCTTGAGTGACGCTGCTTGTTTTGTTGACTCGTTTTTCTTGTTATTTTGACTCATTAATATTTGTAGATACCATTCCATCTCAGGTATTTGAAAGATCTGATTATGGTATATTAGCCCACGAGAGCAGTCAAAAAAATCAACAAGGTATAAAAATTTCCAATAAGGGTGTTGATTAAATTACAACCTTAGATAAATTGATACTAAGATAATATCAGCATTTTATCTAAGATTATAATTTAATCATCAACCTAATGGAAATTTTTATACCTCATTGATTTTTTCGATTGCTCTCACGGGTGAATATACTATAGGGTACAATATGTCTAAGGTTATAATTTAATCATCACTCTTATGGAAATTTTTATACATTATTGATTATTTCGACTGCTCTCACGGGCTAATACACTGTAAGGTATTTTTTATAATTTGTTGATCATAAGATTTATCGATATCTATCCAAATTAATCACAATTTACAATAATTATACAATTAAAAAAATTATTATAATTCTTTAAAAAAAAAATAAAATTATTAGAATCTATTAAAATCAATTACAATTGTACAACCTGAATTTCAACCGATGATAGTAAGATCTAACTGTATCCATTTTGGTCGAAATGATTAGTGTATTTTTTAAATTTATGATAAAAGTTTGATTCATGTTATACCTGTTTATCAACATGCACAAAGAATTTTTAATATTGTAATAGGAGAAGATTTTCAAATCACACATATAAGTGTTAAAATTTTCATAAGTTCTGACAGACTTCTAACCTTTGATGTCAATAAATTTTCAGTTGTCTTCTAGAGTAAGATATTTGTTTTGCTAATGTATATCTTTTGTTCAGGTTTTGTTGAGGGTTTAGAGCTTTGAGTTTGAAGTTGGACATTATTGGCTGAACTTGGTTTTGCGTGGTGAATGATGCCTAATAACGGCAAAATATACCGTTATTTCATACTCTTGAATCAGGCTTTTGTGATCAGAATTCGGGTAAAATTTCAATAATTTTTTATAATTTTATGCAAATTGAGAAATATAGGTCCAAGTTGGCAATTTATGGAAGAATCGGAGATTTTTGGAAAGAATAAAATCAAGATAGGATTTCTTCAGGAGTTACAAAGAATCTGTTCAGACTTGGAAGAAAATCTGGAGGCAGTTTAGGACGAAAGCAGATTTGGAAATGGTTCTGAAAGCGAATCAGGAAGAAAATCATCGAAGGAATTTTGCAAGTAATAAAAAGATTCAATTTTGGCCGAAAAAGAAGAAGCGAGTTAGATGGAGTCGTGGGTTGCAGCAAAATACCCAAGCAATAACCATAGGCAGTGTCAACAAGCAGCGACCAGATGCAAGGATAGGTAGCAGATTTATAACTCCAGGCTGCGATTGCCACGCTCTTTCTAGTCGTTGGTTTTCAAGCAGCGTCCTCAGCCAGTCTTACTAGTCGCTGGTTGAGGTCCTTGGGTCCTAACCCGCGACCACAAGTCGTGACTTGTTAATAATCAAAGAGAGAATCTAGCATCGCATTGATTGCAAAAGGAGCAAGCAAAAAAAAAAAAAAAAAAAGTAGACAGTGTGAAGAGGACCTTCTACTTGTAGAAGGTCTGATGGATAGCCATCTCAACAAATCTTCAATGTTCTTCTTGTCATTCTCTGGACCAAGTTTCTTCAATCTTCTTCTCTAATTTTTCAGATAAAAAAGTCCCCAATATTATATCTCTAATTTTGTTCACAAAACAACTTTGACAATGACCAACGATTTCAAGCAGCACCAGATCGAGGAGTTGCAAAGCCAGCAACAAGCAGCGCTGGAGTCGAAACCTGTCTTGATGCTGCCGAGCTCCATAACTGTCAGAAAACTAGCGCGACAGGATCACGAAGACGACGTCGAAGAACTGGCTCTGGACAGAGAAGTCGTTCGACGTGGAGCTGGTGGAAGAGATTTACAGGACGGAGTTGAAGCCTAGCTCAACACTGCCGAGCTCTATAACTCTATCGGAAATCCAGCACGACAGGCTGATGAAAACAACGTCGGAGAACCGGCTTCAGAAGGAGAAGGAGAAGTCGTTCGATATGAAGTGGTGAATCTGCTTTAAAAGGAGAAGGAGAAGCCGTTCAATACGGAGTGGTGAAGGAGATTTACATGACGGAGCTGACAGTGGAGGAAGGGAGGAAGACGAAGCTGACAATGAAGGAACTGTGTCTAATTTTTTGTTTATTCTAAAATGGTTTAAAAAGTTTTGTATATATATATATATATATATTTTTAAAACTTCACATTGAAGCATTGTAGACTATTTTTTGATTTGATTGTCTATCAATGCTATGTAGGAAGCAATTCCTTGAACATTGATAACATGGCAATGGATTGTGAAAAACAATCCACAGCCCCATTGAAGATGCTCTTAGAGTTTGACATCAAGCAGTTCAAAGTTGAGAGAGAAGTCAGAGCAGATCAAGGCAGAGGCAAATCAAGCGAGAGCAAGGTTCCAGGGAGCATCAACTAGGAGAAAAATTAGTTTATTTCTTCTCTTCTTTATTATTTTAATTATGAAATTTGTTCTTGTAGTATTTGTTTTTCTTGTCTTTATTATGTCGAACTAAATTCTTATAGGCTACAATGTAGCTTAACCATAACTTTAATTTATTCAATAATTTAGTAATATTTTATAATTAATTTTTATTTTTGTATTCTAATATATTGATGCTTAATGCTATCAATTAATTTACGTCTATTAATTGATTAGATCCAAGGACTTTAACGTTATCGAGAGAAGTGTTGTGTTCGAAAATCAATAGAGTAACAAAATTCATATAAGATAGAGATCTATTTGTATGGATTGTATAATTGTATGAGGATAATCTGAAATTAAAAAATTTAGGTTAGTTAATCTATATAGAGAAATAGTCAAGTTAATTAATTTGAGTATATGTTTGACCATCGAGAGAGGCTTGTGACTAATTTAAAATTATCCAATTCAATACAAGATAAAAACTATCTTTTGAGTGAGAAGAATAAATTAAATAATATGGTTAAATGAAATTGTATGTCTAGATATTATTCAACTGTTGATTTGCCTTAATTTTAATTGCTAGTTTAATTTCTTAATTTTTATTTTCTCAAATTCAATTCAACTTCGATAGTTTATATAAAGTTGTCTTTTATCAATTTTGATACTTAATGCAAAGTTTCCAACTATTTCTGTGGGATCGATTTTGATTTGCTACTATATACAAAGTAGACCATGTATACTTACATGTAATCGAGAGCATTAATAAAATAGTCGATCAATGCCTAGCAGCCCACCACTAAACAGGACAAGCCCTTACCAATATGAGTGTCGATATTTCCACCCATCTAAATTTGTTTATACATACCTTTAGTAAGTTTGCTCATTCCATTAAGTGAGTCATAATTAAGGATAAATTGCATAAATACCCTTAAGTTTAGGTGTAATTGCTTTTAGATGAGAATTTCGATTGTAATTCCACAAACATCCCCTACTATCAATTAACTCCTATTAACTCAAACAAGTGATCACCATTTCAATATAAAATGGCTATAATACCCTTATTAAGAGTAAAAATATCTTTTGGAGTGAAAAAAAGTAATTAATCAATTAATTTTTTAATTGCGATAATTACATATAAGTATCCTAACATTTGTCATAAATCCACGCATGATGCCAATTTATTACTTATTTTACTTAAATACCCTTGATCAGGGTTGACCAATGTTGACTTAACTAAAAAGTTAAATTTTAAAAGGTAAATTGGTCTTTTGACGCATAAAATTTTTTTACATAAAATTTATTAAACATGAGACCACTCATCAGCGGTCACGTCACATAAAATTATTAAATTTAATAAAATAAAATTTTGTTAATATTATAATATTGTTAATTTAATCATAAAAAATAATATTATTAATTTTTTTAAGAAAAAACATATACATGGGAGATATGATAAATACATTATTAATTTTTTTTAAACATATACATCTCCTCTGATCTCCATTGCAGATCAAGTAAGGTTTTTTTTTTTTTTTTTTTTTTTAAATAAAAAATAAAAACCACATATCCAACAAATCCCGCCATCAGCTCGCTGCCTCCAAAGCGCCATCATGTTACTACCTCCAGAACCCTCACCATCACCAACGCCCACGCTTACCCTGAAACCGTCTTCATCACCAACGTCGTCGCCTCTGAAGCTCCAATCAACAAAGCGTTGTCTCAAGCTTTAGTTGCACCTCTCCGTTCGAAGGTCCAGCCATCACTGACCCATTTGAAGCTCTAATTATCACCACCATTTCAAATATCCAACCGTCACCACATCCCGCACTCTATCTGATGCGATCTCTGTGCAAGAGACCTAGGCAATATCTCCGCCCAGGTCTTCTCATTTTTATCTTTTTAACTTTGTTTTTTAAATTGATTATTTGTTTTTTTGCTTAGTTCATTATAGTTTGATCTGGGTACTGTTGATGAAGAAGAAGATTATGGTTTTAGTGAGTGTAATTGATGGGAATTTTGGTTGTTGTAATGTTGTAGAAGGTTGGGGTTTTGATTGTACTTAAAGACTGAATGTTGTCTTTTAATCAAATTTAGTTGAAGATGAATGAAGAATTTCTGTCAACTTATTCTAATTTTCAGTGTTTGGACTTGAACCACAAGAATATTAGTGTTAAAAAGATCTGGATTTGAGTTAGATGAGAAGTTTTGAATATTGAAGAACAGAAAAGTTTTGTTTGTTTTGTCCATGAATTTGCTTAAAAGATTTTATTAAAAGAAATTATTATTTTTTAGACATTAAAAAATTTACTTTATATAATTTATTATTTAAATTATTTATAAATTTAAGCGTGGCATAACCATTTATGATTTGATAAAATAATTTTAATATATAAAAAATTATTTTACCTTTGAAGTATCAACATTTTCATCGAGTTTTTATTAGTCAAATTTGGTTAAACATATTAACTTGTAATAAGTGATAAACTAGCATTATCGTGGATTTATGATAAAATTTAGGTATTTTTATGTAAGTAATCCTGTATAAATATAGATTATTATTTGTAGGTAATAGTAAAATATAAAATAATAGAGAAGGATATTATAGTTATTTTATATTAAAATGGTGGCCATCATTTGAGTTCAACCATTTGAGTCCACGGAAGTCAACCAGCAATAGGGGTGTTTGAACAATTACAATCAAAATTTCCATTTAGCTGCAATAGCACCTAAAATCGAGGGTATATGTGCAATTTGCCCTTACTATGACCCACTTGATGAAATTTGATGAACTTATTAAAGGAGTGCGTAAACAGTTACAGGCTCAGGACAGTGACTACCACAGACCTAAAAGTCCAAAAAGATAAAGAGAGAGAGATTCTTGGTCTCGTGATACTGATATAACAAATTTAATTTCAGTTGAAGTATGTCTGATATCGGTCTCCTTGTAACAAAAGCATATTGCAATGTATCTAAAACAGGAAAGGTAGGTGAGATTGTGATGGCCTTATATGTTCATTTTTAATACTATAAAGCTAAAAAACAACAAAAATGATTCCTTGCCTTGAGAAAACTACAAAGAGAGTAATGGTGACAAAAGCAAATTATCAAGTACATGACTTGAACCACTTGTGAAGTGATCCTCCCTCTTTTGTTCAACATTAAAATTCTTGTATTGCCATCTAAGGCACCCACTGCCCTTTATTCTAATTTACGGTTTGTACCATTCTGGTATATATATATGCGTGTGTGTGTGTGTGTGTCAATGTGTTTGTATATGTGTTCATTGCAAAACAATTTCAGCCTCCCAAGGCCAATATTAGTGTAAGAGAAATTTGTCATTTGTGTTGAAACCATGTTGTCTGAGACAACTAAACCAGCTGAGGGGGATCACAAGCACAAGCACAAGCAATTTGATAGAGAAGTGAGAGACATGGTGCATGCAATCACGGACCGAATTACTGATCTTCAGAGGCCTGGTTCAAGCCAACACCTTGAAGATGAGGATGATGATCATGGGGTTAGAATCATCACTCTAGCTGGAACAAATACTGGAGCCACCATGCGAGCCGAGCTGGATGACAAAAACAGCCCTCTTGGAGGTGGTTCACTTGATGATCCTAACCAGCAGAAGCAGCAGCATGAGCCTTTGGCTACTTATGTCAACAGCAACTTCCAGGCTGTCAATAACTCAATCATGCTTGGAGGAAGTAGCTACAACACCAATGACCCTGGTGTTCACTTGGACATCACTGATGTCTATGAACCTCACCATGTTGGACACAAGCCAGAGAAGCATTTAAAGAAGGGAAAGAAGAAAGATAAGGACTCCCTCAAAAGTGATCATCAGAGTGACCACACCAACTGATGATCACCTCATCATAGTCCAAATGCACCAACAAGGAGTTGCAATAAGTGCTTTACAAGTATTGCCTCTTTTAGCAATATATCTACATCTAATAAGTCTTTTACATTGCTTTTCTATCCGAGATCAAGTTTGCATGCAAGAGCGAATAATCGTCTGTTGTTAGTTGAGTACCTCTATAGCATATCCCAAGTTCCCATTTCATTTTCATATGTAAGATGATATAGATATTTGGTGTATGAGTAATGTACCTGTGTCTGAGCTTTCTGGTGTGTTAAACATAAGAATAAATAAGTATTCCAACTTTTTTACATGTAAGGGATCATGGTTTTTGTTGTTTTCCTTTTCTATCACCTCAATTGAATGGATAATCAGACTAAAAATTGAAAACAATGCTTTATGTTGTATGAATAAAACTTAAAGAGTAATTTCTGCTCTATATATTACATATTGAGTTGAAGATAAATGAGTTCAAGGTTGCACCAAAAACCACTGTGTTTCAACATTGCTAACAAACTAGAAAGTGGTCCAATACAAAGGAGTTAACAGTTTCCAAGCTGCCTTTTGTACAATTTGATCAATAACATTATAGACTAAAACTTTGATCTTCAAAAAGTTTGATCAATAACATTCCAAGAAGGCATTTAGCAGTGATTTTGATCTTCAAAAACGGAAAATTGACTGCCATGAAGCTTGGACAGACTTGGAAACCATAAAATAGAAAGAAGATAGCATAATCTTAATATTTATTTTTTGTACAGACTGATAGAGAGAGCTATTAGTGCAAATGCACCAGGTGAGATTATTGAGAAACTATCTAAAATCAGATAGTTTT
The DNA here is from genome assembly GCA_021234005.1 of Nephelium lappaceum. Lineage (NCBI taxonomy): Eukaryota > Viridiplantae > Streptophyta > Magnoliopsida > Sapindales > Sapindaceae > Nephelium > Nephelium lappaceum. Next base: position 19,122,955 of record CM038007.1, read on the forward strand.
CGCATACTAGGGAAGCATTGAATTGCTCTTTTTATATGGAAACTGTCAAGCAACTTGATCTTGAGGATGGTTCGAGTCAGAAGACACAGTGATGACCTGCAACTGTGTCTCTTGTTGCAATTGTGGCTCTTGCTCCTTGGTGTCTTGTTCCCTGGTCTTTTGACTCTCTTCGGCTGCTTGAGCTACTCTAGATGAACAATTCCTCATCTCTTTGTCCTTGCCCCACAGAAGAATGTACAATCCAGCAATAACAGTGATTGATCCCAACAAACTGTCCAATTCCAATGCCAATACAATAAGATCACTAACAAAGGCGGTATTGATTAGTACATTTTCATAAAGGATCAGAACAACTCAATTACCTTCCAAGATGGAGCTGTTCATGGAGGATTGGAATGTCTAACATGGCTGCCATTATCTGAACAAGAGGACTAAATGCTGCAGTGAAAACAGGACCCTTCTTCTTGACACACCATGCCATCCCCACATAACACAACCCCGATCCTATCATTCCCTGTGCACCAAACCAAATTTCCACTTGCATCCATGTTAATAATAACCAATGAAAAATTGTAATGCCAAAAGGTGAGATGATATTAGTTCTTCGAAGCATAAAAGTATTGGTTCTTTTGTAGTCACTATATGTGATAATTTTATTGGAAAATTAACAGTATATTCTAAAGCTTGACATGAAAACTTAACTGTGTATAGCATACCTTTTTGTGTGTGTTGACCAAAAACAAACCTTTTTTTAGTTGATAGCATCACCCTAATCTAGCCTATCAAGACTAGGGGCATGTTGTGATTTTACTGAATCCTAGGCAGAAATTTTTTATTATATATATAGAGAGATACTTACTGCGTATAGGATTGATAAGATTTCTATTTTGCCCCTAGGAACCCATATAGAAAGTTTCCTGCTTGTGCTCAAACTCAAAATAGCTGATTGGATCGCGCCGAAGAAGGTGACAATGGCAGTGCTTGTATATTGGCAGGGATATCTCTTGCCTATATTTGATTGAATAACAAACCATGAAGACCAGAAGAGGGTTCCTCCAGTCAAAGCTATGCAGCCAAGTGTCCATTTCTCAGACCGTCCTCTTGTAGAGTTTGAGTGGTCTTGAGTTTCAGGTTTTGAGTGTGAGTGGTTAAACAAAGGCACCCCTTTGTAAAGAATCAGCAAGAGAGCACCAGCAATACACACCATGGTGCCAATAACTTTTGCTTTTCCACTGTTGCATTTTATGTTCACTTTCTCTAGTCTGCAGGGTGATTATTGACATAGCAAGCAGAGAAAATTAAATGAGAATGCAGCTGGCTCAGAACTGAAAACTTGACAGAAAAGTAATCTATGCAGGTGGGGTGTTAATTAATAAATGTTCGTACCCAAATGGTAGTGCCATTATAAATGTGATCACAGGAACCATATTGATGAAGGCACATGCAAATGTTGCGGATGTGTGTCGAATTCCAAGAAGGAAGAGGAATTGAGTCACTGAGGTCCTGCAAAAATATAACTAAGAGAGTTAATGATTCATGTAGTGAGGCCTTGAAAGGCGAAAAAGAGTCTGAATCTAACTAACCCGACCACAGCACTGAGGAAGAGATAAAACAAGATACCAATTGTGAGCTTTGGTCTGCTCTTCCTGCAAAAGAAGTTTGACCAAACTTAATCTTGGTAAACAAACTAAAAGATAAGCATTTTGGCTCTGGCTAGCTGCATAGTACAGCTGAGTGTTGAGCCTAAAAGGTTATAATCATGACAAAAAAAAATTTGCAACTTTTTGATATAGAGTTGATCAAGCAGGCAGGCATGGAAATGATTTTGATAGCTACAAAATGTCAAATATAAAAGACAAATGAATGAACTTGAACTGGATTTGAGAAGTTGTTACATGCATACCTTTCGAAAAAGTGCCCGAAGGGAGCTAAGAAAACAGCAGAAATCAACAGGCGGTATGTGATAAAGACTAAAACATTCATGCCATGTTCAAGCACTTCTTTGAGAAGAATATTCACAGTGGCAAAAGCAAATTCAATGGCTATCATTGCAATGAAAGGTTTCCATCCCTTGCAGCTTCTCATCTCAGCCATTGTAGTATTGGCACTCCAGAAGGAAAATAGAGAGAGTCCTCTCTCTTTCTCACTTTAGTTTTTTCCTCTCTCTCAATATCTCTGTGTGTGCCAAGACATCAGGAAAACACCTGTGACTCTAAATAATGGACTCCAGAATAAGTCACAACAAAGCAAGAGTAAATTCTTCAAATCACATCAATGCTTTAAGCAACCAACTTTGACAATAGTTTATTAATATTCTCTTCTTTTTGCCTGCTTTTGACAGATCCTTTCCAGCATATGGAGATCATTTGGAATCAACTTGCCTGGCTATTATGCATAATCCATGGAAAGCATAAATGCATGATATATCCATCTCATAAGTGTTTGGAGTATCGACATTAGCCACAACTTATCGATTTGCATTTGCATTTTTCTTCTAGGCCTTACTAGGCTTATGTTCTTCGCGCTTGTCAACCTATTCTGGTTTTCTTTCTTACCGTAAATGAATCGTAGGCATCTTCTCAGTGCTGGTCTATCGGCATTGGACTCTCTTCCCCCTTCCTCTATCCAGCATCTAATACGAAATGTAATGAGCAGTTTGAAAAATGCATCATGCAAGAACAATATGTCAAATCTTATGTTAACATATCAGAGAGTAGGTCTTAGCACTAGATGCCTCCCTGAGTCAGTCAACTTGGCACAATCTTACATTTATACTGTTATTGTTATCCATGTGCCAAATTTTCCTGACCAGTAATGTTAACTCAAATCACTTCTTCATAGACAAACACATTCTCATCACAACCTGGAACATATTCTCGTAGCTCACTTTATCTTATTATTACAGATAAAAATCATTCCATCTTTTTTATTTAACACATATATTTACATTTGAAAGATATGTACACATTGCATATCGATTAGTAAGCTTTAACATGCAAGTGTTTCATAGCAGGTTCAATTCAATGTTTCAGTTCTGTGTGGTATAGAGTAGTTTTTGTACAGATTAGAATGTGATAATGGTTGTTTGGATGGACAAGGAGAAGATGCTTTTCAGCTTTGCAAAAATGAAAATATCAATATCAATATTGTTATCAAGTGTCAATGTCTTTGAGATTTTGGAGTAAAAGGGTCTCCCCGGGGGCCATCTACTTTCCTACAATTATGCAGCAATCAATGGGAACCAAAACATGATTCCACATGCCAATTCTTTTAGACTTACCAGGTTCAATTCAATGTTTCAGTTCTGTGTGGTATAGAGTAGTTTTTGTACAGATTAGAATGTGATAATGGTTGTTTGGATGGACAAGGAGAAGATGCTTTTCAGCTTTACAAAAATGAAAATATCAATATCAATATTGTTATCAATTGTCAATGTCTTTGAGATTTTGGAGTAAAAGGGTCTCCCCGGGGGCCATCTACTTTCCTACAATTATGCAGCAATCAATGGGAACCAAAACATGATTCCACATGCCAATTCTTTTAGACTTACCAGGACCATTCATTTTTTATATCTTTCTGTTTATCCGTAGTGCCCCCCCTCCCTTTGAAGGTCCCACTTGGTCTTTTATGGTTATGGAATATCAGTTAAATGGATATCAATATTTGCAAAAGTCCTCTGTCCATCCATTCAGGTAATTGAGCATATTACCAAGATGATGGAAGAACAGATGACCTACCATTTTTATAATTTGATGATTTTTCCTATTATACATATACATGCATTATGCATACAAAATGCGTACATTTATAATAATGTATATACATATCTTAGCTAGAAAGACAAAGAGCTCTTGATGTTGCCAATTCACAAGCCTTCATCGCATGGATGTTAGCTACAACGCCATATCAAGGAACGCGTTACGTAAGTACTCAGGAGAATCCAAGCAGATGGTTGCAGCTAGAATGGTATGGTAACGATTAATGACTTTGAGCAGCAAAAGTAGGCCACTTGCCAGGCCAACATGAGATGCTACATGATCAGCAGCAGTACTAGGCAGGATTCCACCAACTTGAAGCGTCATATACAGAAGATTTGACCAATTGATAGTGTCCACAGCATACTTCTCTGACTTTGATACTTTCTGGGATGTCGATTACATCTGTATTTCCATCATTAATCCGAGTTTCAACAGATCTTTTGAGTCATACATTGCTCATTTTATTATCAGATACTACTAATCTTCAACAGTTTTTTTTATTCTTGTTGTAATTAATGTTCAATGTAATTTCCTTGCACTTCTTTGTCTCGCGTAAGTGCAATTCTTCAAATAAATCCTAAAAGGAAAAGACCTCGAATCAAACTTTTGAAGGAATTTGATGCTTCATAATCTCATCATTATTGTGAGTTTACAACTCATTGTTACACCAATCAAAAAAATCTAAATATTCGTGGACGCATTTGTTCCTGTTTCATTAAGCAGATGTTATATTCGAGCAAGATGACATGCTACATTGAATACATTTAAAAAAAAAAAAAATACTATACCAAGTATCATTTAATTCATGCAAGGAAAGAAACAGAAGAAAATCAAATAGCAGGCCATTTAATTTGCATAAATTATGAAGCAACGACAGACCAACTATACATGCCTAAACCTAACAATTTCAAGTGCATCACTTTTACCACAAGTTTCAAGACTAATAAGCCTTACTCTAACCATGAAGAAAAGAAACACAAGAAAATTGTAATTAGCATGCGCTAATAACAGTGTTTCTCGAGAAAAATGAGGATCAAAGCAGACTCTGACTGCCGGTTGTACAGGTAAATAATAGGTAATATATAAGTATTAGTACTTGTGCTGCCAAGAATACCACTTCAGTTTCAATTGGTACCACAATGGAGAAACGCCAAGCACCCCTCGAGCTAATCTTGGATCAAACACATCAAAGTGTATTCGACTCAAGGAGTCCAAGAGAACTTGGGCAGGGACGGCCTGTAGAAGCACAGGACGAGCCTCATTAGGCACTGTCCCAGCTAATTCACGAGCCTTCAGTAAATGGACGTTAGCGACTGATGCCATATCAAAGACTGCATTACATAAGCCCTCACGAGAGTCCAGGTGTATTTCTGATCTACCCCCTTCCTTAACCAGCAAACCATGCTTGGCAGCAACTTTAGCTGGTATATAAGAAAAGTGACGGTTGCGGCTAGCATGGTATGGTAATGACTTGAGCAGCAAAAGAAGGCCACTAGCTTTGCCAATATGAGATGCTGCATGATCAGCTGCAGTAGACCGGATTCCACCAGCTTGAAGTGTCATGTACAGAAGAGTTGATACAGTGTCCTCCGCATACTTCTCCAATTCCTCAATATCTTCCGGGATGTCAGTTACATCTCTATTTGCATCATTTATCCGAGCTTCAACAGACCTTTTAAGCCACCCCTTGCTAATTTTATTCTCAGAGACCACTGATGCAAGTGCCCGCGCCGTTGGATGCTCAACTAACTTATTAGCATAGATTTTGTCAATGGCTTCTTGCCACCAGACAAGTCGCATTAGACCAATCCTGGTATCAGAAGCAACATCCATAGCTCTGGAGGTTTCAACATTGAAGGCGCGGAGTGCAAATGCAGCTTTTCGCATTTTAGGGGGGAGTTCAAGGAGGCAGAGGTAGTGATGGTAATCATACTTTCGCACTTGTTGTACACAATGTGAGAAAGCAGCACTTAATCTGCTTGAAGCACCGTTCATCAAATCCAAACTGCGATTTTCCTACAAAAATACACAATACACCAGACACATCAATAACAATCTAGAATTAAATTGCCCCACTTTTTTTATACGAAATGATACAAAAACCATAACATATATCAGCGATAATTTATTTTTATACAATAATCAAGTTAAAGATACTTTGATTGATCAAATACAATTTAACAGAAGTTAATTAAGATATAACCATGATACAAAACCAAACAGACTGAATTTTTTTATATGTATATATGAAATTATCTTCACATAGAACTGCGACCTGGAGTTGCAAAAATTCAATTTTTTTTTTATTAAATATATTTTTTTAACATGCAGATGGATTCTATAAAAACTGAAGAGAACTCATGGAAGTCCTTCAAATGAATCAAATGGCAACACTAACAATGCAAAAGACATTAAAGTGATAGACCTCCCAATAAGAAACAACAACATTCTGAAGAAAATGCAAATCAAGATTACTAGCTTCAACACTAGTTAAACCATAGAATATGAAAACAACATAAAATAGAGCAAATTGATGAAGTGAAGAGGTGAATGAATCACAGGGATTTCTTTCTGTCTTCAAGCTAGTGATCTTAGTCTGTAACATATCATATCATCATCAAATCACAAAACAACCATTTCACGCGATCAACTAACTCAAATAGGAACTATGACAAATGGGTACACACATTCAACACAAATATTTTACAATCAAATTTTCAGTGAGGAATTTCATCGAACAGGTCAAGGCATTCTAAAAAAAATGCAAAACTTCAAAATGCAACAACAACAACAATAAGTTAAGGGATCATATTAGAGTTGGGAAACCAAATAACGAAAATTTAGGGCTTACCCCGATACTGGTTGGTGCGGATTCTGTTGCAATACAAGCAGATTTTTAGCTCCAAGTCATTAATGTTAACGACTCAAATGATGCTTTTGAAGGTTGGATTTTGGACCCCGGAAACGCTGCGTTTAAGCAGTCAAAATTCCGATACAGAATTTGTATGTATTGATTGTCCAAAAGCAAAAAAAAAAAATTCTACTTAGATTATACTATAATTATATTTTAAAAAATTGTGAAAATTGTTAAATAAAATTTTATTTCCTTTATAAATTTATGTTAATATAAATTCGTAGTATAATATCTCAAAAAAAAAAAAATACTAATCGTAGTACTAAAAATACAAAATAAAATTATGAGTTCATGGTTGGAAATATTAATATAAGATTCAACTTATGCCTATATATTACCTGAATTTACAATCCAATTCTTTGGTTTTTTTTTTTTTTTTTTTTTTTAAAAAATTATGTTAAATCACAATGGATGGTTTTTCAACATCTTATACACTGTTGAGTTTTACAAGGCAAAAACAATATTGGGTACCATTGGTTGTTTTCAAATAATATTTTCATGCACGGAAAGAAACAATATTGGGTACTCTGCATGAATCTGTTAAAACAAAAAGAGATCAACATCTAGGTTTTATCTTCTTTTAACAAAAATTATACAATCCAAAGATTGCATTACAAAAACAAAAATTGGCAGAATGTAGGCTATGATTCATTTTTTGCAACTCCTTTGGTCTCCTCCTGCACTTGTTTTTATTAAATATCCCTCAAAAAGTCTTGAATATTCGTTTAAAAATCCCTTTTTTGTCATTCAACAAATACTCTTCGAGCAGCATAGAGCACCAATAATGCCATCCATCTTCAGACATTAGAGTCAAAACATGAACTATAGTTCTACTGCTCCACGGGACGACGATAAGGCATGTATTTGTGATCCTTTGAAGCATTCTTCCTTCTTCTTTTCTCAATGAAGGATTCAAGCTTGCCAGATGCCTTGAGATTGTTATACTTCTCAATCAACCTTTGCTTTCGGATTTCTGATTTTTTAAGATAGAACGGTCGTTTGCCATGCTTTGCAGCTTCTTTTTCTTTCTTCTTGTGCTCAGCCAGTATAGTAGCATCACTACTCTTTGCTGATGACTCCAACTTCAACTGTTTGTCAATCCAAGTTACATGCTTTTTCAATTCCTCAACAACATCCGGATCATTGGTTTTCTTCAACTGCTTCTTCAGCTCCTCTTTTTCAGCAGGAAAAGTCTTCTCAAATAGAAAATCATATCTCTTCCTAAACCCATCAACATCAAGTTTACCACAAAGTGACTCAAAACGTGGGTCGCGTACCACCTTTTTGGGAGCTTGAACAACCTCTCTAAACCTACTCACCGGCTTCTTCGCACTAACCTCCATTGGCCTATTCTTATTCGCTCTTCCAGTTTTCTTTTCTTGATTGCCCTTCCTGTAAACCAAATGTGACCCATCAGACCGCGCCTTCTGCAAGTCCTCAAACGTAACTTCTGCCAGTTCCCGCTCTATCTCATCCTCATCTTCCGAAGAAGAATCAGACGACACTTCCTCATCTTCCCTTTCCAATTCCTCAAACGGGGTTTTGCTTGAACTCGCAGTTGATGAATTGGGTTTCACCATCCCAAACCTAGCTCTTCCAACAAAAACACGATTCTGCAATAGAATACCACAGGTTCTAAGACATAATAATCAGCTTATACAATCTAACAGAACCTATCATCAAAAAACCCAAAAAAAGACAACCTTCTTTTGGTCACCAAATCGCACAATGTGGAGCCTAATACAAGCCCTTTTACGCGATAACAAACTCAACTACAAATTACAACAAATGGGTGCACCGTTTCCAAGTTCCAACACAAATCTTCTATAATCTAATTTTCACGGGGAATTTCATCGAACAGCTTCAAAACATTCTCAAAATAGATGCAATTTTTGAAATTTAATCTCAAACATTTAACAAAAACACTAAATTGCACATCAAACCAGACTCGGGAAATCAAATAACTAAAAGTTAAAGCTAACCCAGCTAGTGTTTTAGATTCTAATCCAAAAAAAAACAGATTTTTTAGTTGCAGGTCTTAAAAAATTACCTGTTTATCGAAACTTGTTGATGGGTTAGTGAAATTGAAGAGAGAAGCGACTTCCGAGAGGTACGGGGGCGGCCAGAGAGACGACGGTCGCTGGCGGCAGAGCAGAGAGAGAGAGAGAGAGAGTGGTGTTGTGTAGAAAATTAGGGTTTTGAAAATCAGTTATTGATTATTTATATTTTTTAAAATAAAATTCAAACACCGCTAACCGGGCCGGGTCACATGATTGTGTTGACATGTGTGTTCGTGCTCCGATTGAGTCAATATTTTTACACACACAATTTTCAATCCCGTTTTAAATGGTCCAAACCCGCTCCAAATGGAGCTTTTTTCAGTAAATTTGAGATTGATGCAATAATTTTGTCACCTCTACGGCGAAAATTTTGATAAAATGAGATATCATACATCTTTCGTTACAATATTATTTTATGATAATGCACAACACGTGATAAGAATGTAGTGATACGTAAATCTTTTCCACCTTTACATAATCAATATATCCTAATATGATTTATAATTGGAAATTAGATAGGTCATAGAAAATGAATTTTAAATATGATAAATATAATGATACATCTTATGTCCATTTGACTCATAACAATCGATATCATTAGAGCTTATATTTAAAGTTTTACTTTCTCAATTATTTTTGTAATGAGAGATCACATTAACTAAAAAGGTATTATTAAAGGAGATATCATCGATGGTTTTTTAATAATATTTATACATACAAAGCAACGGAAGAAAATTAAATAATTGGTTATTAAATTTACACGAATTTTTTTTAAGGAAAATCAGAGCAACATCTTCATTCACGTCTTCTAATTATAATGAACAACTACTCTCAACAAAATTTAGAAATAATCCGATAGCAGCTTACAATAGCAAAAATTGTCACTAGTTAATTTTTCAAAACTAATATAGGAATATAGGCTATAATTTGATCACTTGATTTCTTGTACTTGGTTTGATCACCATAACTCTTCAAGATCCATTGCAGAAGTAGTCCAATGTTTTTCTTGCCTCAAATACTCTTCATATCCATCTCCAAGATTAGATTCAAAACAAGACATGTCAATTTGATGAGTAGTACTACTCTCTTGAATGGGGACTTGAAAAGTGCCACTCAAGAAGCTCCTGTCCTTGACAACAGTTTTTAAAGAAGGCAATTCAGGCTCAAGGATCATCCCCACTTCATTATTATTCTTCTGGATTGGCAGCAAATTATCATCCTTCATCCACCAATGTTCCAATTCAAATAATCCATACATATTCCACTCTTGTTCAACGTTAACCTGCAATAGATTAGGATTTTCTGTGGATCTAAACTCACTTTGTACAACTTCTGACTCTAAAGTAGGTGAAGGATGTTTGTAAGTAGAACGATTCTGCTCTTGTTCCAAATTTTCCTGCCGTGAAGTACCAAAACTCGTCTCCCTAGAAGAACTATAACAACCCTCCAATGTATATCCTGCCTGATTTACTACACTATTTTCTCCAGAACAAGAAAAACTCACACTTGGTGCTTGTTCTAATGATGCCACTGCCCCATTCTTTTGGTTAAAATTCAGGTTTTCAGCAATTGGATCGACCCATATTATATCCCTAAGTCCTCCTTGTTCTAAACCTATTCGATCCTGAAACTCCACCCCACTACTTTTTTCTTTCAAGCGACGACTTGACACCACTTTCTTCTGCAATCTACACACAACATAGTCTGTACAACTTCCAGTTCCCACCAAAGCCTCACCAGCCAGAGAAAACTCATGCATGATCCAAAGACTTTTCTTGGACTCATTCTTCACCCTGAAAGAGAAAGTCTTCTTCAACCCAATCAAACGCTTCTTCTCCTTGTCACCATAGATTTTCGAACCCGATGCATCTGCATGCCAAGTCCCGCATCCAGCAGCCCTGGAAACCCTTTTCAGACTGGCCTTCTTCAACCTCGTGAAAACATATTGCAACTTCTCTTCTTCTTGATCAGAATCCTCAAAAATCTCCCAGGGTGACTTGACCCCGTAAAGATCACAAAACGGTATGCCATTCCAGGGCAGTTGTTGCCCTCTAACCTTCCTCAGAAGATAATCTTTCACCAGCTGTCGATCAGTTGGCCTGAACTTAACCCCTAATGGGAGTTTGTCTTGCATGGTTTTCAACCGTGACAATAATATTTCTCTTACACTGGCTTGAATTGTCTACAATTGGAAACGAAAACAATAATATTTCTCTTACATTAGCTTGTTATGTGAATATATAGAGAGAGTGAGGGAGAGACTTGTCTAAAATTGAAAAGAAAGTTTCCGTTTCATATATGGAAACTATTACCTCACATTATTAATGAGAAAGATGTTCAATCATTAGATTATTAATGGGGATTCAAATTTCAAATAATTTCCTAATTCAGGCAATATTACTTCATATTATATTCTTATACAAGCTACCAATTAATGACAGCTCATATCAATCAGATATCTTATGGATTTTATTTAAGTCTCATAACTAAATGTTATATTAATTTCAAACATAAAATATCAAAAATATAAAATCTAATGATGGTAAAAAATAAACGGTGGTCAAATTTCAATTCTTTTCATCACAATAAACTCATCGAAGAGAAAAACAGCATTCAAGACATAATCCGTGATTCCCTTTCTCAGACAAACACAATAATTTTTTTGCCATCATCTCTCTCCTACACTGTCAAATCAAATGCTATCTCTCTCTTGATTCTCTCTCTCTTTTGTAACCTCGTGAAAGATGACAAAAAAATAAATACAAGAAAATCATGTCCAAACAAAACCCTAACTTGTCTCACAAGTCTCTCACCAACTTGCTCATGTCTACTCAGAAAGAGCCAACTTGTCGACTCGCTCACATCTCTATCACTCCCATTCCCTCTCCAAACCTTAATTCCAATCTGAGAACATCGGTCCTGAAATGGTTCTCATCGCTCACTGTCCATCAGCACCAAGCTTCCTTGACGATAAATTTGCTCAGGTATTAGAGTGCTGAAGCTTTTGTGGTTGGAGGTGGTTCACATGGTTGAATTGTAATAATGGCAAGAAACCGGGGGTGAAGTTGAAAGAGCATATAGTAGCATGACCCGACATTTGAATTGTTAAGAAACAGTTAATTGAAATTACTCCAAAAGATCGATCTTCATTGATACCATGCAACAGTAACAGTGACTAAAAACACCTGACAACAAAACTATGATAGAATCTAATTTGCTTAACCAATTCATACATTCTATACAATGATCAGAGAAATAAATAAAACAAAAACCATCAAAGGATGAAACACAGTTATAACTAGAAAATTCTGCTTCAGTTGTAGACCGCAGAAACTGTTTTATGCTTTTCAAGTATGGTACAACAATGGTCTGTCTGGTCTACTGATTCTGGGTGTGTGGTGGTGGACCCGGAGGTGGTGGTGGAGGCATACCAGGTTGATTCCCGGACTGCAATAAGCAAAAAAGTATAACATGTTACTCTCTTTCAAACTGAAGTAAACATCATAAGTTAACAATCACAATCATGGACATACAATCAACCGGTATTAATAGATCCCAATCCATTGTTAAAGAGATTAAATAATTTTGAGTATCAAAACAACAATATGGACCCTGCATTCATGCCAGCCGCAGTATTTTGGTCAAATTTCAAGAGAGGTCTATGAAGCAAATCCTGAATTCTATAGATGGCTAAGAAATATAACTGGATAGGTCTTGATATAATTTAAAGGCCTCATAAGTCACTATCTTAGAGACTTGGAGAGTGATTTGATAAAGCAACAGAATACTGCCATACCTGGTAGGGATTGAAACCTGGCATCATTGGCATTTGTCCCCCTTGTGGACGGTTGTATGCACCACCTTGTTGATACATTTGAGGTCCACTTGGATTCTGTTGGCCCTGCATATTTGGCAAGCCATTTGGAAAGCCTCCAACATTAGGAGGACCGCCACTTCCTGAGTGCATTTGGTTCATGCCCATATAATGGCCTTGAGGCATTGGTGGAGCAATCTGATTCATTGTGCCTTGCATCCCCTATTGTCAGAAAGAGAGATTCATTAGCAACATCTTAAATCATTCCAGCCAAAGAAGAATAAAAATTTAAAAGCTGAATTTTCTTGGACAGCTTTCAAATCATCAGGTGTTCAACATAATTTGTATGAGGTACACATCAACAAATTAAGTAGCCACTGGAAAGAAATTTTCTGAAAAAGCTTCCTTTCATATTTGTATGCAATAGATCATTTGCGAACTAGTGACCATAACTTTTCCACACATAGTCAAATGTGACAAAAAGTTAGCACAATGCCCAACATGTTGCTAGGCTTAAAGCCATCTGCCAAAACAAAAATCCTATCATTACTGAAACTATTTCTCATTCAACTTAAGACTGGAAAACTTAGGGAAATGCCATCCTACTAACCAGAACCACTAAAAGATACTCTTTGCATTCACAAAGATGAGTACCAAACCTTCAGCGGATAGACCCAACTGATTGCTAAAACCGGCACCACAGGGGAAAAATAAATATAACATAGAGCAGTGCAAAATATCATACCACTGGACCAGGCATTGGCATTGGAACTGATGAAGGGACAGGCATAGATCCTGGCATTGAAGATGGGATTGGGGGAGGCATGCCAAGTTGGGGCATTTGAGGTGGTGGGCGAGATATATGAGGATGTGGGAGTAAGGGTAAATGAGATGGAGGCTGCAGCTGTGGCATATTCGGAGGTGGCATTGGCATTGGGGGCATTTGCTGCGGGTGTCCCTGGTGTTGTTGCATTGGCATCTGAGAATTTTGTTGATATCCCTGCTGCTGATTGGCAGCAAGAAGAGAGGGATGCGGACCCGGTGGGAGAGGAGGTGCTCCTAAAGGCATTGTAACTGGAAGAGGCTGCTTTTGCTCTCCTTGAGCTGATGAATCAAATGGCATTGCCACTCCAACACCAGGAATGGTTCCTTCATTGCGACTCAGTCCTGGAGCAAATGGTCCTGGAGTTGTTGGAGTTTCAGGAACTGGGTAATTGCCAGGCATCCGACCAGCAAGAGCAGCATTTTGCTCACCATAACCTGATAAAGATTTAAATCCTTCAATTTTGAAATACGAAAAAAGGTCTAGATACAAAACTCTTTGAATGTAAAGTGCTCCAGCAATCTAAAAGCAGAACTTAAAACTACAAGCATAAACCTTCCATTGAGCCATGGGTTACAGTTCTACGAGTCTATATAACTTGACCAAACAGCTTGCATAAATAACAACTAGAAATGCAGTGCAAGGGATAAGGATGACTACCTTGGTTCTGACCCATATTAAATTTATCACGTGCGGTATCTCCCGGCCTGTTTCGACACCAAAACTTTGTGGTATGATCATTGCTACCACTGCAAAAGAAACCAAAATAGTTCAGCAACAGAAGAGGTGTCCCAAGCTTGATATATAATTGCAAATGAAGAAAACCAACACTTGAAACCATATTTTAGCAAGGCATGGACAGAGATAACAGAATATTATTATTAGACTTTCAAAAGCATTTTTAACAATTTTTCTACCAGCAACCACTCAAAGTGGCTTGAAAATTTGGCTGAACTACACTAGCAGAAAATGTATATGAATGAAAATGCTTAAGTAGAGAAAAGCAGGACATGACCAAATAAAAACAGGCATAGGAAGCAAAAATGATTAGTTTATTGAAATAAAAACAGGCACAGGAAGCAAAAAAATATTAGTTTATTGAAATAAAAACATGCATAGAAAGCAAAAAATTATTAGTTTATTGATTTACATTTGTGTATGCAACAGAGAGAGAGAGAGAGAGTGAATAGATCACGAAACTAAATTTATAATGAATCCGAACATCAAGTAAACGGGAATCCTTTTCTTTCAGAGTTGTGCAGAATATGGCAATAAATTACAAAGATTGCATTTACCTGCAGAGAAGATATCCAATGGGATGCCACGCAAGGTCCCACACACTGTTATCATGTGCATTAGGAATTTCAACCTGGGGAGTTTCATGCCTGTGAATCAGAAAACATTTTAAGGGTCATATGATACAGAACTCATACAAGATTACTTCCAACTTTGCAGCAACGAGTGATATAAGTAGTACATAAAATGATAATGATCATATATTTTACACCTTTTTTGCTAAGAATAGTTACTTTACTACCATTGTATATAACCAGACAGCATAAAATAAAAATTGCTAGTTTGGGGTTTGATTCCTAGCAAAAAGGATTTGGAGTGATGATTTTCATTCAAAGGTTCATAACTATTGAAATGATAGTTCAAGTAAGTCCTGTAAAAACAAATAATGATGATGATGATGATGATGATAGCAGTAGTAAAATAGTTCACCTCAAATATTTTAAAAAAAAAATAAAGAAATAGTTCACCTTAATAGAAAATGAAAATTGGCATGTACATTCAACCAAAAAAATATAAACCAAATACTTTCCAAGCCAGAAAACTTCATCTACATTGACTCAATTCAATAAGAAAACCTTTACACAATATTATACTTAATGGTGAACAAAAGTTCCCTTTCCCCCCTCATACATTTACATACTCAGCAAATGTGTTCTCTTATCACAAAGTAAAGATTACTGACACCATAACAAGCCATCAACCATAAATTCAAAACATGCATAGACAAGAGGAAATAGAAATGCTGTTCTGATGCTGAATCAGGAATAGACTTTACCCAACAAGCCAATGGAAAATAGACCCGTCAAAACTCCCACTGACAAAGTATTCTTCATGAAATGGATGCCAAGCCAGTGCTAAAGAAAATTCAAACAAGACAACGCCATAAGTATCCTTCTTCATACAAGTCTGACCAGAAAACTAAGCAGATATAGTTATTGCGCCAATACTATTGATTTACAATCAGCTAAAGGTGATTTGATCATTCTAAGAAAAAGAAACAAGAAGTTAAGCCTATATAATATGGCACAAAACTTGCACGGTTGCACCAGTACATATACAACCAGACATAACAAACTTCACATAAGAACATCTTACATAGAAACTCAAAATAGGGAAGACATGGTAAAATTGTAATTGTCATACTGCAGTTATTATATTATATAAAACCATTTCCATGACCATACCGTAGAGCCTTTTAAAAATTTGACTAAGCCAAAATTTTAATCCAGTGAATATCAAAAGTTTAGGGCTTTGCCAAACCCTCTGGACACTATTCTCTACATTTATAAATTATTTGGTGTATGCAGAGTCAAAGTAAATCATTTACCCACAACAACCTTTTCACTATTATTTTTGCTATGTTAAGGCAAAATTTCTGAACATTGATCATTTTCATGCAAGATGTGCACCAGGAAAATAATTGTGTCACTAACCAGTCACGTCCTTTCGATGCCCACGGAAAGATTCAAGCTCCTTCATAGCTCTTATGTCATATAGCTGAAAAAGAGGCATCCAACAATTACTATCATTTACAAGAAAATTTCATGACTGGAAAAGGAAGAAAAAAGTAAAGAAGTGAGATGGAGATTCCCACTTTGATTATCTGATCCTTCGAAGCAGTTAGCACCCAGTTACCATTCTGGTTCCACTTGACACAAAGCACCGTGTTTTTGTGGCCATGGCTACAATAGAAATGTATTACTTAGTAAACTATTCTAAATTTTGACTTTACCATCAAGATACAGTACAATACTTACAAGGAACATAACTCTCTCCCACTTTTAGCATCCCAAAGTTTAACAAGATTGTCTTTCCCACCTGAGAAAAGATACCAATTAAACATGAGTGTGGCAACAGCCACTGAAATCACAACCTCAACAAAGTAGCTTGCTAGAGAAATATATAACGAACCTGAAACTAGAAGAGACTTTGTAGGGTGCCAGTCAACAC
The DNA here is from genome assembly GCA_021234005.1 of Nephelium lappaceum. Taxonomy (NCBI): domain Eukaryota; kingdom Viridiplantae; phylum Streptophyta; class Magnoliopsida; order Sapindales; family Sapindaceae; genus Nephelium; species Nephelium lappaceum. The sequence goes on from CM038007.1 coordinate 19,139,570, forward strand.
TCTTCACATCCCAACCATGGCCTGCCTGAGTTCAAACCACACATAGAAAACTCTTAGGTTATTTCTTTCACACTTGACTGAGATCGTAATACAAAACCGCTATGTGATCATATCCAATAGATTGTTGTACCCAGGTGAAATGCAATTGTACAAGCAATTGCAAATGACACAACCACCTTCCTCAAGAAAATATTCCATGAAAATGGTCACAAAGAAAAAAAATAGACAAAAATAAGAATAAGACATGTCATGAGAACGAAGTAGATGCCTTTTCATTCTTCAGTATGGCACACATCGTATAACCTAACATTCCAAAAATAACCATCCAAATCTAAAATAAACTGTGGAATATAAGATAAAAGAACAAGGGGAGTATTGGTTAAAGTCATCCTCATATATGCTCCAACTCCAATTAGCTATTATATGCATCCTGAATACCATAAACAGCAAACAAGAAGCAAAATATAACTGCACATGAGTGTTGTTTAAGGCACAGCACTCAATTGCTTTCATTAAGGGGACAATGCTGAACTTAACTGTATTCAAACAAGCAGCCAAACTAAGGCATCAAACTCAGTATAACATCCATTAACAGGTTAAAGCACATTACCAGTTAATGAACGCTCCTCTTGGCACCGAGCGAAGTCCCAAACTTTAACAGTTGTATCATCAGAGCAAGAACAAAACTTCAAGTCTGTCCTACAGAAGCTGTTAAAAGAAGCTTAAAAGTTAATAAATGCTTCAGGGACAAATGCTTGTCTGCAGAACTAACAATTAAAAGAGATAACTGTCCTTGTCAAACAAAAAAAAAAAAAAAAAAAAAAAAGAGAGAGAGAGATAACTATCTACCTTAAGTCACGGACTGATTCTTTATGAGCAGATTTATTGGCCTTCACGTTATTCATGTTGTTCTGCCAATACCTAAGAACATTTCCTCCATGAATACATGATCACATCAACATGAAACGATCTTTGACTCTTTGTATTATGTATAACAGATTAGATAATGATAAACCTTTTTGATAATAACAATGATAATAACAGTTAAAAAACAGTGAACAGTATTTAAATACATATATTTACTTTATTGCACCCCCATCATCACCAGAGACCATCCAGTTGTCATTATGACTCCATACCATAGACCTGATTGCTTGATCATGGGCCTGCAAACGATCAGAAGAATTATAAAAGATATCAAAAGCCATCAATTTGGCTTGTTCTAGTCATGTGGAAATCAAAATTTTCGATCATGTACCTGAAGAATCATTTCAAAATTAAATGATTGTCCATTCCAAAGAGTGAATTCCCCACTTTGAGAGCCTGTGATAAGACGTCTACCACTAGGAGTCCACTAAGAATAATATGAAAAAAATAACATCAGCACAGATAGTATTAAAAACAGTTCAGTTGAAGATAATCAAGAAATAAGGGAACACTGTATATCATGCTTAAGACTGATATAGATGATAAGGCACTGAATTTCTGTACATGGATCATGTTCTTGTTTACATTAAAAACCTTATGTTCATCTTAAATTTCAAATATAAAACAGAATAGTCGGAATTGGGTATTTGCCACATTGCTTGTGCAGAGAGCTCAATGTTAAATGCCAAAATGCAGCTAAAATTCAGCTTGCACAAATTATATTCTTGTTTTTAAGGTAGAACTGACGATATAATAATGCACACCCATAAGGACCAAAACTGAAACAATTTGACTTGAAATTCCAAATGCAAAACAAATAAATATAATGAACCACACAAAACATTTAAGAATTGAACATGTTTGACTAGATACACAGAAGACTAACATAAAGTATGTGAGTGTGTATATTTAGAAAACTAGAGGAAACTTGATTTAAATTTTCTTACCAAAACCCTGTTAATTGAACAACGATTCTTGTTTAGGGATGTATGAACAAACTTTGCAGCAAAGCTTGTGGATGGATTATCAGCATATGCAACTGTCGGTAACAACTGCACCCAGGACCAATATAAGATCAACATTCACATAATCTGAGCTCAGAAACCGACTCCAGAAAGTAATTAGACCACTATCACAATTCAGGTCAACAATAACCCAGAATACAATGGAAAAATAAAATACAGATAAAAAGATGTCTACTAACATCAATTGCAGCTGCTGGGGTAGGTTGCAATACTGTTCTGTCCCTTGAATCCTGCTGCCATGTTCGGATCTGCAGAATGTTGCACAAGATTACAAACGCCTCAAACACAAAACTCATAATATAACAAGAATACAAAAACCAACTTCCTAGGAAAAAAAGTATAAAATGAAGCTGAAAACTTAAAACCTTCTTTCCCTTAAAACTCAAGAATATAACTCATATCATTTTATAATACCGCTGACACAATCAATGACCATATTAGGTAAAAACAAAGACAACAATTAATCACAAGAACATTCACAAACGGAAGACATCCAAACCCAATTTGAAATGCATATAAACTCTATCTTCAGAGCACTCGAGCGTTAATATATTGCAAAACATTCACAAACATGTAAAAATGAACGAAGAAACAATACCTGCATATACCGCACAACAGTGCTAGTATAATCAACTGCCCTCCTTTGTGTAAGCTTTCTCATTCTTTTTGCAGTAAAACTGTCAGCATGAGCTGCAAAAACAATTCATTCAAAACAAGGTAACCATTATCACAAATTACAACCAAGATATCAATCAAGCTGTTTTCAATAAGGAAGAGAATCGAATCCTACTACAGTTTTGAAAAAGGAACAAACTTTTCCGATTCTCACAACTAACGATCACATTACAATTCCAAAATTATCTAATGGAGATTCGAAACCGAAAAGATACAAACTTTTTCGGTTCTAAGAACTCACAATCACGTTACGATTCCAAAATTTGCAAACACCAAATCAGCAGAAACAAAATTCAAGACAACGAAATTACCGTCGTAAGAAGGATTAGCGGAGGGGTGGTGATAATCGCCTGGATTCAGAGTAGTGGAAGAAGCGGATGGCTGTCGCATCATTGGCGGTTGCGGCGGCGGTGGGCCTCGGTGGAAGTGGTCCCCGCCACCGCCACCAACAACTGGCGGCGGCTGCTGATGTTGATGCTGTTGAGGATCACCGTACATCATTGTCGCTGAAAACTAGTTCAACGGTGATGATTGAGAGACAGACACTGTAATTAAGAGGGAAAAAAAAACCCTAAACCCTAATTTGATCGGGAGGGAGGGAGCGGGAAAGAGAGTGTGACCCGAATTTGTTTCACTATGAATCCGCTAATTTTTGACCCGTTTTAACAATTCTACAGTGAAACAAGGGATATTTGTACATTCCCTGAAGTTTCACTATTTTGCAAAAAAAAAAAAAAAAAAAAAATCTTTTGTTTGTAATTTAGATAGATTTTTTTTTTTCCTTTTACAGCTGACAGATTAGAAATTTATAAAAACAAGAAAACAAGTACCTTACTAAGAGCTAGTTTACAAAAAAAAAAATGGTACATTATTAAGAGCGACAATGATAAGGCTTAGAAAACAGTTTTGAGAAGCAATTGTCCTTTCAATTTTTATATATTTTTAACTTGTGTAAATTTTTTTTATTTGAATTTAATATTTATTTTTTATCTCAATAACATTATTAATTCCAATAAGATAATATAATCGTAAAAATAAATTAGATTAATGAATACTTATAACAGTGTAAATATGTTAATCTTATAACCTAATGATATTTATTTACGTGAAAAAAAATAAAAGCATTCACATATTGTAAATTATATATGATAGGATTTGCATTATCCAAGTATTAGAGTGTTTAAGCAAAAATTTTTGATAAGGGATTTTTCAACTGAATATTGAAAGTACAATGGGGGTTTTGCTTTTGGTACCTTTCTATTATTATTAATAGGGCAAATTGCACAAACCTCCCCTGAGGTTTGACGAAATTGCACAAAAATGACGATGTTTGGGTAACTCGCACGGACACTACCTGAGGTTTTAAAAACTCTACACAAACCTCCCTTATCGTCAGTCAACTATGATTAAATCCTAACGGTCAACGTTCAAAAGTATGAAAAGACGAAGATACCCTTTAGGTCAAACTTAAAGTCAATATTTTATTTTTTTTAAATTTAAAATTAATAAAAAATCTCTTTAATTTGATTAAAAAAAAAAGAAAATTAAAAAAAAAAAAATTTTTTAAAGGAGCTGGTCTCCATGGGAGACCAAGGTCTCCCATGGAGACCAAATCCTTGTCTCCGGCGATGGAGACCATTCCATCGCCGAAGACCAGTCTGGTCTCCAGAGCGCTGGAGACCAGATCTGGTCTCCAGTCTGGAGACCAGAATATTTTCTGGTCTCCAGCCAGAGACCAAACTGGTCTCCGGCGGAGACCAGACAACTGGTCTCCATGGGAGAGGAGACCACTGGTCTCCATGGAGGCCAGGAGACCAGAATATTTTCTGGTCTCCAGCCAGAGACCAAACTGGTCTCCGGCGGAGACCAGACAACTGGTCTCCATGGGAGAGGAGACCAGTGGTCTCCGGCGATGGAGACCACTGGTCTCTTGGCCTCCATGGAGACCAGTGGTCTCCGTCGGCCTCCATCACCATGGAGGCCAGAAGACCAGTGGTCTCCATGGGAGAGGAGACCAGTGGTCTCCAGGTGCGTCTCCATTGCTGGAGACGCGCATGGAGACCACTGGTCTCCTCTCCCATGGAGACCAGTTGTCTGGTCTCCGCCAGAGACCAGTTTGGTCTCTGGCTGGAGACCAGAAAATATTCTGGTCTCCAGACTGGAGACCAGATCTGGTCTCCAGCATTCTGGAGACCATTTCATCAGGTCTCCAGCGTGCTGGAGACCAGATAAAATGGTCTCCAACGCTGGAGACGGTGGTCTCCTGCGCTGGAGACCACCGTCTCCAACTGGAGACCAGACTGGTCTCCGGCGATGAAGACCATTCCATCGCCGGAGACAAGGATTTGGTCTCCATGGGAGACCTTGGTCTCCCATGGAGACCAGCTCCTTTAAAAAAAAATATTTTTTTTTAATTTTCTTTTTTTTTTTAATCAAATTAAAGAGATTTTTTATTAATTTTAAATTTAAAAAAATAAAATATTGACTTTAAGTTTGACCTAAAGGGTATTTTCGTCTTTTCATACTTTTGAACGTTGACCGTTAGGATTTAATCATAGTTGACTGACGATAAGGGAGGTTTGTGTAGAGTTTTTAAAACCTCAGGTAGTGTCCGTGCGAGTTACCCAAACATCGTCATTTTTGTGCAATTTCGTCAAACCTCAGGGGGGTTTGTGCAATTTGCCCTTATTAATAAGGGGGTTATGTTTGGAATTTCAAACTAGAGTGCTATTCTGAATAATTAGCAAACCTGAGGCGATTTTTGCAAATCTACAATTGGAAACATGACTGGAACCATTAATGACAAATTAAAAAAAAAAATCAAGAGAGTCGTCATCAAACAAAGCACCCAAGTCTAAAACGCTGCGCAGAACCACAGACACCATCGCACATTCATATCGCGAACAACGCGGGTGCGCAGCCGTCGCAGGCAGATCGCCACTTTGCCGCCGGTGCCGCGGCCTTTACCACTTGTAAGTTTTATATTTGAATTTCTCGAAGTCTCTGACGAAAACGAAACATTGAAAATCTCACAAAATGTGCTTTTACAAATACAGTTGGTGTTGTCAAATCCTTAAAGATTCGATTTTTTTTTTTTTTTAATTTTTCTTTTGCATTGTTTGTATCATATGCATGAAAATTTCGATTAGAAGTAAATTATGTGGAGATAGTTTGATGATTTGAAATGGCAAAATGAGTTATTGGAAAATTGTATAATGATTTCAAGCTGTGTTGTCCATGGATGTAAAAATGCAATCTTGATGGTCAAGTAGTTTGCTTAAACCAATATTGGGAGGTCGGGTTCATTTATGTATGAATCATGATCGGTTAATTGTTTTACCATTTGAATTACATGACAGTTGCACAGTATATGATTTTTTCAGTGTAGTTCATTTTATAACCTTATACAGACACAATGCTACTAGTGATTTCTTCAGTTGTCTTGTACCTTTTTTAGCCAGTAGTTTACCTTATGGTTGACTGTATGTTGTTTTTGAAAGGAGGAGAAAAGAGACGAGGTAAATTGTTGTTTCAGTGATGGCTGCTTCAGCAAAAGTTCTCAGTCCTGAAGTGTGTACTACTGTAAATGAAGATTGGACTGTTGTTTTACCACGTCGTGGCAGGCGAAGAAGAAATCTCCCCAGAATCACAGCTCCAGAAGAGCAGCAGAAGCCATGGCTTCCAACTGAACTTGTATCCGACCCTAGCCGAGAATCGAAGTTATTACGAAAAATGGATGCATGTATGAAAAAGTTGGAGAGCTCCGAATTCTATCAGACTTTTGTGGATCAAATCCAAACTCCAGATATCTTAAATCGTTTTTACAGTATTTTGGGCACTGACTTGAAAATGCAGATGGTAATATATGGCATTGGCAGTATAGAATCATATGAAACCCCTCGATTGCAGCTTAGCCTTGCCATCTTGATGAAAAGAAAGTTAAGTTGGATTGGAGACATTGAGGTATTCGATCCAATTCTTTCTGCCACAGAATCTCGGGTCTTGGAATCCCTTGGTTGTTCTGTTCTATCGGTAAATGAGCAGGGTCGCAGATGTGCTATAAAGCCAACACTGTTCTACATGCCGCACTGTGAGGCAGAATTATATGACAATCTGTTACAAGCAAACTGGGGAGCTCTGTTAAAACACATGGTATTGTTTGGAAACAGCTTTGAGACCTACAATCAGCATGTGTCACAGTTCAAGAGCTCTGTTATTATCGACACAGCAAGGCACCTCTTGGCTGTTCGAAGATTTACAAGCGAGTCCAGCGTTAAGATAGTTTCAGATGATTATTTTGCAGCTTTTCATGATTTGAGCTGGCATTTTTTCAGCCCTGATGCTGAGGCTGACATGCGCCTTACTGAAAGTTAATGGAATTTGAAGTTAAGAGTATCTGTGGGTTGATTCACATCCCCATTATTTTGGCTATGCCTCATGTATTGTTATTGTCAAGCATAATATCTATATTGATGGCTGGAATGAACTTCTGTTACCATTCACATTCTGTATTCTTTAGAGATCCCCTATTAATTGAAGCATACATTATTGCACAAATCATTTTCTATTGAGTTTGGCTTTTGACATGATTAGTTTAATAAACTGAGAACCGGAATCCACAAAATAATCCAGACTATTGTCAACCGTCTATTTAAAGCAGCAGGGAATGCATGAACATAGACAATAGGGCAAATTATCATGACCCTTTTCAATTCTAGGCAAATGAAAGTTCTAGGATTTCATGCCATATGATTTGGTAACATGAAAACTAAACAAAATATACAACTCTATCCCCATTACAAGTGCCACTGCCAGCAGGTTAACCAATCAACATAGATCTATTTGAGAAGGTAGAAGCTCCTGTGCTAGTATCCATTATAGAGTATTTTACCATGTCAGCGCTTTGTGAATCTTGAGAAAGCATCAGATAATGCAGCGGTAGGTTTCAAGCGAATCAGCAATTCCTCCATTGTAAATAAGTTTCACGACCTGCCCCTTCTCAAGTCCATAGTATCGTGCAAATGCATCAGTTTCCAGCATCGACGGCAGCTGAAACAACACAAATATATATATATATATATAAAGATAGAATGATGTTATATTTTGATCAATCGTATAAATAAAGTCATGTGCAGCTAAGGTGACAATGTAACATATTTATCCAAAAGAAGTGACTGTAATATTTATTGAAGCATAATTTTCGAATCCCCGATTTGCAATCATAGACAACACATAGTTTGATGCTGCCTCTCACTTCAAATATTTTATTCCAAAATAAAGATTTATATGAAACCTATAATAGATATAGTTCACAACATCATGAATGAATCAAGAGGTTATCTTCATACTTTCAAGTTGATGAATTGACTTGGGGGAGAGTTCTAGTATCAAAGGGAAAAAAAAGAGAGAGAGAGAGAGATTATGATAAATTGACTCCATTGGTGTCATTTCTAATGCATGAAATAAGATCTGGAAAATAGCTACAACATGATGTAACTAATTGAGTGCCTCTATTTAAATTGTTTCTCCACAAAGCACCTTCATAGCAATTCCATCATCATTAATGGGGGCCATTGCGGATGTCAACAACTAATGAATATACTGTAAGGTACTAACAGATAATATCTCCAAGAAAACATTAAACTTTCATGCAAATATTTAAGAAATGGCTTGTGTCTTTCTCTGATCCCTTTACAGAAGAATTGTCGCCTTCAGTGTTGTGTATATGAAAAATAGGGCCATTAAATTTTTGAACATCGAAGTATGTCCTACACTGATTGTAATCGCATTTATTGTTATGCTAATTACCTGCTTCTCTTCCACATCGTATTTCTTCAATAGGTTGTGTTTCTCTGCAGCATTCAGTATCTCATACCTTGGTGACAACATGTGTTTTGTAATGTTAACCAACAAGTCAGAGACCTGTTAAAAAAAACCAACAACAATATGATGTTAAAATATGCGATGTGAAAATATTTGTTGGCAAGAAGCCATAAAATTTATGAAGCCACACGTTATTAAACTACTTAAGATTGACTCATTAACTATCTTAACAGCCAAAAAATTAACATAAATAGAACTTCAAGATAATGCAGCTACAACCACTAATATATTCAATAAAAACCAACTATTTCCAAATGTTAGCTGATCTCAAGTAGCAAGCCAACACTCTAAAAACGTGTCAAAATGCAATATCAACTGACTACTTGTGAAGAGAGATGCCAAGCATCCAAATCTTCAGTCAACATATCAGAATGTTAGTCTACACACCCACACAGCTCCCTTGAATTAATATACATATATAATAATGTTAGATAATCCTGCTAGTATTTCAATTTTTAATGAGAATTCAATTTATATATTACGAAACTTCAAAATTAGTATTTTTAGATAAATCATTTTTAATGTATATCTATTTGAAAATTGACATATCATAAATTTAGATACAAATGAAATTTCTAACATCATTGTTAAATATAATATCAGAGAGCATGTTGTCAAACAGTCACAAGCTATAGACCAACAAATGTTGTACGTTATCGTCGCATATGTCAATTCCTCTGATTTCTAATCCGCACAAATCCAGTTGTTTCCACGAAAGCTATCAACAAACCTTCAATCACTACTAGAAATAACACCTCGACGAACAAATTCATTTCGATACAATTCTAGCATACACATTCCATGACCAATCCAAAGTAGAGATTAATTTCAAGTTTCATTGTTCTACGCATCTCAAACTAGTAACTTCAGCCTCTTCAGACTATTTGCAAGAAAAATGCAAATATTAAGATAATCCAAACAAAGAACTCTCCATTTGTAAAACATTTGAAGCTGCCATGCGCATCAAAATCTATTTAATAATGTTATAACATGTCCTATGTTCATTCAAATGATATATTCATGGAAGTTCAGGGTATCAAATCTCAGTGACATGAACAAAGCAGTAAAATCTCTCTATATTCAAACCATCATACAATTACAAACATTTCTCATACCTTTCACAAACTTAGAAGCACGAAAAGAAAATGAAACAAGCACCAGACCTACTTACATGGAAAAGCTCAACTTTGAGTGACAATTTCTCCAATTCCTTCTTGGCATAGGAAGTAATTTTGCTTTGCACGATCAAAATCAACTTATGTAAACTTTCCCCGTTCATTATTTGCCCAAACACTTCCCTAATATCTTTGGCCCTCACTTGCTCACTTACCAAGAATAAAACCAGCACCTGCAAACATTTTAAAGATTTCCATTCATAGTCCCATCACCAATAAACACAAAATCCATACAAAGGAACTAATTCATAATTTCTTAAACAGCTTAATACTCAAACAGCAATGCAATAGATTTCACCTCAATTTTCATATATTATAAATTGTCTATTAGCAAGTTATTCTACGCAAACAATCAATTCATAATTTACCAAATCAATTAAAACACAAACAATAAGTCAAACATCACAAACCAATTCATAATTTCTTAAATCAGCTTAATACTCAATCAATAATACTATAGATTCCACCTCAATCATTACTCATTTGACATTACCAAGCATCTATTCAAGCAAAACTCTATAGTCTATACAAACAGATAATTTATAATTTTTCAAATTAGTTAAAACACAAACAATACTATTAAATATCACAAACCAATTCATAGATACTTAAATCAGCTTAATAGTCAAACAATAATACTATAGATTGCACCTCAATCATTACTTATATTATAAATCGTTTATTCTCACGAAATTTTAAAGCAGGGCAATTTATAATTTTTCAAATTAGTTAAAACACGAACATTAACATTAAAAAACACAAACCAAATTATAATTTCTTAAATCAACTTAATACTCACATAATGATATTATAGATTCCATCTCAATCATCGTTTATTTTATATCACAAACCATCTATTTCCTCGAATTTCACATCAACAACCAATTTATAACTTTTCATATCAGTTAAAATACGAACAATAATATTTAAAAATTCAACTTTACATCTTACCATCTTTCCAAATTATATATATATATATATGAATTAATTATTATTATCGATATCAATAAAAAATATCAAATCTAGAGCTTACAACTATACATTGAGTATAACATCGATATTAAAAGACATCTCAAACCTCAAAATGTTCATTTCCATACGTTGCATGAATGTGAGAGGTAGCATACGTGAAAACAAACTAAAAAAGGTACCTTTTTGATGGGATTGGAGCGGAGAGGAGCGCAGATACGGAGTTGATCAGGGTCACGCTTGTTGCCGTAGACATAACGGAACTCGTTGAGTGAGATACCGAGTGCGGCGTCGGGCACGTCGTAGCCTCGGTCTCGAAGCATCTCCAGGACGGTGCATCGTGCTAGGAAGTACCTCTGACTCTCAAGGCTCTCTCCCCTTGCCTGCATTGTCATGCACTCGCCGTATTCTTCTCGTCCACTGCCGCCGACGCCGCCGCATATCGCCGCCATTTCCAGAGACTTTTCGTCGACTGTATGGAGTTTCTTTTTTTTTTTAGTGAACACACTGTTTCTATAAAAATAATAATTTATTATTTTAATAAAGAGGAAATCTTCACAGATTTTTTTTTTTTAATCTGGAAATAAAATTGAGATGGATTTTGTTGGGTTGTTACTTTGGTTAATATATAGCATATCAGGATTATGATATAATTACTTTAAAAAGGGAATTTTTTTTTTTTTAATAGGATGAGATACTCTAAATTATTACAAAATAGACTTATATATATAGATAAATTGAAAGAATTATTTTCATAATAAAATAACATCAAAATAGGTAGAATAATAATAAAATAGGTAATAACAAAGTAAATAATATTTTTATAATAAAAGTGGTGATAAATCCATATATTCACAATAATTGTTATTATTATTTTTTTATATATATTTAAGTTGGTTGATAATTCTTGGTTGAAGTAAGATTGGGATTTTGAATTCATTCCATCCAGCCTTGGTAGCTATAATGATATTTTGAACCTGAGAGTAGAAAAAAACAAAAATATTATGAGTGAGAGAGAAAGTAAAAGGTAAATAAAACTTATTTAATTTTTTTAAAAAATAAATTTTATTGATTTATTTGTAAAATTTGTTAAATGTTAATGAACCTTCTAAATATCAATGTGTACATATTATATCAATATTGTATCCAAATTCTGGGAAAAAATAAAAATAAAAAAGAAGAGTTGAGTAGCTTTATAAATCTTCTAAATATCAATGTGTATACAAATTTGATTTATTAGATATCTCAAACACGAAAAGTAATAGAGGTATTCTTAATTTTATTGTAAGTATACAGAGACATGAACTCGTATCATTAAACTAAGTGTTTTCTCATAAAAGATTTTAATTTTCCTTAAAGTAAACTTGATTATATTTTAATTTGACGTTCACAAATAAAAAACACCAACATATATCAACATTTTAATTAGACAACGTGTCAAAACCACAGGAACCGGGGTTGTTGCATCGTGTCGGGCTCTGGTCGAGGAAAATATTGGGTCGGATGCTTGACGTGTATCGGACATTTTGCATGCAAAATATATATATATATATATATATTCAAAACCGGAACCTTAAAAAAAAAATCAATCTACTCGACTTGGGACTCTGATAAATCGTTGAAGAAATGGAAGAGGAAGAGAAATGGAGCGACAAGTCACGAGCTTTAAAGCGAAGCAGCAACAAAGTGGTGGGGAAATCATGTTCAGCTCCCATAAACAATCTTGACGATGGTTGTCTGATGCACATTTTCAGCTTTTTATCTCCGATCCCAGGTGGGGTTTTCCAAAGATTGTTTTTTAATCGTTTATTTGTTTGATTTGTTCAAATTGTTTAGTTTTAGGTTGTGAAAATTCGTGTCTTAGCAACCAATTTTAGGTTTTTTTATTGTAATTGAACTGTTTATGTGTTTGTGATAGTGATTTTATTGGATGGTTTTGGAAATTAGGAGGTGTTTTAGGGTTAGGGTTTTGGCCAATTAATGTGTTTGATGGTTTTTGAAGATTTGTAAGTGTGAAGTGGAAATGGGGTTTTGGGGATTAGGTATCATTGGGCATCAAAGTTTGTTCATTTGTAAAAATGTTGTCTTTCGTAAATCCTGTTGGTCAATTTTAGGTTCAGGTTCAATGGTTTCTAAAGTTATGATATTTGTATTTGTTTTAAGTTTGCAATGAAAGATTATTTAAAGTTAGCTAATATTAGTGCTGTTAAGTTTTATCACGGTGAATTATTCGAAATTGGTTTATGATCTTCATGTTCTATTGTGTGTTTGATATTGATTTGGCATTGAGATGGTGTTGTGAAAAATCTAAATGGGGTCATATCATTGCATTGAAAGTGTGTTCATGGACTTTGTTATTCCACAATGCATGCATGCCATAATCTGTGCGATCCCTTTCACAAACTGCTATGGAGTTTGCAGATCGGTATAACACCGCCCTCGTTTGCCACAGATGGCGTTACTTGGCATGTCACCCTCGCCTGTGGCTCCGGGTAGATCGGTCGGTTAAAGATTTATCTGAGCCTGGAGTTTTCCCTGACATTGCAACAGCTGTATCTGCTGCAAGGTTTGTAAAGTAGCAAACTGCATGATTTTCGGATATAGTAGGCAATAAAAAGTCTGATGATCACGTTGTTCCTCTTAGACCCGGTGATACCATTCTAATTGCAGCAGGCGGCAGCCATCATGCCTCTAACATTCAGATAAATAAACCACTGTGCCTGGTATGTTGTAGGTTTTTTTCTTAAAAAGTTCTTTTGTTTTTATATTTTGAATAGATAATTGGACATAGCTTGCTTATATAGTTTAGAGAAGCTAGTTCAACTTGGACATATTCAGCCTATGTTGTATACTATGAAAAATTGGTGAGCAGAAGTCTCTTTTTCTTTTGGATGTCCTGACAATCGAGTTTGAGATCAGTCTCTCAACCTTATAGGTTTTGTTTATGAGTATTTTGTACATGCTGTCATTTTTTCTATTGACATGGTTTTATCAGAATTCTTTGTTCTATGATATAATATCTGTGAAATAGGCTCCAATATATGCTCTATCATCGACACACAAATGAAAGATTGATAGATTAAATCTTGACCTTTAGGCCTAGCCTGAATAATTGGATTTGGATTGTAACCATCCTTGGCATGAAGTAACACTATGACAGTTAACTTTTTTATTTCTCGCTTTGCATTCTCTAGTTGTAGTATATATGTTTTTCCAACCATAGGGGTCAAAACCACTTCTCTGTTATTGTTGATTGCTGATTACTCAAGTCAGGGTTTGTGATAATGATGGCTGTCAGAACAGTTGCATAGGTTCATATCTACACAAGGACTGTTGAATTTGATTTTCAAAATTTTGTTGACTTATCTCTAGGAAAGGTACGGCCTGATCAAATGTAGGAGTTAACCCCCATTATCAAGTGAGTTTTAGTTTTTCTGTGGCGAGGAAATCAATAAATAAATTCCATGTTTAGATTGCCTAAACCAGTACGGTGGAAGCCAAAAATTTGCTTTCAGCATTCTCATGGGAAATGGCGTAATGTCTACTTGCTGGGTTTTGTGGTTGCTTCTCAATACTAGTGTACTACTACATACGTTTATACTGATTGCCTGTAAAAGTCACTACCAGCACTTCCCAAATTTCTGAAGTAGAATATGATTTTCATTGTGAAAACGTTTATCAGTTTCCCTTTTTCTACCATAACTTGCTTTGTTCAGATTGGTGGAGGTGAGCTTCCTGATGAAACAACCATCATCTGTTATCGAGGTTCAGACAGGTTTGAGAACTGTTGTTTTTTAGTTCCATCTTTCTTTAAAAGTTACTATGTTATTCTGAGGTGCCCCTTCATATTGTTGGATATTTAAGGCAGATACCTATAATTTAAAGACGATGTCTTTATAAATCAGAATTTAAGCATTGTCATATGAGTCAAAATATGTAGTGAGGTGCCATCTAGCAAAGGCATGCTCCGTCTTCAACTGCTCCATGCCAAACAGAGTATTTGAACAAATGATTTGAAAATCAGATTAGTTAATCTATTCATTTGTACATTCAACATCAACTTGCATTTTTGGGTACTGGTTTTACCTGCACGTGATTTGCTCAACAATTCATTTCCAAAATTTACTAGATCTTTTGAGGAGAAGTGGTTCTTTGCCAAGCCACTCACCTTCCTATCCAACAGTTTGGAGTGGGGTCCTATAAAAATCACTGCAACTTTGTTATGAGAAGCAACAAAATGCTTTTTTAATGTGTTCTAATTGAGCAGTGCATTGGAGTTTCTATCCACCAGCAAGTTGGCGAACTTAACTGTGAAGGCCGAGCTAGGTTGCTGCTTGCTCCATCGGAGTGGAAGGCTCACAATAGATGGTTGTATACTTCAATGTGAAACGGACCCATTGGATTTTCTGTCATGCCCGATTGTGAGTACTGCTAGAAGCTGTAAGGTGATCCCTTCTCCAGTAAAGAGTAATGGTGATAGTGTCTCAGTCTTGCAAACTCGGATTGAAGGAGGTGCCAAGGCTGTTCTGACAACCGGGGACTTGGCACTGCAGCGAGTTCGGGTTATTTATGCTAGGACTAACCTGTATTTCTGGTTTGATGTAGATCACCAGTGATTATTGAATTGTCCTGCGCTTGTATTGTATGTAGATTTATTGTGCAATGGTTCACATTTTAGGATATTAGAACCCTAGATGTCTTTTTTTTGAAAATTCCTGTTACCTCATTGTCACTCTCCATTCGTTGTTCACATTCAAAACTTCATTATGTTGAATTTAGTTGTTGGCTTGCTGCTATAGGGATCTTTCTTGTTTGCTTCATTGAAATAGTAATAAGAGTGGAGGTGTTCCTTAATATTTTTGTGCTAATTCATTCAGCTCAATTTCTCTTACATTACATTATATTAATCAAACTCAAAACCCCAAAATCGATTCAGGTAAAGATTTTAACCAAAAGGCTATTTGCGCGAACAGAAAATGCATGCCAAACAAAACAGTTTGTATGATTAGGTGGTTATGTAGAAGTACAGATTTTACCATTGGTATTTATAACGTCTGTTGAGTTTTTTCTTCTTATCATGGGATTAAAAATTTTCGGATTATGTGAATAAATTTTTGGATAATAAAAACAATAACCAATCTCCATAGATTGCAATTTTAATGAAGTGCAAGCTTTCAGAATAAAAATAATCTTCAAAGACACATGCAAAAGACAACCAAGTCTCCTTGAAACTTCTGCGATTGCTTCAGTCTCCTTAGGTTTACATGCAAAAAATACAAACTTGTTTATCAGAAACATCCAAAGAATATCTGACTGAAATGCAAAACATGCATATATTTCTAACACCAACCCCAGTACATACTGCTATGGAAAATTGCAGCTAAAAGCAACATAACTACTTTTGTCAATGATGTAATGAACTACTAATACACAATACAGAACTTGGCGATTTGCCTTACTGTAACAAAAATTTAACCTTCCATCGGTTCATCTGCCTCCTTAAGCAGCATAGCTTGCAGCCCATATAACTGTCATGGTCACAAAAAACAACCATTTGTTTGTGTGTTCATCCAAATTTTGTTCAAGTTCACACTGTTGCCTCTTGAAGACCATTTCCTGAAGTTTTTTTTCAAGTATCAACACAATGCCGTATTCATTCACTCAAAAGCTTGTTCTCCAAATCTAAGATCCTTCTCTAATAGATTCCTCAACAACCTGAAACTAATGCAGAGTAAAGATTTCATCAAGTGGAGCTCGTCCACGGTAAAGCAAGAGCCAACATGCATGTATGAACATAATAATATTGACACGAGATTCCCTACCTGACCAAAAATAAAGACGAGTAGTCAAAACTCAATTCCCAGTGGTAGCTTTCCGCTGGATCACCAAGTCATCTGCTGAATAATAATCAGCAATAAGCCGATACATGTATGAAGGATTATGCCCTCCCCTGTAAGGTAAAGAAAATAAGCAAAACTGCAAAGGAAAAGGATTTAAGAAAATAGAATTGCAATATAAATGACATCCCCAAATCATAACCAAAAGAAAAGCTTGTAATCTGTAATGGAGGAACAATACGTCATATCACTTGTTTACAAGCTTTCAGTACTTGACAGTTCGGATGGACTAGTGGAAACAATTATGCAACAAACAACAAAGTATGCCACATCAAAAAGCTACAAAAGATAGGACTTCAGAAATTTCTCTAGTCCTGTGTAGTTCAACTTACGTGTCAGTAATGAAAAGGCTAACAAGCTTTGGTGGCACATAATCAAAAGTTGGATTGACAACATGAAGAAGAGGGGAACAGTTGCCACTTCCAAAGTCCATGCAATCTGAGAATTCTCCAAAATCTAGCAGCTCAGATGGAGATCTCAACTCATTCAGTAAAACTTCAGGATTATGTGGATACAAGGGGCACAACTGTCATATAGGCCAAACAAGATTTATCACAAGGCCAAAGCAAGGGTTGGAATTAAAATACAAGAGATCTTTTTAATTTTTCTCCCTCACCCTACAAACAACTACAAATTAATATTGATCCACCTCCAAACAGAAGAAATCGGTTCGCTTAGTATTCTATTACAATGTCTAGAACAAGTCAAGCTGTAGTTGCACCAGATTACCTTGTGACTGCCAGCAAGTACGACAAAAGGGACAGCATGCTTTTGAGCTGCAAGTGCAACCATATTCAACCCAACTGGAGCTATAACTCCACCATTGGCCATAACAGCATGAGCTCCAACTATAACCTTCACACCACAAATTTCCAAAATGAATTGGGAAACAGTCTAGGACATCATAAATTATGAAAAATGGTCCAAACCTTACCATGTTTACTCGGGAAATCATGGCAAAGACTGCAGAATCAGTAATCAGAGTGGTCTGTAAACCTCTTGCAACCAATTCTTTCGCAAGAAGATGCCCTTGATATCTAATTGATTACAAAGTGGTAAACCAAAAACAGAGAACAGAAAAACATAGGACGAGAAAGAGAGAGATCATCAATACTAGACCAACCAAATATAGTTTCACTGCCTTGCAACAAAAAACAAGCTTGTACAAACCTTGGAGCACCTTCAGCAACAAATACTCGAAACGATCTTTTCTTCTCTTTTGCAGCACAAAGAAATTCCAATACTGTTCTCGAACTGCCTAAAGTTAATATTACCTCACTGAAAGTACATTGAATAACTAAAATTAATACATCAAGGAAATGGTAGGAAGAAGCATACACAATGAAATATAAAGAAAAGATTGTCTACGTGCATGTGTGCATTGTCAATGAAGGAAACTGGAATACGAGAGTAGATATATAAAGAGCTGCTAACTGACTCAGAGAAAACAAAAGATAAAAGCCAAGCATCAGAATACATCCAATAGCAAGGACTGGACCAAATCTTTTATATATTTATGATTTACATTAGCTTTCCTACCAATAAATTAACACAGAATTTGAAGATGCAATAACCCCCAACTTTGGTAAGTTAATCATTTAACAACTTAAAAAATCCTCTAAATGAAGAGCACATCTAAAGACTTGTAAGCACTGAAGATTAATCAGACATTGAAATGACACCAAAAGAATCCGTCAAGATTTACAAGCATAGACAGGAATGCTTGAAAAAGAGACAATGCATGCATCCCAATATTAGTCACACGAAAACAGTAGCCTTCATGACAAAAACCTAATATAGTAACTTGAAGACATTCCCAAAAATGCTTATAGATTTAGTTGAGATAGTGCCAACATATAGTGTTCCTAGAACTACATTTCAGAGACAGGCGAAATGGGAAAAACAGAGACAAAAACTATCAAACAATCAAAGTCAAAGAGAAGAAGTAATTACTTCTGATGTATATGCTCCACAGCTTGTTCAGCAATCTGTTCATGGCAAGTAGTGATATCTTGAATGAGTTCGTTAACCGCTTCAATGACATCGTGCTTCAGCTTCCGAGTCCTCGAACTTTTATCAGCAGCTGTCAGGAGGGCAAATAAACCATCACTATCAAACACCACAAACCTCATAAATTCACAACAAATTCTTAAAACAAGCAACACTACCAATATAATCCAATTTGTATCAACAAACAACACATCCCAACACACAAAGAGGTTCTCACATTTACTTTTCCCTTCAGAATCACCCCCAGATGACGAAGTACGCACGATAGTCGCTGAGTCAGGCACGTCCTCGAGCAAGGTGTGCAAGGAAGGTGGACGTAAAGTGCTTCTAGCCGCAGCAGCAACAGCAGCGGCTGATAGAACTGGATGATCATCTCGATCACCATCATCCTCGTCATCACTCACAGCTGATAAGTTCATTCCAGAAATAGCAGCCGTAGCCAACGACAAATCCTCCTCCCTAATTATATGCAAAACACGCCTCACAATATTCCCCACCGCAACCTCTACAACCATTCACATCATGTCACACCAAAACACGAAACTAATTGAAAAAACTCATGACTTTACAAAATAATCATTCAATAATCAGATAAACTCAATAAACAAAGCAATCGAAAACACGAAAAAACTCACCAACAGGATTGGCAGCAATCAGCTGCTCTCCAATAGCCTTGACGGCGTCAATCAAGGCTCCGGCTTGGTTCGTGTACGGAACTCGCTGCTGAGAAATCACCGACCGGAGAAGCTCCGCCGTCTGCTTCGCCGTCGCCTGCGAGCCTTCAATCTTCCTGCCACCGCAAACAAACAAAAAATAAATAAATAAATAAATCGCCAAAATAATTCAAAAAACGAAAACAAACAACAGGTTGAAAATGGCACCGTTTCTTGAGCTTATTGAGAAAGTCGTTGACAAGAGCGTGCGTGTCCGGCATGGCTACTGCTATCAACTGAAATCGAATAACAAGATTCCCTTATATATTAACCAACCACACACAAGAATTTATAATTTCGAAACCAAATTTACTCACAAAAATTACATCAAATCAAAGAATATTTAAAAAAGAACGAATTTACACCTGAGGCTGAAAGAAATCAGCTTCACACGACGAGAAAGAGCGAGAGGGGTTCACTGTGAGCCTCGCTTTGGGGCTTTGAGTGACTTTCCGGAAAAGCTTTTAGGGGTTCGGGTCGGGTTAGCGGGAAGGTGAGGAGACTGGTATTGGGCCTGATTGGGCCGGGTGGGAAGGACCCTTTGAGGGAGGGTGTTTGGGCTCGACAAATTATTCTGGTTCTTTTAGAATGATTTGGGGCTTGTTTAGTAGAGCTTATGTTGAGTCTATTTTAGACTTCAAAGCTAATTAGCAGCGTGTATGATTATTGATTGTGTTGATATACATATTACATATGTATGTGCAAGGTACTTAATATAGATGTATATATAGGTGATATATAGGTAGGTGAGATAGTAATATAACATAACTAATATGTTTGTTGTGATTTTGATTTTCATGAGAAAAGAATTATGTGTTTTTTGTTTTTATTTTATGTGAGAGGGTTAGTTTGTTGAAATTTATGTAAACTCTTTTAGAATCAAGGCATCAATGTTTGAATTGATCTTCAAATTTTCCAAATCTATCTTCCATAAAGAGGAACAACAATGTCCAATGTCCATGTAAATGGAGATGTTGAGAATTGTGTATTATAATCTTCCAAATAGTAACATTGGTTACACAAAACCATAAATTTTACAAGAAAGAGATTTTGTGGAATTTGCTCTCTCTTCAAAGATTATAGTAACATAAAAATATGGATTCTGCCCATTAAATTTGACTTTCAACAAATAAAATAAATGATTGGCTAATTGTTAAATAAATTGCGTCTATTCTTACCTTGATTGATTAATATATTTTTATTTACATTCATTAAACATATTCAAATCTCATAATGTGTATTTATTGTTCTCGTATTATGAAATCGAATATTATTTTTGTTTAAATGAAGTAATTTTTTTAATAAAATTTTATTTCATCATAAGCATTTATAAAACATATATGGGGAGTTTTTCATTATGTTACATGAGTAAAGATCTTGTAATGCAAAAGAAATAAATTATCCAATCATATGTATAATAGTTAATAAAGATAATAAACGTCATATTATCATGTAAAAAATCCATGGGGTAGACATAATGTGACAAATTATAGAAAGTATAATTTAGAAAAACATAACAAAAAAGGTTTGGAACACTAAAAAAGTAATTAATAAGGTCACGCGATGTTGACATACGACCAAAAATGTACATGAATTTCTTCAGAAATGAATGGAAACTTGTAAGAAAGTAAATTAAAGCACAAAAGGCCGAAAAAACAAAAAGCCAGAATGCACGCGCACACCATCCACGTGACAAATCCTAAACACATATAATAATTCAAACCGGCTTGCGCGTAGATCCAATCTCGACAATTTAGCGTCACGTAAAAAAAAAAACTGACAAAACTGAATTAAAAAAAAAAATTCAAAAATTCAAAAAGGAAAAAGAAACCAGTGGGCCCGACATTTTTTGAAGTTGAACTGAAACTTTCCTTTTTGTATTTTCTCGAGAAATTTCTCTCTCTCTCTCTCTAAACGGCTTTAATTTGAAATTCTTGCAATTGAATTGTCAATAAACGCGCTCCCTCATCTTCGTATCTATCGTTATTAATTGTTGACGGCCACACACCGAACCAATTCTCTCTCTCTCACCTAGGGTTTCTCTTTGTGTTAGTATTGGTGTTGGTCTTGCCTGAAATGGGGTTTTGATTCAATTCATTTTTTATAGGTAAAGTTTAGATTTTGTCGTCTGGGTTTGGTTTTGTTTGCGAAATTGTATCTGGGTTTTGGATTTTGTTCTGGTTCGATGAGTGTGCATGTTTGATTCGATTGTAGGTGGTAAAAGTTTCCTTTTTTTTAAATTTTTTATATTGTTGTGATGTAAAATGTTGTTTGTTTCGGAATATTCTAGATCCGTTGCAGATTTGCTTTTGAATTCTCATGTGGGTTCTGTTTGTTTTAGGGTTTTATATATGATTTCTCGTTCAAAGTTTCGTTTTTTTATTGATTGTCATGGGTTTTGATTTTGTTTAAGGGTTTTAAAGTACGTTACACTAGGGTGATATTGATAGATTGAAATATTTTTAATGGTTTAAACAGTAGTTTATGCATTGGCGAAATTTGACTGATATATTTTCCTCTTTCCGTTTGAATATGATTTTGTAAAATTTCCTTTTCTTTTGGGTGTTGAATAAATGGAAAAAGAGAAGATTTTTTCTGTTGTTGGGATTACTGAGTTTGTTGAAGTAGTCTCTTCTCTAGGAGACAACAGTGTTCTTTTGTATTTCAATTCGTGTGTTTTTTTCCAATGTGTCTTCCACATTGTCTTCGTTTAAGTGTTAAAGTTCGTGATATGGGGTAACTTTCTCAATAATACTTGACATGTTGGTTGTTGTTAGTTTGGTGTTTGGTCTTCATTGGATTCTTCTATGTCAGTTTGTTGTGGTATTTTAGGGTGATTTTTGTTGATAGAACGGTTATTATCAGACTGAATTTTTGTCCAGAGCTTATGTCTATATATGTTCATGTTTAGACTTGTTAATTTTGTAGCTTTTCTGTGCTTATAGTTATGGAGTTTACTTGTATGCAAATTGATTGAACTCTGTTGGGTTATAAATTTATCAGTAACTGATGCTTTCCAATAATGGATACATTAATGTGCTTTTGCTGAATGAAAGAAAGGAATTGATATTGTTGTTTTGACTTTGTTTGATAAATGATGGAGATTTAAGGGATTATGTTTATAGGTTGAGGAGTCAAAACTTGACCTGGATATACTTTAGGAGGAGGGCAAGGAGATTGACTGAAGGACAAACGGTGAGATTTCCTTTTGGATGAAGATACACGCTGATTAATCTTTAAAACTAGCTGGTTCGTTTTAGTATTGTCTGTCTATTGTTTAGTCATTAGTGCTTTATCATCATTTCCTTTTCGTCTGCATCTCATAAAGAAAAGATTCTTAATTTTTATTTGATGAACTTATCTTCTATCACCTGGTAAAATTTAGCCATTTGGGGCATAATGTTGGAGCCAGGGTAACATGTTGATGTGTTGAATACAAATTTAATTAGATTGTTAAAAGGGTTCTTGATTATTTAATGGAAAGCTCCATTGGAATTGTAATTAAGTTAAAGTTAGTTAGGGGTCCTTCATTTGGCTGATGAAAAACTAAAATGTTCAACAATTTTCTAAGAATCTTGTTCTGTGAAAGTACAAGCAGAAGATTGGGTCTACCGATGAGAATTGTCACCTTAAGAACTTGAGAGATTTGATATACATTTTAAGTTTGGGGAATGTAGGTAGAGAGATCTGAATTAGTGAATAATTTGTAGCAGGTATCATCAAAGATCGTCGAAAGCTTCAGTTGCTATAATTGCTGTAAGTTGATTGTCTATTGTTAACTTGATTTGATTCATATTTTTTATTTTCAATTGTCGATGAAAGAATAAGATCTGAGTATGGCCAGGCCAATATATTAATTTAATGCAAATGAAACAAATTCAGATTGTGAATGGATAGTGTGTAAGTTTCAGATGTTTATTTGTAGACTCTTTGTACTACTATGGCATCTGGGAACCCATTCTTTGATGATTTGCGAAACAAACCTGAGGTTATTGATCCACCTCAAGTTGAAGACCTTATGGACGTCAGTGAATCTTCTGTGAATGATCCTACTCAAACTCCTGTAAAGCCTAATTTGACTGTGTCTAGTAGTGTTCGTGAGCTCTTGGAATGTCCCGTGTGCTTAAATGCTATGTACCCTCCTATTCACCAGGTTTGTTTACATGTTATTTTGATGATCTTTGGTTGATTTCTTGAATTCATTGATCTGCATGCAAATACAATTTCGGTGTCCATGCAGTCATTTGTGAATCCCAATAAAATATTTTAGTACTTATGGAACAATCTAATGATAGTGTTTGTTTTTTTAATAATATAAATAAAAGGGAAACCCATATCTGTTGTCTGTTTTACATACGTGGGTGGTAGGTTGTTTTAAAAAGTTGATTTGCAGGAAGCTGGATGTTGCAAGTTTAATTTTTCATATTTTCCTAAATAGTAATAGATACATCCTGTCTCACAATTTCATGTTATTAATGAAAGAGAAACAGTAGATTTGTTAGTTTATCGAAGTGTGATACATAATATTATATATATAACAGAACACGCATATAAGTGAGCTGCAGAGCTTCATGCAATGGTGCTGCATCCTTACAAAGTCTTGGTTCATGTTGCATGAAATGTCTGTTTATTTTCTAGAGGTCAGCAGAATGTATATGATGTATCTAGATACTTGCATTCTTTCCATTGATGATCTGTCTTGCTGCAGTGTTCAAATGGGCACACAATATGTTCTGGATGCAAGCCCAGGGTGGGCAACCGCTGCCCCACTTGCAGGCATGAACTAGGCAACATCAGATGTCTTGCACTGGAGAAGGTGGCTGCTTCTCTCGAGCTTCCTTGTAAATATCAGAGCTACGGGTGTATTGGCATATATCCGTACTACAGCAAGCTAAAGCATGAATCCCAATGTGTCTTTAGACCATATAACTGTCCCTATGCTGGATCGGAATGTGCAGTAATGGGTGATATTCCATACCTTGTGGCCCATCTGAAAGATGATCACAAAGTTGACATGCACAATGGCAGTACCTTTAACCACCGCTATGTTAAAGCAAATCCACATGAAGTTGAGAACGCCACATGGATGTTGACGGTATTCTTTTTTATTGTGTTTTCTGTTTGATACACTACTTTTTAGGTCAGTTTCTGTATTTTAGCTATATCACTGAATTTAATGTCTGTAGCTGATTGTTGGAGTTATTTTTTTGGTCTTGTAGGTTTTCAGTTGCTTTGGTCAATACTTCTGTTTGCATTTCGAAGCCTTCCAGCTCGGTATGGCTCCTGTCTACATAGCATTCTTGCGGTTTATGGGAGATGATAATGAAGCAAAAAACTACAGCTACAGTCTTGAAGTGGGTGGTAATGGAAGGAAGATGATATGGCAAGGGGTGCCCCGGAGCATACGAGACAGCCACAGAAAGGTTCGTGACAGCTTCGATGGTCTTATCATCCAACGCAGTATGGCTCTGTTCTTCTCAGGAGGAGACCGGAAAGAACTGAAGCTTAGAGTGACGGGTAGAATCTGGAAAGAACAGTGATGGGGTCGATTTTTTTTTGGCAACTTGTATTAATCATCCGTTCAATCTGATTAGCTGCTAGATTGGTTTCTTTAGTCTTAGTGAGTCTTCTGGTCATGTATTTTTTGATTTGAAGAGGCAAACTCTCTTTGCTTGTACAAGTTCTTGAATACATGAGTGAGAAGACATGACTTCTACAATTCTAATATTTATCTAAAATGATTCTCTCTTTTGCATTACACAGTTATATCTTCTCATTCATCCAATGAATAACTCAACTATAATTTAATGTTCAAGTATAACTTTTCAACAAGTCTGGAAAGGAGAAAAAAAAAAGGAAAAAACTGAACCTTTAATTGCTAGATCTTAATAAAAGTGTACTAGAGGCCACTGGCAAAGATCCATCAACTGTTCACAACCTTCAATCTTTAAATCAATGTATATCTGGAAGCTGACAACCACCACCAATGGAGGATATTGTCGACATGGTAGAAGTCACTGGCATGCTTTTTTAAGGAAGAAAAGGTTCAATGCACTTAACGCACGTCATAACCATTAAGGATGTATGTGTGACATGTGTCTTCTTTTTGCGAAGGGAGGCCCCCATCGTGGAGTTGTTTATGTCAACATAACTAGGTGTTTCATTTGGCCCATTGCATGTCCGTACAGAAGTACCCATGGTTCTCCAAACACACAATCATTGTCCTTGAGATGTACTCATGGTTCTCCAAACACACAATAAGGAAATATTACATTTCATCCCAAATTTCAGCTAGTTTGTAATGCTGTAAACATGGAAGAGTGACCGCATTAACTTAAAACATAAGCTTTGCTCGAAAACTTTGAACGTACATACAACGAACTGGTTTCAACGTTTCATTCAAAATCCTTATTCTAATCATTTTGTTTAACTCCTCAAGAAAAAAAAAAAACTCCCAGTTTGTACTGATGCAAGTACCAAAATAGATGTCTTTGGAGGCTTTCTCATAACTAACAGCACCTTGTTAGTCGGCCAATTTTCACCTCTTCTCACCGCATAAACATCTAGCAGCCTGTAGAGCAAAATATGTGAGTATGATATCAGCACCAGCCCGCCGAAGGCACGTCAATGATTCCATCATAACCCTCTCTTCATCAATCATCTTGAGCACCCCACCAGCTTTGATCATTGAGTATTCACCCGAAACCTGGTGTCACCGAGAAGAAGTGATTAAAACTAACTCGAACAAAAGGTAGCTGAAATTAAAGTAGAACAAAAAGAAAAAACAAAGCCCCAAAAAAAGGATTTATGAACTCTTAATTGATAATTCGACATCCAGCTACTGGAAAGTAGTTATCGAGTACCTGATATGCTGCAATTGGCAAAGGAGAATTCTGTCTGAGTAGTCTTATAATATCCAAATAAGGAAGACCTGGTTTCACCTGTGAACAATTAACTTCCAGCATTAGAGAATGTTATATCACTTGGATATTCAAAAATTTCAAATGACAGCAATACAAACCAAAAGGATGTCAGCTCCTTCAGATTCATCTTCACGGGCCTCGACTAGAGCCTCCCTGTAATTTGCTGGATTCATCTGATAACTTTTGTTTACAAGCCAAAACAATATACAAAAGTGAGCATCAGAACAGAAACACAAAATAGCAAAATTTACCAAACATTTTATAATTAACCACATACGTTTTTTTGTCTCCGAAACGTGGATTGGAGTCTAGTGCCTCTCGGAATGGACCATAAAATGAACTTGCATACCTGTTTGCAAGTCAGAAGGGATCTGGCATGTTAGACACCATGACAATGATTGCATTGCACCAAAGTAGCCCAAAAGAAACAGGGACACCAATCTTATCCATGTTAACCAACCAAAAAAATTGTTTTGTTTTGCAATGGTTTTGGTCAAACAATTGACAGACAGAAAATATGCCACAAGCAACTCATCAGATTTGATCACACGCTGCACGAAGAAGAAAATATATACTACAAAATGGATCCAAAATAAAAGAATCATCCTAAGCATATAGAAAGAGGATCAGAGGGACAACAGATCAGATCCATCCAATCAATAACCTAAAATATTTATAGCATTCCCTCAATTTTGTTCAATATACCATAATTTTCTGAACACAATTGCAGCATTTTCTTGCTAAAGTAGAACATTCTCCGCAATGGTAACGCACTCACGGTTTATTCATAAAATATGAGACATGAATTGAAATTGAAAGGAAGATAGACAAATCATTTAGTTAAAATTACTTTGCTGTGTAGGACATGATAGATACATGCTGAAATCCTTCAGCATCAAGAGCTGATCGAATTGCCCCAACACGTCCATCCATCATGTCACTGGGGGACACAACATCCGCTCCTGCTCGGGCCTATCAATACAGAGGTAACAACACTAATATAATCAGAACTAATCAGGTTAAAAAGTGTAGACCACAAGACACAAGTGAGAAGTAGATATATGTTGGGCCACTATACTTGAAACCTCTTTTTCCTTGATATCAGTGACCTCTCATTCTTTTGCTTACTCAAAGCAGTTGACTACAATTGGTAAAAATTTGCTTACCTAAAGCAGTTGGAAACAATTGTAAACATTTGCTTACCTGAAGCAGTTGGAATGCAGTTCTACTGCAACTTGGATAATATAATGAACATTTGTTCAAGAATAAATTTTGACAATCTGGTCTGAATAAATTTTAATTGCAGAATATTCGACCAAATTACCTGGGAAACAGCTTGTTTACATAGTTGATGCACTGTTTCATCATTCATTATGACTCCTACAGAATATCATGGAAGTAAAGCACATGAGTAACTCGATGTCTGTAATCACATTAAACTAATTTCTTTAAGAATAATTTTTACCATGTACAAAAGCACCTAATTAAACAAACTTGAGTTTGGCTATATAATTAGCAAACCAGCCATAATGTTTTCAAATAAATTAAAACTTATTCTAACAGAATATTCTGAAATTTTAACATGCCCAAGATTTTGGGTCTGGATTGTTGTGTACCATCTCCAACAAATCTCTGACAAATGATATTATTAAGATCTGTTAGAATCTATCCTTCTCCCCTCCCTCTAATGCACACAAAGCACAGAAATAAAGGTACAAAGGCATGCCCTTTTAGACAGAACAGGGAAGAATGAAGAATTGAAGATAAGAATCAACATGATTAGAAAAATTTAGAAACCTCTGTAAGTAAGAACCAATGATGTCTAAATTCTAATCATATCCTACACCCCAGTAATAAAACATAAAATGGGTAGATATTGCCAACAAGACTATAGCTGTTCATTACGTGGGACTTATTAATTGGATAAAAATTTCAATAAAAGCTTCTGCCACACTTGGATTTTATAAATATAGCAGCAACAAGAGCATAAACTTACCGTCTTCTCTAACAATACCATCATGCCCATCAGAGGAATAGGGATCTAATGCAACATCAGTGTAGATAACCTAGTAAAAGAAAAGGTTAATCAAAGAGATTGCCACCATCTCCAATATAAAGAACCCTAACCTTGAAACCCCATTACTCCAAAAGATAAAAACTACTTATTTGACTTACAAGATCAGGGAATTTGTCCTTGAGCAGACGTATTGTGCGAGGCACTAAACCATTATCATTATAAGCTTCATCTCCTGTGGGAGACTAAAAACACAAAAACAAATCACATTACATCTAAAACTCCATTTCACAAAAACATAAACCTCGATTGAGAACACAAATACCTTCAAAGCATCTGGAACTTTGGGAAACAACACAACACTATTGACACCAACATCCCGTGCTTTAGCCACCTAAATCAAACAAAAAACAATTCAGCTCATTTACACTCTTCTAAACACGATACATCACTCAACAAAACTAACACTTCGAACAAAAACAAAGTCAATTCAAGATTTCTCCTTTCTATATAAATCAATCACCTCTTTGACAAGTCCATGTCTCCATCCAAGTCTATAACATCCAGGCATAGCTCCAATAGGCGTATCTTCTTCGCCTGTAAATATTAACATAAGACATCTCAACAATTATCATATACTGTTAATGAAACAACAACAAAACCTGAAGCAAACACCAACAAACCTTCATGAATAAAGAGCGGATACACGAAATTCGCAGGGGAAAGATAGGTTTCCTGGAATGATTCTCTCAAAGCAGGAGACTTTCGATTGCGACGAGGGCGCCTACTAAGTGGCTGCCACACAAATCAATCCACTTCAACATCAACATAACAAGACCTAATCTTAACACACGTAGATATAAAATTCTTGTTCAAAATCGAAACTTTATCAACAAATTCTATTGACTGATAATGATGTTCAAAAACTAACATAATAAGAGCTAATTTAAACACGTGTACATATAAAATGTGTGTTCAAAATCGAAACTTTATCAACATTTTTCTATTGATTTGTTTACTTACAAGAGAAGCAACGAGAGGCGTTCCTGCTGGAGCTGCTGGTTTTAGAGGAATTGGAGGAGCTTCTGGAATGTTGCCGGCGACGACAGCCGCCTCGCATTCGGCGTCTGTGAGTCCTCGTTTCTCGCTTGCTTTGACGAGGAGAAGAGATGGGCGTGGTCTTTGTAGGGATTTGAGCCTGAAACTGACTGATGCTGGTGTTGTTGATCGTGATGGTTTGAGGCCGGCGTAGTCCGGAAGAGCTGCTGCGCATGGCGGCGGCTCGTGGAATATCGTTGACGCCATTGATTCGGTTTTGGTTTTGTAAAAATTTGACCAACGACAAGTGGAAGAAGAAGAAGAAGATGAAGGAGACTACAAAACGAGAAGGAAGTTGGTGGGGGAGTGGGAAGAAACGATCTTACCAATGCAATCCACTCAGAAGTCGACACGTGGCATATGATTGTTTTGTGTTATCTTATCAAAATGTATATTTTTTATATTATAAGGTAATTGTCATGAAAAATATTCTTGCTTGATATTTTAATTAGTATTTTTATAAATTTAGGTTATTTTCCATTGACACCAATATTTACTTCTTTTACAACTATAGGTTATGGTGTGATGTTCACATTGAATAATTGCTCTGAAGGATGAGGATTAAAGCCAATCTTGTAGGTAGCCAATAGGAAGAGAGATACACCTAGGATCCGGACAGTGAGGAAATCTAACATATGGACAATTTCAAACTTCGTACCTGAGGTTTCACCTTATTTCAAAACTAACTCTCTATTTACCATTTTGGATAAATGATTTTTTTTTTTTAATCATATATGTTAAAATAGTTTATAAAATAATGATTGTATATGAGAGATTATGTTCGAATTTAATTTTTCCTGACTTGTTGGCAAAATTTTATGCATAAAATTATATGATCAGTGTTTAACGGAACTTCATGACAAATCTAATAAATCTCATACCAAAGTAATCAGTCAAATGAAACACCACATAACATAACAGTTAATGCCATCCTAATTTCAGGATCATGCATGGTGTTATAGTGTGGATGTCAATCACGCCATGCAACCCCTAATACCTTGTAAGCAAAGCAATCTACCGGCGGCCGCGCTCCTTTTTGAGGCTGATAGTGGCCCATTCACTGCCAAAGCCCAACATATCGGCCCAAGCCATTGGCTTCCGCTCTACTCGATAGGATGGAATTATAACGTTATAGTGTTAATCGCGATTGGTTAATTCGACGACATTTTGTCATCGTGACGTTTTTTATTTCCTTGCATATATTAATCTTTGTATACAATATCTAAAATCTCACCCAATGATGATTCTTTTGATCTAATAGTTCAAATAAATATAATTCACTGTGTGAAAAGTCAAGTTCTGAGAATATAATTGAATTTACACGTTAGTTTTATTTCAAAAGCGATGCAACTTTGAATCAGATAACACTGCAGAAACCACTAGTGGAACCTTGAAACCGAAAAAGGAATTGTATAACGTTAAAAGTTTTACATTGCACTTGCACACAGAAGCTATAACTTCTCTAGGTTTTATAAGATGCCGCCAAGTAAGAGAGCAATGTGATGATAAATTAAGCAGAACTCGCCTACGAAGACCATACTTTTTGCTTAAACTTGTAGACTAAGGGGGCAAGACTGAAAATGAAAAGGATCTTTTAAGAGCATTTAGCCAAGTATGCATCCCAACCTTGAAGGCGGTATTCACGAGCTGCCTCCGCAGGATCTGCTGCCTTTATGATTCCCCGACCAACTATTATGATATCACTACCCCTTTCATTGATGACCTGAAAATCATTCGTCTCACGAGTTAATAAACTGCAATGACATCAATCAACGGGAAAATAAAGCCACAGAGAGACCAACACATACAAATCCAAGAAGGGGATTTGTACAATAAACGTGAATACTTTGAAAACTCAAAATGGGGCAGGTTTCACTTTGAAAACTTAAAATGGTGCTGTGATCCCTGCCCCCGTGCCACCTTCATCATAGTCACTCATAATTTAAGATTGCAAACTCTTTTTTTTTTTTGATGTAGTAAGATAAGAGAAGACAAAAAGAAAAACAAAATAGTTGTGCCAGTTTATAAAACTTTCCCAATGGCCATACTTGTTCTTATGCTTGTTTTCACTTCTCA
This sequence comes from Nephelium lappaceum, assembly GCA_021234005.1. Lineage (NCBI taxonomy): Eukaryota > Viridiplantae > Streptophyta > Magnoliopsida > Sapindales > Sapindaceae > Nephelium > Nephelium lappaceum. The sequence continues at coordinate 19,170,955 of CM038007.1, forward strand.
AGCCTACCTAGAAGCAAGTTTTCAAGCCAAAATGTTGTCACTCTACCATAAAAGGAAAGACTTGAAATTACGAGCAACAGAACGTATAATACAGTGAATTAATTTACATTCAATAAGAAAAACAGGACAAGACAGGATATTAAGAAATATGAAAAGGGAATTTCAAATGGAGTACAGGTGAACACCGATAATACTTACAGAATAAGGAGTGTTATACTGCTGTCCTAGATTATCACCACCCTTTACCATTTGAACCCCAGGTGTTGCCTGAATAAAAGCAGGATTGACAGGTGCCCCTGGCCATGACGCAGGATTAACTGAGATGAAGCCAATGACAAAATCAGAATGTTGTTCTGCAATTTTCACAGCTGCAGCTGTGTAGTCTCCCGTTGCTAGGTTTCCAGCCGAACTCATTTCAGCAAGCAGCAACAAACCCCTCCCACGAGGCAACCCCTGATTACACAAAGAACAATAAAACCTTTAGAATGGATTAGTCGAACTCTTAAAAAACAAGTTACTACGTTATGTCGGAAAGTTAATACTAACCTTCAATTTCAGGCCATCCACAATTCCTGGTCCAGAGATTATGTGAGCATTAATAATGTCAGCCCAATCCAATATATGGAATATACCTCTGCAACAACCAAATCAAGATCCCTCAGGCAAACACAAGGATTTGTAAGGGAATTGGAAAAAGTAAAGCATGGCAACAGAGTCCTACCCTTCATACTGCATGGTCACTGTATTACCAATGTCTGCGAACTTACGATCTTCAAATATTAAGAAATTATGCTTTTCTGCAATCTTCAGGAAAATAATTAACATTTAGCTTTAACTTATCAGTGATTTGAACTCACTAACACTTGATTTATTAAGAATTTAAGAAATATACCGCTCTAAGTTTGGAACCAAAATCCGGAGTGAAATCAGGCAGTATATCAACATGAGTCTTCAATAAGCAGATCTCCGGTCCAACCTAGATAAAAATCGAAATACAAAAATCAAAAGCGAAATCTCCGTTTCTTTTTCATAATAACCAGATAACCAAAGATTTTAATCCAACTACATGCAAGATTAGATCCTAATGTTATGTTAGAATAGTTATCTACTACTAACGCAAATCACATGAATAAATAAAACCCAGTTTTATAAGCATGTGTATATATATATACACAACAAATTCAAAAAAGTCAACATAAAAAAGGACCTTGTCAGCAATTTGAAGCAACTCAGCAGCAGTGGCAACATCAGCAGCTAAACACAAATTAGTCTCCTTCTTGACCATAACTTCAAAAAGCTTCCTCCCAGTCTCATTCTTGACCATTTTACCCCTCTCCTCATACCTCAAACCCTTAAAACCACCAGCAACCCGACCCGAACCCGGAACCGGAACCGCCACCTTCCTGTTCTCCTCCAGAAACCTCATCACCGTCTTCTCCATCTCCTCATCCACCTTTCCTCTCTCCCTCAAAACCCTAACCATCTCACTCAATTTGATCATCGAATGCAGCTCGATCCCATTCTCCTTCAGGTTCTCCCTCCCGCCTTGCTCTCTATCGATCAGCACCACCGCGTCCCTCACGACCAGCCCCGCCGCCCGCAGCGGCGCAGCCGTCTCGAGGACGGAGGCGCCGCTGGTGACCAGGTCCTCGATGATGAGGCAGATTTGGTCCTTCTGGAAGGCGCCTTCGATGGCCTTGGAGGTGCCGTAGTCCTTGATCTCCTTGCGGCGCATGAGCATGGGGACGTCGTTGGAGACGGAGACGCAGGTGGCGATGGGGAGGGCGGTGTAGGGGACGCCGCATACCGCGTCGTATTTGGTGGTGGGAGGGAGGGCGGATATTAGGGTTTTGGAGATTTGGCAGAGGAGGGAAGGGTAGGAGACTATGAGACGGAGATCTATGTATATGGGGGAGGATATGCCGGATTTTAGCTTGAAGTTGCCGAACTTGACGGCTGAGATCTCGTGCAGCTGTAGAATCAGAGACTCCATCCCGGATGACGACGACATTCCTGCTCTCTCGCTCTCTCTGTCCCAATGTCAAGTGAAGAAGAAGAACGAGTGCAAGTAAATGAGATCACTTTCTTAAACAGTCGTCAGAATATAAAGTGGCAACACCAACTCGCTAGGTTTACATGCAACACCACATTAGTAAGTTTATACATGGCGCTTGGGGGGCCAGTGCAGTGGCAAAACTGCACTCCCTTCCAGACCCAGTCGCGGGTTCAAATAGAACATGCACCCCACCTTCATTTATAAGATTAAATGAAGATGGGATTTTCTCCTTTGTGTCTGGTTATCTCTCACTTAGACAAGGGCAAATCCTTATTATATAAAAGTTAAGTATTCAGACCGTACCATCAGTCCCTTATTATATAAAAGTTACGTATTCAGACCTTACTATCAGTACGTTATTAGTTTGATTCTGATTATTTTTTGAGTTAATCCCAATAACTCAAAAAAAAAAAAAAATTATAATATAACTATTTATTTTTATTTTTATACTCTCTAAATATGTGTCATTCATTAAATTTATGGAGAATCTCTAAAGGGAAATTGAATTAAAATTTGGAAAAATGATCTTGTGGAGAAAGGAAAGTTTTCTTTTGACTTAATTGTTGGAAGATTGGTTTTGGATTGTGATCATAAATTAAAGGATTCTAGAATTGTTCAGTAGATTTGTAATGATATTGAGATTCTTTTAGTTTCACAATATATTATAACAAATGTTACATGTAGTAGGAAATGACATAATTTCATGTTATCATTTTATTAAAATACTTGATATAGAATGCAGGAATTATTATCCAAAATAATGATTTATAAACTCATATTTTATTATAAAAATAATCTAAAACAAAATAATCCTTATAAATAATCTGATTAATATAAATTAATTAAAATATTTTTCATATATATTAATCTTTATTAATATGTTTAAATCCTAATTTAAGATTTAAATAATTGAATCAAAATATTTTTCATGCTCATCAATTTATTTTAATAGATTAAACCCTAATTTGAATTCTTACTACATGATAATCACAATTTTTTCTTAAAAGAAAGTTTAAAAAATAAATCAATAAATTGAAAACTAAAGTTGTAAAAATTTACTTTTTTCTTATTTCATTGGTTACAAAAGTATTAATCATTATAATGGAGAATGAAAAGGCAGGAGAATCTACTTTTTCTTGTTCGATTGGGGGTATTGATGTGGCCACTCATGAGTCATGATGATAACCATTCTTATGTCGTATGCTACCTTTAACTTTTATAAGCAAAAATGAAGACCACCAAGAATGATTCCTCGTGTGCAAACCACTAATAAAAAGAAACCATGATTTAAAATAAAATAAAATAAATCAAGAGAGGCCGTGATTCATTATAAAAGTCAATAAAAATGCAAGATCAAGTGAACATTTATTAAATTAGAAAGGAATATGCATATTTAAATTTTAGACTGTTATGAACATAATTTACAAGATTTAAGTGTCATTGAAAGAATTAAATTTATGTCTTGTAGCTGTTCTTTTTTTCTATTTTTTGAACACCGATGTCTTACGGGTTAGATTGTCGAAATATATCAAAATGGATCATTAATAACGTAATCCAAATGACTATTTTTATAATTGGGGAAAGAGTAACTTCTATTAAGAGAAACCCATAACTCAAACCTTGTGTTTTAAAGGATAAAAGTGATATTTGAACCATTACCCTTTCTAGGATCAAAAGTGGATACTTAGTCATTTATATTAAAGAGTGATGTATTTTGTAGCATACATTTGGTTTGTTATAGATGACAAAGTTGAGGTATTGATTTATATGATAATTTGATTCCATTGGTTTTCGAATTTGTTTAAAAAAACAATTTAAATTAATAAATAAGATTTATGTGTCGTAGAAATAATTAATTTAACTTTTTGTATTGTGTGTTTGGTTTTTCATATAAGTAGGTGGACAAAGTTGAGGTATTAGTTTAAGGGTCGGGATCGGTAGCAACAATGTTTTACATAAATTTTTACACACGTTATTGTCCATTGCATGAATAAATTTTTTAAAACAATAAATGTTATTATTTTATTTTGAATGTCTCACATCCATCCTCTATCCTATTTCCTCTCTTGTATATTTTCAGTCTCTTACAGCCACCTTAACCTTAATCTTTGATTTTTTTTTTTTTTTTTAACGTATTATACCTAATTTATGAATATGAGTTTTTTTGTTGATATTTAAGAGTAATACTATAACGAGAATAAATATCTATCATTATGTTATATGGTCATATATTTTCGTTGATATTATATTATATGATCATATAGGAAGATTTCTTCCCTATTATGGGACTAAATATATTTTTGCTCAATATTATGACCAAAATAACTGTCTATTATTTATGTAACCACAATTTCAACCCACATGTGTGTATTGAATCTCTACCATACATGAAACGGATCATGTAAAGCTCAATTCTCGACAAAATGATGGCCACAAGTAAACCCGACCCGAGTCAACTCGGGCATGCCGACAGGGGAAGTGATTCGGGGACACGCGGGTCCCGCGGCGAAACCAAAAGTTGGATATATAGACGTGCAAAATTGTGCTAGTTGAGTTGGCAGAATCAGGGTCGTTGGTTTTGGATACCCTTTTTGTCAGATTTTTAGATTTAAAACAGATTTCCTTGCGCACTTGCACTCCAGCAAGACCTTGTATGCGGTCCACGCGCCGCTCATCGCTAATAAAACCTTCATTTGATATTTTCTCTTTTATAATTTAAAATATATTGTTGAAAATAAATTAATTATGTATATCTCGTAAATGAAATTTCCTTAATAAGTATCATGCAAAATACATCAACTTTTAAATAATATAAAATATCAATTATCAATATTTTTCTATTGATTTTGATTGATTTATCCTATTTAAAACTTCAAATGACATATACATATATATATAATCATGTAATAGTTGCAAGATACAATACAGTCCCTTAGTTTGAATTATAATATCCTCCTTAATCCCTAAAATTATATTAGTTTTCTTCATGAAATAAATTGGATTTAATTTCATAATTTTTTCACATTTTTTACCATTTAATTTTTTTATTATACTAATTTATAAACATGCATTGATCATATACTCCTTTTAATGTTACAAGAATGAGTATTTCCTCAATAGTGTGGCCAATGTCATGAAAATTCATATGCAAATAATTTATGGAGAAACTTTATGTTAGTGCTTGAGGTTTAGAAAAATATCAATTTTTAAAAACTATTTTAGAAATAGTTTCTAACTTTTTCAAAACTTTTTAAAAAATTTCAAACCGTCAATTTCAAACTAAATAGAAAAATGAAAAAGACTTAATTACCCTTATAACTTAAAATGACTATTACCAATAAAAAACTGATATGTGTATAAATGGTTATATATATTTTTATATATTTAAAAAAATCGTATTATTGTCCTTTGTTTAAATTAAACAATAATTAAAAAAAAAAAACAAATTTTAGGAAAAAAAATCAATTTAGGAAAAAAAATCTAGTCATTGTTTCTATCAATTCCCTATCCAACTATTAAAAATATTAATTTAAAAAATAAAACAAGTTTTTCTTAAAAAAATTTAAAACAACTTAATTTTTATTTTTTTCTTTGATCTAGAAGAATTTGGAACAAACCCATAAAACCTCGGTCATCTACTTCGTTTCTTGTACCTCTCCTTTATCTCCTTCATTCTTCTCCATCTCCTCTGTATCCTCTATCTCCTTCTCCTCCGTCCCTTCTCATTCTTCCTCAGTCTCTTTTGTCCACCATCTCTTCCACCTTAAATAAAGCACCTTTGATGCGATAAAGGTTCTCTCAATCGAAAATGGAGCTCATCTGCTCCATCTCCAACGAGTCTCCATCTCAGATCAATAAGATGAAGTCTTTCTCTGGTTATGGGTTCGATTGAACCCAGACCCAAAGAAGTTTCGTCTGGGTTCGATTGAACCCAGATGAAGATACTCTTTATCTGGGTTCAACGAACCCAGATAAAGAGTCTCTTCATTTGGGTTCGGTCATCATCCCTCCTGTTTTGATTTTTTTGTTTTTTTGATAAACAATTTTGATTTTTTTTTTCTTTAATGTTGTTAATTTTGTTGTTAATTTTCTTGTTGTGAGAAATAATAATATTGATGATGCTGTGATGTTATTGATGATATTAAAGACCGTAGGGTTGTTGATGATGTTGATGAAGTGAGTTGTTGATGGTGTTGGTAAAGGGGCTTGATGAACAATCTTGATGCATTGAAGATGGTAGAGATCTAATCTAATGGATCTTCACTTTTTTCCTTTTTAACATTTTTTTTTTATAAAATTAATTTTATGTGTATAATAAATTATTAAATTAATTTACCCTCTCACATAAAAAGACCATGTTACCTTTCCCACCCAAATAATTTGTCACCGTTAATCATTAATTGATTAATGATTTAGATTTTTTTGAAGAGTGTTGGGATAATTAGGGATAAAAATAGCTGTTTTCAAAAGAGTTTTAAAAAGTTAATATTTTTTCAAACCTAAATGACTAAAATAAAGTTTCCCCATAATTGATTAATGTAAGTGGTTATGCACTGTCTTGTTGTTCAAAATGATGGGTTTTAGGGTATTTTACAAATTGGTATGAGTAATTATTTATCAATATTATGAGAATATTTGTTTTTAGATTATGAAAACATATATTTCGACCACACAAATAACTATTGATCTTTACGTACTTGATAAATTTCTTATCAGTATGATGTCAAGTTAAAAAAAAAAAAAGAAATCATGTAAATAGTGTTGAATCTTAACAAATCTTGATCATTTTTGAATTGGATTGATAGTTGTCGGGTCATACATGTAATATTTGATTTTAATAAATTGTGAGACTAATTTATAATTATGTTGACGCGTAACAAAGTAAGAGAAGAGCGCGTGGGAAAGGGTAGGGGCATAAAAAGGATGCGAAGAAAGGAGGAAAGTCCCCCGGAATCCGATTCGTCCCACATTGACTTTGGTGACATTCTCTCTCATCATTCTCTCATCCAAACCAAATCCAATCATGATGAGAGAATTATAATTTACATAAAAAATAAAAAATCAACAACATCAAATTTTTAACGTTTCCTTTAATTTTCCAACAAAAATCATATGTTTTTGATCAAAAGAATAAAAATGTTCAATCAAATATTACGATTGATTTGAATTGCATTTGTACATTATATATTGATGCAGAGAAGAACCACCCACTAGTCAAGTAATTACCAATGTAAGAGCCCTTTGATTCTTTCTTTTCTTGCTTTCACTTCTATATATATATATATATATGGTTGTGTTGAAATTGTGTATTGTGACATTGATTGATTGTTGATTTTTAGGTCTTCTGTTTTGAGGCTGGAGATGTCAACCCAGCAAGACAATTCTGCTAATGTTCCAGGTATTTATTTTCTTGTCTCAATGTGGAAATTATATACATGTGATGTGAGAACATGTCTCTATTTTTTTCATTGCTAATCATATTTACATGATTCATTTTGTCTCTCTTAAATGAATGGTCATGATTTGAGAAGGGTTGGATTCAAGCTCTTTTTTTTTTTGCTCGAATTGGTTTGTATGAATTTGGGGTTCCTATATATATGTTGGTTATCAAACTATGGTTGATCCAATATTTTTGGCTGATTGTTTCAAATCATTGGTTGCATTGCTACGCAAGCTATCATCTTCTGATGGTCTGGAAAGGAAGCTTAGGGGCCTGTGAGGATGCGGCGTTCAGCAGTATCCTGTGCTATGTATGAAAAATTGATTATGGCACTTGAGATAGTTGTTGATTTTAGTCAAGTTTGTTAGTGCGGTTGTTGATTTGAATTCATAGAGTTCAGTTTCGAAATGGGATTGTCTTTTCGTTCATCATTTCCGAATGATTTTTGTCATTACACGTAACCAAATGTATATTCTCAACTCCATGGTGGCGGTAAATTAGGGTACATGAATTTTAAAGTCAATCTCTATCGTCAATTTTCATTTGCTGGGATGGTTTTTTTCAGATGTTCATTTATGAGTTTTTTAAATATGTAGTTGCTGCATTGTTGCTGTATCGTACACCTTTAAAGAATTGTTGTTCCGTTAGTGTGAATGTTGTCATGAAGCCTTTGATTAGATTTCAACATTATCAACAGTTGTTTGGGTGTGTTTTTTAACATCTAAACCTTTCGGAATGTTACCAGTTTTTTCATGCAATGAAAATGAAACATTCTGCAAAGTAATTATTACTCAATATGTTGCCAACATTGACATTTTATGGTGCTGTATTAAATATTTCTCATTTTTCAATCAGGTACTTGTTGCCTATATGATCTCTTATGTTCAGAAACACCAAGTTGGGGCAGGCACACAGATCGAAGAAGACCTTCCGGTATCTTGAGCTTTAATCTCTAATTACTTATCTTGAGCTTTAATCTTCGAAACTTTACAACAGCAGATATGGCTGCTATAATGGCTTGCCAGATTCTGTATTTAGAATATGTATTATATCTAGCCCAGAACCCGAAATTGTGTAAGATTTCACTTCATACTATTTCCTTTACATGTATGCTTATTTAGCTGTCATGAAGGATATTATCTCTTCTTTGGCCCTTCATAAACTTTTCACGATACAGAGTTTTATTAATTTCGGTCTATGTTAACTCCATTTTTTACTCAACCAGGTGCACAGAAAAGATTGGAGAAACTATTGCATCAGTCTGGTAATGAGGCTTGTGCAGATTGTGGATCTCCAGATCCAAAATGGGTGTAAGTATCTTGTCTGGATTGAACAACGGATTCTACCATCTTGTTCACTTTGTCAACATTCAAAGTCACACCTAGTTGTTACTCTGTCTTCTATTGTCTTTCTTTTTGTGTGTTTTTGTTTTGTTTTGTTTTGCTTTTGTTTTTGGTGTTGATCTTGAGTATAACATTTGTTTCTTTTTTAGCCATTATGATTTGGATATAATGTTTGAGGATCGCCCTGTGGATGAGATAAAGTAGATGGGTAGACTAAATTAAAATATGCCATGTAACAGGGAATTATACAGATCAATTTAGTATATTACTAAATGGATTTTGATAATTTCCGGTATATTGGATGGTGAATCTGTACAAAATATATAGATACCTATATCTCATGTTGGATTGAAAAATATTTGAACTTTAAGGCTAAGTAATATGAGGAAATTTGTAGAAGTGTTCAGTCTGCATATTCTCTCATGTTTCATTGTGAATTACTGAATTACTTAATAATGTCTTGAAGAGTATGCTTTCTATTTAATATAACTTTGTAAGATGATATTGACAATTATCACATTTTATTTATTGACATCAAGTTTTACTCTTCATTTTTATCAAATGTAATAGATGAACCATTTTTGAAGATTTGGAGTTCCGCTTGAGTATAGAAGTCTGAGCTAAACTATCATTAATTGATTTTCCTTTTTATTAATGTTCTTGCTCGGAACATGTTATCGATATATACTATATGTAATATTTTATTGTGAATCACCTGTCTCTATATATTTCAATTGGTCTATATAGCCTTTTTTGTAATTTATTGTCACTTGGTATTAGAGCATTAATTATGTTCTCTTACATAGCATTGCTATGGCAGTAGGCTCATACTAATGCTTCTTTATGGCATGACCATCACTTGTCAGTATCTAGTTTACTGCACTACATTTTAATTGTGTAATTTGGTGGATATCAGATCATTAAGTCTTGGAGTGTTTATATGCATCAAGTGTTCTGGCATTCATAGAAGCCTTGGAGTGCATATATCAAAGGTATGATTTCCAAACTACGCTCTGTGAAGTACTCTTGTCAAATAGAATGTTATAGTTGCCATCAGATGTGACCTTGTTTTGTCATTAAGGAACAATATGATATGTTTACTGTTCTATTTAGGAGAATATTACTACTATATACAAAGAACCTTGAGGAGGATACTGTTGATATTTGTCCTAACCATTCCACAACTTCAAACTATCATCTAATATTAGCTACTTGAGGTTATAGACTTATAGCTTTATTATTGAGTTTTGGGACAACGACAGGCATTCAGATTTTAGCCTAGCTGAACTCCTTGTAAGTTGTAAATAGTGTTAAGGATATTGTTCTAGGCTGGGTAAAAAATATCTACATTCTATGAATATTAGTTAGTTAGAAAGTCATTCAATTAATACCTTCAGTGAAAGCTTGTTCATAGTATGCATATCTTTCAAAGGATCTTGTTCTAAGATTTCATTACCAAAATACTACCCTTCCTCTCTGTCTCATTGTTTTACAAGTGGATGTTCTCAACATCTAATTTGATTTAACAACATAATGCAGGTTTTCTCAGTGAACCTAGATGAATGGACTGATGAACAAGTTGATTCTTTGGGAGATATGGGTGGCAATAAGACTGCAAACAGTAAATTTGAAGCTTGCATACCAGATGATATAAAAAAACCGGGACCTGATTCATCCATACAGGAGCGCTCAGATTTCATCCGGTAACAGAAGCAGAATGTTAGTCATATTTATGTACAATAAATGTAAATCATATTAAATAACTGATGTATTTCTTGAAAACTCAGGAGAAAGTATGAGAAGCTACAATTTTCATACTGTAATGAAGAGAATCCAGCCTGTCCATTTCCTGGTCCTCACAAACGTTCTTCTTCCACTCAAGGTACTTCTTCAAACAGTTGCTCTTCCCTAGATAAAAAGCAGTATGATAAACAAGCAACCAGACATCGTATCGGAAATGCATTTCGTAACAGCTGGGGAAGGATGCAGTGTGACAGCAAGAGTACTAAAAGAGCAATTCACTGGTAATGGTTTTCTGTCTGAGTAATGTTATTCTTATTATGTTAGTCAACAGAAAAAGGACAATACATAATTTGTTGGAGTGAAAGAGAGATGAGGGATGTCCGAATCCTTTCGTACCATTTCTACGTCTGTTTTATGCAGCCTTATTATCAATTTTATCAAAAGTAGAGAATGTTTTCTCAAATTGAAGTAACAACCACCATCATATTTCGGCAGCTTCTATATTAAAAACAATATCAAACTGCTTTTTTTATGGGTGGAATCTCACTGCTTCCCTTGTGCTGTTATAGGCAGGTATGGTTGAGTTTGTTGGGTTGATTAAGGTTAATGTGGTCAAAGGCACCAACCTAGCTGTTCGAGATGTTGTGACTAGCGACCCATATGTCATCCTCTCATTGGGTCACCAAGTAAGCCTCCTCTCATTAATTCCTTGACATATTGTTATGTTCAACTGAAGTGGATAAATGAGAGTAATAAACTTTTACACTAATATGTTCCATCATAATTTCTCTGGTTGCAGTCCGTGAAGACACGTGTCATAAAGAACAACCTGAATCCTGTCTGGAATGAAAGTTTGATGTTGTCAATTCCTGAAAACATTCCACCTTTAAAAGTGGTGAGTTAATCTAGTTTATGTTTTCTGGAATATCAGCACATGGGGTTACAAGCACAGAATTGGAAACGTGCATAGCACTCTATATACATGTGAATTTGTAGTATATCATATGTGAATTACTCTTCGTTCTAGTGTAAGTCAGCAGTTCTTATTTCTCCTTGAAAAAAGCATGCCTTCCTTTTGCTTGTTTAAATCATCTCACTCAAGAACCGGTGAGGGCTCTTGTTTTCTATTTGAATTTGCTAAGTGGATTTGGAAAATTTCTATTATAATAAAAAAAGAAGAAGAAATTATCTCACTCGAGGAATGCATCCTGCTGAGACCATTTCATTATAGTCGATAGACTGCTTTTTGAAATGTTTTCTCCAAACAAAAATGAAATCTTTAGGCAGAAGCAATGCTCTATTTACAAGTGATTTTTATGGATTCTTAACACTTACTAGGTATCATAGACTTTTTTGTTGCGTTCATATTTATGTATTTAAGGTCCATATTTGTGTTACAAGTAACAACCTTTGGTATTGTTCAATGCAGCTTGTATATGATAAAGACACATTCTCAACCGATGACTTCATGGGGGAGGCAAAGATCGACATTCAACCTCTGGTCACGGCAGCTAGAGCCCACGAGAAGTCCCGCATTGACGAGTCCGTGCAGCTTGGTAAGTGGGTAGCTAGCAAAGACAACAATCTAGTAGACGATGGTATCATCACTATAGAAGATGGAATGGTGAAACAGTTAATTAACCTTCCGCTGCAAAATGTGGAGAGAGGGGTGCTAGAAATCGAGCTAGAGTGTGTACCTCTCACTCAATAGCTGGTTGTAGACAGCTTAAGATACCAAAACTAGTAAATAGTGAAATAACAAAACTGGTGTCTACTTGACTGTAAGATGTATACTAGAACACACACACACACACTAGGTTTCTCAGCTTGTCTGCTTGGATGTATGCCTTTGTTCATCGTTGAGATGATTTAAAGGGATCTCTCTCTTTATGTTTTGCATATCAAGATATGTGGAATATGGGTTAGTTCTTTCGGAGATCTGGATTTGATATCGATTTGGAAATTCAGGGTCTGTTATTGATCTGGATTTTTTGACATGGTAGAACTTACTAGTTTGACATTGAAAATGATATGTTATTGTCAAAACTTTTATTTGTCGGAAATTCTATATTTCTCAAGGACCAATGATTGTAAATATAGAATACTAAACAAAGATATATGGTTTATGATCTAAAAATGAATAATCAACAGAAAATATTTTTAATTGGAATGATCTTTTCGATAAAATCGCAAGAAGAGAATGTTGTTTCTATTGATTCTAGTTTTACATTCTTTTGTATTTAAGTTGTTTCATTTGTCTTTACAATTGAACAAATAGTTATTTATAGTTCATGTAATTGGAGATTTATTGCCTTATCTCTAATGCGGTGAAAATCTTTTCTCGAAGCGTATGATAAGAAAACCTCAAGTTTTATTATTAGATAGAATAAATCAATTCAAAGTGATTGATGCAAAACCCTACTATAAATTTCAATCTAAACCACATTTTATATTTAACATTTTCAGTCTCACAAAAATTATTGGGGCTAATACATAGAAAATGACAGCCTAGGATTGCCCAAACAATGCTTATTAATTATCAATGTTATTTTATCTACTAATGAACACACGAAATAGAACTCATTTAATTATTTAAATGTTCATTTATAGTTCATCTACTAAGAACACTATGATTCGATTTGTCCTTTCAATTCATTTTGGTAAATATAGTAATCACAATTAAATCATAATTATATCTACTCATGCTCAGAGATTTTGTTCAAGCAAAATATATACTTGTGATTGATAGTAACTAGAATTAAGAAATAGATTATGACAAAGATTTCCTAAGGTACAAACCAATTATAACAATCATGTCACAAATTGCTTCAAAAGAGGATGCTTATCCAAAATATAGGTGAATGAGTAGATACAGTTGCTCATACCAGCTCAGAAAACTGGTGTCTTTCCAAATATAAACATTATTCAACCGAATTAGATAGAATCAGCGGCAGAAAATTTTGGCCGGATCACAATTCGTTCTGTTATTCAGATCTTACAAAAGGAAAAATAAAAATAGAAGTCACAAGGAGTCACCTTTGAATTCATAATGGGTAAAAAACGTTCAAGCTACTGTGATAAATCTATCAATTAGAGATTTTTTATCACATTTCTACTACAAACAGGGAAACAAACTCAGACAACAACGTTTCAATTGAAGTTGGATTGAGTTCCAAGAGAATTCCAATCTGATTTTTGGAACAATTTGTGGTTTTTTTCTTCTTCATGAAATATGTTTGATGGATTAAAAAATGGTATCTTGATAGCATACTATTCAAGAGTTCATCAAGAGTTTAGACACACAGAATCATCTATCAATCATTTGTTAACAAAGCAATAAATAGCAAAGAGATAACAGACAAATTCAATTAAAAAGAACAAAATTAACAAACTGTTTTAAATAAAATGTAAAGGTAAAGAGTTGTCTGGAATCAAAAGAAGATGAGACAGATGAAAGCCATACTATATCTGTATAAAACTGTAAACTGACACAAAGTTAACGAACTATAAACAGTGTTCATAGATCAATTTCTGCCAAAATCTAGCAGGAATAAAACAGCATGAGAGTCTATCTCTACAATTTTCACATTACCATAAAACCAAGCAGTTAAGAATGATGATTATGAACTACAATGATGCACAGTACACAATGAACTATAAATCCGATAAAACTGAATCTGCACATAGAACTTGATAAAACAAAAACAATATATATATATATATATGAGAGATTCGCACCAGAGAATTAAATTCAAAGACATCTGTCATTTCAAACAATTGCACAATCAATTTAAACAAACCAATTTTGCATGCTATATCCATAATGTTGCTGACATTGATTGACAATGTACACAAGTCCTGATAAATAAAGGATTCAAGCAAAATATAAATGAATACAATGGAAGTATTAAAACTATCTCCATTGTTATAAACATCATAACATTATTCAGTAATTGCATACCAACAGAGAATGAACTAACCTTACAAACTGAAGTCACTTTTCCTTCCCCAGGAATTTAACAACCAGAACTTCGGGCAGAAAAACAAACCCGTTCTCATTACAATAAATGATTCACAACCTTTGCAAATCAAATCAATAACAGTAACATGACACTAAATATTTACATTCCATAAAGGAGAAATACTCTCCCTAATATTAAATACAACCAAGACATTATTTCTTAATGTCCTCCATCAAGCCAATAACACACCACCATTTCCCAATTGACGAACACGCTGTTCCCAATTGATTAAAACTTTACAAAAGAAAAGAAGAACGACCGAACCCTAACGAGAACCCAAAGAGCCGTTTTGGATTCTCATATATTTAACCATATCCACATCATTACACATAAACGAAAGTCGAATTTAAATACAACAACGCACCAAAGGAAAGCACGATCAACTCACTCAAGAGCAGCAATCCGGGCAACGAATCAAGCCATTCTCATTACATATCAAGCACCTCTTGAGCACGCCATCATCCTCATCAAACACCTTCCTACTCCCACTACAATTCCCACACGGCACAAACCTAACATCCCCACAAGCACCACAGACAAACCCAGGTTCCCGTCTAGGGAACCCCTCAAGAACCCTAGCCAACTCCCCCGTCTCGAACATACCCTTCACCACATCAGCACCCCCCACATGCTTGCCCCTTATAAAAACCTGCGGCAAGCTCACATTTTTCCCACCAAACACGCAATGCAGCTCCTTCTTGTAGGCTGAATCCATCGAAATATCCCTCTCATCAATCCAAACCCTAAACCCTCTAAAAATCATCCTAACCGCGTAACAATCCTCGTAAGTCCTCCTAATCCCTCTCAAGCTAGTCAAATACACAACGATCCTGTCCTCCGTACCGGGCAACTTTATCATCGAAGAATCATGATTGTAACACAAAGACAACGACTTTACAGGTTTCGATAACTTAACAAGCGATTCCATCTCCACGTTCCTAGGTCTCGACGACGACTTATTAGACTCAAACAAGTTGCAGAGCTTCTTGACCTTACCTTTAATGGAATTGCTAACGGAGACGACGGAATCCATCGAATTGAATAGCTTGTTGTTGACTGAAATCGCTCGGTTCAACGAAGCGTAGTTGATTTTGGGGCGCGAATCAACATTGCCTGCCGCTTGTATCGTGAACGACCGATTGAAACCTGGAGCTGACTTGGTTGTTGCGACGATGGTGTTGTCGTGGTTCTTCTTCTCGGATTCCGCCATCGACCCAGATCGTTAAAGGCGATCCAACTTCGAAAGCCGACGCCTTTTTCAGGTTAAATGGACGGCTGCGTTGATGGCAAATGGGAAATGATCAAACGGTGGAAGGCGGCGAAGGATGGAAATGAAATTAAGAGTTGGGGTTTGTTTAGATTTGAAGATGGTGTTTGGGCTTTGAATTTGATTGAATTTGGATTAGGTTTTGATTTTGTTTGTGAGTTGTCGTCGTCGTCGTTGTTGTTGGGAGAGAAAGCTGTTTTTTGTTGTTGGGAGAGAGAAAGGAGGAGGAGATGCTTTTTGAAGGAAGGCGTACGTTCAAAGTTAAGAATTTTTTTGCTGAAAAAAATATAGAAAATAATTAATAAATAGATACAAATCATCCAATAAAGAGAAAAGTGGTTTTTGGTTTGTTGTGGGGTTGGTGGGTGGGCCGCCATCAGCATCACCGCCTCCTTTTGAAACACGCGGTTTTGCTTTTTTGAATTTCTACTATGCACCTTCCTTTGTTGTCTTTTTACTCAACCCAAACAAATATATATATTTTTTTATGAGGTTAATTATACAACATAATTGAAAATCTACCACCATGGTGAACTATCCAGACACTATACTAACACTATATATGATATGAAATTTATATAGAAATCAAACTCTTACTATGATTGTGAAGGGAATATATGTAAATGATTCGAATTGTATGTAGTTTATATGTTAATAAAATAATTATTATAATAATGATAACTATTGTTGTTATTAAATGAAAATGATCTTTTTCTTGGGATTGGAGTGAATGAATGAGCAAAAGAAAAATATTGGGATAGAAAAATAGTAGAGATAACATCCAATCTTAATTTGTATTTGTGACAATTTTAATTAATGGAGTAATTTCATTTTCATGAAATATCAGTTATATTTTTCAGTCCAAATCATATATATATATATATCGATACTAAGTTTAAACTTTTGTTTATGTAAGAGCTCTAAAGATGGAACAAGTAGATATGGAACAAGTAGATATTAAAAACATATATATTTAAATTAAACTTTCAAACTAATATAACCTACATGTTTAAATTAAACTTTCAAACTAAATAAGTTGACACAATGGGAAAGTTGACGTTTTTCGAGTTGGTTTTGCTAGTCTCACAAGGAAAATGATTACCATGTTGAATATGTTAAATTAACATACAAATTAGTTGGCATATCATTTCATATGGCAAGTCTTGAGTTTTTCATTGTGTTGTAGTAGTCTTGTTAAAAACAAAAACCAATCCTCATATGTAAATCGACTTTAACGTGAACTATATGAATTAAAACGCTTTAAAGTCTAAATTTACTTACTTGCTGAAGCGATTTTCATAGTACAGATCAACCAATGCATCTAAATAAGAGAAAAAAAATATAGAAACCCACAGGAGAAAGGCATCGAACTCCACGAGCAATATTTTATATACTCATACAGCATAGACTAGTTGACTTGTGATTCCATGTGATATTGATGCACTGAATACTTTATTATGTTATGATGATTAAGTAATCATTAAGAAACTTAAAAACTTGTGATGGAGATTATGAGTCAACTAGGAATTGCTTTATATATATATATATATATATAAAGACACTCATGCCATATGATATCACACCTCATCTTGGCTTCTTCAAAAACTTGCATTGATCTGCCAAAACTTATTGGTACCACAAATATATTATTCAAGTTCAAATATTAGCATGTAACTCGAAAATATTATAGAATTCAGAGATCAGGCAAACAAGGATTTATAAGCGGACACCATTCTTGAAATGTAACAAATTTATTCATTTTCTGACACTATCAAAATGTAAAAACTGTGGATTGAACAATATAAAGAGGTATGGGATAGGCAAAATTCAATCTAAATGTATAAACAACAGTAACCAATAACGTTAGTTGAGTGTCAATATGACAATATGAAAATTTTACTCCTTTGGAGAGAAATCCTAGCAGAGGCAGCCCCATCCACTTCCACATCATCTGGTAACTCTGTAACTCTACAGAACCAAATTGCAAAACAGAAATAAATGTCACTGAAAACAAAAATGCTAAAAAAAGGGGCTGCAGTGCCAATAAAATAGAAGGCCTGGCTCAGAGAAGACTATATCAAGGAGCTGAGATTGTTTATCTCATTTTTGTTTTGGAACTCAAATCTTGTTTACATCGCTAATTAATGTAAAGGCATAGATCTTAACAGAATCCATAGCATAATTATAAAAATGAAACCATCAGAATCTTATAACACAATATGAAGCAACATAAACTAACATACCTTGACACGTTTCAGCAGATCTTTGGCAGTAGGATCGTTGTTGAAATGATCACGTACAGGCTTTGGCAAATTAACAAGGAAGAGATTAGCATGACGGCCATATAGATATTATGCAAAGAAAAACAGACTACAGCAGACTTCTCATTAAGTCCGACCAATCAGGTCATCAGCACACCAAAAGAATTTGATAGCTCCTATGCACATTACTGGAAGCTAAACTAGCACCTGAATGTCATAATTTCTATGTTGTTTAGAACACAGCCACTATTAAGAATTCAAAGGCAGAACCCTGTGCATATACTCACACAATTTCCTTTCTGTATTACAACTATTAACCAGTCATGCTTGTGCCCATTTTTTTAATTATAGTGAAAAAGGAAGCAAACAAAACAGTAACTCTTTCCTCTACAACAGGATGAGTGACAGGAGAGGAGTGTATCAGCTGACAATAGGCATACAAAAATAGAGTAATGCTAGGTTTCCTAAATATTTTACCCAAATCCATGCCCAAATGATGTAGCATATGAGATGTTAAAATCTTATTAATTATGACATCATCTCATGATTTACAAGATCTTGACAACTCACACGTCACGTCATTTGGGTATGAACTTGGGCAAAACAGTTGGGAAGCTTGGCATTACTCATGAAAATAAGTAGGATATTTTACATGAGAATTGAGATACAAATCTAGGGTATAAGATTGAAATAAGTAAAATTCAAACAAACAAACCCCAAACAAGTTGACACAGCTCATCACAAATTTTAGTCTGCACTAGACAAAAGTACAATATACTTTGATCAAATTAAATCAGACAGTCCCAAAGTTATTATTATTATTTTTTTTTTTGATAGGAAACAAAGAAAGTCCCAAAGTTATGAACCAGCACATTAACCAAAGTGACAACATAATGGGGTGGGATAAGGTTGGGCTATGTCAAGCAACTGCTCCCAATCAATTCAGAGATGCCAAAAAAATAATTACCTGCAATATCTTATTCAGTGCTTTTGATAGAGCAGGTTTCAGGTCAGCAGGATGTAGCTTCTCTCCCTCATAATCAGCAATGAGTTCTTCATAGCTTGTGTAAGTCCTGCATTACAAAGAAAAAAAAGAAGAAACACTTTTATAAGACATAGTAAACATAGTCACAGACATAAAGAAAATACTTCATGATGAGAAAGCGAAGGCCTTAAAGGCAGAAATTGGAGAACCCAATTCCATACTAACACAAATAAATCATTAAGACATTAACAGAGCGTAAAGCCTAGAATCTTTTAGATCTGATGATGAAAAATTCAATGAACTCACTTGTCACCACCATTGGCTTCACTTCGCTCCACCTTAAATTCATTGAACCAAGGGAAGATGATGAATTTTATATACTCCAGACACGGATTTCCCTTAACGATCTTTGGAGGGCAGTATGCTTTCTTTATTTTCACATTCACTTCAGCCTAAGATATTAACATAGCTAACCCCAAATAAGAATAAGTTCACTAATACAGGGCATTGAGCCACTAATCATTGATAAACTATAAGCAGCATTTTCATACAGCATTTTCATACACACTTATCATGATAATTTACTACTCTTGAAACCAAATCATACCTCCTCATCCTCCATGAAGATGGAAGATGATGGATCACTCTTTGACATCTTTTCTTGCCCTTGCTGAAGGCCCGGAAGCATATCTGCATGTCCCATTATCCAACAGCAACTAAGAAAACAACAAGGATAAAAACTAAAGCCATAAAAGTATGCAGAGGAGAAATGAACATACGGTGCGATAAAATGATGGGCTTGTTTTTCCTCTTTATGTCATCACAATACTCTCTTGCTAGTACATTCACTTTCCTTTGATCCATACCCAACTGACATATATCAGCCTGTTGAGAATGGACACCATTAATAAGCAGTTACCATAAGTTATTACGAGAAATTGAAGCAGAATTCACTAAACAAAATGATCTAAAATACGAGTTACACACAATTTCTTTTTTCTTTTGATGCCAAAAACTCCTCCAACCTTCTCCAATCCACAGGTCATGAACAAGGGCTACTGCTTAACCCTACAACTTATATAGTTACTTAATATCCTAGATAGATGACCCCAAGGGAAATTAAACCTTAACCTCTTAGTTGAAAGCCTAACCCCTCAACCACTAGGTCCACCCCTTGGGTTACGAGATGTTTTCCTAAAGAAAAATGGACAATAATGATACTTCTCCCATCTCTTACAGATAATGATAGTGTTTCTGAACATATAATATGTTAATGGCTGTGAAATTTACATATAAACCCGAAGTTAAGGACAGATCAAGGCGCTAGTAACAAATAATACATAAAAACCAAAACGATTTCAACAGATAAAATCAAGTAACCAATTCACTCTTGACCTCATCCTCATTAACTTAAACACTTGCATTGGAAAAACAATTAATTTTGTTAAGAAAAAAAACAGGGGACAGATTTTGGCAGGTCCTATTTTATGAAAGTTGGGGACATTTTCTGACAAAAAAGAAGAATACTGTGGATAATCTACTGGTAGTTACTAAATGAAAATAAAGAAAATTAAAAAAGCATGCAAGAAATTCATAGACCATTAGACATGTCATTAAAGTGGTTAAACAGAAACTAATAAATAACTGCAAACCTTTCTTTAGTTTGACACGAGTATTTTGAGATAAAACTATATGTGAGTAAAGTGACAAGACCTATTGGAAATCCTCAATAGGAAAAGTACAAGCACCTTAAGGAAAAATATGTCTGCACATTGCATGCACGGGTAGAGGATTGAGGCTGCAGACAACTCTTCCTGCTCGCTACGACCCATAATCTGAACACACCTATAGAGGACAAAAGAGCAAAGAAACATGATAAATCATCAACTAGATGACCATCCCTCCAATCAAAACAAAACCAAAAATAAAAGAAAAAATGGAATCAAAGGAATACAATTCCAATTTTTAAAGTACCTCAGTATTCTAGGAAGCTTGTTCCTGCGAGCTATATCCATTACAATAGGCCAGTACTCAGATGCCCGGGCATTAATTTCTTCAGAAGACCATAGAAATTCCACTCCTTTAACATCCATCCCCACAGCTTTCCATATTTCAATCAAATAACGTCCAACTGTTTGGATTTTCTTCAAGTCACCTCCCATTTTGTTGTTTAGCTGTGCAAACCAATCAGCAACCCAAATTTTCACCTTGCAACCAGCGGAGGTCAGTCTGTTCACACTTATTGCCTTCATAACACCCTGTTGACAAACCATAGAGAAATAAAGCAGTTCAGAATAAGGATCAATATAGAAGAACAAGTGAAGTATGCTCTAAGCACAATCTTCATTACAGAAAGCAAAAATTTGAAGCAATCCATATCATGGTAAAAGCCTCATTCAATTTCATCAACAGCAATCCAGTATTATCAACATAACTGAAAAATGTTAAGAGCCTTGCACACTCTGCTTTATATCTCCGTAAAACATATGACATACAATACCAAATTAATAGAAGAAATTAGGAGATAAAGATAATCGAAGCTTTATCATCCTTAAGACAAAAGTACGAAACGGCTCTGTACTGATTATAATATACAAATTAGAGACAAGATCTTCACTTAGTGCATCACATATCAACAACATGCTAGAGTGCTAGACACGTCGAACTAACCAACATACAAAATATAACATAATTTTGTCAGAACAAAAACGTTATCAACAGCACTATCAAGTAGACTAACCATTGTCCACATCAAGAGCTTTCAAGGAAAGACGTACCTGGGCAATGTGCATTCTGCCAGAAGGTTCAAACCCATCATAGCAAATAGGCTCAGGCTTCTTAGTCAAAAGATTCAACAACTCACCATCCTGTATACACTCCTCCCCAACACTTCTCACAATCCGAAACCTCTCCTCCGGACTCATCATCCTAATCCAAGCAAGCAACACACATTCATCAACTCAACTAATACTTCGAACAACACGCACACAATAACTACATGCTCACACTTAATGAATATCTACTAAAATCAGAATTCTAACTATATTTATTCAATTTCCAATATTTTTTGGATCTTCAAATTTCAACGAAAGCAACTAATCTACAAAGTTGGTAGTAAAAAACAAATCTTTTGAAGAGATACTTACTGAGAAGCAGAGCTGGGGCTGGAGGAGGCTTCTACGGAAAGAGAGTTCATTTCACCGGTCGGCGGGGCGGATTCCTCCTCCATGGTGGGCTGCAGTCTAACAGAGAGTAGGCAACGGAAGTTACAATTTAGGGTTTTGTAAGGTTGGGTCAGGATCGTGTGCAGTGACGTGTGTCATAAACTAATTATTTATAAGGGAGCAAATTACAAATTAGTCCCCCAGTCAAACATATTTTCAAATGAAGCGAACTGAGTACATTCATTACAATAATTTTTTTTTTTTGAAATACAATAATGGAGATGCTATTCTCCAGTAAAGACGTACTAATTATAATCACGGGATTTCCTTATTTTGTCATTTAATTATTTTATTTGATAGGACTTCTTTTCTATTTTATTGAAATTTAGTTATATATTATATTTAAATTAATTACAAAATAATTTGACATATAATTAGAATTTATTCTAAATTAATTATAAAAGTTATTTGACACACAATTAGGAGTCTACAATTAAAAAATTCAAAATGTTGGTACAGTTGACACAGCCAACAATTGTGTTTTTGTTATTTACTGACAATAGCTGAATTCTAATGCAGTTGGCTGTTGAAATTCCAGCTGTGACTAAGTACAGAGGCTATGGTGGAGAGGAGAGATTCCAGTGAATGAAGCGGTGTCATCTGTTCAATTTTAGCTTGTTCAAGCTCTCATCATTTTAGCTTGGTTGGTTTATTAGTACTCACCATCGTAACTTGGTCCATCAGTGACCGAATAATTGTTAATGATAAAACAAACCATAATCATGTAAGTGTAAAATTTCATACAAGCACACAATATAAATGTGAATTTCAAGTTTGTCTCAATAATTTATTTCTCATTTAGTTATTTCATCCTTTTATCATAAAAGATTGGTGACAACAGTAGACATTTCTTTCAAAAACTAGATAGTAGTATTGATATGTACTTCAAATCTAATGCAACCATTAATATAACAATGAGTTGTAATCAATTTTTGACAACTCTGCAAAGTCTCAAGGACTTGGCAACATCTAGTAGCCAAGAATTATTGGAAGTAGAGACCAGAGTACT
This sequence comes from Nephelium lappaceum, assembly GCA_021234005.1. Lineage (NCBI taxonomy): Eukaryota > Viridiplantae > Streptophyta > Magnoliopsida > Sapindales > Sapindaceae > Nephelium > Nephelium lappaceum. The sequence goes on from CM038007.1 coordinate 19,194,305, forward strand.
CAGGTCATCACATGGAACAACATGGGTGCAAATCAATTCACAACACTTTGACATAAACTTCTGCAACTTATCGCACATACAGACTGGACTACTGAATTTAGATCCTCCATGACGGTGAACATCGAGGCTACATATCTTGTACAGGAAAGATTTGAAGGGCTGACAAGCTTTTACGACTCCAGGACTGCACTTGATGAATATCCCATCGGCTGACAATAATAGAAAACCTCGGCATTACCAGTAAATCCGAACAAATATATAAGGGAATTATGTCATTTGGTATGGAAGTAATAAAGGAAGGAATTACCCTTATAGAATTCTGAAATTTATTCCTTCATTAAAAGGCTGAAACCTCAGCAGCTCCGCTATCTGCAGTTCCACAGTTTGAGGCATTCTCTGAAGTTTCTAAGCAAGAACTGGTTTTGAACTGATCCACGTGCTGAGGTTCAGGCACCAAACAAGGATCTTTTGATCCTTGATGAGAAAAATTTTGTATGATTTTGAACCTTCAGGCATTGACGCTGTTCGCAAGTTCAGTAAAGTCATTTTTCCATGGCCAAATGGAAATTTACTGGAAGCAGGAGAGTCGGGTGTCTCAGGATGTTTTCCAGACAACTCCAATGGTCTATGAAAGAGGAGATGAGCCAGAGCCCGGTCAATGGGATTGGTCTCTGTTTCCACATCAGGCATTCCAGTGTCCCTGCATCACCATAACATAGAAGAAAGGCAATTGAAACAGAAGACTCGTATACAGAATGATGATAACCGCATGCTATCTTAGCATTGAAGAGCTATATGACTAATGTATGAAAATTATTTATGAAGTGTAGCATAAACAGTAAACTGCACTTAATTACCGTATTCATTGAACATTCACTTCTAATTTTTACATAAATGCTCTAATGATGTTACTTGTCAGCTAACAACTATCTAATTTCAACAGTTTACAGGATAAGTTAGTGACACCAAATGAATATTTTTGATACATGTGCATAATACATGAAAATAAACGATATAGAAAGTATCAACCTACTTGAAGAGGAATGCATGTAAAAACAGCATATATTTACCAACCTGCAAGCACTATTAGCTTCTGCTGTTGCAATGACTTCAGGTTCATCCCTGCTACTTTTGTTATTACTGCTCGTATCACTAGTATAATGCCTCTGCATCGCACTTTGGGCCAACCGGAACAAGCTATCCCGAATACAAAGTCTTATTCTAACATCCAACTTTGGCAAAACAGAAATTTGGCATTAACGATAAATTCAAATTACTCCACAAGGAAAGAAACTACTTGGCAAATAAAAAATACCTTGGCAATAACATCTTGAAGGCGGTAAAGTGTTGTGTCCTCCACCGAAATATTATCGACTGCAAAATAGGATGTATTGGAGTCATCTTGCTCTATAGGAGAGTTCGGGTCAAATGAAGGGAGAGGACTTATGTCTTCGACTTCAAGATCAGCTCCCTCAACATGCTGCATTTGGTTTTCTACGAACTTTGGAAGTCTAGAATGATCTCTAGGAGAGACTTGATGACTGAGCTGCAGCTGTTGTTTCTGAATGGCCAGCATTGCCTGCATTTGCTGCCGTCGCCTTAATTTTTCAATTTTTTCTTGAGGAGTCATAGTCAAAGGTTTTGTAGGGCCAGCTGCTGACTTGTTTGAATTTGCTTTAACAGGAGAAGCTTCGTAACCAGAAAGCAAAGGTTGGTTCTTAAATTCCACAGACTGAACATGGGCCAGCACAGGCATGGCAGGATAAGGATTTGTAAGATTCCCATAAGCAGAAGGAGTTGCAAATGACCCAGGGAATTGTTGGTACTGCAAAGTCTCAGATTCTTCAAGCCGTCTCTGTTGACTAAGAACCGATGAGGGAGAAGATTGTAGCATGGAGTGACTCAGTTGGTTCTCATATTTACCGGATGGAGACCACGTACCATACATACCTTGCAATAATTTTCCCTCATTTTTTTCTTCTAATTTTTTACGCCCTTTTGATATATTCCTTTGCCTATATCCCTGTAGAATTGGAGTATGGGAGGCAAAGATTATAAGGGTGACATTTTGGAGAATAGGAACAGCAGGAAATAAAAACAAACATAATCAATATAGATATTTGGCTAAAGATGTTATATGTTTGTCTGTAATTTATGAAAATTTCAGCAACAAGACAAGTTCCCATGCTTGGTGATGTGAGTATCCAGTAAAAAATTAGAATTAATAAAATGCATACAGGAGCAATAAAATTATGCTCTTCAGGAATACAGCCAGAAATGACAGAAGATGCAAGATATATATAAACAAATCCAAAAGTGGGAGACTTCAAGGAAGATTAAACTGAATGTTCCACTGATTCTCATTGGTTTTTATTCTTTTAAGTCTAACATGTTGAACAGAGACAACATGAAAATATTTGGACAATAAACAGCACAAGTGAAATAGAACAACCTTATCTGTAAAGTTGTCTGGGGTCACAACATTCTCAACAACCAGGCCACAATCTGATGCAGAGGCATCTCTCTGAACATTTAAATCTGCCTGGAAAAGCCAAATAAAATATGTAGAATTTATGTTGACTCACCTGTTCAAGTTAAAGAAACAAATATATTAAGAACTTCACCCAGAAAATCAACTTTTCTTACCTGCTCTTTTACCATAGATTTGAATTTTCCTCCAGGGTATTCTGCATGATCCAGGATTGCTGCATGATTATTCTGCAGATCAAGAGTAGAACTATTCAACTTCCCATGGCTAACGGTTAACGATTGGTCATCTTGCTCAAATTCAGATTTAATTTCCACATGGTCAGATGTGTTCTCCAGTGCTCCTAACTCCAAACTAGGAGATTCAGCAGATAAGGGGAAAGATTTTACCGGGCTGTTAGGTACATCTTTAGAAGAAGACCATAGCTCATCAGCGCTACCAAGATTTACATGACCAAATATTGGGTCATCATTGCTGCAAAACCATCACTTGTGAGGATACTTAGTCAGATGGGTACCATAGAGTACAGTATTAAAGGGAGGGTGGAAGGGGGGAAAAGAGAGAGAGAGAGAGAGAGAGAGAGAGAGAGCAATACAACACAAAGAATTTGCATATTCTTAGCAAAAGTTGGTATTAATAAGTAAAACCTACACATCAAAAATAATATTACAAAATTGTATTACAATATAGAGGAAGCATACAGTAGTCGAAAGGGGAACTAAGGGAAAAGAAAACATCAGCACCAAAATTGTCAAGATAGAATATAATGTTATGGTTCCACTTCCATTAGATAGTGTTTCATAAATGATGGGAAATGGCCAGTCAGCAATTTGGATAAAGTACTAAGTTTGCTTTGTTCAAAGTGGTGGTCACTGATGGCAACAAAACATCCCACAGATTTTCTGTCAACCTCTTGTAAGAAATAAGGGGATGAAATAATTAAAAAAAAAAATTTAAATAGTTGCAAAACTACCGAGTTTCCAAACGAGGATTGTCAAGATGATGCTTCATTAAGATAAGAGGAAGAAGGATACAGAGGTGGTGCATTACCTGAAAATTCGATCAAGATCATCAAAACTTCCAATGTTATCCCAACTGTAGTCAACAAAATCACCCTGGTCTTTACCTTCAGTGGGATTTTGGAAAATTTCGGGATCTTTATCAAGTTCAGCTTTCACTGCAGTTTAAATTGCTAGCTGTTATGAGAAATGACAAAACCAAGATCTTAATCATAATATCTAATTTTTATTCCACAACTAACGTTCTTACCATTACTTGTTGAATTAAACTTGGTAATTTCAGCTACATTATCAGTGACTTCTGTACCCATGGAACCCTTATCAGCTTTGGCAGCATTAGATAAAGATAAATCAGCCCACGAGTCCACGCCAAATCCTGAGGGAGAAGTTCTTTCATTTGAATTAATGTTCGAAATGCTACCGAACTTTTTGCCATTAAAATCAATCTTAGCACCCTGGGTCTTTCTCTCCGTAGGTTTAATGCTTGTAGCTTCTTGACTCCATTCCTTCTTGCTGCAATAATTTTCATTTCCCTCTTGATATGGCACAATATGGTCATCAGTTTCCCCAGCCTCACCCCATATTATGTTTGTAAGCTGAAAATAAATAGTGTCAATTATCATCATTACGTGTCAGAACCAGTTCACGGTAAAGTTGGCAATTAGTAACAATATCAATAGATATTAGATAAGAATGATCTATTGATCATACAAAAGAAAGAGCTGCAACCACTTGCATAAGCTATGTGAAAACATGCGATAATGCAGTTTCACTTTTAAAATTATCCACCACAGCACTCTTTTATGTAATAACCCCATACTGGATAACAAATTTAATTTCTATAAGGCATCTAAAGCACGCCTTTAGTAAACAAGAGGTTTGAAGAAACAAGGCCAGCATTTAAAAGATCATCTAAACATGACTAAGTAGAATCTAGAATTGACCATCAAAGCTATCAAGAGAACAAACAACTAGTAAGAGCAAGAGTAGATACTATTACATAGAGCATAGAGTTAAGACATTCTTGAATTTAGAGTGTTGATATGAGGTGAAACCTGAAAAGATGAGCTGCTACTCCAAAAGGAAAAAATGAGTCCAAAAGGAAATTCAATAAGGGCTGAGAACATTTAATAAAATACCATTAATAGATAATGAATTTTTAAGATTTGAAGCCAGTACATATCTTGATATAAGAATAAAGATAAATAATGAGCATATTGCAATCTTTGAGAAACAGTTAAATATTTTAGGCACTAAATCACCAATGCAATAAAAGTAGTTCCTTGACTAAATTCAAAAAGAATAAATAAACTTTTTAAACAAAATAAAACATAACTTAAAATTAAGTGTTTAGATTTAGAATTCAGATAGACATGGAGCACAGAAAAGAGGCAACACATTATTCTCAATAGAAGATTTTTTCCTAGTGGCATCGCCTTAAAATTATCATAGGAAGTTTGGACGAAAAACTGCTTCAATGGTCATATGAGACAATTATATAAATATTTAGAAGATGCAGAATGAGTAAGAGCACCCATAAACAAGACATTAAGAACAAGATGCTGCAACCTTGTTGCACAAACCTGATTACTTGATCTGTTACAGAAAAATTCATGAATAACAGTAAGGTTTTAAACCATTGGACAATGGAAGCAATTTCTGCAAAAGATTTGTCAAGTAGTTGGATTATTAAAAAGAGTTATGCACCATATTGTCACATTAAACACCATTCATGAATTATTTTAATACTAATGGACAATTATTGAATGGATAGAAAGAGATTCTCATCAGAGTGGTAAAAGTCCACATACAACATGAAACTTTAAAACCAACTGGCAAAAACTGAACAAGTGTCATCTCTAAAGTTTCGTAATGAGGCCGGTGGTATATTAATGTCACTAAGAGGATCAATAAGACGGAAAATTCGTGAATTTCAAATTAAAAATTCCAATAATATAGAAGATTTTAATAGCTTATTTGATGAGGAACGATATATTAAACTTTACTGATGTTCGAATATTATTTTTCAATACTTGCTTTGTTAATGCATTTTTTCATTGGAATTGATTGGGTTTAGATTTAATCTGATTAGGTTTAGGTTACCAGTGGCCTACTAATAGATCTTATGTTCTCTTATTTTAAGAAGAAATAAGTTTATATTTGAAAATCCTTAACTCCTTTTTCTAAATATTTCCTTCTTTTCTGTTTTCTCCTTCCACTTTATTATATCTCTTTTTGCCTCTTGGTATATTGGATGTTGTCTCTACCAATTTACTATCAGAATGCAACCTCATTCTCTTCTCAAATTCATTCCATACTCCTCAAACACTTAACAAATAAATTAGTCAGCGAAAGCACCATAAAAGCAGCCCATGTGTACAACGGCCCATCTTATCTAATTTTAAACACTGACACATCAACCACAGCCCACCCTTAGCTCAACATACATTACCAATCACATTCTAATCAAAGTCATCAGAAATACCACAAATATCTGAAAAGCAACATCCCCCTTAAGTGCCAAATGCCCCCGCGTGCAGAAAACCCTCCCCCACCACCACTTCCATGTGCCACTCAAGCACCACTGCTTTTTTCCATCATCCCAAAATTAACATTAGATTACCAAAAACCATATGATCCGAACATGGCAAGAGCCAATCCCTCACCTTTGATGTACTTAACAACCCAACATCATTACCACCTTCTCTCATCTATCTTGAGTCTCACTAAAGACCTCAGCAAGTACTCTCAAGCATCCTTTCTTCATCAGGCTATCTAGAAGAGCACAAAAACCAACCTCTCCATACAAATTTCACAAATCACAATCTCCATATCAGAAACTCATCTAATCAAATAAAGTTCCCCCACTTCTCCCAATGTAAAACATTCACTCAATAAAACCTCTTCATCTCTTAACTAATCCCTTCCTCAACCTCTGAATCCAAAACTACAAACAAACCCCAATGAGAAAGATAACAGTTTCCAAATCTACTTTCTACGTATATATCCACCTTCAAAGACCTGAACATCTTTAAATATCACAAAAAGCAACACCACCCCAAGAACAACTTCACAAAAACTACACATACCATATTCCACAACACATAATAGTATCAAACACCTCATATCAACTAAACTAAATCAAACATCATACACACCCTCTAACAACCAACCCATTTGATTCACAAAAAACAGTCACATGAAAAAACAAAAAACGAACAAAATCTAAACCAAACCCAAATACCCAATTCACATAACATCAACAAAATCACAATAAAAATTTAAACTTTGAAACAAGTGGGGGTGGTTTGGTTTGGTTGTTACCTCTTCGTCGTTCCAATCAAACATAGCTAAGAAAGCGGCAACAACAAATCACGAATCTACAACGAAAATCAACAACAAGGTGGTGGTCATGTATTAACCCACACATCGCCAAACCTTCAATTTCCAATCAAAACAAACCAGTTGAGAGGAAACCAGCTAACGCCACCACATAAAGCATCAACAGAAGCAAACCCAGAACGGCAAAAACACAAAAGAGAGAGAGAAAGAGAGGGACGCAAGAGAAGATGGAGAAGAGAGAGTTACAGAGGACGAGGAGGAGGAATTGGTGTGTTTTCACGTGAGGTTCACGTGGGGATGGTGAAGTGGGTTTTTGACATGTGGCATGTGGGTGTATCTGAAGTTGTGGCTCGGAGAAGAGGAGAGATCAAATGCTGGAAGCTGATTGGACAGACCATTTCGTGTTGAATTTTGCATTTGGTGTGAATTTGGGTTTCATTTAGTTTGAATATTTCGTTTTATTGTTTATAATAAGGTGGCGGGTAGTGGTGGAAGTTGATTTGGAGGTCCTTGTCAATGGAATCTGGACGCAGCTTGTAATATTTTATTTTATTTTTATGGACCAGACCAAACCGCCCTTGTGTTTCTAACAATATCTTTATGTCTTGTCTTATAGTCTTGGCAACTTCTCGCTTTTAACATTTGGAACAACATTGGTTTTTACTATTTTAGATTAGGTATTTATTACTATGTATTTTTTTTTTTACTATTTTTGTTTTGATTTGATTTCATTCAAATTTAGGTTGTATTCCACTAATTTTGCCTATCACAAAACAGTTGAAACAAATTGAAATAAGGTTACATTTTGACTGATTGTCTTAATCGTGAAATTATGTTTAAGTCATGAGATTAATTATTTAAATCAATTAAGTCAATTGCATCTCTCATTTTATGTTTGTTGCAGAAGATAAATCGTAATAAACTTTTGACCTAATTAATATCATATGTTTTTTATAATAAAAAAAATCTAATAAATTTTAAAAAATATATTGAAAAGCTTTTACAAAACTTTAAAAATTGAAACGATACGCCACTTAAACCTACAAGCTTGCTTATATTAGTATAAAAAACTTATGACTGAATTACTTAAAACTTTTCTCTTTTATGAAATCATGTCGAGACTTCTTTTGAGTACCATTTGAAAGCTTTTAGAACCCTTGTCTCGGGTAAACACAAGAAGAATTACACCAATCGGATCCTATTGTGAATTAAACCAACTTTAAGAGAATCACCTGAACTTTGCACATGGTCTCTTACCAAAAATAGTTTCAATGTTTGATATAAATTTGGATTTTTGGACAGAGACTTGACCTTATTAATAATGCTTTTAAAGGGGGTTTGACTTTTGATTAATTTGATAATAGTCATTAAAAATGGATTTGACAAATCGTTGGGTAGGTATTAGTTGACTGCATCAACCTCCTGTTTTGTCCTCCCTTTATGAAGTGGAGTGGTCCTTTCCATTAAGTGGTGATAATAATAACAATCATGAAACTTGAAACTCATATAAAATGATCCGGACAATAGTATTGAGCTTTCTATGTATGACTGTATCAACATCAGAAACTATTTCAGGAGTAAATGTTACAATATACTAAAGTCACCTTGTCTAGTTAGTTGATAGATTGTATAAACAACATCATATCCAATTCGTGTAGCTGGGAATTATCAAGATCAAATGTCAACACTGAGGTTGCCTTTCAAGCCTGTTGATCATAAAAGTAGTAGAATTGTGGAAAGAGACCAAAACAGGAGAGCAATCAAAAGCAATGTCAATGAGTCAATGGACTCACCAGTTTTCTTTGATTTGGCAGGCTTAATGGCTGACTAACTAGCTTTCCAGAAACATTAAAAGTACACCATCTGCTCCACGTTCGTAGTGCTCTTTCATCGACAAAATAATATGTAACTAAGCTCATTTTTTCCCTTTACGAGCAAGAAAACGTTCCCTTGCTGCTTTGATTTTACTTTCACGGTCATCAGGAACAGTATCACGTTCAACCTTTTTCTCAGGGATTTCTGTTTGATTTATCTCAGCTCCCTCTTCTACATGAGCAGATCCACCACTGCTTCACGAACAAAAAGGCTCAAGCTTAAGTTCATCATATGCAAGCTTAAACAAAATATAAAATGATCTTCTCATTTTTCTGAGATAAATAAATTACCTCAGTTTGTTTGTATCTAGCTTCTCAAGCTTCTTCAAAATTGGCGTAACCCATGCCATCTCCACAGCACACACGTTGCACATATAAGGACGTGAGGTAGCAATGAGCTCATGGTACACAACATAATCTGGGAGCTTTCCATCGTCATCTGCTTTTAGTGCAGAAGATGGGTGCACCTAATGTAAAAAATAATTGACTTCAGTTTACTTGATCAAACTAGAATGTTAAACATACAAGCACCTGGACATATCGACTCTCATACTCCCAATGTTCACTGATTTTCCAAGTCTAAATAGCAATATAGGACTTATACGATTATAACAATGATCGCCCAATTTATTATACGCAAGGATTTCAAATGTCATGTTAGAGTAAAGCTCAGTCATTTAAAGTAGAATCAACTTGCCCAGTTGTACATTGATGATCTTAGTACAGACCAAACTTATAGATTACTACCTGAACCAATTGGGACTTAAAACCCAGAGTTCGATAGCCATTGTGACGAAGCATTCTCTCGGCGAGTTGATTTGCATAACCTACACACAAGGCCTTTCTCAAATTCCTATACTCCTGCCGGCTTTCCTTCCATCTTTGTTTTGATCCTACATCTAATGATCCTGCTTTCAACATACAATACAAATTGTCAACATAGTGAAGAAAGGAAAAGAAAAGGCTGTGCTGATAGAACTAAAAGCTATAAACTTCCAAACCGAATAAAAATGTTGTTTGTTTGCATATATTCCTAATATGTAAAGTTACTCTACAAGTTAAAAAAAGCGTTGTCGTCATACAATGATCAGTGTGATTTCCAACCAAGGTACCTCAATATAACCAACAAAAATGTGTAAGTTCCATAAATACACTAAATACTAACCCTTAGCTATTTTCTGCATTATCTGAGCTAGCTGTTTCCGAACATCTTTGACAAACGTCATACCTCGGACCTGCAAACACAGATGTATACAGCTTAACTATGAACCACAAAGACATTTAAATGACAATGGGTCAATATATTTGGTGTATTCTAATAAATTCAGCCCCAAGGCTCAAATACATGATAAAAATTTGATGATAAGAACTCTCATCAAGTACTCCCAGTAGATATTCTGCTCTCTGGTCCAAAAGACGACTAGTAGATGTAGTATAAACATGAAATAACATTCAGACTTAATAATGATAGTCTCCATTACGTTTCAACTGCTCTAGCCATCAAGTTAACTCTTACTGAAGGTCTGACGTTGTTATGCTCATGATTTACAATTTCAATAGCTTGTAACAATTTTAGTTTCTTTTCGGATTGTTAGATCTTTTATCCTTTAGAACTTCACTATCAATCCCTTAGTCCTTTTTTTCCTGTTTCTGTTTCCTAGTTTAGTTCCTGACCTGTTCACTACCTACATAATGTACTCAGATTTATCATTGATGTAGTACCATCTTAACCTTTTTCAGTTTCAGGATCATAAGTGTGCATGTATACACAAATTTATAAAACAAGCCTCAAGAAGAAGAAGAAGAAGATAAAAAAGGTACCTGCAAGTCATTATCTTTGCACCAGTTGATATTGTAATCATTATCGTCCCAACACTCAAAAATTTGTAGCAGTTGGATGTGATCTCCCCAACCAGAACCATCAGGAAGGTCCACTGAAGCGTGTTTCCTCTTTTTCTCAGCACTCTTGCTGCTAGTGAAGATAAAGTATCACTATCTCCAATCAGATTATCCTTTGGATTTATATAAAGGAGTTCATATATTTTGTTGGCATGATTGTTAATGATATCTTTATTTAAATTATCAAGTTACATTAAGCCAAAAGTCAATTGATAAAAAGGTAAAAACTGTCCCCTAGAAATTAGGAAATACTCAACACATATGCAAAATTAAAACTAGCATACAAAAGACTGGACCATATAATTTAATTAATTCTTCTTAGCCTTCTGGCTGTCAGTAAATCGATGAGCTATCAGATTTCTTGATGTTAAAATTTCTTCTACATATATTGCAAACTACTTTAAAAGCATGCATGACCTAACAAAATCTTGTAGATAACAAACCATCTCAGCCTTAACTACAAGGGCCATTTCACAAAAGCTTTGAGGATGAACTGACCTTCGACCCTGAAGCAATGTGGTTTCCGCTGATAACATGGCAGCTACTGTCAAAGCCTGAGATAAGCAGCCATACTCATTTGCCTCCATTAAGGTTCTTGAAAGTGATGGTTCTAATGGAAGCTCTGTATACAACCATAGTAAATGAAGATTTAGAAACTATGAAGTTTTTCACATCTTTTATTGAATTAGGAGAGCTCTCCTTAAATACAAAGCAACCACAGTTTAGAAACTACTAAGAGATAGATATTGATGCAAATCACCAAATGAAATGACCTAAGAAAGGATGTTAAGCAAAGTTTATTGATAAAATGCATTGATAAAAGTGGCTTTGAGCATCTTAAGGAATGAAACTGTTGTGGTGAGGCCATTATCATAATAATGAGAGTGATGATAAACTAAATTCATGAATTGAATTCATTTTACCTAACAGGTATACACCATAATAAAATATTAAAGCTTAAAGTTAAAGAACTTAAAGAGTGGGGAAAGCCAAGTACCAGCCATTGTTCTTCCAAAACTTGTGATGGATCCACTTTCATCAATAGCATCAATAAGATATAACTGTTTTAAAGCATCTCTTAACGACTCGGCTGCAGCAAAACCATTCCATTTACTTTGACATATTGAAGTGTACTAGCAAAAGTAATGTCATTCATACTTAAAGACCAATCATAGAAAGGAGAGAATTAATATACACCCTCTACCACCGTTCCCCCCTCTTTTGCTAGTACTTTTCCTTAGTCAGGTGGATCAGGAATGATAATTCTATCAGTAAAGCATATACAGCCATAAATTGTTTCTTACCAGAAGGGGGATCAAGAAAATTAAACTTGAGAATATCAATATCGGCAAGATCCAATGATTTCAAATAAAGAACACTGCCAGCAAGAGAAGATCGCTGTATTTCAGGCACTGTTACATCCAGGAACTCGTCCTGGTAAACTTTGGAAGGGTACAACCGGTAGCACTTCCCAGGACGTGTTCTTCCTGCTCGTCCAGCACGCTGATTAGCTTGGACTCTACAACCACACAAACACAGCAAGTCATTGTATTGTACGAAGAGGAAAATAAATCAATACACTTAAAAATCCAAACATAAGGTGTTAATGGGTAAGAAATGCAAATTTAAAGCTAAAGCATTAAAACATGCTGCAAAATCCCTTAAGTGTAAGTATCCAGTACACATAAAAATCCAAACATAAGGTGTTAACGGGTAAGAAATGCAAATTTAAAACTAAAGCATTAAAATATCCTGCAAAATCCCTTAAGTGTAAGTATCCAGCTTACTTGCTAATTTGGACTACATCAAGAGAATACATGCTAGTTGATGGGTTGTACTGCCGTTGCTTCACATAACCAGCATCAATAACGTACCTGTTTCATACACATAATTTGCAGATTAAGAGCCTAGGTTTGGCACAACTAAATGGACCTGATCCCAAATGACTGAATGTCATATAGTGCAAGAAGAAAAATTGTACTAGATTTCATAAATTTAGATAAACTAGTACGTATGCCTGCCATGAGAAAGAGGGGAATGGCCCTTTTTGCAGAGTGGAAGAGTGGAAAACTTCATACAACAAAAACTAAGACCCTGAATTTGAAGCAATTTTAAATTTCATCCTAGAATGCCACAAATACTACAGAACAAAACAACCAACTAAGGACCTCTTATTCCTCCTTTTTTGTGTTACCTTTATTTTAGCTTATATTATTGTTTGGCAAATAAGCGCCTCCTCCTCTTCTCTATACAAACAGATCAGTAATTACATATGACCTAACATAATTCTTCATCCCCTAACTGTATCTGTATAGTGACAGGATAGAAAAATAAATACAACAGCATGAATGCAATCAAAATAAATAATTAGAACTTCATGAAAGGGTCTCCTTACACAACACCATCAACGGTCAAGGAAGTTTCTGCAATATTTGTTGAAACAATAAATCGCCGACAATTAGGAGGAGGAGGACTAAATACACGAACCTGCAAGGTCATAACAAAACAACTCTCAACCATAAAAACATTAAGAAAGTTTAAAGTTTCCAAAATCTAGATCTTCAGTAGACAACATTTAGCATACATGTTCATAGGCTTCACAAAAATCAGAAACGAATATAGGCATGATAAAGGAAAGAAACCAACACAGATACATGCATATGTTCATATGCAGTATCAAAAGTAGGATTAGTATGCAATGTTTCAACTCTAGCTAGTCAACAAATAAGTTTGTATAACTCTTCACCCAATTCCTATATGTCTTTTCTCCACCTCCACCCATTCCAATGAACAATTATAAAGAGTGTTTATGTAATCAATTTTGATACACAACTTCAATTCCATGTACTTATCAAGAGTGCATAATGTATGACAAGTATAAGTAGATCAGATGCAAACATTTTTTGATAAGACTAAAAAATGCAAGTTATCCCACATGAGACAATCCTAAATCAGTACCTTGAAAATCTAGTTAAAGGGTTTCATCAAACATGTTAGGGGAGAAAAAAGTAAAGAAACCCCCTATCCAAAAAATGACAAACTTGCCTGCATTTCTGGTGGCAAAGAACCATGAAGAGGCAGGATTATTGCATCCATGCAGGATCCTTCCTCTAGGCTTCGAACTTTATCCTCTAACATGGAAACCAATTTCTCTATATCATCCTATAAGAGATCACATGTTATAACCATTATAAGCATGCATTTAAAGTATTAAAAATAACTAAATAAGGATGAAACTACTAGGCAGTAGTTAAAACATAAATCCTGTTCCAAAAACTAAAAATAATAACACTCGCCTGTCCAGTCAAGAATATCAAGACATCACCTTCTGGTTCTCGTACATGTATATCTGTAAGCAGTCATTAATTACTAAACCTTATGAACAAGTAAAATCTTCAAAGAAGATAACTACATAGTGGCAGCAATACTAAGGCAACTTAAGATTTGTCTTAGAACTGATATTAACCTGGAATCTATATTGTTGTAGGTTGACTGGTGCTAAGAAGTTTTGTCTTTCAATTATTATTATTGAAATGATGAATTTCAATACTCAATATTCAAAACTAATGCCCCCCAACAAACACCTTTTAGTGCCACATTATATATATAATTATACATAAATGTTTCTACATTCTAGTAGTATGCCAAAAAAGCAAACAGTCCAAATCAAATTTAAACAAGATTAAATACAAAAAGAATATCTCATTTTGGCATTAATATTTTAAAACTTCTAATTTAGCCCACCTAAACCAAAGAAAACATAAGTGGAAATAGAAGAAGAAAGCTTCCAAACAGCTAAGACAGGGAGTTATAATAAACCAATCATACCGATAGCTGTTTTCAAACAGGAGTCAAGATAGCTTGTAGGACGCTCCTTGCTATGCAATATCTCCACAGGGAACAACTTTCCGGGGACATTTAAAATGGGGCAATTCGAAAAGAACTTAGATACTTTTTCACCATCAAGAGTAGCCGATGTGATCAAAATCTTCAAATTGGAATTCCTCATCTCAACCAAACGTTTCACTAATCCTAGCAATATGTCCCTGACAACCAGATACATTCAAACAACTATAAATGATTCCAATTTCCCTTTCCAACGGGCATTCATTCAAATACCTCAACCCACAACAATTCATACTCCACATTAACACACACACACACACACATACATACATACATACAAACAATTTGACATAAACTAGCAATATAAACTGAAACCTTACGTGTTCAAACTCCTCTCATGAGCTTCATCCAATATGATAACAGAATACCGATCAAGATCAGGATTCGATAAACTCTCGCGAAGGAGGACACCATCAGTAAGATATCTAGTTATATTCACATACTCAATAGTCAATCATCAACCCACTAAACAAACAAAAAAGACAACAAATTTTGCATCAAAATCAAAACTTTGATTCACAAACTCACAAACTAAACAATTCCCATTACTTGATTCGTGTCCTTTCACAAGTTCTATCCTCGAATCGAATAGCATATCCCACTTCCTCTCCAAGCCTCACATCCAGCTCCTGAGCCACCCGCCTGCGCACACACACACACAAACACACTACGTGATCAAACAAGGAGCATGAAGCAAGTACCAACTAATGTTGGAACTCACCTGGCGACGGAGACGGCGGCGACACGGCGGGGCTGAGTAACGCCGATGATGCCGGACTTGGTGTAGCCGTGGCGGTGGAGAATCTGAGAGAGCTGCGTGCTCTTACCGGAACCGGTCTCTCCGATGACCACCACCACTGAATTCCGCTCCACCGTCTCCACTATCTTCTCTTCGAATTGAAGAATCGGAAGATTCGCCATTGAAGAAAACAAAGTCAGGGTTTTAAAAAGTTTCTATTTTTATTTGAAAACAGTTAAGATTTTTTTCACTTGCGAGGTCGAAGCGTCGTCGTTTTATTACTATATATAAGAGAACTGATGCGGGTTTTGAAAAAGAAATCAAATTGTTAGGTTGGGGTTGGAGAAGATGGTGGAGAGGTTTTTCCTGGGTGGACAACAAACGGGTCCTCAGTCCGACCCGATAATGCTCCTTTCGGGTCCTCCTTCCTCGTAAGTCTTTAGCATTGGTAGCTGTGATTGATTGTATTGTTGGTTTGTTGATTTATTATGATTATGTATAGAAAGTTGACATTTTTAACTGTAATGGTGTGACTTGAATTTATATTGGAATTGCGCTATTGATTTGTTGTGGCCTGTGGCTTGTGTTTATATGTATATGTGTATGAAGTGGGAATTGTTAGCTGAAATTTTGGTGTTGTGATATGTAGTGGGAAGACTTCTTTGCTGTTCCAGTTTGCATTTAACAGTGCATTGAGGGAAAATGTTAGAGTGGTGTTTATTTGTAAGAAAAGCAGGCTGGAGAGCAAGCCACCATATCTATCGCGAGGGGTTGTCCCTTCTTCTGATGTGTTCAAGCAAATTGAAATGAAGTAAGGAAGGGACTGATCCTTTTTGGTGTTGAAATTTGTTTGTGGGGGGTTGTTGATGATTTTTTGAATGGTGTTTGGTTTGTTGTTGAAGGTATGTGGATGATGATGAAGGGATTAGGAAGTACTTCGCTGCATTTCACCTGTATGATGAGTTTCCTGTCGTGGTTGTTGTTGATGATTTTGGAGATTTCTTTCATGAAAGGTTGTTCTTTTGTTGTTTTTGCCTTGTATTTCTTTTTAATGTGTAGCAATCTAGGAGTGGTTGATTGGCGGGTTTGAGAGTACTTTCGGTATCACTAGAAGTGCATTTTAAGTATTTTATGTTTTTAACAACTTAAAAGCGCTTCTTCTATGTGGAACTAGGACAGATACTTCAGGTGCTTTGTGGAAACCCATTTATAGTTCTTTTTTCCAAAAGTGCTTTCAAGTGTTTTTGCTGATAGTACTTTCATCGAAAAATGCTCGTTGTGAATATATACTCTCAACCGCACCAGCAGTCAACTTTGTAATCTGTTTTGCTTCTTCGGTTGAACTTAATTTTCTTGTAAATTGTCAGGAGCTGCCAGGAAAGATATGCTAATCCTCGCGGAAGAGACTTGGCAATGGTTCGGACTCTGGCTTTATGTTACAATGCGATAACACATGCAAAGTAAGAAATCTTTACTTCCAACTGAATGCCGTGTCCCTTGTAAATTAATCTTCATTAGCAAGTGTTGATATCTGCATTCGATTTCTATTTGTAGCGAAAAAGGACCTTGCAAGCTCCTGTTATCTGATACATACCATGGGAACTCACCAAGGTTGCTGTTTATCTATAAAAGATGGATCTCAACCGTCTTTATAGTTGAAGGTTGGTTAAAAATAATTGGTCATCAAGTTAGATAGCCGCTGCTTCTGATTTTTTATTTTTTTTCTTTTTAATAATGCATTGTATATATAAACCAAGATCATTAGCCTGTTATTGTTATCTTAAGGTTTATACGTTTTCTGTTTGTGTGTTAAATGTTAAGGTGATGGCTCTGGATCATTTCTTTTAAAAACAAACAACAACTCAGGAGGCGGGGGCTCAAAAAGCATGAGAACTGCAAAGTACTCCATAGCTCTTGAGTGTCTGTATTTAGAAGGGATCACCGAGGACTGTGAGAAGTGATGTATGCTAAATTTCTGCTTCGGTTTATTAGTTTCCAAGTTCATTCGAATGACTACAAATTAATCTACAGGTTCATCGATATCTGTTTGGTTCAATGAAGAGTGAAAAGTGTGTATCCTTTTTTCCTCTTTTGACAAAAAAGTAGCTATGCGTTGTTTGTTCCATCATAAAACTGGTTAAAAATTCTCCCAATCCTAGCTATAATTGAGTATATAAACCAATCTAATTCCTTCATTTGGACATTTTGCAATTAGTAGTAATTTGGTAGTTTATTAGCTTCAAAGATAGGATCATCATTCGAGAACATTGTTAGGTAGGCACATTATCTAGTCATGGCTATTCACATAACAGAAAAGAAGGAAGATGTCGATTACTCCAAAAAGAAAATTTCATATATGATACTCTAGTAGACTCCAGTCTGATACTCAGGCTCACAGAATTCTCCTCCAAGATCATCACAAGCCTCTCCAGGAAACACACTGCAACAATCATCAAACATAAGGTACTTGTTCAATTTTTGTTACCTTTAATTTCTGTAGTTGCATGAAGGTCTTAAATCATTAATGCAAACCTATGCTTACGTTTTGGGACCGTCATAGTCCAGATATTCTCTGTCAACCAGCTCTGAACTAGTCTTGGCCTTCTTGGTTTGCACTTCAGGTTTGAGCTTCACTTCAGGGTATATCTCAGCGTCACACGCATCTCCTCCTAGTGTCTCACAAGCCTCAGCTGGAAATACTCTACAACATACCAACTTTGTTATTATCAAGATCAATCAGACTTTAAAGTTTAAACTGATAGGATAGAGCCTAATAATGGTTTATAAGCTCTCTGATGGATATAAATCTAAACATAAGCATGTGAACCACCAAGAGAAGTCACTGCTAGTTTGTTTGGAAGTGCTTTGTACATTAACAAAAGTTCTTTTAGGAAAATAAGCATCAACATATTTTGAGATTAGAGAAAACAACAAAGTGTTTATTGGGGGTGCAGAGATGTTATTAGTAGATACTATTACTAAAACATGTTTTCTAGATTATAAAAAACACTTGGTATTTGGATCATCAATCAAATAAACTTACGATTTTGTGGAGCTATAATCAGCCATTGAAGAATCATTTACCACAGGAGCTGCTTTGATTTTGGGACAAGGGGGTGTATGGATCAGCCTTGGCATGTCTCTGCAAGGCAAAACCAAGGTTCTTGAAGGTGTCGAAACGGAGAGAAATGGTGATGGAAAGCTCAAAGCTGCCTGCATTTTGATGGTGAGCTCTATCAAGGACTGTTTTTTGAAGGTGCTGTTGAGAGAGGAGTTGTTCCGAAGTGTCACTATGTTATATATCAACTTTGACAAGTGACATTATATTGATAAGGTTGTAAGATATTTTGAGGCTGGATAAGAAGTGTTTATCTGGTTATAGATAGATGCCCAATCATGTTCATGTTGTTGGTTGTTTCCTCTACTTCAAATGGATGTCTCTCATTTATGATAAATCCACTTTGGACATGTTACATAGTTTTATGTGGAAATGGGATGCATATATCTCCTTAGATAGAAAGCCCATTATGTTCATTATTGGACTTTATTTGGTTTCGTTAATAAATGCTCTATTTAAATTGATATTTGTTATCATCATCTCATGTGGCGTTGTCATAGAAAGTGCTCACGCAATTTAGAATCGACCTAGGTTTGAATCGATCTAAAAAAAAATGCAAGCGATTATCATCATATTTATTAGAGTAATGTTAAACTTCTCAAATTTTCGTCCAAATGATATGATTGTGGATTGTCAACATCATTTTAATCATCATATCATCTCATGATTTATAAAATACTGTCAACTCACATATTATATCATTGGAGAGTGAATTTAGATAAGATTTGAGAAGACTAACATTACTCTATTGATTAATCAGGAATGATCCACTTTTAATAGATTCGTGTGTTCACAACAACTTCCAAATTAAGTTACGTGGGTTGCTCACATTGTATGGGTTTGGGCTTGGTGTGCAAATATCACCAGTCACCACTGTTCTGCAATCAGTGCAGCATATGTTGGGCCCATTTCGGGGCTACAAATGGACCACATTTGGGATCAGAGAAAGAGTAGCGGCATTACCACCGCTCAAAGGTCGTATGGACACCCCTCATTGTTTGTGCACCCCATTAATCTATCTTTGGAAGTACACCCCATTCTATGCCAAATATACCCTTTCTATTAATTTAGATAGATAATCACATGACTAGAAAATTCATTACAAGCGCTTGACCACTGCTCTCTCTCAAGTCTCAACAAACTCATGTACCTGCAGCACACATTCTCACCCACTAGATGAGCTGCATCCAATTCAGCAGACAGGTATGACTTTGAGAAGGGATGCAGCTGTGAGTAGGGTGATCGGGGTGGGGGCAGTGATTTGTAATGAGAACAACAGCATGCTTGCTCACATTTGTAAGCCACCCTACTCGCAAGTGTTCACTCATTTGACGGATGTCTAATCTTTAACAGGGTTGATAATTGGTTGAATTGTAATGTTAATTTACTAGAATTTGTTAATCTATGTTATTTTAATTATAAAATTAATAATTTGATTTAACGATAGTATTAGAATTTTTAAAAAATATATATATATATATTTGAGATGTATATATGATTTTAAAGGGTCGGAAACAACGGTTACTATTAACAAAAGAAGGTTTTATGTGGGGCAAAAGTTATTGCAATCCGGTCCATTTTCTAATTACTTTATAAAAACAAATATTTTTTTAAGTTTTATCAGAATAATTGCAGTCCGTGTAATCGTCAGAGAGGAATTTTTTTTTTTATTATCACCTTTAGCAAATAAAATTGATTTAAAAAAATCACTTGTATTTTAGAAAGCTCACCTGACATACAGCTATCATTGCCCATCTCTATACCCAGAAAATACTCTAATATCACAAACAACAAAAATTATTATTCCCAACTATGGATCTCACACGTCCACGTGTATACGCAGTTTCCTTCCACTTCTAGAATCAAATTTGACGTCCCCCAGTGTCAGAGTCAAATGTATAAGCACATTTTCAAAACACACCGTAAATCCAAACTGACCCTTATCATTCTTAAGTATCAACAGATTTTAATTATATTGTAATTATTAAAAAAAAAGAAAAAAAAGAAAAGAAACAATAAGCCAAATTTATTCATTATCTACATGTTTATCAGACAAAGATCTATGTCAAAAACTTCATATATGAAACATGAATATATTTTATTTGTTTGCATAAATACCATTTGAACTGTGCAATAGTATACACTATTCTACATAGTAAGAAAATAGCATTTTTTTTTACATTGAGAATAGAAATCACAGATGTATAAGGAGATGTTTGGCAGTGATTTTTTGCTTTTTTTAAAATCTGGGGTCTTGGAGGAAAAGTGCGTTCTGTTTACAGCTTACAGCTTACTGGTTTTGGTCCCATTCCAAAAGCATGATGCATCAGCAATCAGCATCCCCCACCACGCCACATGCTTCTTTTTATCAGACTTTTCATGCTCCCTATGCATATACAATGCATGAGCACACCTTTTGTCACACTAAACTTTACACAAAGACAAACCCATTTAATGTGCCTGCTTTTTCTTCATTTTTGTTTTTTTAACTCTTTCTACTTCCCATTCCTATTTACACAGCAGTGCCACAGTACACCAACAAACCATATCAAATACTTTCCAAAAAACAACAAACACCGATTATGCAAGTATCTTGTCAATTCCATTCAAGGGTATGGTAAACTTTTCCAGATATTATTTGGGAAAATTGATTAAAAATTTAAAACATATACATATAAAATTGCAAAAATGGTTTCTAATAAATTTTGAAAGATTTACGAGACGTTCCTTAAAACCCTTGAAGCAACAATCTTTAACGAATTTCATTACCACGTGTGGCCAAAAAATAATTCCGAAACTATCAAAATCTATCTATAGTTTATAAATACAGATTTGTAAACAAGAGGTTTCTAACGAAGCCTGACATAGTATCTATAATTATGTTTGCACCAAGCAAGTGAAAAAGAGAGAACATAATTCAAAGATGTTGCAAGGACCAAAAAACAATGAACTTCATATGATACCAAATTTTTTAAGGCAAAACAATATTCTATTGGATCAATTCTGCTCTAGTCTGCCCAAAAAAAAAAAAGGTGAACCACATGAATCAACAAAGACATGAATATTTAATACAATGATCTGAATTCAAGAGCTGTCCCAGAACACATTTGAATCCAAAAGAAAAAAAAAAAAGACATATGACCAGATTGGAAGGTGAAAGCAATCCTGGTGTCAAAAAAGTTATGTCCAAATAAAGGTAGCCAAGAAAACCCCACCACTGTTAAGATGGTAGAGAACATAATAATGTGTCTAATCAATCAACCAGTTTGATCCTTTTTCGGGTTAGAAATTTACTCGATGGCAGGTCATCGATTACAACATTAGTCATGTACACGAAAGGGTAGTGCTATACTACAACAAGGGAAACATACAGATATCAAAGGTGGAGGAAAATAAACTGAGAGGCCGCAACTGAACACAAAATGCCATGATCTATATTCTAGTACTCATTTAGGTTATAAGACTTTAAAACTCTACACGGGCTCTAGACGGGGATCCTAATGCAGAAAATCCAAAATATCCAATTTCCAAAAAACTGCAGGACTGGAAGAGATTGAATAAATTACTTACATTTTCCATCAAAAACTATGCAGTTGGGTCAGCATGGGAACAAGCTCATCACTGGAAGGCCTGTCTGCGGGCAAATCTGATAGGCATACAACAGCGATTCTCACTGCCATTAACATCTCATCTTCCTCCACTTCCTCACCAAGAATGCTTTTATCTAGTCCTTCCCGTGCCTCTCCTGCTTGCTGCAAATGCCTAAGCCAACGTCCCAAACTCCCCCCATTGGCTGCTTCACCGAAGAACGGATCTGTTGGATCCCTACCGGTTAACAGAACAGCCAGTATCATCCCAAAGCTAAAGACATCGCTTCTATCACTATAGCTGTCCAAAAATGCAAGAATTCCTCCTCAATATAACAGAAGATAAAGTTAAGTATCTTCAATGAACAAAAATATAACATTTCTCACCCGAAGCCAAGACAAAACACGAAAGGATAGAACCAAAGAGCAGTCATAACGGTTTTAATGCTCATCTAAGGAAATGGATATCATTTCAATGCAGAAGTTGCTTTCAATTAAGAGTAAGACCACTACAATCTCATACTTCAACGACTTGCATCTTCTAAAGTTCTCATCTTCTAACACTCCACTGTCTATAGAAACAAAACCTCACATAAACACCTAAAGCAAGACGATACAAGTAGAAAATTTCATCGTAATTACCAGAACTCTAAGTTGTTAGATTCCAGTTGCAATAACTCATGCAAATTCAATCAACACTATAAAAATAAAGAAAAACCAAGAACAATTATCATGAATTCCTATGGCAAACTTCAATTCTTAATGAGAGATTGAGATGCAAAAAGTTCACTGAGTTCGTGAAACTATGCAAAGATGTGAAAATAGAGCTAGTTCTTGTATAGCAAACATATTGCCACTAAAAAACTCCCTATAGCTTCCACAATGCATTGAATCCAAAGATTTAGAAGAAACAGAAAAAGGTAGCAATCTCTAGATTGAATATATTATTAAGCACCTTTGATTCTGAAAACATTCAGGAGCATTATAAGCAGATGTTGCTCCATCCGAATTAGGCACGAGCTTAGGCAAGCCACAATCAGCCAATCTAGGCTCAAATTCTCCATCCAACATCACATTTGAAGGCTTCAAATTACAGTGCAGAATCTGAGGATAGCAAGTGAAATGAAGATACTGAAGCCCCTTAATGACCCCAACAGCAATTCTAAGCCTAACTTCCCATCCAAGCTGCAACTGATTCTCTCTAACTCTATTCATGGCATCCTCAAGACTCCCAGTCTGCACATAATCATAAACCAGATAGAACCTATTGGATTCCCTAACATAAGCCCTCAGACTCATCAAGTTCCTGTGTCTTAAACTAGCAAGAACTTCAAGCTGTTGTTGTATCTTCCTCTTCAATGACTTGCTGTTGTTGTGTCTCTCCGGTGAACCACTCACAAAGGGTTCAAGCCTCCTCACAGCAATTGTCAGCCCATTATCAAGCACAGTCCTGTAGTATTTCCCATCCGGGCTCGAGCCAAGCAGCTGGTTCTCATTGGCTAGAGCTAACTGCAGGGTCTTGGGGTCGATTTTCGGGGAAAATGTAACGGGGCCTTTGAGGATTGGGGTTCTGTTCATGTAACCAACAAAGAACCGGATCAAACAAGCAACAACAACAGCTGAAACCAAACCAGTTAGCACTCCCAAGACTACACTTATAATGATTCTTCTGATTCCATTCCTGAACTCTGATGGTCTAGATGGAGATGGAGACTTGATGACTCTCTCTTGACACTCCACAGTAGTGCAATGAAACCAAAAAATCATGAACAACAACAACAAAAGGACAGTAGAGGTTTTCCTGCTTCTTTGGAGAATGCAAATTACTCTTCTTGTATTATTATTCTCCATGGAACCAAACAGAAAAAACAGTGACTTTAAAAGCTATAACAACAACTTGTATAAAAATGGAAACACCAAAGCTAACAGTACACAACCCATCTCTCAAAAAGACTCCATTTTTCTTCTTCTGCTTGAAGCTTGTACTTTCTCTTCTATTCTCCTAACAACAGAACCCATCTCTAAAAAGACTCCATTTTCACTCACGTTCTCTCACAGCAGCTTCACAAAGATCTGATTTTTAGACCTCTAAACTGCTCAAACCACCCCCCCTCCCCCCACCCCCACCAACAAAAAGCTCCAATCTTTTCTCCATTTTCAACTCCAAAACCCCATTAGAGAGACTTAAAAGTTCTGAGCTTCTTCTTCATGTAGTAGGTAAAGCCAAAAACCAAAAAGAGAAACGAATTTCTTCTCAAAAATCTTCAAAAACAAGACACTAAAAGAATCCAATTTCGTCACAAAAATTTTATCCTTGACCTGCAAATACCATAAATCCGAATCTGACCACCCACAAAATTGATTCTGCAAAAAAATTAAAAAAAAAAAAAAAAAATACTCTCAAACACTCACTCTCACACACACGAACACACCAAACTCCAACAAAAAAAAAAAAAAAGAAAAGCTTGCAGATTTAAAGTCAGAACCCCAAAACCCACCAGAACCCAGTCGTTTTCTTGCCCAATAATTACTTTGAAAACTGCTTTTTCTACTCTCTCTCTCACTCGAAAAACAGAGTCTTTGAAAAAACAGAAAACACTGGAAACACAAGTATTATTACTCCACTCCTCCAACCAGGACAAGTCGTCCATGACAAAACTGGATTCCCGCCTTTTGTGACAGAGAGAGAGGGGGAGGTGGGACCCACTGCCACGTGGGCCTCGAAGAAGAAGCAGCAGCAAAAAGCTCGCGTCGCTATCACAAGGCCGAAAGCGAAACATCGTACTGTGTGATAAATAGAGATGGAAGAAGGAAGAGGAAGATCTTGACCGTTCAATTTTTGTTGGTGGGAATTCTCGACCGTTGATTATGATGAAAAAAAAATACATGAAACACAAATTACAAAGAAAACACAAAACAGGACGGCACGGGAATTTGTGCTTTTTTTATTTTTGTTTTTTGGTTTTTTTAAGTGATAGTTAGACAATTTTGAGTTGTCTTATCGTGGGTTAGTAAAGTTTTTACATTTTTGCTGTGAAGAAGAATAATTTTCTTTTTTTTATTGTTTTTAGATTTCCATAGTTGGGATGGTGACTTTTTCTTTCTCTTCTTCTTCCGTTGTCTTTTTTTATAGATTTGACACTGGTAGGTAAATTGATTCTATCGACCCCAATCTGGATCAATATTATAAATTTAGTCATCGAAATCCTTAGGTCTTACGGGGAAGCTGAGATTTTCACAAACTTATGTCGTGACATCACAATTGGAAATTTTGCTTTTTGATTTTATTTTATTTTATTTTTACTTATAATATTTTTAAGAAGATTTTTCTATGCTCTTTAAAGTCTTACAATCTTTGAAAATAATATTTATTTTTTAATTTAAGTGGAAACCTTTTTTTTTCCGGTCAACGTTAGTTGATTGTCATTAACTTTAATAGAATGCAAATATTTTTGAGTATTTTTAAAATTGTATAAAAAATAAAACACTAGTCTTAAATTTTAGTGAAAGTCACCGTGCCATTATTTTATTTTATTCTTCCATTTAATTCTATTTATTAAAAAAATGGTATAAAATATATTCATTAATACTTTAAGTAGTTAGTATATTTTATCTTACATTTGAAACACATAATGCATATTTATTGGTATAAATTGAGAGTCTTTAACTTTTATTATAAGAGTAAATTTCTTAATTATTATCGGAGGAGTAGAATTTTATATCAATTATCAAAATCTAATGTTATATAAACATCATTTTATTTGTTTTTAGTGTCACATTAGTATTTGCTTTTTCATGAAATCCTAACAATAAGGGGGTTTAATCTTAAATTCAAGACTAAGAGGTAATTTTCGGAGATAGATAAAGCTTAGGGTAGAGTATGAAAATTCTCTTATATCGATACTATTTAATAATTGATAATGATAAAGAAATGGGAAATGTTTTTTTATTGGGAGGTGTGAGGGGGTGACACGTGCGCCACGCGTGGGCTTTATGTATTGTGACTGAGGGGCACACGAAGCTCCAATTACAATTTCTTTTGAGTTACTCGAAGCTTTTACCATCACGAATGTGGCGTGGGGTCCCATGGATGAACAATTTTTTCTTCTTTTTTC
The DNA here is from genome assembly GCA_021234005.1 of Nephelium lappaceum. Classification (NCBI taxonomy): domain Eukaryota; kingdom Viridiplantae; phylum Streptophyta; class Magnoliopsida; order Sapindales; family Sapindaceae; genus Nephelium; species Nephelium lappaceum. The sequence continues at coordinate 19,220,392 of CM038007.1, forward strand.
ACAAGATAATTTATTTTTATAATTTATCTTCTTTAAGAAGATAAGACAATTTATTAATTATTAATCGAAAAGCTTTAAGAGAATTTTGCATTGGTGTCGTGTAGTAAATCCGCGTCCAAGCAAACCTTGCCATGGGACCATTTTTTCCCTCACGTACAAAGTAAATGATACCCAACACAATAATACGTATCATTCCATCTTTCCTGTCTCAGAACGCAACTCTTTATACGTGAATTCAAATGTAATAGAATGATACCCATTCCCTTTCGCGTTTATAATAAGGCTTCAAATACCATCACCAATCACACACACATTTTATCTTAAATATTATAACAAAGAAACATATTAATTTAATTCAAACATATTCCTTCATATCTCTTGCTACTTCTCTTTTGCTTTTAAACTTGACATCTACTTTCGAATAGTATAATCCATATAATCTGATCTAAATGAATCACATTCTAATTTCATCCCACAAAATAACCAAGTGAACATTTTATGTCAAATCTTACTACCCCAAAAACTCTTACTCTATTAATTTTCATTGGTTAAGATCATAAATTTTATTCAAACCCCGTTTTTATTCAATTCAAAAATTATAATCAACCATTTTTTTCCTCATTTTAGATACCAGCACTCAAACCCAAAATTTAACAAACTAGATAAATGCTTCCTACAACCACTCTACACTTGACACTAATCAGACACCATGTTTTCAATACCAAAGAGTGGCACTTCAATTCTATATCAATTATCAGCGGATGCTAATTATATTAATATATCTTTTTTGTTTCTCATCCACAAAAGAACAAACAAAGAAGAAAAACAAAGTTGCTGTTTTGCATTTTCCCTTTCCTTTTTTTTCTTTTGAGGGGTTGTATCACCACGAAAGGAATTACAGCCACCAAAACAAAAGCTTTTTCACTAAAGAAACCAAATGTACAACAATAATACACAATATGCCCTAAAACTAAATCCTCACATCTCCACCATAAGGGAAAACAAAAAAATGAATCAAACTCAACTCATTCCACAAAACATCATCACAATTATATAGGCCCCTTGGTCGGATCATTTCACCAGGGGCTTTTTAAATTATAATTTGCACAGATGCACAATGGGCAGGCAAGCCAACCTACCACTCTTTCCATTCTCCTCCAATGACCTCTAAATATTTCGTCATATAGCTTCCACCAATTAAAAACTAGCTCTCAAGTTCATGAAATGTAAACTATACAGAAAGCAATATTATCATCATAATGCTTCAATGCACTTGTGACCCCTTAAATACTTTCTTCCTCTTTTTTCGGGAATTTTATCCGTTTGAATCAGATAATATAGCAAGAACATCATTGTCAACAAAGTTTGATTCGAGAGCCAGTTCAAGAGATGTTTTACCTTCTCCATTTACAGCCCTTGGATCAGCTCCCCTGCAAAAGTAAATCGCAGTCATTTTTGGAAGTCCATAAAATCATAAATTAATCATTGGACAGGTATGAGCTTAAAAATTTTGGAAGAACACATTAACGCACAACAGATAGTCAGAACCTAATCCTGTTACGGCAATAAAATGATTACGAGCAAGAATTTCCAGTCACCTTGTAAGAAGCAGTTTAGCAAAAGTAGCTCTGCCTCCGAGGATACAACGGTGAAGTGGTGTCTGACCTCTGGAATCCGTTGCATTTATATTTGCACCATACTGCAAGAGGAGTTCAAGCATGCCAATGTCTGCAGTTTCACAAGCAAGATGAAGGAGCGAGCAACCCTCCAGATCTTCCGTGGTCTGGCCTTCACTTGCACCAGCCAAGTTCAACGAGCTCGAGGAAGATCTGTCCGATGAGTTCCCCGTTAAGCATCTAGAGCTCTGGTCAAGGCTTATCTGCTCATTCAATAGCATTGCTTTGGCCAGCGTTAAGGAAGAGTTATAGGACACTTGTTCATACACAACGTTTACATCTGCTTCACAATTAACAATATGGCGGTATACAGCCTTCTTGTCATTCGCACGAACTGCTTCCCAGATCTGTTGTGCCACAGAATGGGAATCCTGACTGTCCTTTGGCTTACGAACAAATACCTTTTCTGCATACTGCAATCAAAAAGAAAAAGTTTATAAATTTAGCCTGTTGCAGGCAGCAAACAACATAAAACTATAGCAATCCCAGATACTTCTTTAGAGCTATTGATCAGACGATGGGAACAAACAAAATATTTACAAATTACGAGTTTTCATTATCTTGCTGTCACAATTTCTTTTCCTATAATGACTTTGGATAACAGTTTTTATTACTTAATCTTACATTTCTGTAGTTATTATTTGGCAGGCTTTTTATACTGGACTACAATAATGCGAAAATGTGCCAGCTATAATAAAATTAGTCAGAAGCAATCTGGCTTCATCAAAAAGCATAAACAAATTCAGATTTATACATTTTCCTAATGATTTGTAATCAAGAATCGATATAATTTAAAAGTAAAGACCAAAGTAAACAATAATCCAATTTCACCTTTGCATGAATGAACTTCTCCTTTACTGATATAGAATCAGAGTGACTAGGCTTGCCTGTAAGAAGCAACTGCGGTTTATCAGACCTGTATGAGCTTCACCAAGCATGATAATAAATGTGAGTGACTGATTAAAGACTGATTTTATATAGCTATTGATTGGAACGATCTTAAACCAAGCATTACAAGAATTCTCACCTGCTGGGTGTAAGATCAACATGGAAGGCACTTCTTGAATGCAATAATTCCTCCCAGACTGAGTTGGCAAAGGTATTGCCCAGAGACTGAAATAAACTTATAACAGATGGCTCCCACACTTTCACATCAAGCGTAAGTGATCTTACCTACAAGTCAACACCAGAACAAAGGTTTTAGAATTATGTAGTACCATATCTTCACCAAAGATAAGACTTTCTACCAACTTATAAAAAGAAACATACCAAGCATAACCCTCTTCTTTCAATAATATCAGCAAATAATATTCAAATGTATAAAGTACCACCACCCTTGAAGAAAATAACCCCCACCAATCAACTGTCTGAGTACTCCCTTTATTGTCAAATTTACTCAAAAAGCTACAAAACTCACCTTTGATATGTGTACACCGAGATTTCGATGAACACCAGAGCATTCAATACAAACAAGAACACCAAGATTCAGAGAAGCCCAATCAGGTTCAGGGGCACCACAATCAGCACATTTATCATTTCCACATACTCTTCTCAACACATCAATTGGCTTCTCATTTTTAACACTAGATCGCTGCTGTTGTGAATTTCTCAGATGACGATCATGATGTGCGCTTGCATGGCTTCTCTCAGATGTATATTCTTCGACACCAGTGTGATCAAAGTCAGAACTTTCTAATGAACTACTCTCACTGGCAGATCGATGATGGCCACTTCCCATTGGACTAGCAGGCAGACACTGAAATACATTGAACTTCAATCATCAAAATGATTTGAAAAGCAATGGCCAACAATTACGAAAATCTTTTAAATGGTTACCCTCTCAGGCGCCTGAGAACTAAGTAATGAAGCAATAACCCCTGTTATCTTTTCAATCCAATCCATCTGATCCAGTGCACTCTCTGCCTGCACTGACAAGCACAAATAAACATTATTGAGGACCTACCAACAAACAGTAATGCCAATTATACACCATTCCACCAGTTTCGGCAAAACCAATGAGGAACAAATTGATTTTGAAAGTTATATTATCCCGGCAATTCACTCAAACTCACACATGCCGGCTACACCCTGAGTCATACCTGCAAAGTGTAATTCTTAGTCGGCGAAATAATCCTGAAACAAAACCTCAGATCTGATTGGTCAGCATCAACTTTGATTGTTGAGGTAAGCAGGTTCACTGTGTGATGAGCAACGGCTTTCTCATCATGTACTCCACCATGATGATGAGAAGAAAGCCACCGACTCAGCAGTCCAGATCCAAGCTCAGAACTATTCCTCTGACCAGAAAGTTGACCGCCAGATCCCTAACAGCAGGGAAAAAATGGGCACATTATCAACTTCAAACCATCTAGCTCCTAACTAATTTTATTAAATTAAATTACTTACAGATGATTTGCTGCATTGCTTGCGATAGTAATACAGCATCCCTCGGCTATCAAGTACAAAAAATCTTCTTTTCCAGTCTCCCCTCAAGTTTGACGAACGTTTTGAGAGATAACCTTGTCGAATGGTTTGAACCTGATAGATTGCTAGTAGTTTTAGATACAGAACGCAATTAGGAAGACAGAAAATATCAAAATTAAAGTTATCAACAAAGCTCATTGATTCTTAAAAAGCTTCTTCCAAACCTTTCCCTTTGCGGCAGATTGCATAACCGCCTCTATCATTTTATGGGAACTTCTACCAATCGCTTGTATACCATCTCCATTTGGTGATCCATTAGAACCATTGGAAGACCACCTACTCTCTCTGTCAATCTGCCTTTTGTACTCTTGCATCCTTTCGTTAAGAGCAGCTTGCTCATAGTTGGACCTTTCTCTTGATTGTTGTGCATAAGTCAACACCTGCAAAACAATGGCAGACCTAGTATGTCAAGACTTCCCACAATCCAAAAACAGTAGTGATATCAGAAACGTATTATCCTCCACTCCTCAACTAAGTAAATCCCTCCCTAATGTTCTTGAGTTAGGCACAAATTGTCTCGCCAAGGAAGGATACAATAGCATACCTGATTAATGTATGGTTCCATCTGATGCAATAACTCATATCCCTGCATTGCAAGCGAAAAAGATTAAAATTAAGAATACTTAAGATCAAGCATGAAAAGAGAAAAGAGAACCCTATGTCAGTCATTTACCTGTTTAAAGTAACGAAGATGTGCATCCATAGTTCCACTAACTGCTTCCAAAAATTCAAACCTCTTCTTTGCTTCAACATTAGAAATGGCAGTTACCTAGGTAATAAATCATCAACATTATTAAAAACTTAACAGGAAATTATAATAACAACCAAATCTGAAATCCAATGGTAAACATTAAATACAAAAAAAAATTCACTTACCAAACTAAAGCGTGCTTGCTCAAATGTAGACCTTGCATTATGAAGCTCCTAAAAATCCAGATAAAATAGAGGTTAAAAATGGAGGAGTTCCTATTCTTCAAAAAAAAAAAAAAAAATGGAGGAGTTCCAGCACTATGACAAGTAAATAAGAATGAGGATGAAGATAGTGTAAGAGTTCACATTGCATTATACCTCCTCCAAGACAGTAGCTACATCAGACTTCGTGCCTTTTCTAAGAGACAAGAATTTTTCACGAGCCTGTTGCATTATAAATATAAGTCCGAATTTACTTTTAACATTGATTGAAAATATAAAGTTAGATCACAATCATCAAAAATAATGAAAAAATACCACTTTCAATGAAGTTCATTACAGCATAGCAATAAAAATGAGAAGTCTTTAATGACAGCAACAGCATTAGCAAAATACTGCATAAATGAATATGAGAGATGCACCTGGTCATAAAGCAGACTAGCCTTGTCAAAACGCTTCCTTGCTTCCTGTACTGAGAAGAGATCTTTTAGAACAGAAATTAAAAAATCTTTTTCAATAAAAAGATAGTACAAACTCAGTTAGCTTGTACTCTTGTTCTTACCTTACCCTATTCGACAACTAGAATTGTACAATATATAAAAAATTCAAAAGTAACAGAGAAAAGCAATTTACATTACCTTGACCTCATGCAAATCAATATTGACAAACTGTAGTAATCTGTCATTTAGCATGTGCTCAACCTGAGAAAACAATTAAGTCAGTGAAAGGAGAAAGAACTTCCTATTGATATGTACAACAAAAATTTTAACGTTCAATGGAAGAAATACAGGGAAAAAAAAAATTACCTGGGATCGAAGAACTTCCTTGTATGTCCCAATTTCTCTCAACGCAATAGTAAATTTGGTCATGACAGGACCTAGACAAGGAAAGAGATATTCAATCAATAAAACCACTAGACATCCTACTCTTCATTTGGAAATCAACAGCAAGAAAATTTCCATCAGGCAATAATATGTAATCTTAAAATAAAGTCATTACTTATTGGGATAACCCAGAAATTTAGATTGGAGAATAGTAAATGATTAAAGTCAACTATTGAAGCTTAAAGATGTACCTCCAAAAGCAACACTAATGGGATCATTATGCCCTCCACCAAAAGTTTCTAAGGCACTTGCAAAAGCAATGTCGCCATCATATCCCTCTCCAAGTCCTTCACTGCAACAAAGAAAAAGAAATAAAATAAAATTAGTCAAAAATTCAAGTATCCCAAAAATGCAACAATTGATATCAATACCAGGAGACAACCATACAATAACCATTAAGAAAACCAAAAAAAAGATAACAATAGAAAGAAGAACACAGAGGAAAAAAACAAAAACAGCAGCAACCACTGTAAGAAGCATGTGATAGTTAAGACAATTTGTAGAACTCTAAAGCATCCTACAATAAATGACAAAACATGAGAATCCTACCATCTTATTTACTGTCTGGTATTTGACCATAATTAAAACCACAAAATTAAGAACCGAAAACACTTCTGCCTACTGAAGAACCAAAAACCATCAGCTCAAGCTTTTTAACTGTTGCCAATTAAAGATAAAAGTAGAACCAATAATTCACATCATTAGCATAATAGTTATATAAACTACAAACACCAAGGTGAGGCAATTCATAGCCTCTTCTCCAAACAAAAAAAAAATTGAATTAATAAAGAGAAAGATGAGAAATACATTTGTGATAGTAAACATACGTGTATTTTCGACACCCTTTATAAAACTTTAGACTTCTCTCCCTTAATGTTTCAGCATTTTCCTCCAGGCCTTGTATCTGCTTCACCAACATAATACTTAACAACATATCAGCACAAAAATTATAAAAACATTTAAACAAGTAAACAGTCTATCACAGACAAAAGACAAGCCATGTTTTGCAGAAAACATACATTAATTAATCATTCTATAAACCCATATTTGCCCATGGTAACACATAACAGTTAAAAAATAGATGAAAAGCACTCGACAAACACGATCAATGGAGAAACAGAATCTCCAAATTCATGAACTAAAAACCATACCTGTATGCCCTCTACTTCAAGAAGCAATAATTCACAAAGAAAGGACAGACACAAAAGCCAAATATTTCTCGTCTCTCACTCAACTCAATCTCATCAACACCATATAATCCATTTCTCACCCAATTTTATCAAACCCGATCATATCTCTTCCTATATATATATACAAAATTTATTATTAAAAAAATTTTTTAAAAAATTAAATAATTCAAAATTTTTCTACAGTCAAGCTTGTAAATTGACTACAAGTCACTGATGGTCCAATCTGCTAAACAAATAAGCCAAAAACACGTATTCATAGAATAAAAAATAAAAATAAAACTAAATTCACCAAAATGCTCGCCGAAAAATCAGAAACATTCCATTTCAAGCTCAAACTAGCTCTACGCTTCCAAAATTTCTCACGTCTTCAACTAAATTTTCTCAGATATCACAACAAATCCACCACACCACAAAATCCGCCGACGAAATTCAAGCAACCATGCAAATTGCAAACTAATGAACTAACAAATAGAAATTCCACTACACGCAGTTACAGTTACAACAAATCAACTCGATTTCATAGTCGTAGTAGTAGAAAAACGAAAACTCAGACGAAAATAAAAACAAAGAGCGGAAACAGAACCTGCTTGCGAAACATTGGAGAGTCATCGAGTTTGGTGAAATGCATTCTCGCAAAAACTTGCTCCTCCTCCTCCTGCAAACAAATCTCACTTCACCATCACATCAACACTTCTCGATCTAGTCCTCCGATCTCCACCGCCATTGATTCGCCGGAAAATCATGAACCGGAAACCAGCTCGGTTTTTTTTTCCTTCGTAGTGTACTTTATAATTTAATTTATATTTTCTTTTTCTTTTTTTTTTTGCTTTTGTTTTTGTGTGTGTGTGCGTGTGTGTGTTTTTAGGTTTTCGACGAGAGAAAAACCCTAGAAGAGAGGAAAGAAAACACAGACGAGAACGAGAATTTTTTTTTTCTGTTTTTGTGTTTTTTTTTTTTTTTTTTTTTTTGATTTTAGTGAATGTGTGTGTTTTAAGAGCAAGGGTTCTTGGGAATTGTGTGCTGTGGTTTGGATGTCGTTTTGAGTGTGTGGAGGGGCAAAAACGACATCGCAGATGGAGATAGAGGGAAGAAAACGGTGTTTGTGAGTGAGAATGTGCGTGTGTGTGTGAGAAGAGTGAAGATGAAGGAAATGGAGAGTGAAACGGGGGCGTTTTACGGAGGACGAGACGTTGTCGTTTTGGAATTTGAATTGACAACGGAGATTTGAGTATTCTCAAGACTCTGACACTGGTTGCCTTTACACGGTCATGGAGGACGACGATGTTCGCGCTAACCCACGCGTTCGTTCCCGCGTCTAATTTACTATCTTAACGTTTTAATCAAAATAATATATTTTGTGTTTTTCTATTTGAAATGGTATGATTTGTTCAAGTAAAAATTATTTAAATCTGGTCAGGAAAAAGAGAAAACTCGTTTTCGTTCTGAACAAAATATTCATATTTAGCTACAAATACAGTTAAAAATAAGTTATACTAAGGAAAATTTTAATTGAATTATTAATTATATTTTAAAATACAATTATATTTGAAAAGCATACAAAAGATAAAGAAATAGTTCTCTCAATCATCTAAGGACACAAATTCCGACTCTAAGTTGGATCACTCACCAACTTGTCTAGCAAGTAAGAGTCAAGACCCGTTTGATTTAAGCACCTCTTAGTGCGTGGATCATTGGCTAATCAAAGTTATTTTACTTCATTTATCATTTTATATCAATGTTCTACTTATCATTAAATGCCGGCACTCCAAAACATGTTATTATACTGAACGAGAAAAAATTCTTTTTTTGTAAAAATGAAATAATTTCAGTATCTTTTACTTTTTTTAATGTAATTATTTTATTTTTTCTTATTGATTGTAATTATTAGATTTTATAATTAAGAACAATTATATTCTTCCGGATAAATAGATAAATTCTGTCTTTTTATATAAGACATGACCTTTTCTAGTTGAGGGCATCATTAGAGAATTATCAAACCTTCTGAATACAAGTCTCTTTCATTCTATAAATTTTTGTTCTTTTTTCTCTAATGTAAAATACTTGTTCATTATTTATAGTTTACTTATTTTTAAAAATAGATCGATCATATCTCTTTCTAATAAGAAAAATATATAAAAAATAATATAACAGTTATCTCAATTATCCGAAAACACAAACTTCAACTCTAAGATGAATCACTCACCAACCTATTTGGTGAGTGAGAGTTAAGACCTATTTAATTTAAGCACCCCCTTAGACTTGAGTCGTTGACCAATTAAAGTTGTTTGACTCCATTTATCGTCTTATATTGATATTCTAGTTATCGTTATATGTCGACATGCACTACTTTACTGGACGAGAAGAAATATCCTTTTGTAAAAATGAAATAATTTCGCTAAAATAAATTACATTTGAAACATAATTAATAAAAGAATTTCATTTAAGACTAGAAATTAATAACTATTTTTTGAATCAAAAATACATTTTTACTTTTATTTTTCAATCACTTTTGAATTTATCACTTTAATTAATGATACACTAAGGAGTTTGGTTTTAATATTTTAAAGTTGTAATTAAAAAATAATAATTAAAACATTAAAAAATTATAACTTTTTAAACGAATTCAATTACGAAAAAAAATTTTTATATAAATTTCTCTAATATGATATTTTTTCATTATTTATATTTTTTGTCTTCTTTCTCTAAGATACTAAATGAAAAATGATTTTCTTAACATTTTGGAATTTTATTAAAGTTTTTAGTAAAAAACTATAAACCTTTTAATCGTCAATTAAAAATATTTTTAAATAGGTATACATCATTAATAATAATATTTAAAATAATTTTTATATCATCAAATTAAAAGAATAAAATGTAAAAGTACTTTAATATTGAAAATAAATTAAAAATATATGATAACTTTTCAATTATATAAAAAAAATAAATGAATAAATATTAAAATTGATACGCTTTATTTAAATAAAAAGAGGGTGAAAAAATAATTTCTGAGACATATCATATATTGGAGGAGAGGCGCGTGGGCGCGAACATCGAACGAGAGAGATGCTTCTGTCACGCACACTCATCTACTTGAAGAAAGCGGGACCCACACAAGAAACACTAAATAAACTGCCTAATGCTTCGCTCGCACTCACTTCTGGAAAAAACAAAATCATTCAATAATATGACTTCCGTTGTTTTTTCTTTTTTTCTTTTTTTTAAACAATAAAGAAAAAAAATAATCTTAAAAAGAGAGAGAGGAAAATCATTTTCTTTTTAATATCTTATTGGTGGGACACATAATGCATGCTTAGAAAGCCATGCTTCAATGCAATGGTTCGTTTGATGTCCATTCTAAGACAATGTCACAATCAAAATTTCAATACATTTGATGTATACGTGGAATTCATTTAAATTAGATATTATAATGTATTAATGAGGTAGGTAATTTATATCATGTGATATAATTTAAGTTCATTAAACTTTTACTATATAGTAAAACATTTATGTAGTCCTAGTCTAAGTTCATCTTATAACAAAAATATTCAAAATTTTAATGGTTTTGAACCCCTTTCTCTTATCTATCTTGAACATGAAATTGCTTTTTTATTTGTGCCTACTTCAATTTCAGTCTAACTAATACTTAACGTATTAAACATCCGGATCAGTAGGGATACAACTTGTAGCTCGATACGGGGATCGGCTGCTAAAAGAATGAAATAACCCACATCGAGTGGGGGTGCAACCTACATATATGGGGGAGAGAAAACTCACATATTGTGGGTAGGGTGCAAAACTCATAACCTCTAAGTGAGGGAGGTTATGGATGGGGTGGCGTTTATCACTACATCGCTCCACCTATGTAAATTATCGGAATTAAAAGTCATGTATAAGAGAAAACCATAAATTGGAAAATTGAATTGACAATGATATTTCCACTAACATAAACTTAAACCTTATCAATATGAAAATGGTATGTTATGACGCTTTTTAAATTAAATCTCGTGGCTCTGTCACTACATTAATAGTTTGAATTTTAATATTATTAAAATATGTGTACCGAGAAAAAGTCATAATGAGTCATCTTTTTGGCCTCACTTTCATATTTTCTCTTTTTTCATTTTTCAATTTTTTCACTCACTAGTTTGTATATATTAATTCTTATGCGAATAATTTTGAAGAATACTTAAACTTGAAAGAAAAACTTGAATATATAAAAAACAAGAAGTTGGAAAAAAAAAAATCAAATATGGAATAATAATTCGAAGATCTAAAAATTGAAAAAAAAAAAAAAAGACAAGGGAAATAAAATATATATACATACCTCTTGAATTACCTATCTTTCGAATGAATGCCTAGTCTTTTAAAAGAAAAACTTGTCTATTGAAAATATATTTCAAATGATTTATTTTTCGAAAAAAAATACTTACCTCTTGATAGAATGACTTATTGATCAAAATAAAGATTTATCTCTTAAAAATAAAAGAAATATCTCACGAAAGATTTATCTATCCAAAAGACGATTTATCACTTAAAGGAATAACTTATCTTTTGAAGTAATAACTTATTTATTGAATAAATAATTTATCTCTCAAATAAGATATTTATCTCTCAAAATAACAAAACTCATTTCTCGCGTAAAAATAAGTTTAGTGCAAGAATATTTTTGTCTCTACGTATATTTTAATGACATTGAACTCAAAGTATTAATATAATAATCAAACATGCGGGTTCCAATAATGTGTTTTATCCAAAGAACCCTCATCAGTTATACAAACTCTTGGTTAGTGTTTTAAATTATTATTCATTATAACCACATCTCATAAAAATATTAAAAGTTTGATCGTTATTATTAAATCAGCACAAACTTGTACCCAGTCAATTGTATAGTTTATGGTCAGTATTTAAATCTATAATAGGTAATGTAACTACTTCTCAGAAGACTATTGAAAGTCGAATAAATGAAGTAATAACTAAGAGATATGGAATCCTTATCTTACAAGAGAAATGGTGCAATGCATTTTCAATTTAACTATGCCACATTGTGTACGTGACATTGCTATGAGTGTGTTCTTGATTATTTTTATAATTTATTGGGTATAGCTTATGAAACGAAGTAACAATTAACGAATATAGAGTCCTATGAATATTTAATACATATGGTTTCATGATTTTTTTTAATTACTAAAAACAGAATCAAATTTTAAAATGATTAAAATATTTCAATTATGGGGATGCACTTGCTATGTAGGCAGCGAATCTAAGCTTTTTTGATTAGGCCAGCAATTTTGTAAAAGAATTGGATTAAAAAATAAATAAAATAAATCAAAGTTAGGGACTTTGTGGGGATTAGATGAAAAGTGAAAAAAAGGAATGAGAAGAGAGAAGTTACTTTATAATGACAACTATGACCTATGTGTTCTTTACTTTTTGACTACTAGCATTTCTTTTCTCATTTTCGGCATAATAAATTGCCTACCTAGCACAAACTTTTTTGGGAAGATTTTCAACATTCATGTGTGGGCATCATTCGTGTCCCAAAATTTCGATCAAAATAACTTAACCATGAACATAGAAGAGGTGTTATATACATGTACCTCGATCAAATAATTAAGGATTTACCGGACATGATCTAATCTAATGTCAATTATTTTGTCTTAATTGTACTTTTTTTCCCTAGAAGAATTAAATTAAAAAGCAAGCTAGATATAATGTCGAACACGTGGAGTTACGAGTAACATCCAGCCAACAACACCTATCGATACATCAAGATTCAAAAAGACCCTTGAAAAGGACAAAAGAAACGAAAGCACAAATTGCAATATATTTTATAAATTAATGATCTAGTTAAAATGTGAGGGAAAAAATTGAAAAAGAAAAAAAAAAAAAATATATATATATATATATTAAAGAGAGAAGAAAGAACCGACAGACAAGGACACATCATACGTTCATACCAAGGAGAGCTTGAAAAGTAAATTATACACCTACATTTCTCTTGCTTTTCTTCTTTTATACAACTTTTTTCTTTCTAAATCAATCTCAGAATGGTTCCCGCCTAAATAAATTCCCATTGCAATATATGTAAAGGGTTCTATTTATTTTGAGAGATTTTTTTTTTTGTTGATATTATAAAAATAAATTTATAGACTGCATTTTAATTAGTGTTTTTTTTTAACATTCATTTTAGTTAATGTTAATCTTGAGAGGTTTTGATAAATTTCTCACCATTGATGTCGGACTTATAAATTGAAAAGATGATGTACATGCATAGTGGTTCATAATGTGGGTGTATCTGGAGGGGTACGGATATTGATATTACTATAGAAACATTGAAGCCCACTCTTACTGTGTCTGGGCCGGATCTAAGTGACAAGTCCGGCCCAAAATTCAAACGTAAAAAAATATGTATATTTTTTTAAAAAAATGCCCCAAAACCAAGGCGGTGCCGGGTCAGTCATTGTGTATTGAGATAGAAAAAGAAAAACTTGAAAAATCTTGAAATATCCGGATTTCGAAATCGAGGATCGTGAAATGGCGTCCACGGAATCGATGGACGACAGCTTCAGAGTTCGTGTGGAGAAGATCTTCGGCTTCTCTGGCTCGGTCGACGTCGTCTGGTTGGTCGCTCTCCGACGAGGCGGTGGAGAAGCGGGAGTGGAGGCGCGAAGACAAGAAGGGGTCCTCCGCCAGAGACGAGACGCCGTGTTCTTCGTCGTTCGATGGATTCTTCTCGAGGAAAGATCGACGGCAGCAGAGGCGTGAGCTGGACGATGATGACGTGGAAAATGTACGGTGATGGAAATAGAGACATGGATAGAGAAGAGTGGGAGATCAGATCCTCAATTGGCTTGGATAACACTCTAGATTATGAGGTCTCATTTATTTATTTATATATATTTTGTTTTTGTTATTGAATTGTTAGTATTATTAATATTTATAAAATGATTAGCTGGTGATTGATTTAATCGATATTTAATTTATCAAGACAAATTTTGATAGTAATTGGAGAATTCTCTAAACTTGAAAATTAAGTTGTCTGCTAAGCGAGCAAAAACTTGGATATGTTTGATTGAATTCTTGAAATTGTTTGTAGGAGAAAGATGATGTATTTGTCTGCTATTCCTTTATATTTGCGTGCAGGAAGAGGAAGATGAATATGACAAAGTAGCTTCCGGCAGAGAGAATGCTGGTGAGCGTTTGTACATGAATGATGTAACTGAACGAGGCTCTTTCTTGAATTTACACACTGTGATACCCAATTCCTTCAAGGACCCACGTGCCAATCACTATGCTGCCAGAATCAGGCTGAAAGAAGACGAAGTCGAAGCTCGGAAATTTGATGTTCCTTGTCCCAAAACTGACATGCAAGTTAACGAATCGCCTGCAAAGGTATCAGAACAAGGTTTTGCACCGAAACCCATATTGAAAAGAAGGGACAATAGTTCCGACTCTAATAAGCCGCGAAAACGTGTCAGGTTTGACCCGGATTGTGTAATTGATAGTGGTCAAACATCTGAAACGTTTAAAGATCAGAGTGGGACATCTTTGATGAATGCTACTGATTCAGGTGATGGATTGAAGCTGATGGATAAGACATCCAGGGTTCCGGATTACATACTTAATCCTTCTAAGTATACACGCTACAGTTTTGATTCATCAAGCGAAGTTAATGAAGGATCTAACACTGAGGCTTGTATGGACTTGCTGGAGTTGATTAAACGCTCCAAGGTTAAAGAGTTGGGGCAAGACTCGGACAATGCATCCGGTGACCTTCCAAAGTCGGTGACTTTTATCCCAAAGAAAAAGGCCAGTTATGTGAAAGCAGTAAATAGTAGTAGGGATGATTGTCAAAGTGAAGAGGACGATGGGAAGCAGTCCTGGCCTCAAGCAGGCCTTCCTGTTGGAATTGCAGCTGGGGTATCCCAAGACTCTGAAGTTACTGCACACGAAGAGATTGAACCAGAAGCAAACGCCATGGATAATAGTGCTCGTTCCCACAAACCTCTTCGCAAATATCGAACTCAGTCAAGGTCAGATGATTCTGATCCTTAAATTTAAAGAGAAGTTTCTGAATGGCTGCAGCAGCATCCGAAATTGAAATTTCACTCATGTTTCATTATGTTTTTATCTATACTTCCTGCTGTTTATTGCACATTAAACTATACTGGTGTTGAGGAATGCTTTACGTTAAAAAAGTGATCTCTTTGTAAATTTAGATTCTTGTTTAACTATATATGTTACTGCGATTATAAGTTCAATATTTTGATGAGCTAGTCTTATCAAGTGATTATATGTTATTTTCTATTGTATTAGTTTAGTATATTCTATTGAGTAATATTGTAGAAGACCTCATATTCATAGAATTCAGAAACTCTCATGTGTGTGGATCTGTTATATGCATGCAAATAAAGATTAGAGTCTTCTCCTTTATGAGGTTTTTGAGAGTACTTATTCGCTAATAACTCAGGTTGTTGGTGCATTTCATTTTACATTAGTGATTTGTAGTGAAATCAATCCCCGTACATTTATAGACATGTATGTAGATTTCTGGACTGTTTCATTTTTCACAATAATAAATTTTCGATTACCTTATATATATATATATATTGCTTTTAAAATGATGATTCTTAACTTTTTAAAGTTAGAAAAGACCAATCAAATTTATCTATATATATATATATATATACTCGTTTTAAATGCTACATAATAATCTACTATTGTTGATGAATTTACTTTTGATGGGTATCCCTTAAAATTCATGGTTTGTAATTTAAGTGTCTCTCGAACAAAACCAAAAGAAGGCACTTTTGATGTTCAATACTACTAAACAATGAAAACCTACTGTAACTTATTCATTGAAACAATATTATGTACAATCACCGAAACATCAATATCCAAAAAGAGTTCATATAAACTTTTGAGATTTATATCACATCAAAATAAGCATAATTGTGTTATGGAATCCTAAAATGTCTACTTATTAGAACCTCTCCTGTGTATGAAAACCTATAATGGCAAGTATTCACCCACCAAAAAGTCGCAAGAAAGTGAGGAAGAATATAAACCGCGAAACAAGCTCAAAAATCCATCCACTTGAATTTAATCCTGAGACAAATAATCTACCTTAACCCTAAAACTCTTCCTTCAATTCACAGCTAATTTGAAGCGAAATTCTGTTATATACATTGTTTTCCGACTCCACTTGAATTCTTTACTGGTAAGGGGTTTTTACCTGAAGAAAAACAAACGTAAATTTTATATTAGATAATCATTTAAAACTCGGCACAAGTACTAGATCACCAAAACATCTCCTTCCCGATTACCTTCCTACAATTTATCCGCGATTCTTCCTAGAGCATCGGCGAGCTTATTAAGAACAGTAATTAAGCTATCTCCTTGATCTTTCCTCTGCTCCCTGTCCAACTTGAAATTGTTGTTCTGAGCTTCAAGTTGGGCTGTCAACATTTTGCCATTCCTTTCCAGGATTTCAACCAACTGATGCTGCATATTGCTGGTGTCCTCCTCCCCATCAGCAACAAATCGCTTCCGTTTTCGTCCATCTTTTGAAGTCGAACCGAGCTCGGGGTTCGTCGCTGGCTGTTTCTCATTCATTCCACCTGCACATACAATAATAGTAGATCATTTTGTATTTTTAGGATTTGAAAACATGTCCGATATTGATATCCTTAAATAAATAAAAGCATTTGGCCTGTTTCTAGATCTTGATTTAAAAATAAACAATATCTCAAACCTATTTTCTCAATGAAATTTCATGTTTTTCTTTTTTCCGAATCATACATATCATGTATATATAATAGTGATCATACTGTCAATGTAATTGTGAATTTGGAAAGCATAAAGCTAAGTTTTGAAAATGGAAATGAAAATCAATGTGCTCCTATAAAATTTTCAGTTCACATCTTGAGCTGGTTTCAATTATTTGGAGATATTTGAAAACAAAATTCTTGAGATATTTTACTTCCCCGTTTCCTCTCAAATTTTTAGTACCCAGAGAGTGCAGCTTTGTACTGCTATCATTCAGTATCCAAAATATTCCAAATTTAATGAGAAAAATTTCACTGAAACAGACGTATATCATCATCTACACAGCAGTCAAATACTAATTGTTCATGGACTCCCATATAAACTTATATTCAAAGCTATCACAATAATTGATCATCTTAAAAGGGAAAATAAAAAATTCAATAAAGTAACATGATTTTACGGGAGAAACATGGACAAGTACATGGCATGCCTACCTAATCGAAGCATATCTTAAATTTTACACTGTATCCAGATAGTCTTATCAGTTTGATCTCTTATTACAAACAAAGAATTGAAAAACCATCATGCTATCATAAAATATCTCAATTCAATTCAATTCAATTCAATTATAGTTTCGAAATAAGATTTTATATTACCTTGTCCATGACACCCTTGTTGAGTTGGTTGGTATTGTTTCTCTGTAAATCACAAAAGGTGTACATAAATAAACACAAACATCAAATTTTACAAGATATTTATATAATAATATTCCTTTTTTTTATTAAAGTGCATACTTCAAGTTTTGGACCATGATTGAAATACAATCGCATTCAAGAACAAAAAAAAATATTTCTTTGTTTTTTTTTTAAAAAGAATAATGACAAATTAAAACAATTTGGATCACAAATAAAAATCTCCCGAATAAGTATATCAAATCATTCCACAACTGTGACAATATATCTCTACATCTCTTCCTGAACCCAAAAGAGGAAAAAAAAATAAAGAAAGAAAAAGCATTAAATTATGTCAAAAAAAACAAAAAAAGGAAAAGCATTAAATAAAAAATTATTAATTTATAATTCATGATTAAAATAAACCCATTGTATCTCCTAATCTCTCCATTAAAAGTTGAAAAATAATAATAATAATAATAACAAAACCCCACACACCAACTTTCATGAAAAAATAAAAATAAAATCCACCAATGATAGAAAATCCAAATATTTAATTTAATAATAAAAATAAAAAAGTCGAAATAGTGACACAGTCCACTTGTATGATTGAGAACAACCCAATTCACTCACCTGAAATTGGCATCGTCGCCGATATCGGCTTCGCTGTCGTAGTCGCCGCCGCAGCCAACTCCTTTTCCAGACTCCCCACTGTCTCGTCCTGCTCAAAATCCGAAAACAATCCGTCCTCCGCGGCCGCGCTCCTCCCGCTATCAAACACCGCCTCCGCGTCCTCCACCGACTCATCCGCCGCCACGGCGGCGTTCACGGTGGAGAGAGCCAGAGCCAGGCCGGCGGGGGCCTCGTTCGCCGCCGAATCCGCCTCAATCGCTGCGGCGGCGGAGTCAGGCGTGACGCCGTCGAGGATGTCGTAGACCTCCCTGTCGAAGAACCCAGGGAGCTTCCTCTCCCGGCGGAGGTCGTTCCTCATGACCCAGAAAGACTCCGTGCCGCCGCCCTCCCTCACCGCCTGCGAAGACTCCCACTCCTTGATCTTCTTGTAGTCTCCGGCGAGATTGCTCCACCGCTTCCGGCACTGGACTGGCCCCCGGTTCACGCCATGCCGCTTGCAGTACGAAGACACGGAAGCCCACTTCGGCTCCACCTGACCCGACCCGAACGCCATCCCCGCCGCTCGTCCCCGCCGGACCCGGTTCTCCGCCACCCTCTTCCCTTGTATCAGCACTAGAATCTCCTGCCTCGTCCATCGAGGCAGCCTGGGAGCCTTGCACCCATCATCTCCTCCTCCTCCTCCTCCGCCTCCGCCTCCGCTGCCGTCGACGAGCCCTTGACGGTGATGTTCGACGCCGTTAGTGACGCCGTCATCGACGGCCGTCCTTGACAGACTCAATTGCTCCAAAGCCATAAACCTTGTTAATCCCCAAAATTTAAAAAAAAAAAAATCAAAAAAAAATAAAAATAAAAAAACGAAAAGAATTTATTTAATTTATATTTATTTCTGCGCACGTGACTTGAACGTGAGGGACGAACAAGTAACGGCGTTTTCAACACGGCCCCGTTACGCCGTAATGGAGAGAAAATTGAGAGGTAGAGAGAGAGAGAAAGAGAGAGAGAAATATAGGGACGAAATAAAAGAGAAGGGATTGAATTTGAGTGTTAACAAAATAAAGGGGGTGCTGAAAGGGAGAGGGAGGGGGTTTTCGTTTTGAAGGGTAGATAGGGGAATTTGAAATTTCCATTAGGGTCATTTTAGTCATTATATAAATACTGTAGGACTATTGACCTTAATCTTTGATTAAGGGTTGTGGTTTTGATTTAATTAATTTTAGGGTCATTATCATTGATTTTCTTTTAATTTTAAGGGCACCCCTTAATTGTTTTTTGTTTATATATATATGCCTCTGAAAGGGTCGTTTTCTTTGGGTAGAATATGGCATTTGACGCGGTTTTTGGGCCACCATTTCTCTTCTATTCTTCTTCATCGTCTCCCCCACTATCCTTTTCATTCTTTGGCATCAAAATTTTCTTGTTCAAGACATTGAAATATTCTCACTTTTTTTATTGTTATTATTATTATTATTATTTGATGGGAAATTTTCTCTAATCTACCCATTCGATGTTGGGTAAGTACAGTTGGATTGACGTGTTATATAAAGCAATCGAGTTTCTAAAATAATATATTATTGTTTAGCTCAAATCTAAGAACTCATATTAAATTACGTTTACTATATTAATTATCATGTCCATTTTACGAAGAATGTGACAATTATAAATTAATTGTCTTGATCGATGAACAAAATTTAGGTTGTTTAATATTAACGGTTATAAAAAAAATAAGAAAAACAGTTTTTAACGAGTATTAGTAATTTTAAGTGTGACCATTGATGAATTTTAAAATCGCTTGAATCTGGACAGTTCAAAGTATGAAAAAGCCTAGAATATTTAACCAATCGTATTTTTGATAATTTATTCTTGTCGTACTCAAATAAGTAAGTTCATTGAATTTCATATTAGAAACCAAATCACGAATCTACGATGATGATGTGGAATGAATTAAGTGTTGATAAGGGCACCCTACCCTACCCTACCACTAAAGAGAAATTTTTTTCTTTTTTTCTTTTTTTCTTTTTTTTTCTTGTTAATCACTCTTTATCTTATTTGAATCATTAGCCCTAATCTTCACTTAATGGCTAATCCTAATGGATGGCCCCCTCCATTAAAGTCACTTTTTCTTTGTTTGTTTGTTTGCCCCTTCTTCTTGCTAAGTAATATATCACCATCCCTCCACAAAGTCACAAAACCTTCTTTTTCTTCTTTTCTCTTTCATTATCCCCAAAGGTCATGCTACGATACAAATCTTATAACATTAGCAAACGAGTTAGACCCACAAATACGTTAATATAAAAAAATTTTCAAGGACTTATAAATAAACAACCTGTGTACATTAGCAGGATCCTCTCCCTAATTGAGTTGGCTTTAGGAGTTTCAATCCGAGAAGATAGGTAATATTATATAAATTTTTTTTAATCATAAAAGAGAAACTTACAAAGATGAGTTTGGAAGCACACGTCTCATGAGGGCCTTTGATTTCTAGGGGGTTAGTATGGTGTCATATTCTCCCTGTGATTTGGTGGGACCATATCCTCCCTATTAGGGTCCACCCCCTATTGGTGTACTTCATAATTAAGATTATGCTGTTTAATCAATTAATTAAACCTTGATTAATGGCCCCTCTACAAAATCTATCTCATTATTTTCTTTAAACGAGCAATTTTACACTAGAATCTATTTGTTAAAGAAAGTTTAAACATTTATTTTTTATATTTCAATATCAAAGGCATCAAAATGATTAAATCAAATATTAAGTTTTAAAATTCTTCTTCTTCTTTTTATTATTATTTTTCTTTTTTTTTCTTTTTTTTTTAAAAAAAAGGAGAGAGAGAGAAACAAAAATCCCATGAATTGTACTTTGCTAGAAGGCTTGATTTGACCTTGAGATTTGGGTGGACAGAAAAGAGAATGATTCATGCACAAACCATTGGTCTTTTTTGGGCTTGTGGGCCTACCATATCATGGGCCCGGGACCCATTTCTCTTGACACCCAGAATTATCTTCTAATCATATCACTTACTACTAGAAGCAATTACTTGCTTAGTGATCTCTCCAACACCCCCATTAATCATTATAATTATCTCTAATCTCTTTTCTAATCACACCTTTAATAAAATTTAGTTCAAAGGATATTACCATTGCGTATTGAATCTCCCCACACCTTCCTTTAAATGCAGAGGGATTCAAATTTAGATTTAGTAGTGTCTATATTTGTTACTCGTTAAGGACATTCAATGAAATTTCAAAACATGTAAATAATCTCTGTGAATTTCAGAGTCATTCGAATCAATTTTCATGAGTCTATATTCATGGGAGATCAATAATAATAACCCATTATTCAATATAATTGACCATGTTGTTTATGAGCTGAGATTCATTTATTTTTGAAAAAATTTTGGGACATGTCATCATGATTATCATTATTATAAAGGATTAGAATAAATTAAACACACCACCTATTAACATTGGTAGTTTTATGCATTTACGTCGTTCAATAGGTTGACAGTTCTATTCCCATTACACTTCTATTTATTAGAAGTAAATATCCGAATCATGTTAAATAATTTTTTATTTTAACAAATCAGTTCAAAGAAGAAAAAGAATATTATACTCAAATAAAAGCAAACGCGTTTTTAGATAAGAGTATAACTAAAAGAGAAGATTTAACTTCATATATGTATTTGATTATGGAGACAACATACGTCTTGAGTGGTCGTATTGATGTGTTTCAGGTCAAGTTCCCCAATCAATGGAAACTCCCCGTTTTGGAATGTTCAAAACTAATTTGATTTAATTGAAATGGGTTCCACGTAACTCGCTTTTACCAAATTATCAAATTGTCTTTTCAATTGTACTCCAAGAGATTGAGATCAAATGGCTGTCCAACAAATATTTGATTTGGAATTGCAATTCATTATCATAATAAGCTGCATGGCTCGTTTCTATTGGAAAAACTATCTTTGTAATATGATCTAATCAGGTTAAAAACCGACTCTTCACCGGATTTTTCATAATTATCTACAGATAAAGAAATTTCAATATTTCTACGGTTGCTATTAAAATTTGAAATAATATGATTGTAAATTTGAATTTGATCATACTTTGAAAATGATATTTTTAATTTATTCTCAACGTCTGAAACCATCCATTTATGTACACAAAGATTTTTCTTATGCGCGAGATTTCATATAATTTTTAATAGAGAGAAAATAGATATAAACTTATTGAATTTCCTTCGTGTGTAAAACAAGAAGGTTAGGTTGTGTTTGACTAGCACTCGTATACCCGTGAATACTGTTAATTCCTATCAATAAAGTCCAATAAATATATGGCCAAACAATAATTTAAAACACAAGAAATATGATGTTTTGGTGACATGTGTGTAATTTGTTGTGGGATTATGTTATTGGTAGATAGTGATGCGATGTATTAGGTGATAGCAGACATAGGAAATTTTGAATACATGTCGTTTTCTTATTTATTAATCTATATTTAAGTTTTTAGTAAGTCATTTATAATTTATATTTGAAAAATGAGTCACTTCCAATTTTATTTTAGTACACGCAAATATATGTATATATATATATATATGTAATTGATGTGTGTTATTTTGTGGGTTGCTGGAGTGCTAACTTAAACACAAAAAAGATTTATTGGGTGTGTTCTCTATTCTATTTACATACTTTGGATAAGTAATTTGGGTCACGTGGGTGCACGATGTCATTATCATCTTCATGTAGTCAAAGTATATTTTGTTGTACTTGAGTTATATGGATGTATTCGTTTACTCATAGTTGAACTCGAGTTGTATGGATGTACTCGTTTTTTCAAAGTATAACATGTGATACCACATGACAATTTTCTAAGTCTTATTTTCGTTTTCTAGAGAAAAGGAAAACCCGTATGGTGTTGTATTTGTTCACGTGTATACTATGTGGGTAGGCATATGTCATCTAGTGCTCGCGCGCCTAAAATTCATTTTATATCAATGTTGAAAATATCAATATCAATGGCAATATTGATACTACTAGTTATAGAAGGTATCGACGAAAGTCGACATAAAATTTATAAATCTAATTCAATTAACATTACTAAACTAACTTTAATCAATGATAATATTGAACTAAATAAAAAATTTATAGATCACTTAAAAATTAAAATAAAGTTGATAATAATCATCAAGATCGCGTATTTAGCATATATATTGATTTTAGATAATCACAATAAAACTTTAACCGGAAAGTCCACTTTTCTTTAATACTTCAACGGGTTAGAGGAGGGTAATATACTGTTTCATGAAGAGAGGAGGGATGATCCAACGGCCAATGTAGTAGCAATAACAATAATCAAACCATCAATACAACTCCATCTCTTTGATTTTGACAAAAAAGATTCAGAACAATCACAATATGAAACATTTGAAAAAGCAAGAGCAAACACAACACGCTACGTGCAACGTTGGAGTTCACTTGGCCACTAACAAAAGGTAGTAAAAACAAGAGAATGCCCACCACACAACAACTCAAGCATGCTCCACTATAAGAAAACAACACTTCCCTTGTTGAGATTTCATCAACACAGACATAGAAATCACTTGAAGTACTACGCTTGAATAACATAGATAGTTCAATTCCAAGAGTGTTGGAGATAATAAGGCAAATGGGTTTGGTGGGCAAGCAGGTCGGGCGGGTCATTTTGGTGGTGGGTTTGGGTTTGGGTTTGTGTTTGTGTAACAGGTTGGAGGCAAGTGAAGAAGCTGGTAAGGGATATGAATTCCCAATGAATTGTAGGAAGCTAGAGTGTGCTCCATATGAGGTGATTGAAAGCAATAATGATTTTGAAATCAGAAGTTATAGAGACACTATGTGGGTTTCTACTGCTCCAATCAACTCTACTTCTTACAAGGATGCTGCCACCAAAGGCTTTGACATGTAAGTATCACTCATCTCTCTCTTCATCCCCTATGTTTATTTATTTATTTTTAACTATTTCCTAGGTTTCTATTTTAGAATCTTTAGTATATTCCAAACATGTACGATTTATTTTTATTTTATTAAGATTGGATAGGGTAAAATCTTTGATAAACAAGATTTTTCGGTTGATATGAATTTCTATACGAATAGTTATAAGTTTTACAATGAATAGTTTCTAAAAAGATAATAATGAAAATAAAGAATAATGGTAGATGGTTACACTAATCAGAATTAGATAAATATATATATATATATATGGACAAAAAGTTGCGATACTTCCTATAAAAAGCAACACGCTTACAAGCACAAACTTGCAAAGGATGTACACTTATATGAATTTTATAATTAGTTATGAGGCTTCATCTATAGTCTAAACTATTCACTTATATTTTAATTATTTTAGTTTAGTGAAACCCATTCTCATTACTTTTTGAACAGCTTCAAAAGTTAATCATTAGCCGCCCACTAATTTACTCTTCCCTTAAAAATATAAAAAATTATATATCGATGTGATTGTACTGGAATTAAATTCATGAACTAACGTAGACATCATCTATATTTTCAATATCCAATAACACCCCAAAATTATAAAAACATGAACGGTTATATTTAGACTATTATTTATATTTACTTCCTTAGTTATATATAAGTCCTTTTCTTATTTCAAAAACCCAAAAAAAAAAAAAAAAAAAAAGTCTTTTTCGTACCTAGATCATTGAACCATTTGTTTCGAATTATAAGGATATGTAAGAATCACATCAACAATTTACGCTTCATAACTTTAGATCATGTATAATTTACACATAACCCCAACTAAATCCTGAGAACTTTTATGTCTTGATATCTCAGCTATTTTCATACATCCAAGGCAACAACAATCAGGCAGCAAAGATCACCATGACAGCACCAGTTTTGGTCAACATTTCGCCCTCAACTGGGCCCTTTTGCAACTCGTCATTTGTGGTGCATTTCTATATTCCAACGAAATACCAGAAAATCCCTCCCTCATCAGCCCAAGCCCATCCAGTGAAGCTGCCCAAACAAAAGTATGCAGCTGTGAGGAGATTTGGTGGCTTCATGGATGACTCAAACATTCCCACTCAAGCCTTGGCCTTGAAGAAAAGTCTCACGGGCACAATCTATGAAGCTTCCGTAGGTAGTCAAACAAGTGGGGAGATTGTCCCTTATAGTGTTGCTGGCTACAATTCTCCATTTGAATTTGAGAATCGTATCTATGAAGTAATGTTTTTATTCGACAAGAATTAAAAGCATATCTGAACATATTTTTAATCATCGTTTAAATATGTTTTTAGTCATTAAAAGATGAAAGATAAGAATAGCAATATGGCGGAACTATAAGAAAGTAAAACCATCTTTAGAGCAACAAAAGTATATGCTACCCTATTGATTAGGGCATCTCTTTTTATTTCTTTTAACACAATATTGTTTACTTTAAATTTCTTTGAATACCCACTTGATGCAAAATCTAAACCATTAATAAGAATACATGAAACATGAGTGGCAGACAAAGACCATTAGACCAATGACCAATGTCTTCCAAGATTATCTCCTTATTTTTAATTCAATTACACTATTAGCAATAATAAAATCCAAAATTTTACTCCAAGAAGCCATTAATACATTTGGTCAAAACTAGTTCCAATGATGGCATTGCTACGTGCCCATGTTTTTAAACTTACAAATTAGGAAACATGTGGGAGATAAATAATTGAGGATTACTTTTTTAAGAACAAAAGAAATTAATATTTTTCTATATATTAAATACATGTAACATTGTGAAGAGTTCTAATCCCTATAATTAAAAGAAAATAACCATCTGGCTGAGTTCATGTGATATTATGATATTAAGGATTACAAGAGAAATGAAAGGTTGGAATTTTTCTAAGATTGCTCATTTCATGGAAAAATCTTTTAAAAGATTATGTTCCTCAAGGGTAGAAAATTTAATATAGTCTCTTCTATTGTATCTTCCTCTTTTTAGTAAATTCGTTACCAAATGTATATACACGACTTCAAAACAGCTAAAAATTCCCTATAATGGTGACAGGACATAGAGATACTAAGAAAAATTAAGAATCTCTTAAATAAAGTGGATTTAACATATACGATGGAAGAATTAAAATCTCACTAATGTAAAATCAAAGTAATCTCTAATAAGATAGAATGGATTGTGTTTGGGCCAAGCGCATAGAGCATGTTGCTAGCTATTAAAAGCAGACACTTCCAGGTGAATTTTTGTATCCTAATAAAATATCTTTCTGAATAGGAAACAAAATGAAGAACAATTCTCATAGTTTTTATGTTCTAACATGGTTACAAAACCAAAAATTAACATCAAAAGACTCTAAATCAAATTTCCCATTCATGATATGATCGGAAGAAACTCCTAAGCATTTTTTCTTCTGGGATTATTTTCATACCCCCAACGAAAGCTTCACTGCTTCTGACGTATTCACTCTTTATTCTGTCGAGTGACAGACCTATAAACATAATAAATTTTCCAATAGATGTGATGAATACAAAGCAGTATGATTCCTCTCCTAGTAGCAATTCACTACTACAACCTAAATATGTATCTTCCGAAAAGGGAAAAGGGTGATCAATGTCACCGGTGCAATGAAAACCAAGCAAATCAGCTGAAAAGATAAGTGATATACTATCGACATTCTTCACAAAGAACTAAAATCTGCAAATCCCGAAAGAAGATTGGCTAAACAAAAATCTTTATTCTGAAACTCAAACTACTTCCAAAATGTTAAATACAATAAACACCAATTCGATAATTAGACTATTTTATTGAAGTCACGCAAAATTTTTTATTTTCAATATATACATTTTATGATGAAAAAGCTTAAACAAAATTTTTCATCTGTATCAAAATTTTTCATCTGTATATACACCTTTATCAGCCTAATATAAACGTTTTCGACAGTCAGCAGTACCACAATTGCATGGCATCTTCTTAACTTTGCCGTCAGGACCAATAACACTATCAAGTGCATAGCCATAGTCATACGTAAGTTCCTGTTCAAAGATTCAACAACATTTTGTCATGATAATAAGTTGTTAACTAATTTAAAATAATGCATAAGAAAACTATGGGCAGAGTAGAAAACACTATGACATAACCAAGGAGCATAATTGTAATCAATGTTAGTAAAAACAAACAATTAGATTTTATGTGATAGAGAATATCGACCACTGGAATAAATGGCAAGTCTCCAACAACAAATCAATTTAAGTGAAAGTAATAGCATGGCACTACCTTAATTGATGAATTGCCACATATGCAACATCAAAAAACAATTTGTCAACGTCAAATAAGAAAATAAACATGAAAATGAGGTAATTGTTTTGTGTTTCGAGAAAAGAACATTATTGTTCTCTTAGAAAAACTAATTACTAAAAGTTTTTTTATTATTAGAGACATAATTTAAACATCCCAAAAGTTTTGGAAGAGTCTATTTAGCAAATGATAGTATAAATATACTTGTTCGTCAATTTCTATGACCGTCAACATTTTAACTCATAAACAAACAGAAATTAAATTAAATTTTACTCTAAGGTTGGTGTGAAGGGCATTGATCCTAGACCTTCGGCTGGGGTGCGTGGTTAAGTTAAACATGGAATACATTAATGGGAAATAAAAATCAACTATGAAGCCCATTGCGCATGAGAACCAAAGTAGCCAAAAAAAATTGCCCATCAAAATCTCCTATTTGAAAAAATTAAATGTTTCGTTAAGTTTCCAATGCAATCAAACGAGATATACTAGAAAACAAATTCCATACCAGAATAAAAGGAATGAAACTAAAAATAAAGCCTAACCTGCATAGGAGGTATGTCATCTGAAGCAAATAAAACCACTCGAGCAAGTCTAACATCATGGTGAGAGCTCAAAACACATTGCACGAAGAGGTTAGGCTCGCAGCTATGATTAATAAATCTTGCAACATTACCATATTGACCAGCATCTATACAAAACTCGGGTGTACTTTCTGACGCATCATCAGTCTTCATCACAGCACGGTCAGTTGTAGGTAGTGATACATTACACATTCGCCTCTGTAAAATAAAACAATTTACAGAAATATAAAATATAAAGCATGTTATCATTAATGATATAAAATTCAGTCTCTAAAAGATAAAGCATGGGATATGTAATTAAAACTTGTTGATTCATTCAG
This sequence comes from Nephelium lappaceum, assembly GCA_021234005.1. Taxonomy (NCBI): domain Eukaryota; kingdom Viridiplantae; phylum Streptophyta; class Magnoliopsida; order Sapindales; family Sapindaceae; genus Nephelium; species Nephelium lappaceum. Next base: position 19,248,787 of record CM038007.1, read on the forward strand.
AATAAAAATCCATAACCTCCAATTAAAGAGAATATGAACCAACGGGACAGAATTAAAATGGAAAAACTCAGAAAAACTATCAGAGCGATAACAGGAGAAAAAAAAAAAAAAAACACTCCTCTTATGTAAGTTGTTACTGTATTTGTAGCTACAATCATCCTATAGAAGTAGTTATATCACATATTGAGCATTTGGGGGTACCACATATGAGAACAAGATGAAATTGCAAAGGCATACACAGAGATATAATTAGGCTCAGATGTATACTACCCAGACACAATACCAAGTTAAAAATGCAAAAAAATTGTGTTCAAGTTAGTGACAAAACAGTTTTCCAGAATCAACTTTTTGAGACACTAGTGGTTGAGCCCGGAGACTCTTCAAATGCTGACCATGTACTTGACTTTTCACTATTGACAAGCAACAGCTTTCTTACTTAAAACTGTTTGTCCCGCCTGGATACAGTACACATCTTACTGCAGTCCAACATCTTTGCTAGGCTTGATTTAGCTAAGTACATATATATAACGATTATAAATCTTTATTTATTGCATAATAGTGACAATACCTCTCTCCCTCCTAGCTCGTTTATTGTTTGCAAGCAATCGATTTCGAAGATGAAGTCATTCTCCGAAACATCATCTAATTCATCGGTCCTTCTTAGAACTCCAGTGTATTCACAAATTGGTGCTCCAGAAGGAATAAAATCCAGAGATCTAACGGCCCACCCTTTATCTTTTGTACGATAAACCTACAAAGGAAAGGTAACGAACTAAGTTTGCAACACATACTACATAAACACACATTACCACCTTACTGTAAACATGTTACCTCAAGCTGATACTTTATTCCACTGCTGGGATGTACGATTAACGCAACCAGGACCACAGCCACAACTTGGACCGCATTCAAACACAACATCCTTGGCTTCAGTCAGTCTACATAATTAAAAGAACGTATACAGATAATTATGGAGTCAAAACAAGAAAAATAAGACGTTAAATAAATAAATAATCACTACTACAATTCCAAAGCCAACAAAAAATTAGTGTTTTCAATTAACATGCTAACTGCCGGTATATTTGCTAAAATAGCTGCAAAAGCAAGCGAAGTAAGAACTAATTGCAGTAACTGAAGAAAGGTCATTTTCCTTCATTTAACAGAAGCTATGCCTTTAAAAGAGTGAAATGATGAGCATGAACTGTCTTGCTGTTTGAGGAAAGACATTTTGGTCCTTCCATGAAAAAAGTAATAGGCTGAATGAAGAGAGATGGAAAAACAGAAAGATTTTAGCAGATATATACCAAAGGCTTCTCAGTTAGCTGAGGGGCATAACATGAATACCTCAAACAGATATAGCACATTTATTAATTATACTTAACCCTCAAGTCAACCAGCCTAAAGATACATTATCCTTTCTGTCAACTACTCTGTCAAAGGTAATATCTATTAATTCCTCTCATCGAACATGTAGCAAAGTTTTAGAGTTACCATATACGTAACTGACATTAGATTCATCATTCAAATCTCACCTGCCCCCATCTTGACGCACATACGGAAAGTCAGAGCCATTACGTTCAGCACAAGAACAAGACCTCCGATTAGTACAACTTCTTTTACAATTACATCCACGAGAAATCTGAGGGAGAACCACATTTTCTGCAACTTTAACAGACTTGATATACGTGAAACCTACAAGTTTCAAACTCTGTTACTGACTATGGCATCCGAAAAGATATGAATTTCAGATAATCAACCGACATAAGCCAACAATTAAATACCAAAAGGGGGAAAAGACACACAAGCATTTCTCAATCAAAGAGAACATCACAAAGGGTAAGAAGAGCAATGTGATAAGGGTAGAATGTAAAATCAATATAAAGAACAAATTAAATACTTCACACAGAACATGTAACCAATTAAAAGACCTCAAATTTTGCAAAAAAAAAAAGAGACCTCAAATACAATTTTTTATTCTCAAGAATACAATTGAACAAGCTCTTAAACAAGCTTGAATGAGGAGGTTAGATGGAAAAAAAATCTCTCAATTACTCATACAAATATGTGGTAAGCACGCAAATGTGGTGCATAACTCATACAATTAGTCAACTATAAGACACGTAACCAAGGCTAACCCTCATTTTATCCAAGAAATTTCATTGTAAAGTAAGACATTATATATTGATACTCTAAATTAACCAATTGAAACCACTATACGATATATGCACCATAGCTCAAGTAATGTTCTAATGAATTTCCCCTAAGACGTTTCTCATGAAGTTCAACCACACTGTGGATATTATTTCTTAAGTCAACAAAAAGAATTTGAACACTATATGATGACGATAAAGAAGTCCAAGCAAATAAAAGTTTTTTTGAAAAAAATAAAATAAAAGAGCAAGGTATAATTAACTAAATTACAAACATTGTTTGGATGAGACACTCTCAACCAGTCGCACACAAATTGCTCCGAGACAATAGTTTAGCAATGTTGAACTTGCCTGAAGGTGCAACAGGCGGATTATCAATAACATTGGTAGCAGGAATACAAATATCTTCTTGACCATTAGAGATGTCCTCGCACACCAACCTTACAACATAAACACTTCCTTAAGTTAGATGATACGCAAAATGCATGCATAAATAATTCTCTGTCCACTCACACAGTAGATAAGAAATTCATACCCAGGTAATGAATAAAGAACATCAGAAACTTTTCCTCTTATAGTATGAACCTAAAAGAAGGAAGTCAAACTAGAAGTGAGAATTTTATTATAAGCAACAAAAGGCTCTTGACATTAGCGTAAACATCAATCAACCTCAACTGAAATAACATAAATGCCACCAAGATCCATGTCTTTAAAACAACAAAGCCAGTAGTGAACTAACTATGCAACTCTTTAACATAAAGCACAGGAAATATAACGTGCTTCATCCATCCATCCACCCACATCATTAGATTGTACATATAAAAGGTTAACTGAGAGGCAAAAGACTTATTACATTTTGGTTTTTTAGAAGAAAGAAATACATTTTGTTTCCATGACATGCGCTTCATTTTCACTTAAAACCTCATCTCTCACTGCAATCTTCATTCTCCTCTTTTTTGTCCAAACATTCCATTCTGAAATTCCCCCCAAAAATTTTAGTTTTTTAAAAAACAAGCATGTCATTTAGATTTTCCCATGCAGGTTTACTCAAATTTCAAGCAAATTCTTATGTATTTAGATTTTAAATAAAAGAAAACTAAAACCTAAAGTTACTCATATAACCTTATGACAGGCATGAAAAAAAAAAGGGGGAATGAAGAGAAAAGAAAACAAGAGACTAGAGAGCAATAATGCATAATGCATAATTTATTCAAGGTGCTTGTACATAGGAAACAATACATTCCACCTTCTGCCCCATCATGTCTTAGATAATGCCTCAGAAATGTCATAGCAAATTTTCCCATGTAGTCTTATGATAGCTATATAAAAAACATAAAACACAACAATTGTAAATTATATTGAGTTTTCACAATCATCTCTCTATATTAATAGTTGAAATTTTTGCAGCAAGCATCATGAAACATCAAAACATTTAAGCAAAAACCCATTATATAATGGAAATTACAGAGCTAGTGACCTGATCTTTCGAGGCCAATTTTGGTTGGGGTTGAAGTCGCTTTAAATGGTACTTAAAAACAGTATATTCAGAAACGTCTTCGTCAGCCCAACATTTAACAACCTGTAGAGTGTAGACAAATATGTTCAATCATTCAGTTAGAGTGTAAAAAGAGAAAAAATCATCTAATTTGTTTGCAATAAATCTCTATGCAAATAGACGATTTGAAGTTTAATCAATTCTAACAAATAACTGTCATAGATGCTAGAGAGAGTACCAAAAACCCTCCTTAGGTTTGATCAAAATTGAAAAACAGGTTGTTAATTTCAAGATTAAATAAAATCCACCATGTCATGTACCAAGAAACCCCAACATAAAGTATTTTACCTAATTCTTAAATGAGGTTATTTTTCAATTTTGATCAAAACTTGGAAGGTTTTTGGGATTCTTACAGTCACACTATTTGTAAACATACGGCAGTCACATCAAATTCATAAACTAAAACGAAATTACTATCCTGCTAACTAAAGAGTCTTGCTATAAGTAGTTCTAATTCTTCAAAGCTGTAGTGATGAAAAAACAAAAAAAGAAGCAAGAACTCTATGGAGATTCAGTAGTTTTATTTAATAAGTCAACCAACCTCCACACCTGCTTAATTACATTAATAAACTTCTACCTTTATGATTTACTAGAGCAAGCTATCAGTCATTTAAAGCCTAAAATGATTCTTGCTTAGGCAATAACTTATCTATAATGTACATTATTATTCACCAAAGATATGGAGACATTCAACTAGTTATGCACTGATACAAATGTTGCATATGGAATCTTTTCTCACAACTGTGCCAATTAAAACCTCAATAAACAAACCTATACTGAAAACAACATAACTGACGGAGAAAGGAAAGTAGTATCTGTGATCCTAACAAAACATCAATTTCCAAAGATGGGTTATTGGACTATCAACTGATATAATTTATTGGAAATTGCACAAAACAAACAAAAGAGAAAAAGATAGAATACTAAACAATGTCAAATCTGTTAAATAGTCCAACATACCAATGTAGTAAATGACATGAGATTTTTTGCATGATCTTCATGCACATGAATTATTTAGAAGATAATTATCATTTTAAACACGGAACAGGTCATAAATAACAGAGAATACATGGTAATAAATTTATGCAAGGGAACACACCTACATACCTAAGCAATCACATGAACTGATGAAATGATGACAAGTAAAAGTTATATATCTCATCCATTTATATAACTAGTAAGTTCTTTTGGAAATGCATGATTTTGCTAGAAATATAGCATTATATTAACACTAAAATTACTTTCTGTGGTAAAACACAATAGAGTGCTGATATAAGAGCATATCTCAAAAATTGTTTCCACCTTGAATAAGCCATCATATGTGTAGACCTTGCCAGTATAACTATGAGCACAATCCTGTCTTCTGATCACTCTAACTGAAACATGGTGGTCTACATTATTCTTCAAAAAAGAAAGAAAAATCCAATAAGTAAAATGAAAACATAAGGTCCAGGGAATACAGTATCATAAAGTATAGAGCCGGCCATTTGAACTCTCTATTTCCACTCTAAAAAAAAAGAAAAATCATACCACAAGATGATAATAAACTGGACTTAGAACTTCAACTTATATATGTGCCATGTTTGAATTAATAACCTTTATCAAACCAGTATATGATAACAAAATTTTACACACCTTCAGAGCCAGATTACCAAGACGCATGACTTGATCACTGACTTGTGTTTTATTAAATAGTAAATCATTTCCACCTTGGCTACTATACACAACTTCTAGCAAATCATCAACATCTTCATATTGGCCAGACAAAAGCATGGTCATTACAATTGGGAAGGTATTACTGTCGTACTCCTCCTACAACATTCCAGGTGATCCTCGAAATGAAGAAAATTGGAAAAGCTAAGCAGCTTCACGAAGCATTAAATAAATAATAAAAGATCATGCATATAACAGATAAGAGATTAATGCATAGTAAATAACGATATTCACATTTAAATACATGAATCTACACCAGCCTTTTTATTTACTATATGGAGTAGCCAAAAGAAGAGTGAAAAAAAATAAAAAAGAAGAACAATCCTGTTAATCACGTGTTACCAAAATTATTGTATCTAAATCTGTGTATTCCAACATTTTTCGTCAATGCACAAAAGGAAAACACAAGACATATATAATCTGAAACAATGGATGTATATTAGTCCAATGGCTTACAACTTATGTCATAGATTGTTTTAAAATTGTTGGTCCAATTTCATATATTTCTTCATTGTTGGACAATGCTATCGATACTGTAAGTTCATCATAATATTTTAAGTTAACATAGCATGTGTTTCTCTAAAAGTTCTACTGCTTATTGCTTTTTCTGAAGAAGACCATTCACACATTCTGATGATGAGACAGAATTACTTGGTGCAAGAGTTTCGCAAATAAATTAAAATAACATGTGAAGCAGAATGGGCAAATCTCCTAACTATTTAGTAGTCTATTAAATTGTAAATATATTACCAATTTGCTATAAGATTTTCTCATGCAGTCATTTCCAAACAACCAGTGTTCACGAAAACCTGCAAATGAAATCTGAGCACGAGATAAAAATTGACGTCCAGCTTCCATACCTACACAAAGGACCGGAATGAAATCCTCTTTAGATAAATTACTTCCATACTTACAATTTAAGACAGATTTTGAAGATTCTTAACGTAAACCAATGAAAACAAAATCCAACATAACGTGATTAACCACCCTAGCCAGAGCCATTATAGTTCACCAACCTGGAAGCGGACCAAATTCTTTGTCAGGGTTAAAGATTTCGTTTTTCTCTGAAATCTGCATAAAATCAAAAGGGAAACATATAAGTGAATGAGACAACAAATAGATTGTTTATCTACCATAAATCAGAATATTCCTAACCCTTCATATGCAGAAATGGATGCTACTGAGGTTCCACCCAGCTTCGCAAAGATTCTTAATGACGAACTGGTTTAGTAGAATCTATAGATTACCAAAAAGTAACAATACCCAGAATCCCTATTATATAAATTATGAACGTGTTGTTTTTAACAAGATTTATAGGCATCTAAATATAGACAAAACCAGGTTACAAATTACGCAGTCATTTTTACATGCCTCTCTCAGTTACTTTCAAATTTCCTTTATCAATACAACTTCCAATCTTCCATTAAAAGAAACGAGAAAGTCATCTACGACGTTCCACCATTATCCCCAACCAAACAAGGAATTAGATGCTCACTATTTGTATATAAAAAGCTTACAGAACAAATACTCTTAGCTTCATTTAATAACTATAGCAAAATTTAATGAAAGATAGTATACAGACCAAAAAGGGTAAGTTGATAAAGCTCATAAAGAATGTAAGCACAAGTCAAAAGAAATATTTATAATTGTAAAAAACAATTAAGAAATGGAAAGAAAATAAATGTTAAGATTCCATACGTTAAATTGCGAACCATTAACAATTTGTAGGTCCAAAACTTCCACATTCTCGCATCTCTTCTCTTCCTGTACATTACATATAAGAAAACTAAAGAAAATCAAGCCTTAAGAATTACCACTTTTTGCAATTGGCAAATGGTATGACAGTATCACAACACACCTCCTAGGAACCCACTTCCACAATAGCAATTTTCTCAGTCAACCTATACAATTGTCAAACATTTGCATACTTGTATAAAATCACAGCTATGTTTCTGTTACTTTAATCAACAAATTCAGCAACTGCATTAAAAGGAACACCTCATGTACACTAAAAAATTCCAACGTGTATGTGATCACATATGATACAACCAAGAAGACTTCCTACTAACAATACAACATCCACAAAGAATCTACATGACATCATTAATTAAAGCAAAGAAAAATAGATAAATTTCTATGTATGCACTCAAGTATTTATGAATCATTGAGAATGCAAATTACCTTAGCATGGCGGAGGTGATGCAGATTGAGTAACCTCAATGTCTCTTTCACCTTTAGAAAAGTACCTACACCTATTTTATCTACAAGGGCATTACCATAACTTATGCATCTCAAACTGTCATCCTCCGAATTCACAATCTCTTTTTCACCATGTTCAACAGGCAGAGGTCCCATATCCATTCCATTACTATTTTCATCTTCTTCAAATTGTCTGAGCACATTATCTCGGCACATTTGAAGAAAACCTCCCAATGGCTTCTTCTCACTACTTCCATAATATGGTCTCTTGCAATCAGGTATATTTTGAAGCCTTGGACTTACTCGTCTGCCTTGGTCATTAAGAGTTCCCAGTGGCCTCTTCCGATCATTGCTAGAACCTGGTCTTTTCCCATCAGATATATCATCAACTCCTATTCCGTCTCCACTTTGCATCACCACTGAAATATTCAAGCAAGAAAATTTCCTTTAGATTTGCATTAAAAGGACATTGAATATATGCTTCAGCTTTGTACCAGCTCAGCTGCTTATCCACAGTAATATAACAATGTTCCACACAAAGAAGCAATTGAAATATCCTGCTAAAATCCATTTAGGATAATCCAAAGTAAAATAACTAAAACTCTTATCGAAATCATACCTCCAGAATCAGCATTTCTTGCTTTGAAATCCTAAAACCAAACGAAAACTCATCTAGATGTATCACATACATTGTAATTTGTTCTCGAAAACAGATAAAACAAAAACAAAGACAAGAAAAAATGTCTTCAAAATGGACTCTTCCAGCCATCAGTCTAACATATGTTACTCAAAACATGTTGCTTTTCCATTTGTATTTTACAAATCACCAACACAGTAGCCTATCCAAACTTAATTTTTCACGCAAAGACAGAGAATTCAACAACATTCACAAACTCTAGAGCCAAGCCAAAACAGTCGTTAATATTGGAACCACAACAAACAAGAATCATAAAAACACTCTACAAACACAATGTGAAAAAAAATCAAGTTGACACTCAAAATCCAATCAAAAAGCTGCACAAAAACCAGTTGGTGAGAGCCAACCATAGCAGTACAAAGACTAAACTATCAACCCACTAAAACAGATCAAATCTTTGGTCCCAAATTCGACCAGCATTGACAAAAACAGCTTGCAAGAAAACATTTTTATGGGTTTTTGAAATCCAAAAAAAAAAAAAAAACCCAATAAGAATTGAGTCTTTAATAGAGTTTCAACAACTTTTTTACAAAATTATTATATATACTTGACAATGCCATGTGTTTGATGTTCTTGAAATCGAAATAAGAGAGAATTGTGACGAGGTATACCAGTTCGATGAGAGCAGAACAAAACGGGTCGGTGGAGATATCGGAGCGGGACCCGGAAACTTGAGAGAGAGACAGAGAGAGAGAGAGAATTTGATTATACTATTATTATGGATTTTTGATAATATTAACAATAATAAGATTTTATATATATATATAGATAATCTAGGGTTTTTATATAAGGAAATTATTATTTTTCCCTTCTTTGAAATCTAATATTGATTAGGTCAACGCATGTTAGGATATAGCGAGATAAAATACTCATAAATATAATTGGAATACAGCTCGAGTGAATTGGTTCGAATTCCTTAACATATATGGTATTCGAAAAATATATATAAAACTTAGGTGAGATCTCCTTGATTGTTATGATTTTATTATTAACAAAAGGGAGACTGAAATCCTATCACAAAGGTGAAGTGGACATGCATACAAGGAAAATTTTTCTTTTTTTTTTTCCTTTTTTTTTTAGCGAATTGTTAATTCTTTCAAGAATTTTAAATTTTATTAGTAAATTAAAAGTCTAAAATGGAATATTTGTTAGATACGATGATGATAATAGGTCCACGTGGTATGCATTTCCCACATTAATTGTTAGCAAATAGAATTTATTTTATATGCTTGATTTATAAGCTTTCCAGGTTGTCTAATTTAAACTAATTGAACATTAAGTGGAGTGTAAGAGTTAAATGAGGAAAACAAATTAATGAACAATTAAAGTTTGACCTGTTTTAGCCAGTATACAGTAGGAATGTACACTAAGTTACTATATCTAGGATTGAGAGTTATTAACACCCAATAATATTATCTTTGATTTAAACATTTCTTACAAATATACATTGAATGATTTGTTTTTTTTTTTTCTTTCGAAACATGCATTGAATGATTTTGATGAAGAAAGATACGTATGCAAACAAAAGGGTTGCTTGAAAACATAGTTGGGGTGCCAATTACATGGGCCTTTTCAAAAGTCCAAAGAAACTATTTTTTGAAAAAGGTCTCAAATGGATGGATCAAATCATATTGGTCCAATTGTTTTTAAGGCCCATAAGACCTATTCGAATTTTGAAATCATTAAAACATTATAATTGCATTTTTTATTAACAATGTTCAAAGACTTGAACAATGATTTCCATTTTTATATGGTATTAACTCCTAACGAATAAAATATAGACCATTCTTGGTTTGAATATTATAGACCTAAATTTTCAATCAACATGTTATTATAATGAACACATACCTAGTACAGTATAAAATAAATAGGGTTCAATTCAACTTAAAATAACATGAAAATACATTTATAGGGATCGGAGAAGGCAGATGTGTAGCACGTGACTTTAAATAATTAAAGTAATTAAATAGGTGAGAATCGTAATAGGTTGGATTAGCTAATCAAAATCTATAATTACCCTCCACATGTTCCCTCTCCAATCATTCACTCTTTTTAATTCTTTTTCCTTTAAATTAATTTATTTTAATTGTTATCTGCTGAGACAGCCTGACACTAGTGTTTATGTTCCTAGTAATCTAAACAATGTTAATGTCTGTCTTTGATTTGTTAGGGGCAGTTTTGTAATTTCGAGAAAATGAGCTGGTCTCCTCTAATTTCTCACTCAAAACCAACCTGGCTCTCGAATTTGAATTGTCTGAAACGGTGACGTTTAGATGAAGAGTGCAACAGTTTACATATTGTTCCGGTGAGATTCCATGACTTGTCATTTAAAAAATATATATATATATATATTATATGTTCTTAGTTTCGTGTATATTTTATTTCTTAAAGAACAATTCTAGATGTAAACGTTTTTGATTCATGACTCGAAAAAAAAAGAATTAAAACCTAGGATGCTAGTAAATTATAAAACCCAACAATTTGTGTATCTTTTCCATTTTTTATTGTTACTTGACCCAAAATGATGAAAAGGCCTTTAATATAAAACCCAAATAATTTTACTTAGTTTGAAGTAATGCTAGTAAATTATAAAACCCAACAATCCGTGTATCTTTTCCATTTTTTAATTGTTACTTGACCCAAAATGATGAAAAAGCCTTTAATATAAAACCCAAATCATTTTACTTAGTTTGAATAAATGACTTCATGGTGTACCCCCCACTTTTTAAAAAAAATAATAATAATAAGAAAGTAAAAAACTGGTGTATACCACTTTAATTATCGAAACATGCATATCATTTATAATATTTACATGAAGTTATTTTATTGATTCATGATTTGAATTAAAGCTTGAAGCTAGTGATGTATTAAAGAAGAAAAAAAATCTAAAAACATACTGTATATGAAGTATAACCAAATAATCGGACAGTCGGTAATTGACAATTTTAATAGCGTTTAAATTTGTACAGTGAATGCGAGCTACAGTTGGATCATAAAATCATAGAAAATGCAAATCAGTTAGAAATCTTGGACATAGTAGTTGAAAAGGTAACGGTTCACATGGGGGCAGTGTAAAAATCTATAAACAGAGCAGATGATGACGTAAAGAAACAGAAAAAGTGAGGTCAGTTACTTACTTGCAAACAAACACTTATGTTATTGTCAGTTATTTTAGGTTAAGATGCCCAACTACTTTTTGCCCCAATCAAAATCACCGGAGTGAGAGGGAGTAGCGACTCGAAATTGAAACCGACACGTTTTCCTCTGTTCGAGGCCCCTTTGCTCAGATCTGGGTTTTGTTGTGGGTCCCCACCACCACTCACCACCAAAACGAAGATCTAATTGTCGTTTTGAACTATGTGCAGCTTGTCAACCCGGCCAGTCTATGTTCGTTTACTAACTAGTGATTACATTCCATTTGTCATGCTTTTATTTTTATTATTTTTATCTTTCATATATAAAGAAAATAAACTCTGAAATACATGAGTTCAATCGAGTGAATATTTTGATCCTGACGCTTGTAGCAATTAGGATTATTTTCTTGTTTTTAAATTCGATTTTGTTTGTGTTAGAGATATTCATCCGGAGTTATATCTATTAAACATTTTAAATGTGTTGCTCCTACAATATAAATGAGAGATTTTAGTAAATATGTATTATTAGATTTCGGTGTTAATTATGATAATAGATAAAACGTCATTGATATTAAGGATTTTCATTTTATATCTTAATTTGTGTTATAATTTACAAATTATGATGTGTTAGTTAACATATTGACATACGTTAGTAATAATTTATATCGCTTATTTTTTATCATGATCATTAAATTACGATATTGAATATTGTAAAACAAGTTGAGATATATCGTTGTCTGATTAAGCTTTCAATGCAGTAAGAATGAGTTGATAATTCACTTAATTGTCTTTGAGCTAACATGAAATTGGAAAAAAAAATCATTAGATTATTTTTTTATTTTTAATTGAATTAAGTTATATTAAATTAAAATTTTGATTTAATTAAGTGATTTTAACATTAATCTATTTATTTTCACTCAATTATACTTTTAATTATATCAAATAATATTATAAGCAAACTCAATCAAAAAACAAATCCCTCATGCAATTATCTTATCACAACTAATCTTATATGAAAGCGATAGCCAACGAAGCTATATTAGAGGCCAAAATTGTTCCCATCATGAAACTCATATTTTTTTGTCCCTTTTATCATTAGATCGCATGAAAATTGATAGATGAATCTTGAAGTTATTTCTTCAAGTCAAATTTTCTAATTAACATAATCTGATTCTTTTTAATTTACATATAAATTAAATATATACTCATATAATTATTGTTAAATATCAATATTACTAGCGTTCTCTCAACTTCCATACAATTTGGTCAAATATTGATCAAAACATAAATTCTAAATCCAATCAATTATCCCAATAAACTAAACAAATTAAGTCGATATTCATATAGTTTGTAATTCTTATTTGTTTTGCCGGCTGTACATACCAAACATTTTATAATTGTTAAAATCAATCACAAATTGACTAGGCACCAACTATGATGTTTCACTTTACGGAGTAATTAATATATAAAATAAATAGACAAATAGTATTCCAATGGGTAAATTGTAAAAAATTCCCCTGACATTTGATCTAATTGCAACAAACTTCATCTAACTATTAACTGAATCTTAATTATGTTGATCGATGCTTAGTGCTGACCAAAGACATGTAAATTTGTGATGTTAATAGCCATGTAAGTTATAAGCGTTATAAACTTCATTTAACTTCTCAACTTAATATTTATTACGTTGATCGGTGATAATCACAATCATGCATATTATAACATTTCCAGTTATATGATTGAATTTTGTTTTATATTTTTAAATTTGACTAAGATCCTCTTTTTGAATGAAAAGTTTCAATTTACACTGTGAGTTATAATTTTTACAAGTTCACATACTTAATCGAAACTTTGCTAATTGAAGCTGACGAAAACTATGAAGATTTACTATATTTTTAGTTGTATGGTTAATTTAGATATTATAATTTATAAACTTGATTGAGATTCTCTTTGTTAAAATCAATTTCCAATATTTATGTAACTTATAAGTTTTACAAACTTTATCTACCCCTAAATAAATCTTGATTACGCTCATCGATGATGATTGAAATCGTTCAAATTTGTGATATTTATAGTTACATGATCAATTGTTGTTGTTTGTTTTTAAATTCAATTAAGATCATAATTCTCAATATCAAAATCGACTATGCAAGTAAGTTATAAACTTTACAAATTTCTAAATCTCAAAATAAGTATATGTTTTATATTTAACTTGTCTTAAATTCTAAAATTAAGCTCCACACATTGCTTATAAACTAAAAGTTTTTTTTTTTTTTTTTTTTCTGAAAATAAAAAGAAACAATGGTCTTAATACTAGAAGAGATAAGTGATAATAATAACAACTCAATTCGGTTATGAATAAATGTTATATCAATGTTATTTCAAAGACAAATGATTAACTCATGCTCACATGCTATAATATTAATACTTCGAAGGCATAAACTAGACAACGTGGAAGCTCCTCTCGAAATGTTATGGGCTCCCAAACTTGACAATTCGATTTGGGTATTGGCACATGACATGACCATCCAAACTCGTCTAGCCAATGTGGTCGAACAAGAATCACTCGTCTATCCTTGACTTGTCATCGGAAAAAATAATTTGGGAATTAAAATATTTGTAGGTACATACCCAAATATTTGTAGGGACACGTGTTGGTTCAAAGAAGCAAGTTCATGTTTTGAGTTTAGTTGTTTAACACGGAAGGGCAAGCTTATAATTCTTTATCCGTTTGATTCGCCACGCAGCACCTACTTGATTGCCTTTTATCAATGTAATCTAGCGGGCACCTCCCGACTGCTTCTCGTACGGATAACATTTCCACCAATCTCTATCCAACACGTAGTATCTAAATTGCACAGCCCAAAACATTATCACTTGGGAGGAAGATATTGGATGCGATGCCATGTGTCCATTGTATCGAAACCATATGAAAAAATTGTTCATACTACACCATTACAAATATTAGGTTGTCTTCATTATAAGTTCAATAAAAACACACTTCAGTTTAATTGATTGTATCGAAATTACAACTATTTATATATATATATATATACAAACTTAACTTGTTCACATGTATCAAAACAATCGTGATAGATTGTTAAAATTTTTCATTCAAATGGCACCTTGACATGCTGACTTACATAGTTCAGACTTGAATGAAAGTTTTAGTTGGCAGTCTCGTTTCTTTTTGTAATATGATGGACTGGCTTGCAGCAGATAAGATCTCGACTCATGAAGGACAGATTTCAGCAGCGCACGTATGAGGAGGCCCCATTATATTTAAGAGAGAGTTTCCAAATGTGTACGGTGTACCAAACACTGCCTTATCCTGTCTTATTACCTAAACCACTTCTTTTTATTACCTAAAACGCTCCGTTTCAACCATTCAATCGTAAGACTATGTTTTTTTGTTTTTTTAATTAATTCATTATTTGATTGATTACCACATATTTTAATAGTAAATATAATATATATATTTTTTGTGTTTAGGTTAGAACAAAAGCATGTTTACTAATTTGAAATTAAAATAAAAGGGCATTAAGTTTCGTTGTATAGTCAAGTAGGACAGGAAAGTTGATTCATTGAATTGGAAGATAATTAAATTCTCTATAAAAAAAAAATTATTGATTTTGTCCGAATTCATATATAAATTAATTTCCTAATAAGTTTTAGTAAACAATGAAATTATAAAATATAAATTAAACTTCATTTCCTTTAATAATTTTTAATAAATTAACGTGTACTAAAATAAAATAGATCATGAATGATTTTTTTAAAATTTGTATATAGTAAATAATCTTTCTGTATTTAAATTAAAACAAAAGCATGTTTATTAATTGGAAATTCAAATAAAGGGGTATTATGTTTCATTGGAAAGCAAATGAGGCAAGGAAAGCTAATTCATTAATTGGAGGAGAAAATTAAATTTCCTTTCCAAAAAAATTAACATCCTGATTTTGTCTGAATCCATACATAAATTGATTTCCTAATAAGTTTTAGTAAACTACGAAATTGTAAAATAGAAATTAAATTCATTTCCGTTAATGGTTCCTAATAAATAAAAGTGTATTAAAATAGATTATGAATGATCTTTATATAATAAATAATATTTCTATATTTAAATTAAAACAAAAACATGTTTATTAATTGAAAATTAAAATAAAAGAGTATTAAGTTCCGTTGGAAAGCAAATTGGGAAAGGAAAGTTTGATTCATTGAATTGGAGGGGAGAATTAAATTTTCTTTCCGATATAATTAAATTTATGATTTTGTCCGAATCCACACATAAATTGATTTCCTACTAAGTTTTAGTAAACAATGAAATTATAAAATAGAAATTAAACTTCATTTCCTTTAATGATTCCTAGAAAGTTTAAGTAAACACTAAATTATAAATTAGAAATTAAACTTCATTTCCTTTAATGATTCCTAATAAATAAACATGTCCTAAAAGAGATCATGAATGATTTTTTTTTTTTTTTAATCACAAAACACCCTTGAAAATTTAGAAACTGTGGACATAGATCGAGTTCAATGTAATCTAATGTCGGTCATAGATATGCTGTAAAAAATATTTTGAAAAGGATTTTATCAAGAGTTAAGAAATCTTTATCTATAGAAAGGTTAACCAACTTATTATTTTTTTAATAAAAATTCCATTTAGAAAATTAAGAAAAATAAGAAACACATACGATAAAAGTAAAATATTCATTTATCTTTGGACTATACCGTTTTTATTGATATTAATATTTTAAAAAAAATTACAAAATCATCATATAAAATAAAATAGAATAATTATCTTAACAAAGTCAAAGTTTAGTAGTCTAATCCAAATTTAGATTGGCTTGAGAAACCTTTACAGAGGGGATATAAATTAAAAAAATAAGATAAAATCACATCCAATCTGCCAAGGCCATTCTCGTCAATTCACATCCAGAAAACCGGCAAAAATAAGTAAATAAATTAAGAAAAAAAGAGACTGCCTTTGCCTTTCCCGAGACCGCTCAACAGATCAGAGTCAGACGGACGTTAAACAGTTTAACGGTGCTCTCACAATTCAATCTCTCTCTCTCTCTCTCTCTCTCGTTGTTGTGTCTGTCAATTTTTCTCTCTGGCGAGATTTCAAAATCTCGCCGGGGAATTTCGTGTGTTTTTTTTTTTTGAATTTTGAAAGGATTAAAGAGGAAGAAGAAGAAGCTGTGGAGGAGGTGGAGGTGGAGGTGGAGGAGGTAGTGGTGTTTTGACGTGTAATGCAGGGAAGAGAAGACACAAAGGGAGAAGAAGAGAATCGAACTTGAATTTCCTTTTCTTTCTTTCTTTCTTTTTTTTTTTTAAAAAGGAAAAACAAAACGGTGACGTACAAGCCAGGAGACCAGACGATGACGACGATGACGACGATGCCTTGTTTCCTCTTTGAATTTTCCTTGCCTTAAGCCGTAATTTATTCCTTTTTAAAAAAAAAATTACTTTTTTTATAAATTTTAAAATTAATTTTATTTATCTATCTCCCTCCACCGCCTCCTGTTTAAATTCCTCTTCAATGCCTCTCTCTATCTCTCGTTAAATTGAATTCCTCTTTCAAGTGAAGGTAGAATTGAATATCTTTTGATTTGATTTTTAATCGATTTTTTTTTAATTAAAATATTTGTATAATTGAATGCTCATTAAATGTTTGTATTTATTTCGATACGCATCCGAGATCTTCGCTTGATTTGTCGTGTTGTCTTCTTTTACTCAGCGAATTTTTATTTGGTATAAAGATTGTGTTTTGTTAGTGTAATTTATGATTTTATTGTGTTGTTGATTCAATCTATTATTGTTTATACAGGTAGGTTCAATTCAAACACTTTGCTGTGGTTGTTAAAATTAGTGACTTTTAGTTTGATTAGCCCGTTAATGATGATGCGAATTGCATTGCTTTTCAAAGTGTTTTGTTTGTTCAAAGTTGAGTTTATGGAGGTTTGAGTCGTGTGTAATTGTGTATGATATGTTATCAGGTAGGCAATTGCTGTTGTTGATTGACTTGTTTTTTTTCGTATGTTTAAGCTGATGATAACTTTCATATCTGTTGTTGCTTGGATTGGAATTGGTATTGTTTTATACAAGTTTGACTAGATGCTTTCTGTTTTCTAAAATTTATGTAAATTTTGTTATGGGGGTCAAAGAGAGGTGGTGTAAGTTGTAGTTTTATGTTCTGGTTATCAAGTCATCTAAAGCTGTTAATTTGACAATGCATGGAAAGCGTGTAAGTTGCGATTGGGATTATGGGTTTTTTTGGAGCACATATTTAAGAGGTTGTTTGAGATTTAGCTGAAGCAAAACGAGAAAGGGGGAAGGAAGTGCATTGATTTCTTTTTTGGAGAAACTTATTCCTTCTTTGGTGTCTTTAATTAGGGAAATATGGTTCCTCTGGTTTTCATGATTCTGGTAGCTGTAAAAGGGGCTGGATATTAATTGAAGAAGCGAATTCTGTAGTTTAGGTTGAGGTTTATTGATTTTCTGACATTATGGATTTAATGCTTGGGAATCTCAAGTCGAGAAATTGTCCATTCGAATGCTGTATTCACCCGAAGCGTGGGATTTACTCTAACTTGTGATAATAGTGTTATTGTTTCGTTGCATCTTATTTGTGGAAAGAGGGTTCAGGATCTAATTATATTTTATGTTAATTTCAGTAATATTCGGAACCTACGTACAGATAAATGATTTAGGAATGGAGTTTTGCGCTTACCCATATTGAATTATGCTGTAGGTTTGATTGAACTATTTATGTTCAACTTGCAAAGTAGCCTTTGCTAACTTTTGTTGATGTTGGGAGTTGGAGCAGCATGGTTGGGGAATGATTGTTTTTCTCTCTTTTTTTTTGGAAAGAAATGATAGTCGATCTTTCATCAGAGTAATGATTGTTCCTTTTCTGGCATGAGTTTATTTGGAGAGGAGATAAGAAAGAAAAATGAAGAAATAACTCAAATAAGTAACTTACATCTTTTTAGAATAAATTATATATTGCATTACGTGTGTAAACTTGAGCCTTCTTGTTTCTGCATCTTGTTATATTTGGGAAGACCATACATAGAACGTGCTTGGGTGTTTTGCTTTATTGATTCAACTTGTACCTAATTGTGACTGATTTTTGAACTGTTATCGCTGCTTGTCAAATTTTTTCCTTTTGTTTTTCTTAGTTGTGCCTTTGTTGAGGTGTAGAATTTGATGTTTACCAACAGCTTGCCGGAAGAAATTTGTCTGTTTTTTGCTAGAGGAACAAATTCCGGTTTAGTGTCGGACTGTGAACTCCAGAAAGTTCTGAATCTTTACTTATGCGAGAGCAGAAGGTGAATCCTAGCTTAGATTGGCTTCCGGGGGGATCGATTTTTGCAGAAAGCTACGAGGTTAACAAAATGGCTGCTCCATATGAGAGCAGCCTTTTCTCGAGCTCATTCTCCGACATATTTAGTAGGAAGTGTAAGTTTTCTCCATTTTTAATGCTTATTGGCATCCACATTTTATTTATTGGTGATACATCAAGTAGTTTAACTTTTATGTTGACTCATTATAGAAGTCATTGATATCTGTGTTCTTCTTATTGGCTGTATTTTTCCTCAGGATATGCTGACCCAGTATTATATCTCTGTTGCATGTGGAGTTTTATTTCTTTATTTAATTTTTTATTACTTTTTTAATCCTTGTAGCGAGATTATCTTCAAACATTACTCCATATGGCCATTCGGTTGATACTGTAGCCTCTCACTTTGAGGAAGAGGCACCTTTTGAATCTCTTGAAGAACTTGAGGCCCAAACCATTGGGAATCTTCTCCCCAGTGATGATGACTTGTTTTCTGGAGTTATTGATGGGCTTGACTATGCTGCTCAACTTAGTGGAGATGATACGGATGAAGTGGACTTCTTTAGCAGTGTTGGAGGGCATGGATATGGATGATGATGGGTCTGCAGCACACAATAGATCTGAAATTTCTGGGGGGCTTTCTAATGGTGAGCTTGGGATATGTAATGGTACATTGCTTGGGGAACGCCCTCGTCGCGCATACCCTTCTAGAACATTGTTCGTGGGGAACATAAATAGCAATGTTGAAGATTCTGAGCTAAAGGCCCTGTTTGAGGTCTGTTCTTGGATATTTTTGTCGGTGTTTTTTTTTTACTATTTAGAGCTTTATATCTTAATCTGTGATGACCCATTTTGTTTTATTATATTGTTTAAATGTGCAGCAATATGGAGATATCCACACTCTTTATACAGCCTGTAAACATCGAGGTTTTGTTATGATCTCCTATTATGACATTAGAGCTGCCAGTAATGCAATGAAAGCCCTCCACCATAAACCAATGAGGCGTAGGGAACTTGACATTCATTACTTCAATTCCAAAGGTATGTTTTGTGTATGATTGTGCTCTTGTTCGTAGTTTTTATTAGGAAGTCATTGATATTGTTAGGATTATTTTCGATATTGTTTATTCTGTCATGAGAATTTAGTAGATCATTCTGTATTGTTGTGATATCTGCATAAATTTTGATTGATGAGTTCATGTCTTGCTGTTTATATTTTATTATCAGGACAACCCTTCTGAAAAGGATGTAAATCAGGGCGCTCTTCTTGTCTTCAACCTTGATTCTTCTGTTTCAAATGAGGATCTTCATCAGATATTTGGTGTTTACGGAGAAATCAAGGGGGTAAGTCTGTATTTCCGTTGTTGGTTGTCTAACTGAATAAAAACAAAGGAGTTAATTTATGCTTGCTTCTGCCGACAGATCCGTGAAACACCACACAGAAGTCATCACATATGTATTGAATATTATGACATCAGAGCTGCAGAGGCAGCTCTTCGGGAATTGAATATGAGTGACATTGCGGGCAAGAGGATCAAGCTTGAACCATACCGGCCTGGGGGCTTCGAAACGATGGTACTGTCCAAGCATATCTCCTCCTTTAATGCTTGTATTATTCATTATCACTTTGTACTTAGATTTCACTGAAATGTTTATCTAACTTCGATAATCAATGCAGAAACCTAATGCTTTCTATACATTTGTTGCAAGAAAATTTCAAGAGCATTAGTTTTATGCCGAATACCTGACATAAGTATACATATATTTAGCATGAATACATGCAAATTGAAGTCTATGTTATGTCAATCATGTTGCTATTATTAATTTATTTGACTAATTACTGCTGTATAATTTTTGGTGAGTTTTTATTTAGGAGTTAACTGTGTTTTAGATGCTTGCTAAATTTGCTTATTCTTTTGGTTGCAGTTTGGTGCAACAGTTTTCTTCAGAGCTGGAGCAAGATGACTTTGGCACTTATGTGCAGCAGAGTAGCCCTTCTAACAAGTCAATGAACGATTTTTCTGGTATGATTGTGGCCGGTAAAATATTATTATCTCTAAATTTCGTTGACACAATGGTGTATATGTGTTATCTCACGAGCATTATTGATGGTAGCAGGGGCACATCGTTCAATTTCATCTAGTAGTTTGGATAATGGAACTGTTTCGGGCATACACTCTGCAATTAAAACCTCGTTTCTGGAATCTCCTTTTCATCAGGGGATATCTTCTAGTGTTCCTAACAGTTTGTCTTCTCTGGTGAGAATGGAGTCAATTGGCATTCAATCTGGCCATACTGAGTCTGGTCCCTTACAGGGTCAGTTAAAATTTGATATCCAAAACACACAAACCTTTCATCCCCATTCGCTTCCAGAGTATCATGATGGTTTAGGTAATGGTGTTAACTGCAATTCTCCGGGGCGTGTGACTGCAAATGTCAGTATTAAACCACCCGAAATAATTGATAACAGGCAGTTCACAAGAGTTGGCTCAAATGGGTGCTCCATCGGGTTTAATGAAGGTGGTAAGTGCCATGGGATCACTTCGTGTGGTTCGTTTTATTGTGTTTTTGTTTCCTGCCCTGGTTGGTGGAGCCATTCGGGTCCAGTATTAGTACTTTTAAGATCTATTCAGACCCAAAATTCTGTAGAAACGATACACATTAGAGTTGAACGTGACTTGTGATAATTAAGTTTCTGGACTGCCTTAGCATCCAATTTGTGAAGATATCGGAATGGTCCAGAACACAGTTGAGAGGCTTGATTTTAATTATTTTATTAAAAGAAACTTCTAATCCTTAAATCCCTGTCTCGCCTGTGAAGCTCCATGTTTGAGCACGTGCCTGCATATTAGGAGTTATTTTTTTTATGTACAGTGCCTAGTACTCATTAGCATTTTGCATTTCATTTTTTTCAAATGTAGTGATTTCTTAAGTTGACTGGTGATCTAACATGCACTCAATTAAACTATAGTAAAGTTTCGCCATTTGCAACTACTTGCATGAGTAACCTTTTGTTATGTCAATTTATTTGGTTGATGCTCTTGTCCTCAGTTTTTGGGTCTGCTGGTAGTGGGAGCTCTTCTCTTCCTGGACATCATTATAATTGGAGTAACTGTTACCGCCCCCAGCCTTCAGGCATGATGTGGCCAAACTCATCATCAATGGTTCAGTGGAATTGGTAATGCTTATTCTCCAGCACGACTTCCTGGACTTCCTATAACACCATCGCATATGGTTAACACTGTTTTACCAATTGGCAATCACCATGTGGGATCAGCACCAACTGTCAATCCTTCTCCATGGGACAGGCGACATGCCTATGCTGCTGAATCTCCTGATGCATCTGGTTTCCATCCAGGTTCCCTTGGGAGTCTGAGAGTTGCTAGTAACTCACTGCACTCTATGGATTTTGTTTCTCATAACATTTTTCCACGTGTCAGTGGGAATTGTGTGGATATGCCAATACCCTCAAAAAATGTAGGGTTTCAAACCCTTCATCAAAGGTCGATGATGTTAGCTGGCAGAGGCCAAATGATTCCCATGGTCAATTCTTTTGATCCTCCTAATGAACGCGCTAGAAGCCGAAGAAATGAAGGTGGTGTTAATCCGGCTGACAAGAAACAGTATGAACTTGATATTGACCGTATACTGCGTGGGGATGACAATCGGACAACACTTATGATAAAGAACATTCCTAACAAGTATGTTTCTCCTCCCTTAACTCTTGGGACAGTAGTTCCATTTGTGAAATGGTAGTTACAGTAATTAGGATATAACATTGCTGTGTCATCATTTTGCTCTGCCATCATTTTGTGTGAAATTAACTTGGGTTACATTAGCTGGCTATAGATAACTTATGGAATTGTGGTCTAGTAATACCCGTTATTGCTCATTTTTCTGTGTGTTGAGGATGATTATATACTGGATAAAGAAGAAAGTACTTGAAATGGAAAGGAAAAGTCTCACGTGAACTTGCACAACACTAAAACTTGCTCATTTTTAACATTTGTTGGAGATGATTTTAAATAGATTAAGAACCAAACTATATGAGGAAATTTGGCACTGCAAATTGCATATGCACAAGCACAGGTGATAATGCACTTTTACATGTGAACATTTGCTCGCATTGCACAAGCACAAGTATGGTGCTCCTCCATCTGTGCTTAAGCATTTATGCTACTATTGGCTAATAGCTTTGATATCTTCAGTTCCTGGATGCAAATCTTTAAAGGTCTCTTCTTGTGCATTAAAAACCATTTGTGTAATTTGTGAGAGTTTAGGGTGCGCAAGTGATCATAATTACAACCCAAAATCCATAAAGGTGCCTCTAGTTTGAGAGACATGCTAAGAGCTTTATCATTGTTACAAAATGAATTGGTCATGTGCTGGTTTAAATCATTCAAATTTAAGCTGCTTTAGGTCTAGTGGAACTGTGCTACAGTTGCAACCCTTGAAGTGATTCTTTGTGCTAGACTTTCTTAGGAAATGCCCCATAATTCATCTCTTTGCCATTTTCTTTTGAACAAGGAACCTTTTTTTATTCATATTTGCCATTTTGCTTCCTTATACGATGATTCTAACAGTATAATGGTGGTAATTTCAGGTATACCTCAAAGATGCTTTTGGCTGCAATTGATGAACGCCATAAGGGAACATATGACTTCATATATCTTCCTATTGATTTTAAGGCAAGTGCTTGTTCAGAAAATGCCCTTTAATTTTTGTGGATGGGACTTGGGAGATGGGGGCTGGAAAAGTGAACTTGCCATGTTATGTATTCTGAAAAGTGTATCACTTGTTTATTTGGCCTTCATATTGTTGCAGAACAAGTGCAATGTGGGATATGCATTTATCAACATGACTGATCCCAGCCAGATAATTTCATTCTATCAGGTTTGCTTTCTGAATCAGAAACCTTGCTTAAAATTGTAAAAGTTCGTCATAAACCTTCCTTTGTATCATTTATGAAGACTCAAAACTAAACGAAATTGCAACTCATGTAGTCATTCAATGGAAAGAAGTGGGAGAAGTTCAACAGTGAAAAGGTGGCATCCCTAGCATATGCTCGCATACAAGGTAAATCTGCCCTTATTGCACATTTCCAGAATTCAAGCTTGATGAATGAGGATAAGCGATGCCGACCTATACTCTTCAACACTGATGGCCCCAATGCCGGAGATCAGGTATGAAATCAGTGTGGTACGGAAATCGAAAGTTCTTTCTATGGTGTTGATATGAATAAAGAAAATGTCCTAATGACCCCTTTTTTTTTTTTTTTTTTTTTTTTTCAAATTTCTAGGTTCCATTTCCAATGGGTGTCAATGTTAGAACTCGTCCTGGGAAGGCTCGTACCATCAACCATGATGACAACCATAACGGAAGCCCACCGAATTTTGCAAGTGGAGAGGATTCTTAGAAAGGAGACAGCTTTTCAGGTTCTAAGTCGGACTAAACAAGTTTACTTACCCTTTCGTGCGCTAACCTTATAGGATTGAACGATTTCAACCCGTGTTAACCCCAAATCGTGATGACTTATACTGGGGTGACACGAACAAGAAACTGAGAAAAATACCTCTTTTTTCCTACATTTATAAAGCCTCTGAAGGATTTCGAGAAATATTGCTTAGCCTAATCTGAGTGATTTTCTGTTTCTCATTTTTCTTTACATATAATTTCCGAAAATGATTAGTAAACAGAGCATGATGCATGGAGCTTCAAAATTTTGGCTGTTCTTACAAGTGCATTGTAAAAATACAAAAAAAAAAAAAAAAAGATGTAAATGTATAGGAATGGCTGAGTAATGGCGTGGAGTTTTTCGCGGAGGGGGCTTTTCTGCTAATACCATTTTGGCATTCTTTTTTCCGATTCTGTTTGTTTTTATTTCTCTATCTTTTTTTTTTAATTGCCTGGGGTTGCCCCCATGCCGGTCTGTAATTTTTGAAAGAAAAAAGATTGTGATTAGAGATTCTGAAAAATTTTGAAACATAGAACTAATGATATAAGTTTCAGTCGTTACTCACTCTTGTTTTATACCTTATTTTTCTGGTAACATAGACCCGTTTTCTTTTCACTTCTGTAGTTTTCACTGAGCTATTTTCATTATCTAATTCAACAAGATTGGTGAGATTTAATGATTCTGCTGAGCTGTCTTCAGTGTCTAGTATAACAAGATTGGCTTATAGAACGAATTGTTTGATCTACCACACTGCTTGTCTAATTTAGCGGCTCTAAATCGTATAGGATCTAATCTGTTGAATTTTTTTATCTATCTTGATCAATGAAAACATCCCACCAAAGCTTTTTAACTGTTTTCCATAGATTTTAACGAAATATCTTCCCCTAATTCTTCCATCCAAGAAGACACAAATGAGTTTTCTCGTATCTTTGTGTACGAGCAGACAGGATTGCATTCAATTGTATATATGCAGTCTAATAGCTATCAGATTCGATGACAATATTGCATCATTAAGTTTGCTAATAATCAATCAAATACTTATTATAACAATTGTGGATTTAATACACAACCCTGTAGAAAGAAACGAACATAAAATAAAATGAAAGTAAAGAAATCAAATCGGATTTGAATCCAAGTATGCGTTGCAGAATCAACAGTTCTATTTTCAATCATTCAATTTCACATGAACAACAGGTGAGGACATGCTCATCTGATGCAATGCTAAAGAAAAAGTTACAACTGTGTTTGGTTATGTCCCCCTACACAGGTCAAAAGTATGTAGACAGTTTTGAAACCATATAAGATACTGCACGAAATGATGAGCTTAGCCCCTTGTCCAGTCAGCGATAAATTACTTTGCGAGTAACTAGACAGCACGCTGTCAACATTCTGCAACAAATAATACACGAACGGGGTAAAAACTCAATGAATTATTAAACCTCCATTGCCCTCCAAGAAGAGCATCCATCAACTATGTCCAACCGCTACTTAAAAAGTTGCCATGGACCGTGTGTGTAAATAAGAATGGGCTACATCATGGCATAGAGGCTGTTTGCACATTAAAAAACATGAGTTTTAATCATTGATGTGTTTCACTTTGATGGTGGCACCACAAGAATCGGATAGTGCATCATTATTAGTATCATAGTCAACAGCGACGCAGCTAAAGATCACAGAAGTAGATGAATGAATTGGTATTTAATCAAGATAAGCCACCAAAGCAAACAGCTCTTATGGCATGCCTGTGATAAAGTGGGCTTGGATGGGTTGCAGATTGTTCTCAATAAGAGAAGTAAGGTTGCACCATTTTACTTGTGATTCAAAAGAAAACAAAGCCAAACGAACTTACCAGAACTAGCAATTGCTTTTACTTTTGGGTAGAGAATGTCATAGTGGCCTGGACGATACAACAAAGTAATATAAGGCTGAGTGCTACCATTTGTAGAATTTGAAAGATTGCTGACAGTTGGAATGAAATCATGATGATTTACGCTGACACCACCAGTATCACATGAGCTGCGGTCAAGGTATACAACACGGATTGGCACACCTAATGCATCTGAGAGGGCAGTAATGTGTACATGGTCACTCTCTTCACCCATCGGTTCCACTGCTGACTTGCAAAACTATATCAAAAAGAGTGTGTCCATAAGAGAATAAAAGCTGAATTTGAAATCATGAAGCTCCAAGCCATTTAACATAACCATAAAATCTCAATCCTAACCGACTGGAGTTCATATCTCCCTACAATATTAATAATTAACTTACAAAATGAAGATGAATTTTAGTATTAGTAAAGATTAATATGACCCTACTTGTACAGCAAAGCAAAGCATAGAGTAGCACAATACTAAACTTAAGAAAGTCTAGAATTGATGCATACAGACAAATGCTGTAATTTATGCCATTGCAATATCTCCTGAATCCACTTTGAGTTTTACAGCACAAGTATAACACCTAAGTAGTGTTTCTAATACCTTCTTGCCACAAGATTACAATAAAGAATGAAGCAAATACAGAAATTATGCAAACCTGTTCCAGAGTTCCATTTGTTAATCCCATGACAAAGGGTTCAAAAAACTCTCTGCGTCTTTGAATTTCACCAGAGGTAACAAATCTGAAAAACATTACAACTGACCAACCAATTTTGTTAGGGGATGAAAAAAAGGAATTGTGGTATGATATATTTCAAGTTGCATAATATGACTCACCATAATCAGATACTGACTGATCTCTACTCCTAATTATAAGTTCATCGTGACTGGGGAAAGGAGAAAAATTGGAAAAATCATGTTAATTCAATTAGCAAATAGAATCATTTGATTTTCTTTTTAAAAGACAACTCTAAATATTAGCACAGGTTACATTCTGTCAGTTCATGACTTTCAAATTACCAACAGACATGCCATAGTATAAAGATGAAACTCAAAGATTCAAATTGATGAGCAATATTTTGCATGCAGAGTTGTCAACATAAGTGATGAGATGAAACAATATGGTTCCACACCTTATGGACGATTCGTTTCCTTGAAGAACGCTCTCCAGCTGCTCAAGAAATAACTGCAAAATATTCAGCAATTATTAGTTGCAGGGCATTGTTTTCTAAGAAAAGTGAAAAATTGACTAGAAGCAAACGTTGCTAGAGACATCAGAGTACCAAATCACAAAAAGATAACTACTCAAATGAGACTTAACTTTTTTGCCTCCAAATTCAAATGAAGATTAACAACATTTTTCCATATCAAAATGAGAGTAAAACAGGCATTGAAATAAAAGGAGTTGATGAACCCTTAGTCCCAAATCCCAACAACATAAAAGAGTGAACGAGAGGAAAGCTGCCAAAAGAGGCCAACTTAACACTTACACCAACCAAACCAAGATCAATGACTAACATGACAAATTTTAAAATCAAATTAGTTCAATATGCTAATGTAGCAAAAACCTAATATTTGCTCAGTTTCACCAGGATTTAACACAATTGTAAGTGTCATTACATTCAATAATCGGAAAAAAAAGATAAACCTAGTGTTCAAAAAGCAAATACCAACAAAGAGGTCTTACCGCAAAAAAATCCTCAAAAGTAAAGTCTGTATAACCCAAGCTCTGAAGCGTTTTTCTACATTCTTCAACTTTAGATCTGATACGATCAACTTCTGCTTGGTCTTGGGAGTCCAAAATGTGCTCCTGTTTTGGCATCCACAATGTTTTAAAAAGTTATAATTCCTTGGCATATATTAACAAAAACCTCAAATACAAATACAAAAAAATATATATATATATTGAAATGACAGGAATTTATAAGATGTAAAGGTTTAACACATACAAGATAGGAAAACATAAAACTTCGAAAGAAGCAGTTCCCATCTCCTCGTGTACGCCTGATTGCTGCATATTGCTCACCAAGTATCTTAAAAAAAAAAAACAATCAATTTCCAAAATAATAAGCTTTACCAACAACGATCCACAAGACACAAAATATGATGAAAAACCTTGATTTTCTCCAACAAGATAGCGCTGCCAGATTGATACTCCGCTTCTAACGCAGAGATGGGCTCCTGAGCAAAATACATGATCATATATAATTGCACATCATTACCCCAAACAACTCATCACCAACTCGAAACAATCAAACAATACGAAACTTGTGCAAGCAAAAGTAGCCAACGTAGGTTCAAATACACAAATTGTTGAACAATTCACTTCAGTCAAGAAACATTCAAGTCTTGCAATCATAAAACAACCCCTAATACGAACCCAAATCACAAAAACAAAATTCTAAAACTAAAAACACATTAAATCTTCAAAATTCAGTTATATATACACTAACATCAAACAATCAGAGACAAACATCCCACATAAGTCATACAATGTAGCAAAAGGAAAACCAATCTCACCTTGTCAGCAACAAAAGGGATCTTCTCGGCTTCTTCCGCCGAAATATGAGATTTTTGCTGCAAAATATCTTCATCACCAAAACTCCCCCAGTCTTCAAACTCACACGACGTTGCCGCCGCCGCCGCCGCCGCCGCCGCAGCAGCAGCAGCCCCATCAGCACCACCACACTCTTCCTGATTCTGCATCCTCCTAACACAAAATCACATATATAGATATACATACATCCAGAGTTCATCATCCATAAAAAAACGACCAAAAAAACACAAACAGACAAGAAACCAAATTCCAACAGCAAAAAGTCTCATCAAACGAGAAATGAATAAGGACGCAGATACAAGAATGTGTACCTGCAGGTGGGTATTGAATAAATTTGGAACCTTTGCTACTTTTTTAATGTGAATTGTAATGAGACTGAGAGTGAGAGTGGCGTTTGGTGTGATCTCTGAACCAGAAGGGGGGTTGTCTCGTATTTTATGACTTTTTATTTTATTTCTGGAATATTTCCAAAATGCCCCTGAGCTTTGACTATTTTGTGAAACAATAAAAAACAATCTTCACCATCCATTTTCTCATCACCACTCCCTATAAATATAACTTCTCCACTCTCTCACTCGAAGTGGTGAGTTTTTATTCCGCAAAAATTTCCCCATTTGGCGCAACTCTCTCTTCCTGTAAATCAAGGTAAAAGTTTTCTCTTTTTAAACGAATTGCTCTCGCTTTCGTTTTCATAAATTCTTGTTTTTTTATTATCTATGAATTCACATTTCTTGATTTTCAATGCATATTTTTGTTGTTATACTTGGTTTTATTTTATTTCATTTTATTTTTTATGGTTTGTTGGAAGGACATGAATTCTAATGGTTGTTTTGGTCTTCTTTGAATCCGTTTGAGAGACGGCGTTGTTTAGTGTCTGGAGCATTGTGATTGTGAATGTATTGTGGAATCAACAAGCCTTGATGAGTTGGTATGGTTTAGTTGTTTTGTTAATGAAAATCTGGTTGTTTTAATGCAAGCTATGATTTTATTTTTTAATTTTTTTAATTTTTAGTTTTTTAATTTTTTTTTCTTCCGTTTAGATATATTTGATTAGATTGTAGTTTATCAGGGTTTTGTTAATCAAGCTATGAGTAGTTTTCAACTCGAAGTGTACCATCACTAAGGTGATACATTGGATTTATGTGGTTTATAGTATGGTCAAGATTAATGTTTCGAAAATATTGGAAGTTGAACTTGAAATCCCTTGTAAAATGATGTGATTGTACTCATTAAATTAGCTAGTATCCACGTCTTTATGTTATACACTTGCATTGACTTAATATGAAAACATGTTTGACATTCCTTCTGCTGTGAGCTAATATAGGTATATTTAGGTGGTATCGACATAAAAGAACCTTGCTAAATTGATGAAGCTTGTTAGTTATCTAATTCGGAAATGTTTAGAAGCCTTATATATAAGGAGATTGTTGATGAAAAATAAGTCAGAAAAGGTTAGCTACGATATAAAAGATTATAAAAACCGTTGCTCACTTTTAATTTTCTTTTAGGTTGGATGCTTGTAGTAAAATATAAAATAAAGCAACTTACACATTTGTGTTACAAGTGCTAGGCCATGAAGAAAAGAGGAAAGAAGAAGAAAGATCAGGGATCAGTTGCAAATACCCAAATAAGAAGATGAAAAGAAGATCTAAAAAGGATAAGAAGAAAAAGTCGAAAATGGATGTTGCTTCTGCATTTGTTGAGGAACCCCCGTCCACAACGGTGCTTGCT
This sequence comes from Nephelium lappaceum, assembly GCA_021234005.1. Lineage (NCBI taxonomy): Eukaryota > Viridiplantae > Streptophyta > Magnoliopsida > Sapindales > Sapindaceae > Nephelium > Nephelium lappaceum. The sequence goes on from CM038007.1 coordinate 19,279,197, forward strand.
CCAGTTGTCACTCCAACTGCTGTTGCAACAACCTCTATTGTTGCTTATGACAATGAAGCTAAACAAGTAAACAAGGAAGAGAAGGAAAATTTAGAACTAACTCCTGGATTTATCTTCATGTGTAATGGTACAACAAAACCTGAATGCTATATAAATCGTGTTTTTGGGCTACCAAAGGGACAAGTAGAACTTGTAAAGAAAATCAAACCTGGTGCAAAACTATTTTTATTTGATTTTGACTTGAAGCTCCTCTATGGTGTGTACGAGGCAACATCAAATGGAGAGTTGGGTTTGGAACCAACTGCATTCAATGGTAGATTTCCTGCGCAGGTAGCGATACTTTCTCATTAGAATGTTTGGATACCATGCATGTTAAAATGGTGAAATATTGAAATTGATATCATGTCTAGTGTATTGGTATTTTGAGCTTTTAATTTGTGTGTTAGCTTTAGAGCAAACTTGCTAACTTTAAATTTTCATTTTGGTTGAATATTTTTTAAGTTTTTAAGTAAGGTCAAGTGTTACTTATGCTTGGCTGATTTTGCAACAAATAGTTGAGTGACATTTGCCTTATACTGTTGATACCTAAATTTTCCTCAATTTTTTTTTTTTTTTAGATGAGTTTTATGGGAACTACCATAGGACCCTACAACGTTGGTAATCAAGAAACTTGTGAGGTATCATATATCTAAGTGAGGCAACATCAATGAGATTGGTACCCATGAACTCTAATTAAGTTACAAAGACTTTTCTAGTATTAACCCGTCTTTGGGGTTTCATGTATATATGTGTATGATGTATATCTGCTACATACATAGACAGTGGAATTGTAGCATATGCTAACTCAGTCATCCATACTTTACAGTTATGCTTGGGTTTTAATATATATGCCTGTCTGCTTGTGTTTCAAGTAAACCTAGCCTTTTACCTCACTTCTTTTGCACTTGGTTTCTGATTGGATTAGGTGAGGTTTAAGATTTTTATGGAGTGCTTGCCCCTTACCGAGAAGGCTTTCAAACACACTATCAAAGATAACTACCACAGTTCCAAGTTCAGACAAGATTTGACTAGTGAACAGGTAACATCCCAATTTACAGTATTTTGCTCTCCCCTGCATGTGTTTTAAAGTTATCTTTCTTATAGGTAATCTAATTTTGAGATATCTTCATCTGTTTGCTTGGTGCTTTCTAATGTAGGTGAAGACTTTGATTTCTTTGTTCCGCCCCATTAGTGAACCTGCCACTGTGACAGCTGCTTCCTCTTTGTCTAATGTGCTTACACGACACACATATCCAGTTCCAGTTATTGAGGAGAGGTTTCAGCTACCAATAAGGCTACCTCCTGCATATGACTCATATTTACCTAGTGTGCGTTATGGTAATGCCTTGCCACCCTGTGTTTCTCAATCTGAACTGGTGATTACACGCTTCCCATATGACCCACAACAATCAGAAACATATGGGGGACATGGGCAACCTTCTTTAGACCCTCAACATATCGTTCAGCAGGCATCGGAAACGTATGTGGGACATGGGCAACCTCCTTTAAACCCTCAACATCTGGTTCAGCTGGCATCCGGAACATATGTGAGACCTGGGCAACCTCCTAAAGACCCTCAACTTATCGTTCAGCAGGCTGTGCTTTCTCATTGTATTGAATCGTATTATTCAATGGGAGCACATCAACTGTACTTGCCAGAGAAATCTTCCTCGTCTGCTCAGGATTCGTATGGAAGGTACCTTTCCTTGTATTTAATCACCTGTTTTACGTCAGTGCATTTTCTTCTGATATTTTATCTTTCAAGTAGCTGCATTTGGCTTTTAGGACATCAACTTTTATAAGATCTTTTAAATTAAGTATGTTAAAATTTGTAAATATTAGTTGCCAACTGAAAATTACTATTAGTCAACTATCATGGTTGTAGAGTTTATATTAACAATTTCCATTAAAATGAAAAATTATCTTTGTCACTTATACTTTTAGCAGTGAACACTGCCGTCATAAATAGTTGCTGCTACCATCAACCTCTTTTACAAGTACCTGCAGAGTTTTGTATATTTCTTTCTGAATAGTGTACCTAGCTGAATAAGGCATAAAAGGTTTTACCATTCACCAATTCACAGATTTATATTGGAGTTTTTAACACACTATTATTGTTCATGGGGATTGAGTGACAGGATAAAAACTTTTGGAGTGCCCAGAATATGTAATGAGCTCTGATCTGGTACACATGGATTGTGTTAGGGATTACAAATTGCTTCCTGCTTTTTAAGTGAACTTGTTTGAATGTGTTGATGCAAATGCTATCCTTTGGCTCTTTTTTTGAAACATAATAATTTTTACCATCATTTGTGTGACCGTATATATTTTGGGCCAAAGTTTTGCTTACCTTATTTGAGACATTCTGTAGTGGGAATGGGGTGGTATTTGATGGGTTTTTAAGTGTATATCATGTAATTGAGCTTCTCTCATTCATATTAGTTGTTGGGTTTGTAATGAGTAATACCACTTAGCCTAAATTTTTGTCCAAAAACTGATCTGAAGTGGTGTTATAGACTTGTAGGTGTCTTGTGACTACCACATCATCGTTCATTATATTATCTCATGACATGCATTGCAGTTGTGATTCACCAGCCACACATTTGGGATGAGTTTTGAATGAAACATTTGGGATTAGTAGCATTTCTAATTTGGGATTTAATAAGTTGCTCATACTCCACTGTCCGCATTATCCTTGTAATTGACACTCTCCTTGGTGATATCGTGGTTGAGTTGGCAATTTGAATTTTCTGCTTTGAAGTTTAAATGAAATGCTGTGTACATATTCTAAGCTCTGTTCTTACAGGTACATGCCTGCTCAGGAGGCTGTTCAAATGCATCGGGTCACTGGATATGTAAGTGAGCAACATTCATCCGGATTGGCAAGGAATAGTCAAAACCTGCCTCTAGCTTTGGCATCACAAGCCACTTTACAGATGCATGCACGAAGAGACTCATTATCAGCTTACCAACCTCATTTTCCTGTGACATCCAATGAGAATCTACACCAGGTGTACGATGATCATCACAATTGGGAATGAACAGAGAAGTTGTTCAGCGTTCGGTGAACATGGTAGACGATTATAGTCAAAACCTGCCACCAGCTTCTGCCTCACATGTTCCGCTACAAATACATGAACCAAGAGATTTATTATCGTCTTACCAACCACATTATCCCAAGCTAACTGGCCGGCACCTACACCAGGCATTTGCCAACCTTCCTCCAGCGTCTGCCTCACATTTTTTGCCACACATACATGCACAGAGTGACTTTTTATCATCTTACCATCCCCATTATCCTGTGACAACCAACAATGACCTTCACCAGGTGTATACTGATCCTCTTCAAAGGCCTGTATATGGAAGCTCTAGCTTGGTTGAGGCAAGTGTCCCAGTCTCTTCCTATTATTCGACTAACTAAATAGGTCAATTGTAGCCACATCATTTTACTTTTTGATCCTGCAGTCTGTAGATAAGATTGTAAAGCCATAAGAGGCTATGTTATTATATCTAGATGTGCATGCATTCAATAAATTTCTATCATGTATATATCTTCGAACATAATGGTAGTTGATTAATTTCTAGTAAAAGTTTGAGTTTTAAAGTAGCAGGCAATCATAATAAACATTGAAAGACTAATAATTGAAGAAGATTGTGAGTCTTTGATGTTTTCATAATTTAAGAAGGCTTCTGTCACTTGTGTAAATCACACGCTCCTCTAATACTTGTATGATTGTAACAAATGGGTCAAAATTTAAAAAAAGAAGTCAACAAGTTAAGGATTATGTCATTTGCTAATTAATTAGAAGTTTGAGAAATCTAAATTGCTTTGATCACGTGTATATATAAAGGATTGAGGATGTAAGCACTCACGCAAGTTGTTTGGCTTTTGACATCATATCATTGATTCTTCACTCTTTGTTAGTTGGTACCATAGCATGACCTCTTTTATTCAAGATCAAACTAATATTGTAAACGATTATATGGGTTGGAATTGGAAGATACATTAATGAAATGTAACTATTTGTTTTATATTTGAGTTGTTTTTTAAAATAAAGAAGCAACGGAGGTGATAGCTTAACAACTAGAAGTTCCTGGTACAGTTTCTCTAGACCAATATTTGGTCAATAGGTGATGATGACTTGTACTAACTTAAATAAATAATCATAGAAAGAACACTAGAAATAGGAGAAAAATGTATGATTATTATGAGTGGTTGTGGCACCTGACCTGACACCGTGAAAAAACCCTTTTGATTTACTATTTGGATCATCTTTTAATTAGAATTTTATTGAAATTTGTTTATATTATTATGTATAGTGTGATTAATATTAATATTATTATTTTTTATTAATGTATGGTTTAGACCTATTTTTTCTACAAGACTATAGCTATAGACAAGACTTATGTTTGTTATAAATCGAAACAAAAGTTTTATTTAATAATGATTAAATAATATAGGGAAAGATCAATGGGCGTGGTCACCTGCTTTGTTGTTCAGCATTTGGAAAGCAATCAAATAAATGTCATCGGTCTTCGTTTCTCTTAGAAAAAGGGAGATTCTTTTAATATCAATAATTCATTGAATGTAATGTTAAAAAAATAAAACAAAATAATTCATTGAATGTAAACGTCTTTATTATTTTATAAAAAAGTTGCGTACAAATTTTGATATCTTCGCATTATATAAGCTTACTAATTACTTACCATGTGTATGCGAAATATATTTTGACATTATTTTTTGTAGTGTTATATTATATTCATAATAAAGAATAATAAAGAAAATTTGACCAGTCAATATGAGGTTACTAGTGGGTTAGCACAGCTTCTTTCATAATCAAATTAATATATAACAAAAATGTGAATCGGATTTTTTTTAAAGCAAAAAAACAGGCATTTTGTAAGAATTTTCTATCATCATCATACGAGTGCAATAAAGAATTGAAAAACACTGTCGGAGAAATTCTAAACCTCTGTGCGACCCTCCATTTATATTCAGAAATTATTTATTTATTTATAACATAATAATTATTGTTATATTGACCAAGTGTATGGTGAATAATTCAAAATCTTAAGGTCGAGGCAAATTTTCCTGGTCCAATTATATGTTGACATAAGTATATGAACCTATGATCGACGAAGATAGGTTAATTACACAATACTCTGATTGAAAGAGACACGAATATGACTGTCGATCATAATTTGATTAGAATTTTAATTGCGAAAAGATTAATTATAATAGATTTTATCAACGGGGCTAGTATAGTATTTGTATGTAAATGCATTTAAGGCCAACATATAATTCAGATCTTTTAAACACATTTTACCTACCAAATTAAATGCATTTAATTACCAACTACTTGCTCTACTCTAAAATCATCCAAAATATGCTCTAAAAAAAAATAAAAATCATCCAAAATAATTTGTAATGGACAAGGATTCTTTTACTGATATAAGCATGTATTTAAACTCACAAGGCTTGTAAATACATATAGTTAATAATAAGATACAGGGGTATTAGTAATCATATATGGATTCATAATCTTGTATGTGTTGCAACAACACTCAAATTAAACTCAACTAAATACATTACGGTTGAAGAGTCTAATCAAAATTTTAAACTACAATTAGGTCTAGAATCGGTGCATGCAGATAGATCACATCAACATAGTAGAATAGGACTAACCTATCATGTGCTTGGTAAATTCTATAAATTAAGTTAGGATCCTTTACTGATCTAAACCCTTATATCAGGAAGTTTTGAACATCTTGTGATATAGACATTATTACTAATATGTAGCTTTTTTTTTTCGATTCTTGACGGTTAATAATCCATTACAAATATTAAATGTGTACAAATAAAAGCCCACATCAGTGAAAGACTGAAAGTTCAAATTTCACGTACTTGGTTAATTAGGAATACTCAAAGACATGTGGGAGCATGAAGGACTTCTTTTGTCTCTGAAGCAACACACTTGCAACGAGCCCACATGAACTCGAGGACACATAAAAGCATTCCAACATGCTTCTTCTGTTTGATATATTTTCTTTTACAAAACACTTCTCAGTTCTTTCAATGGCACATGCATATGCAGACAAGTTCATGTCTCTATACATAAAATTATAAGAAAATCTGTCTATATGTCTATATATGAACTAGATTGGTTCATATATATTTGTATTTTCTCTTTGTTTATAGTCACTCTCGACTTTAATGAAAGAGGAAGGGTAAATAGATCTGTGCAGGAAGAGAAACATAGTATTTTATAGTAAACGACATCAGTGAAAGATGGAAAGATCTTAAACCAAATATTATTGATGTGGACAGTTGAATTTGCATGTTTATGACTTTTTGTTCGGGTTCCTACAACAGCCAAACAATCGTCTGCGGCTGATTAGTCGAACTTTTTTGCAATCTGCACCTGAAGATTTTCCACAAAGAAGTTCTGCAGAGTGAATGGAAGTTTTTAAACAAACGGTACTCCAAAGATCATGCCAGCTAGTGAAAATCCCTGGATCAATTATTTACTTGTTTATCGAATTAGTAGAGGAAATATAGACATCTTGCATTTGCTAATCAGAAATGAAGTTGAAAGGGAAATGAAAATTTGATTCTTAGGATGAGAAGAGAGTTATCTTCCTTATAAGAATTTGATTCCTGATATATATATGAGGTGTACGTAAGTAATAGTAAATATTGAAATTTATAATTAAGAAATCTAAATTTCTTTTTAGTGATAGGATTTTCGATTGATAGACACTACCATAAATGAATTTCTTAAAATATGTAGCCACCAAGCATTGCATCATTAACGATAAGGTTTGGATAACAGTATTAGTGATAGGTAAATGTTGAGATGAATTGAATTTATATGTGATTTAGTCAACAGAGAAAGGATCTGAATCTAACTCGTTGCAAGATCCTAGCCACAAATTGATGAGGCATGAAGAGGAACGATATGGTTAGTTTGTAGCCATTGATTGGTGAGGTAATTAAAAAAATAATTAATGATAAGGTTTGATACAGATGTATTTACATGTGGGTGAATTTGTCTGTTGTTGGCACGAACATGTGCACAAAGTCCTCTCACTGAACAAATCTATTGGTGCTGACTGGGGAGATCTCTATTAATATTTGGACTTGATTTGTCTTTTATGTGTAGGTGATCTTCACACATTCTCATGTTTAAAGATTTTTAATTTGTGGACCACACCAAATTGGCATTAATTACCGAATATTATTACAAGAAAACATGCTCCTAATAGTTCTCTCAACCATGGTTTATGCTAAAATTGTCTTACCTTTTAATAGTACAATATTAATATAAAAGACTTTAATTAGGTAGACTGGTTGTATACTCCCACTTTTTAATGAGAAAAATTTCAAGACTTATTTTGTTCATTATAAATATAAGTACAGAGAGACATTTCATGTATTATGAAAGTAGTCATATATGTAAGTAAGAATGTTGTAATGTAGAGTTTGATTTAGACCCTTAAATGGTTTGAGAAAACTTGATTGATTTTGACTGAATATTAGTTACATATATAATATTTAAAGATATGCATTATCGAGACCTAAAATGTAGGAAATGATGAACATTAATAATTTGAGGTGGTAGAAGTAGTGTTGTCTTTTGAATTAGGCTTTTCAATAAAACCATATGGTTCCACATGTAGTTACCAAACAAAATAAGGAAAATATCAAAATCATCTATATAGTTTAGTAAAATATCATTTTCATTTTTTTTTTTCAATGAATGACAATAAGATCTTGGAAAAGTCTAAAATCATCCATGTAGTTTGTGAATTAATAGTGATTTTAAAACATTAAAAAATGATCTCAATTAATAGAAAACTTACCCCGGCCCCTTCACTATTGCAAGAGGGATCAGATGAGTCTCCCAGTTAACATGGGGTAGAGGCTCGTGCTAGCCTCCACCTTCCACTTCCATAGAGAAGTTTGCGCAAGTCTTTACACATACGTTGTGGAGGCTCATGTGGGCAAGCTTCACATGCCTTCCCACTGCAACCATCATGTGAACCTTCCCCCCCCAAATCATGAGGCGATCAGATCAAGGCTAGGGATATCCATGAATAATGAATCATTAATGACAGACATTGGATGGGGAGGTTTGTGTGAGCCTCCACTCAATCAGATCTAGGAGGATTTGAAAGGATCTGATTAGGTTATATCTAAGAATCCTTTTGTAAATTCAAAAAAGAGATTCTTAGATTTATTTTTTTATTTTTATTTTTATATCCTTTAATTTTTTAGTTGTTAATATATTTATGTCACTAAATTATTATAACACCATTTGACCATTATTTTCGGATATAATGTTTGACCAAGAATAGGGTGGAAGTGTATAATAAATCATTAGTGTAATCTCAACATCAGCCATTAATTCGAGGGGTTAAGAGTGTTTTGTTCTAAAGACAAAAGTTAAGCTTCTGCCACATGTCCCAAAGTGAGATGGGATGCATGAGAAGCCATCCACTAGTGAGTGAACCAAACATGATCTCCATTAACTTTCATCAAACGGTTTCAAAACTCTTTAACATTTTGGTGATAAAAACCCTTCCACCAAACCCTATTTCCCTCTTCTATCTCCTCTTTTTCCCTTCCATAAAAGCCAAGATAACCAAGATTCTTGGTTTCCCATATCTTAAATCTCTGAAAAACACCAACAAAATCTGCCCAAAAATACCTCTCAGCTACACACACATATATATATATATATATTCTCTAGTGTGGCAGCTTGCACACACATATATATATGATTATAGTATTGTACAAAAATTAAATTATTACATTCCAACAAAGGTTAAAAAAAAGTGGATCGAAGACATGGAAAGCGGCCACTTCCATCGGAAACATCGGAGGAGAAAGAGAAAGAACATGACCAGAACTTGCCACCTGAGTATGCATCTTCTTGGTCTGAAACTGACATGTCTGCCATGGTTTCTGCTCTCTCACAAGTGATTCGTACAACCAGCGACGACCAACAAACCATGGTGCAATCAAGCTCTTTATCATCATCCGGGACAGATTTGTCTGCTGTCAAAGAAGAACAACCAAGTCAAGATCAAGGTATGTATATATTTGATGTATACATGTGTGTGTGTGTGTTTAACTGTTATTACCTTCTCTCATCATAGAAAAATTACTAGCATGATTAGTTTCAAGAGCCTACTTTTATGACTATCCCATGTGAGTGTGACATCCGTTTAACTATTTTTCCACGAACAACTGTATTAGCTACCGTCACTATAACTTCTCTCGTCTGACCATGCCCGTCTTTTTTCTTATTTGGTTCAAAGCTTATGGCTTTCTAATCTTAATGAAGTTTATTAACATTAAGGGGGTAGTAGTTTTTTTATTGGTGCATATCTATGAAATGAAATATGTACACATTTATAAGGATATGCAAAGTTCAACATTAATTCTACTATTGTTTTCAACACATATACATATAGTTAAATGGACATCAATTGTCAAAGTAATCCAGATTTTGGTTATTGGGACTTGATTTCTTGCAACTAATATTGTCAAACTAGTTGTCGTGTTCTATCTCTATATTTAGGTTGCTTTCGTTTTCTAGTAATGTTCATACTTATCTTTTCTTGCCAAGATGCACAATGTAAAATATGAGTCAAAATGTTTTGAGTGTGTTTGTGTTCAAGTTCAATGTATTCTTCTAACTTTGCGTAAAGAACTCTCTCTCTCTCTCTCTCTCTCTCTCTCGCTAAAGTTGTTAAATGTCGTACCATGTCTAGGCACCATATTCTTTCATGTATTTTATTTTATTTTTTATTTTTACCTTTTTTGTTGCAATTTTCACTCATTAAACACAAGGTATTCGTTTCTCATGTGTTTTGGTTGATGTCAATTCTCTTCCTTTGGCCAAATTATATAGCTCGCTTTTTTGCTATTCTATGTTCACCAAATTCACAGAGTTACCATATGTCATCCCATTTTGTTCCTTCTTTGACCAAGGACCTTATCTACATAAAAGTTTGTTGACTTAATTTAGTTATTTCCAAATCTTGAAAAGGACAACCAAGTTTCTGGCTGTCTGTTCACCAAGAACTTGACCTCGTAGTTTCTTGCCTTCTACAACTCTAAAACCTCTAGCTAGTTAGGTTTGTACTTCCTGCTTTGCATCTTGAACAAGACTTTCTTGGTCATCTTAGGGCATTATTTTTTAGCTATCCAATTAATTATGTCACAACCGCACTTCTTTGAATTTGAAAATATCTTAATATACCTTTAAGACTAATTATCTAATTGATTCAACTTATAAGACATTTTTTATGCATAAATTTTGAGTTCAATTCAGTTCACTTTAGGGTTTAGTGTGATTTAGTTGACATTTTATGTAATTAAAATAATTAAAGAGTAAACCTTGTTTGAGGCTTCCATTACTTTTAGGATCTAAAATTTTGCATTGTTGGGGAGAAAAGGAAGTAATTGTAGCCGAAAGTTGATCAACCGAGACTTAAAATGATTCTGATATTAATATAATGCAATATCATATTAGTTTAGAACATTGTGCCGCTAATGCCCCACTAAGTACTAAAAGTTCATCGTAATTGCATGGCAAAGCAATATGAAACATGCTAGACATAGATAGGTGGTGCATGCACAAACAAGTATATGTACTATTTGCTACTTCTTATATATTGTAGGGGCAGCCTATATCATTCATGTAAGCAATTTATTACATACTAGCTTATTATTATTACTATTATGTGTTCTAGAAGTATATGTTAATGTAAATGTAGGTTGATAATATTTATAAATAAAAGATAAAAATTCGTCCTTTCATCAAACTTTTGTTGTTAAAAGTTGTAAATGAGAATAAAAACCCGATAACACAATAAGAGTTTAGAGCATACGCATATAAGGTTGATGAATTAATGTTTGTTTTGATACTTTATTACCATTATCTAATGTCATTTATATACTAAATACTCATACTATATGTTTGCTATATATCCCATGTATTTCACCTTCAATGCATTGCGTTTGATCATTTGTGAAGAAAATCCAAAGAGGAGGCATTATAGAGGAGTTAGGCAAAGACCATGGGGCAAATGGGCAGCTGAAATACGTGACCCTAAGAAGGCGGCTCGTGTCTGGCTCGGCACATTTGAGACGGCGGAGGACGCGGCCATGGCATATGATAGGGCGGCTTTGAAGTTCAAAGGCACCAAGGCCAAGCTTAATTTTCCTGAAAGAGTTCAAGGCACCACTGAATTTGTTTATCTAATGGGTGGTGGGGATTCATCAAGCTCCGCCATTCATGGACATCATACGAGGCCACAGCTACCACCATCAATGGCTCCTCCTCCCCCTTCTCTACCACAACATGATGCTTACCAGGATTGGCTTCAATATGCAAAAATACTTTCTAGTACCGATGATGATAGTTTCAATTATTACACTTCGAATTGGTTCAATCAAGACCCTAATTTTGCTTCATCTACAAACACGTGGCAACAGCAACAACAGCAAGAGTTGATGAGATTTGCACCAAATTTGGATAGCTCGGATTCTAGTTCTCATTTTCAGGATCATGGAAAGGATTTTGATACTAGCAACCCCGACGACTAGTATAAATTTCGGAAATTTGAATCTTCTACTGGTCTTACATTATTGATAAATATCTATAATCATTATTAGCGGAGAATCTTGATTTTAGAGTTTCGTCATGAGAAATCATGGAATGCACATTCCTTTTCAAGTATTCCATCATTGAGTGTAAGATCATTATCAAATTTATCTATGTTTTTTCAAGAAGCCGAATCAAGGAGGAAAACATTATAAACAAGAGTTTCCGAGGATTTTTTTGTGACGGTTGGGAAGCTTGTTATTGATCTAGTTCTGCCTTCTTTTTGGTGCCTAGGGGTGCTATATGTTTACAATAGCTAGTTATCTGCTATTGATCTCACTTTATCTGAATTTTTTGAAGGATTTTGTGATATGTAATTATATGATTAAGATCCATCTTTTTATTCAGGTAAGGTTTTAGATCTCTAGTTTTTTAAAATGTATAAGATAGGAATGAATTTCAAATTGTATGACTTTCTTATTTTCGTTTGAAAAAATCATTATCTATGTTGTGGAATTGAACTAGTGCATTATTTACACTTCAATACTACATGAGGAAATTCATCAATGGTGAGCTAAGTCTTCTTACTTTATGATCATTCAAACAAATGTAATTGTACAAATATGTCACGCTTGATTTTTAATGACATTTTATATTGTAAAATGTATGAAATATGGATCTTATTCAATCAAATTAATAGTTAATTTGTAACTAAACGAACACATGGCAAACACGTAAGCACATGGATCCAGTCTGAAATATTTTTAAGGTTTTTTTTTTTTTTTAAATAAAAACTTTTTTCTTTTGAAACTGGTTATTTTTATTTTTTAATCCACAAATATCAAAGGATATATACGAAAACCTAACTTGTGTTGAAAACGTCAGAAGGTACAAGTACTATCTTATCTTTTTAAGCCAAACTGGGGGTCCACCTCAGCCAATTCTTCTATACCTCATCAAAGGCAAAGCTGGGGCTCCACTTGCATAAACAACTTGTGCATGTGTTCTATATCATGGGTTCACATGCACAGTCTCATAGATTGTGTAAGATTTGTCCTCTTCAAACTTGCCATATATTTCAACTTTCAAATTTCCTTCTTATTTTATTCTCCCATAAAGCTCATATCATAATTCTAAGAAGATTTAGGAACAGAAAGATGAAAATTTTCAAATGCATGCCTCTCTCTTTTGAAACTCAAATAGATTTTCAAACGACATAAATATATCACATTACTTTAATTCACATCTCATGATTTCTACAATACAAATAAAAGTGATTATTTGATATATTACTTCATATTTCATGTTTTTACGATATAATCAAAAGTGAGTATCTGAAAAATTATATAATTTTATCGAATCATTTTTATTTTTCAATATAAAAATCCATTTCGAGTTCAGTGGTAGTAAAAAGTTTCTATCTTATTATGATTTTGGTGTGTTAGTGGTGTTGAATCAATGATACTAATGATCCAAATTAAGATGAATGAAACCGGTTGGAAGGATAAACATCAACAGCTATATCTAGTCTAGAGTCGAAAGCAGCTTCAAGAACTTGAAAACTTGAATGAAAAATGTGTTTTTGAAAGAAGAAATCCGAAATTTCAGTGGCTTACTAATTATTCCATCTTTTGTCCTAATCATCATCAATTCATCATCATATCAAATCTTGGTCGTATCATGTATATGTGTATGTGTGGCCAAATATGAAGTAGCAATCAGAAATAAATCCAAGATGTCATCGATCACTTGATGAAATAAGAGATACACAAATGGGTTATATTTGATGGAACTTGGTGGGAAGTCGGGTTTCAATCAAATCTAGCATACCCATACAAAACAAATTTCTTAATAGTCATCTATATCACTTTATTTTTATGTTATTTTGGGTGGTTGCAAAATTCGTCAAACACTTATTATATTGAGAAGATTTCGGATATATTTTGGTGAAACAATTATAAAGATGTTTGACAACTTTTACTTTAGGGAAGTTTATGAAGAATTTCGAAAATTCAAGAGAGATTTATGATTAATTCAAACCATTATTGTCTGACTTGTATCGATCATCTCCTGACTTTTGACTTGATTGAGGAAAATCTTGGATGCCATCACTGTACAATTTTGATAAAACATTTGGCATCAATTCTCCACTAATTAAAAGGTCACGAATCAAAAGATATCACTTTCCAATTGAGTTCCTTTTCAGCCAGGTACTAAGTTGCTAATAGTGTTCCTATGATGAGCTTTTAGATATGCACTAAATCAAATCATGATTTCTCATCATGTGTCATTGGTTTTTTTGGAAAAAAATTGGGGCACATTACTTGTTCTCTTAACAGTTAAAGTTAATAAAATCAGGAATCCTAAGAACCTTTACTAGGGCATAAAGTTATATTGTACTCTTGTGGCACAAAATTTGGAGTGCAAGTAGAACTTGTTTGATTGCATTTGAGCAAGGTCCCATTTGCTCTTGAAGAAGGTAGATGACCAGAAGAATCTTTAAGATCAAACTATGCCCCTTTCACAGTCTATTTCCATATAACCAGACTATATAATGCCCTAATCTCTACCTATTAATCCTAGAGTGAAAATGCTATATTCAGTTATATATCTTTAATATTACAATACTTCAATCTTAATATATTAACAAGGCTATTAATCCTAAAGAGAAAAGTGATATATTTACAATCTAATTATGCTAATAATAATCGATCAATTAAAATCTTAAGTTTATTTAATCTACCAACAATTTGCACCCAAGAAAAATTACACAATTCAAATTCAAACTCTATTAGTATAACATTGAAACCCGATATCTTTTTCCTTCTTAGTGTTTTTTGTTTTTTTGTTCTTTTCATTTTTATTCTTTTTCTTTTTAGTTTGCTTTGGCGCGTCTTATTATTTTTTCATGTGGGATCTTGAGCATGACCTTTAAGCAATACGCATGCAGGCTTTTCCCACTTGCATGCTTTGGAAAGCAACTTCACTAGGCCATGGAATTTTTTTTTTTTTTTTTAAAAAAAAAGGCTTCCAAAGCCTTCAACAGGAAAGCTGATTTTTGAGTTTCGAACAGCAACCAACAGTGTCCGCCACAAAAAAACATGCAAAAATAAGTAAATCAAAGAGATTGAGAAGTTTCTTTACTCTTTATCATCTTTATAGGTTTCTGTTACAATCCTATAACAAAAAATAAGAACAACAACCTCGCAATCATATTATTTACATTCGCACAACGTTCAACTTCATACTTCTTCATATATTAATATGTATTATAAATGTTTAATTATATAAACTTAACATAAATTAACATCCGTCACTTATAGTGGAATCGGAACAAAAAACCCTGCTCCTTTTATTTATTGTGAAATCTTCAACAGAAACAATCGTCAGCCGCGTGAAACCTGACGTGATGCACTCTGTCCAATGCATGAACTTCGAAAAAAAATGTATTATTATGAGTGGAAATGATAATGACTTAAGACATTGCATGCAATGCGGGACCATGCCAATTTTTATTCTGATTTATGATGTGGATTTTGTTAGCTTTCGGCTTCATTCTACATTTTTATGTCAAATTTTGCGGCTATGTCACTTCTTTTTTAATTATATAAACTTTCAAGTACAATTATGATATCATCTATCTATTTTCATTTACTTTGTTTTAGTGAATTTCGCCCCCTTTCAGATTTGATAGGATTAAAGCAAACTAATCTAAGTTTAGATCACTTATTGTCCCACCATACCTCTAACCTTTCTCTTTTGAAAGAACTAAAAACAAATGAAGGTTAGGCCATGGTACAATTCAATTAAAGTTCCAATATAACAATTTTTTATATTAAAATCGGCAAAGCATTAACTTACCCATATCAAAATCTACAAAACTACATTATGAATTGTCGAATTCTATGTTTACAAGAACAACCGCAGCATGCCTCAGTGGAGGCACCCACACTGGGCCCATTTCCCATAGAGTGATCAGGTTTTAAGTTCATTCCTGCCTCTTAGCATCGTGATAACTTTTTCACTAAATAATGGATAATCCTCTTCTCTCATAGAGGTAGATTTTCGGATTTAGTATAAATATTTATAGGTTCTGATAGATATTTAACCTGGTGTCAGAAGTTGTTGTAAAAAAAAAAAAAAATCTATACTTGCAAAAGTTGAATGTTAATTTTGTGGTACCGATCATATATATATATATGGTTCATAACTGCATATAGGTTAACAATCTTTTAAAATTTAACAAGAGTTTTTAATGAAATACAATAAATAAAATTAAGTGATATTACTCTCTTATTAAAGTTTCAATATAAGAAACACTTAAATATTCAATCCATAAAGTTAAATATTGAATTATTGGTATTGATCGAAATCTAAAAAGTATAATATGATTATATGAATGTTATGACGTATTAAATTGTACATATACTTACAAAACGACTTTAAGGTTATTTTTATATATTACCAATCATACATATATATTGCTCGTATAATTTGAATTCGGAATCTTTTAATGTGAAATTTAACATGAGTTTTATGAATGTCAGAATCGAAAACGAAAATGTGTTTGTTTGTAGAAAGATCCAATGGAATGAAAATGATTAGGGTTTAGCTTTTTAGTGTGATGCCGCATGCAGAAGAGGGGTTGGCCTACTGCCTTCAAACAGAAGAACACGGCTCTTTCTGCACCGTCTGTGGAGTTGTTGGGGGGTTTTGATTATTGTATGCTAATTATTAAAAAGGACAAATTTCGCACAACAAAACAAAACAAATTTAAAACAATGAGATGACATTCTCATTGTTTTTTCACCATCAACTTTTTTTGTATTTTTTGTTTGTTTTCACTCTTTTGGTATAACCTTTTGAAAAGTGAGTTAGGCTGTTTGGAGATTGTTTAATTAATTCAACGGATATATGATTTATATATTTTAAAGTCATTATCTTTGATGGTTTAATTAGGGATTGATAATCGAAGATTGACTTATGGTTGTGGGCTTGTTCAACGTAGATAATTAAGGTAAAAGTAATTCGGTGAAGTCCGTTAATTATGAAAATAGATTAACTGCGAGGTGACACGTTGAATTTATCAAATTTAAAATTTGATTAATCAATTAGTCATGAATAATCGACAAGTTATCAATCTTTAAATAGTTTAACTTATTCAAATAGATTTATAATTTTACATTTTAAAGTCATTATCTTTGATAGTTGCATTAGTTAATTTGATTTGTAATCAAAGATTGACTTGTGGGTTTGTTGATCAGCATAGACATAAGGTAAATATGATTCGACAAAGTTCATCAAGCATGGAAATAAATTAACTACAAGATGTAATATCAAATTTATTAAAATTTTTGATCTGTCGGTTAATCACAAACAATCAATGTGTTATGAATTTTTAACTAGTTGAACTTCTTAAAATCTATTATTGTTATAAAACATGACTGAAATCAAATACAACTTGATTAATGACATTTACAGCTCGATTGATCAATTAGTCATGAACAATCAACCTATTATGAATTTTTAATCAGTTTAACTTATTGCAATGGGTATATAATTACACAGTTTAAAGTCATTATCTTCGATGGTTCATTAGTTAATTTGATTTATAATCAAAGATCGACCTGTGGGTTTGTTGATCAGCATAGATAATTAACGTAACTATGATTCGGCAGAGTCTATTAATCATGGAAATAGATTAACTATGAGACGATGTATAGAATTTATTAAAATTAAAGTTCTGTTAGTCAATTAATTACAAACGATCAATCTATTATGAACTTTTTTTAATTAACTAGTTAAACTAAAAAGTTCTCTTATTGTTATACAACATGATTGAAATCAAATACAACTAAAACAGGATCTGAGGGGGTTTGTAATAAGGTATCTATGACTCGACAGAGCCTGTTAATCATGAAAATAGATTAACTATGAGATGATATATTGAATTTATTAAAATTAAAGTTCTATTAGTCAAATAATTACACACAATCAATCATTATGAACCTTTTAACTAGTTGAACTTGAAAAATATTTTATTGTTATACAACATGATTGAAATCGAATACAGCTAAAAACATGATATGAGAGGGTTTGGGATAAGAATGCTTTAGCCTCTTCCAAAACCTTTGGATAAAACAAACAAGCCCATATCTAAAAAACAAACAAAAAGGAACAAACAAACAAGCCCTTGGGCCATGATTTAATGGTCAGCAGGTTTGATTTGCAGTCAAAAACCAAAATCTTCTTAGCTTTATCATCTGTGGACCATGAGGACGGACTTTGGCCCAGAGAAAAATGAGAGTGAACAAAAATGTGTTTGAAATGTTGAGAGTGGGATTTGAACCCGCGCCCTTTCGGACCAGAACCTTAATCTGGCGCCTTAGACCAACTCGGCCATCTCAACCCTTGATGGACACCAGTTTCTATTTTATTGCAATTATAGTACATGCAATATCTACCAAAAATCTAAGCGAAAGCGAATTTCATTTGAGATGGTACACAAATAGGATTGTTTCTCTAGTACAAATGCCTTTATCTTATTTTTTTTTATCAAGATGTATATATAGAGTAGTAGTCATATCATAACTCAGTATATGACTAATCTTGATTACATGGTTTAGCTCATTACTATGTCTAATAACATTTGAATTAAAAAAATGAATATATTAAACGATTAGTGAAATAAATGAATGTCAAATAATTAATACTAATACCTCATTTTTCATTCTTAGGTACTATGTGTAGATGCCCCATTTGCTTATGTGGTCCATAGCAATCTTGATTCTAGAAAAGAAAACAAGGTAGAATAGTTTTAAGCAAACAAGGATCATTCATGATCAATGTCTAAAAATCTCTCACAGGTCATGTTATATTTGCTGTGATCATTTTGGATTCATTTAAAATCCCTTATAACGAACAACTACAAAATCATTATGTGATTTCAAATGGAAAAAACTCGTTTCAATTATGTATATATATATGTCTTGAAATATTTCTTCCTCTATACTGTTGTAAAACTAAAATGCTTTTAAGTTTTATCTATAAAGAGCATAAATTCGTTATTAAAATGATATAAATGAAATATATTATTAACTTATACAAAAATCATTTGTAATTTTTTTAATTACATATAAAATTTAACAGATTTTATCAATTTCATGGATTTAACGAACTTTGCAAACTTAACCAACTTCACCGATTTATGTTCAATTTAATTAGTTAAAATCGATTATCTACTAAGTTTGAACAGTAATTACACATTTAATCACGAAAATAATAAATAAGATCTAAAAAATATCAAAAAATCATTTATAACATAAATGTAATTCTTTTTAATATGTATAAATAAAGTTAATCGATTCCATCTTCCTACCCTATTTCATCCTTTTGGATTCGATTGAATTAAAATTGATTTATCTAATGAATTTAAATAATAAATACACATTTAATCACAAAACTAATTATTAAAACTCAAAATTATATTAATTAATGATTTTTTATATGTAATTATATGATAATTTGATATGGAATTCACTGAGACGGCCTCGTTTAATGAAAACCACGTGTCCTTAGGTTATTCGCTGGTACATTAAAATCTAAGTACTCGCTTCCAGAAACAGATAACATAACTGTCTGAGACCGACCATAGATTCTCTCACAGACTTGCAAGTACAAGTAACATTGATTTTTGTGCTTGGTCATGGCGTCGCGCGTGTTATCCACTGCCTTCGTGTCTCCCCCGAAACTCAGCAAACCCACTTCAGTTTTCTCCATTATCTCTGTCGTTGAAGGTTTCAGCTGGAAATGGAAGGATAAAGTGCAAGGCTTTGGGCGAGAGCTCTCAGGGCTCGTTTGATCGAACGGTCTATCAGGGCGCCTACGGTCCTTGGACCGTTGATTCTTCTGATGTTCGAGAGGTACAATATCAGGCTCTCTTTTGTCTATTTTAACTTGGTTTATGATAGAAAACATTATTAAAAAAAAAAAATTGTTTTGATGATTATTTGATTTCTCTTCTTGTACTTTTAGAAATCAAAATTTGTTGTGCATATAAGTAGACAGTAGTAGCCGCGAAACTTGGTTAAACTATTGGGAAATTCACACCTATATATTGGGTTTTTGGTTTTTCAATGCTTGAGAAAAAGGGTTTCACAGTCTACTACTGGTGCTGTAGTTGTTGTTTTGAACGATTAGAGATGATAGACTATTTGAGGTATACTAGAAGGGTACTAGTTGGGGTGGGAAATGGTTTGGTTGGTGATTGTAATTGCTTGCAATGTTTTGTGTTAGTGTTTTTTACTTTGCATTACATGTGATGTTTAAGAACTTGCAGTTTTGTTTGGATAAATACTTGAAATTTGCATTTTTATGAAGTGGTTTTTCGGATAAGAAAAGCAATTTAAATTCTTTCTAAGTAAATTTTTGTTTGTGCCTTTGTAAAGCATGTTTTGATAGAAAGTTTTTCTATGAAGTTTTTTCGTTCTTCTATAAAATAAACTTCAAAATCAAAAGTACTTTCTACATAAGCAGTCTCAAACACATCCTAAGTTGATGTTTTCATTGTCTTGACAGGTGATTTTATACCGATCAGGGTTGGTAACTACCGCTGCATCATTTGTGGTAGCAGCATCAGCTGCTTTCTTACCCAATGACTTATCTTTGGGTGAAATAATCAAGCAAAAGCTTGACTTGTTTTACATTCTTGGAGCTGGTGGCTTGGGGCTATCATTGATTCTAATTCACATATATATAACTGAGCTTAAGCGAACCCTTCAAGCTTTTTGGACGCTCGGTGTGGTTGGATCTTTGGCAACATATGCAACCCTTGCACAACCGGCTGGTGAGAATTTAGTTCAATATGTTATCGATAACCCAACAGCTGTGTGGTTTGTTGGTCCGCTCTTTGCAGCTCTAACAGGACTTGTTTTCAAAGAAGGTAACAGCAGATCTTTGTTTAATTTATGATTACTTGTTTGGTTAGGTTAATTTTATTGATTTCACTAATTGTTCAATAAGTCGATGGATGAAAAAAGGATGAAGATAGAGCACAAAGCAAGAGTTTTGTATTGCAAAGTGAAAACTCTGGCTGAGCTTAGATAGTCTAGTTTGAAGGGTAAAACTCAAGCTTTTAAGTCGATTAATAACTTAAAATGGTATTGGATTTCAGTTCTGTTCCCCCTTTTGAGTTAAAATCTTCCATGTGGTTGTGTCATGCACTTGTAATTAACTTGGATCTGGACTTGATCGCCCTCGAAACTTGACCTTCCAGGTCCAATGGTATAGTATGATAACTTTACAAACTGAAATTGAATAAACTAATGAGCCTCCTCATACTAGAGTGCATACTCCTCCATTCCATCTTATTAGGACATATTTTCTTAAGTTATGTCAATGAAAAGTTAAAGTAAGATATTGCAGGTTGTTTAGTTTTTGAACATTAATTTGAGGATGAGAGTCATGAGACATGCTGATAGCTTGTCGTATAACTTGTTAGCATATTGTATCATATGTGTTTTTTAGAAGAACCAGTAGGCGGTAGCATTTTCTTACAGTAATTTACAGTTTGCGTGCTTAAACATCTTTACAGGCCTCTGCTATGGCAAGCTGGAAGCTGGTCTTCTTACATTCATTATACCAACAGTTCTACTTGGTCACCTGGTATTTTCCCTTTAACTGCACAAATTGTAATGCATTGTTGGGTTGCAAGAGCAAAGTTTAGTCAAGAACTTAACCAATTTTATGAACTATTGAACAGCTTTAAAATAAAAAACATGGTAGCGTAGGGCATTTACCTTTTCGCTGGGTGTTGATATTTTCAGTTAGGTCGTTTAAATGGTCTCTACACTGAGGATATTTGTTTATTTTTTACATAAGTTTGTAGTATTGTAGACCTTGATGAACCACACTTTAAATCTGCAGACCAGTTTGATGGATGACGGAGTAAAACTTACCCTCTTGGGTTCATGGATGGCTCTCTTTGTGATATTCGCTGGAAGGAAGTTTACTCAGCCCATTAAGGTACGTTCGTTGATTGATCAAATGTTGATGCTAGTTATTTGACCTCATTTTGGATAAATGCAATAGGACACTAGTGATTATGATTTGTTAGAGAAATTATCTTAACCTCATTAAACCTCCCTTAAAATTCATTAGAAAACCCATATAGATTTGATCAAACTTTAACAACTCCCTAGTGTCAAAAATCCATGCCATTCTAACGTGTTCTTGTTTACTTTGGAGGATGACATCGGTGACAAATCTGTCTTCATGTTCAATGCTCTTGCGGAGGATGAAAAGCAGGCCTTGATTGAGAAACTTGAGCAACAAAAGTACAGTTAGAACATGATGAGATCTCCAAAAAGAGCGCACTCACTCTGTAAATACTTCTAGCTGCTTTTAGGGAACAGAGTTTCTATGGGCACCACACACTGCCCATTTTGCCTCTGTCGTTGTTATGAGTATGATATGTTATGTCTAGTCTTCTACATAGGAGAGTTGTTTAGAAAAAAGTTCTTAGGATGTTGTAAATGTGATTTTGGCATGTTAAAACAGAAATTTCATCGAATCCAACTCGGTAAAACTTCTAAGTAATGGATTTAAAACCATGTTTCATTAGTACTTCTAACATTATCGTTATGGACCATTGAAAGTTGTCATAAGGTTGATGATCAGAAGCTAAAATCTGTAAATTAGGATATTCTTTCCTAATTAAAAAACAATTGTTACAAACTTTATTTTGTTATGCGCGGTTAGATTAAATTATTTTCAAGAGATGGGATGAAATTAAATAAAATAAGATTGGATTAAGTTAAATTAATATTATGATATGGTTGATGCTGTTAGGAGTAAATTATTACTAAATTAATCTTTAAAAATAATAAATAATTAAAAGATAAACCATTAATAAAATAAATACGTAAAAGAAAAGGAATAAAAAAGAGAGGGATGAGAGGGGTGGGAGAGGCTAATTTATCCCACTTTGGTGGGATAAAAGTCAAGGGATTATATTTTGTTCAATCCCACCTAACAAACATGGGATTGGACATCAATCCCATCCAATGATGGGTAACAAACATGCCCTAAATGTTTTTAATGACACAAAGTACTTTCATTTGTTTCATTTCCAAGCCACTAAAATTATGCACATAGTTTGACAAATTTAATGGACAGCAAATATCTTCATTTGATATTTCAAGTTTCGCCAAAGGTCTACAAAATGTGTGCATGTACAAAATATACAAGCACATACCTGCTGCGGTTTCACAAAAGAATTTCTTCACACAGCCTGACCGCACCTTACTGCCCCATTAATACAGACAATGAGGGGACATCATTCTAAAGTGAAAGCAAGCAACCTCAACGTCGTGCCACGCGAACCCAACAAACACGCTTGAGGACAAAAAAAGATTCAGATAGTCCGCACTTGAAAATATATATAATAAAAAGCACAAAATGACTGCAGAGGAATATTCAACTTGGTGCATTTGGTGAAGTGGATTATTCTGCCGATGCTAGTCTCTTGCCTCTAGTCATAACCCCAGAAGTTAGCATCGACAGATTGCCTTCGTCTTTCGACTTTTTTCGTTTGCAATTCTGCTTGCATTTGCTCTCCACCAGACTATTTTCCTGTTCATTGTCATCAGCCATTTCAGGCTTCACTGGAATAAACTCAGCTTCACCACTGAAACCTTCATGATGCTCAGATGTTGATATGCTTTCATTAGCTTTCTTCTTCTTGGATGTTCGCTGTGGTTTGGATACCATCTGAGGATTCAAAATACTATCTTCAGCTTCGAGAAGAATCTGATCATTGAAGTTGCACAGTTCATTATCATCAGCAGTTGCTTCTGGCTTCTGATGTGTGCTTGCAGTTTCTTCACCGCATTCAAAGGAATTTTCATCTGTTTCTACAGACTCACGTTGTAGTGATTCAATCACATCCATCAGTTCTCTGTTAACCTGCCATTGATACTCAAATCTCATTAAGGGAAATTTTATACAATTATATTTATACAATTAACTATTGCAAATCCACATTAGACAAATTTTATCAACTAAAAACCTTCCAAAGATGGAGAAAGACTGAACAATAGTACATTTTATTTTAATTCGAAGGCTGAGATTATTTCATTAAAACTTCAACCCAAAAGAAGTAGAAAGTTTTATCAATAACAACCACCACAGTTTAAACTTAAAGTCTTTCTCAGACTGCAATACCTGTGGATTTTGTAGATAATCAGCTATGTCATTTGAACAAGATGGGCATTTCATTATGTTTTTCTGCACCCGTAATGTTCGTCTGCCTTCACATGTCCTCTGCCTGATAAAACTTTGACCAGCAAAGGCACCCTCTAGACATGCTTTGCAAAAATTATGAGCACAAGGGGTAGTAAGCGGTGAAGTCATCACCTTCCGGCAGATTAGGCAGCTAAGCTCTGCATGGTTTACCACACATAAGCAATAATTGCTTTTAATATTAGAAGGTTAATGGACAAAATAATGATAAAGGAAATTTTTTATAAAAAAATATAATAGTGTATTGATTGTATCAATACAAATTTGAGAAGAAAACTAAACCTTTTAAAAGCTTTTGCCTCACAGACATATTTTGAGCTCGAAGTCTAGGCTTCTTCATTGTCTTCCCATCTGCAGAATTTCCACTCTCCACCTGTTTTCTACTATGAGGTGGAGGTTTCTTCCACATCCAGCGAGCTTTTTCCTCCTGAGAAGCACAACTGAACATATTAAAGACATAACAATCAATTGTTCACTGTCTAGCTAAAAACAGAATAACTAGAAGGAAACTTCATGAAGGATCAACTACAAGCATCAATCATCTTATGTACCAGAAAAAACTTAGTCTAGAAAACGCTTCCTGTTTAGAATGATATACAAAGAAACCCTCTTTTCACATGCATACATAATGAGACAACATTAGCTTACATCATAGTCCCAGGAAGGAGATCCCTTCCTTTCAGTTATATCAGTTGCATTCTTTAATTCCTTGATGACTGGCAGAGGCCTTGGACAGTCTCCATTATTGTCACTGCATATTTTTTAAAAATATTATGCAGAGAGAGAAAGAAAGAGAAAGAACAAGATGGAGAAGGAAAAAGAGAGAGAAAAGACCTTGACCATGGTGCTGGATCATTGTCACATCTAACAAAGAGATATCTGCATACCTTATAACCCTAACAAAAAAGGCCTTTGTCAGAAAGCAAATTTAGCACTAACTGTGATTAAATACATTCACCTACAATTATAAACTTTTATCTTACCTGTATCCCTTTTTTACGCCAGCATTTCTCAATTCTATAAATCCCATCATAGCGCACTCCGGTTTCAGGGGCATAAGAAGAACGTTTCTCCTTGTGAGACCTGCACATATTGGAGAAACTAATTATAATTGCCAAAAGAATGTAAAATGTTTGATCAGAAAACTCAAATTGTATTTGCTTTCTGTTCAAGCTCTAAAGATAGAGCAATTAACTTCCAGGTTTGTATCTAAGTAATAAAAGACTAAATCAGATGTCAGATTCAACTAAATTTTAGGTATATTCCAACATTCATGGAATTGTGAACATAAGAAATAAGACTAAAGAATTAATGATTAGGTATTCAGATATAGCTGCATTCAAATGAATAAGCATAAACTTCATTAACTCACCTAACTACTCTAACAGGATAACCTTTCCGGCAACTTAATCGTAAGGCCTCATTATACTTTTCAAACTTCTGATCAAAAGACTGTGTCTTAGTTGTCCGCTTATTGCCACTTAGGTCTCTTCCTCCACTGTACACCAAAAATAAAGGGCAAGTCAAATACTTGTCAAAACTTGGACCTGGTGACAGAATTTGATTGATATTTTCTGAATAGAAACTTCAGTTGTATTACATTGTGCTTTGGTCCCTGAAACTTGGTAAATTCAGCTTGCAACTAAACTGATCAAGACCTACCATTTCTGTAACAATATGACTCGGGTAACATCTCTGTCACAGGGTACTACTTGAAATAATCCAGAGCCTGAAATTTATTCTACTGGTCAAATAATATCACATTACAGTTTATTCATTGAGATGAAGGTAATGACGTAATGGAGATTAAATTACAACAAAATGCTTCAAGTTATCTGACACAATATGGTAAACTGTTGGAAAGATTTATTTTAATAGGAACTAGTTTATCACTTGGACCCATGTGAATCACAACAAAAGATAAACAATGAAAGAAAAGACATTAGGTATATGGTAAAGCAAGGACTAAAATAAGACCATTGCTAATGCAGAAAACAGATAAAAGAAAATATACCTTCCAGTGTAAAGAAACCATTCACCATGATCTTCATCATCTATGTAGCCTCCAGAGAGGGCCACCGACTGGGCTCCATAATCGGACTGACCTGCAATTCCTGCAACATGAGGAAGGTGGACACCCCATTGCCTACATTCCAGCCTATCCTCCCAAGACTCTCCAACCAAGACACCCTGCTTTCTCACAGGATCATTTTCTGCAAGAATAGGCCCAAAATGATCAGGAGGGACAGTGACAAAGATCTTTCCACTGCAAGCATTAGCCTTTCCAGCCTTCTTTGCTCGTTCTGTGGTGTACGCTTTTTCTGGACGATTTTGATTGTGGACAAAATGACAGACCTTTGTTGCCCCCCCTCCACTGGATTTTGACATCTTGGCCATACGAATTGCAAAAACAAGTGCAGAGTTGATCCGAGGTTGACTTGCCATCTTGGATGGGATTATATTGCGACAATTTGCACATGTGCGCTTTCCCTGTCCAATCCATTTCTCAAAGCACTTCAAGCAAAAGTTATGACCACACGGAGTCTGAAACAAAAGCAAAGGAGGCCATAAACATACACATATCATCAGAAATATTAAAAAAAAAAAAAAAAAAAGAGGGTCCCTCCCTTATTCACTTTTGTTTAACCTTATCCATGTTCAATAGCTTTTCCACTCACAAATGCGGGAACAGATAATAGGAAGCGACAACGAGAAGAATATAATCATTACAATATCGAAAATTCATTGATGCATCAACCTTCTACATTTTCACAAGCAATTCACTTTCTAATAACGAGCACGACAAAGTTAATGCACCATGTGAAGAAGACGCGAAAACTATTGAAAGTCACTCGAGCATTCATTGTCCAAAAAAGTTGTCAATTAACCACCTTCAGGACTCATAAAAAGCCGAAAGCAAGCACATTGGAGTCAAATACTAATACTAACAAGTAGAACAGAGTATATATTTATCAAAATCGAAAGTCTAGTAGCATTTGTGACAGCGAATTCGATAGATATTGAAAATATAGAAATTGAATGCAATACGATAATAAAGACAATGACAATGTAATAGGATACCGTGACAGGTCTCTCCGGTAGCTGCATGCAAAACGAACAGCTCAATGCGCCGTCTAAAATACCAATCACATCGTCATCGCCGTCCATTCTCTTCTTCTCTGGATCCGTCTCCGATCTTGCTCGGCCGCCGCTGACCAGCTCCTGCCTCCTCTTGGCCTTCTCCAGCTCGGTGAGTGAATCGTCCGACTCGATCGCACGAACCGCCGCCATCAGGTCGCCGCCTGGATTCGCTCTCTCCGAGTGTTTGGAGACCTCCGTCGCCGAGCAGTCGGGGCAGTCCCACTCGCTCTCAGCAGCTAGCGTCTCGAGGCGACTGACGGAGAGGCAGGTCAGGTGCCAGGGAGTGGCGCATGTCCTGCACGTGACTGTCTCTCCTTCTTCAGCCGATGGCTTCCTCTTGCAGCTCATGCAAATGCCGTCGCCGTCGCAGGGAAGGTCGATAACGTGCGCCATGATGTGCGCAGGATAAGCCGACGACAACGATGATGATGCTGGTTTTTTTTTTTTGGGTCAAAATCGTGTTTGACTTTTGTGGGAATTCAAAGTTGTTGACGTTGCAGATTTAAAAACACGGGCTCGGAGAAATGGAAAATTTTGGAGGGTTTTTTCAAAATTTTTCAGTTTCCCTCTTTTTCTATTTCTATTTTTGTGAAATGATATGATTGTGATTACTGTTAGACGGAGAAATTCCAAAACATCCTTGTATTTTTTGTGCAATATCATTTTTGCTACTCTTTCATTTTGCTTTTCAAAATGTACTAACTTATCCTTTTAAAAATGTGATTTTCTTAAAATTATTCATAAATAATTAAATAAAGGGTTTAACTAATTTACCTAATACTAATCTTACCTATGAATTATAACTTTTAGATTAGTTTCAATAATTACCTTTATAATCAATCTAAATATTATAATTTATGAGTAAGATTAGTAGTTATATAAGATAGCTAAACCCTTAGATGAAATGAGATTAATTTAATGATATATTTGGTTATGTAAGATTTAATTTGATTTAATGGGATCCATTCTACGGATTTCGGACTTGAGAAAGCATTTTGAAGAGATTAGATCAATAGACACGATCCACCTAATGTTCTTAATAGCACGTGTCTTATGCTTATATCAATGATAGTATAAATTAAGGTCACTTGTCCTCCTCCCTCATATATAAAAATACAATAGTTGAATATATATTCTCCAAATTATGAAAGAGTTTTATGATTTCACCGTTAATGATAGGTATTCAACTTCATATTTCAACTCTTAAATCCCAAGATAGTTGTCAATTTAATCTAACATCTGGTAAGCAAGATAAGCTTGTAATTAATGTTAGGTATAAAGTTATGCACACTTATGATTCAAAAGTTGGGATACCGTAACTAACATTCATTTAAAAAAATAAAATAAAATTGAACCTATGAAATAACAATTCAAACTTTAAAATATTATCAAATTGAACAAATGCTGTCAATCATTAAACTATATTAGTTGGGTTAACCAATTTTTAGTTGAGTTGATTGTGTTGGAAAAATGGGATAAACACCCATTTTAAGGACCCATTTTTTATTGGGTTAGAGATGTTGATTAAGATGGATAAGATGAATTCATGGAAAAAATGGTATTTTGATAAATGAAAATTAAATTGAAGATTTAATTTTCAAAATGTAACTGATGGATTAAGTACCATGAATGCAGCTATTGAATTTGAAAGACGTAACCGCAAAATTAAATTGCAGATTTAATTTTTAAAATTGTAACTGCAAGCATTAAGTGGAGGATTGAATTACAATTTTGATTGCTATGAATTATGAAATTGAATATTCAAATTGTAACCATTTGTGTTAAATGAAAGTTTGAATTTTCAAACATGCTACTAGTTTAATGGTTGATTTAAAATCAGTTTTATAACTGCCCACTTGAAAACTATAAATTGACATACTTTCTAGTTGTGAAAAACAACTGAGAATTCAAATTTATTTTCTGTTTATTTTTTCTTAAACACTATTCCTAATCATAAGATTTCAGAATGATAGAGATTCAAAAATAATTCAGTTCGCTAGTCGATATCTGGTTGGTGTTATTGTGTCTTAGGAGACAAATGTTAAGCAACTCAGAGAATGAGCAACGAATTTGTTTTAAGGACACTGTAGTTGTTATAGGTCTCAACACAAATAATTTGTTTAATTTTATTTTACTTGCTGCAAATTTTTTGTTTTATTATTGTAATATGAAGAGTCTCTAGATTTTGATTTTGAATGTTACCTATTCTTATTTTTATCGATTTTTCTAACGATCTTAGACAAATTCATATATATATATTTTTTTATGAATAATAGGTATTGCAGCAGTTGGAATTGATTAATTCAATTTTTTAATTGTTTTAACAATTTCCGAATCTCTAAATTCTTCACTCTATATATGTTTGAAGTTGAAAAAATTTTCTTTTTTAAAGAAAAAAAAAATGTTTGGAATATTTTTTTTTTGGAAAACAATTTCACAATGAAATTGTTTTGTTGAATAAGAGAGAAAATGCATGTTGCAATTTTGTTACGCAACAAATTTGATTGGTTTTAATTCGACAAGTTTAAAAGAAATTTCTTTTAACTAGTTTGTTGAAATGGTTTTGATAAGGTGGGGTGATTGAGTTTCAATTTGTTTTATTAAACAATTGTGTTTGTTTTATTAAAAACAGAGGTGACAACAATGTGTTTGTTGATTGATAACAATGTATCCGCTATTTAAACCAGTACTAACAAACTTTTTATTGATTTGTTTGTAACTAGTCTTTTAATCAATAAGGTTATTTTATATGCATAAAAAAATAGATCTGGTTTCAATTTCAATTGAAGCAAGAATCTATTTTAATTATTTCACAACAATTTTGGTTTTCCAAAACTTGCATATTAAATTTTATGTGAGTATTGGAAATTCTTTGTGATTGCTTGATAAATTTTTGTGAGTATTGGAAATTCGACTCAAATCAATTGGGTTTGAATTTTTTTTTTTTAAAAAAAATCCTATTCATTTTTGGGTTTGTTTCAAACACTGAAATATTTGTTTTCGGGTTTGATACACACACTGAAAATAGTCTTTTGGATTGTTGTTTAGGTTTCAGGTTTGTGTTAAGCACTAAAATTCTATTTCAGGTTTGATGCAAGTATTGAAATATTGAATTTGGGATTTTAGATTTATTTCAAATACTAAAATCAAATTGCAATTTATTGCTTAATAAATTATTAATAAGCATTTGTGATAACTGACTTTATAATGTTTGTTTAAGTCAATTATTGGAAAATTGAGATATTAAAGTCCAATTTTATGAACTATTTTGATTGAGGTTTGATCTCGGTTTTGGAAGACATCTAATTGATGTGATTATAAATCCAAAATGGTTATTGGATAAATGAGAAATTGAAACTGAAAGATCACTTATTGGAATTTAAATTCATCTGAATTGAATTAATTCATTTGATTGAAATAATGATAGAATGATCGCAATTTACCTCATTTGAATCATTGCAATTGATTGGATTAATAACTTATTTATTTCATTTCAGTTATGAATGAAATAAATAATTTTGTTTAAATTTTGAATGATAATTGTAATTGGATATTACAATTGATTTATTTATTATTTCATTAAAGTTTGAATGAAATAAATATTTTTGAACTACAATTGTAACTAAAATTTATAATTGATTTCTTTTAAATGAAATAATTGCAAGATGGCAATTGTAGTTGTAACTAAAAGATTTATTAAGGAAATAAATCTAAACAATTACAAGTTTGAATGACAATTATGGTGTGTAACTGTAGATATGATTCATTTTGAATTAAATTTGTATAATTGAGATTTGATTTTTTTTTTTGGTAACTGCATATATGAATAATTGTAATTATTAATTTTGATTTGAATTGAGTTTTGATTTATTTATTTTTTTTTGTAACTACAGATATGAATAATTACAATTATTAATTTTGATTCGAATTTATAGAATTAATTTTTGAATTTGTAACTACAATATTAATTTTTGAATTTTGTAACTACAATCGTGTTTAATTCAACATTGAATTTGCAGTATTAATTCTTAGATTAATACTTTGTAACTGCAAAATCAATAAAATTAATAATGGATTAAAAGACCATTATTTTTTGGTTTTATGAGTGTATCTGTGACAATAACTTTGTCTATTGCACAGTTGGATAATCCAATGATATCGGTTTCGATTTCTATGAACCATTGGAAAAAACTGAAAAAATTCAGTAGTTTGAATTTCAAGATGTAGCAGCAAGAGATGCTATTTGCTTTAGGTTTCTATGAACTATTGGAAAAAAAAAAAAAAAATCGGAGAAATTTAGTGGTTTGAATTTCAAGAGATGGCAGTAAGAGATGCTATTTGACCACCCTAAACCTTGCGAGGCTCTTAATGGAAGATGTTCCTAAAAAAAAATAGCAAGATAGACATTTAAGTCATTAGTGCTATTAATGCATGGAACCATTTAGATTCACTTTTTAGGAATTATATTATGAGTGATTTGACTGATCCTTTGTACACTGTGTACATGTCTAAAAAGACAGCCAAGGAGTTATGGAAGTTCTTTAAACAAGCATGTATAGCCAGATCCATAGTGAAATATGAATTTATTGTTAGAAATAAGTGTGATGGTATGAAAGTGTATGTCTAAGAAATATTTTGGCTATGAAAGACTTGAAAGACTTGTTATTTAAATGTGTCTATTGTGATCGATCTCTTTTTATTGGGAACTTATCTACCTCATTATTCATGGACTATGAGCACTATTTCAGTATATGATTACTATGTGAAAGTTTTCAAACCTTGTGAGGTTTGATATGAAGAAATTTTATGGAAAAAATTAATATCCATCGAAGCATATGTGGATAAATGTGGAATCTGAAGAGACTGAATGATTATATCATTTTCTAGAGGATGTTCCAATGTAGCCAAAGCTAATCACTGTAATTTGCAATAAGAATGACTTAGAGCAATATGTATAATGGTAAGTCTAGACATATACGTTATAGACATAATACCATGAGATGACTACTCTCAATTGGGGTTATCTTTGTTGATTACGTAAAGTTAAAGGATAATATTGCGGATCCGCTAATCAAAAGGTTAAATAAAGAGTTAGTTGAAAAAGTATTAAGGGAAATGAGACTAAAGCTCATGAAACAAAAAGTCATTACAAAGGAAACCCAACCTATGTGATTGGAGGTCTTAAAATCTAGGTTCAATGGGACAAGCCTAACTCTAAAGACTTTGTTGTATCACTATAGAGTAAAACTTTCTATCCATTAGATATTATCCTCATGTCCATTCCTATGACTAAATAATGATATATGTAAAAGTTAGGATAAACTATACTTTTAATGATCCTTATATGCCTAGAATCCGAGCGAAGTAATAAGGGTTACTCTAAATTAATAGATCAACTATTTGAGAAAGAAGTGGAGCTGCTTCTAACGAGAATTGCAGGGGCTCAATTCTTTAGAAATTCTTGTAGAACCTAGAGAGATGTTCATGGCCAAAACGAACATAACAGTGAGAACTGAATTGTGTTATGAAAGATTTATGTGTGAGGTATATAATCATTTACACAAATGGTAGAGTAGTTCAAGGATATTGCGTCTATTGATCAGCTAATAAAGAAAATATATTTTCACAATGGAAGGTTCAAAGGCCAAAACCTTACCTATCCTATGCAGAATCTGATTTTTGAACTTTTAAACTCTATCATCAAGTTATAAGCGTTCTTTGAGTTACAATTGTTGTCTCATTTGCCAATTTCATTCATGTAGGGGATTGTCGAAAAAATGGGATAAACACTTATTTAAAGGACCCATTTTTTATTATGTTAGAGATCTTGATTAACATGGATCAAGATGGATTCATGGAATAAATGGTACTTGGATAAATGAAAATTGAATTGAAGATTTAATTTTGAAAATATAACTGATGGATTAAGTACAATGAGTGCAACTATTAAATTTAAAAAACGCAACTGCAAAATTAAATTGTAGATTTAATTTTTCAAATTGTAACTGCAAGCATTAACTATAAATTGAATTATAATTTTAATTGTCATGAGTTACGAAATTAATATTCAAATTGTAATCGTCTGTGTTAAATGAAAATTTGAATTTTCAAATGTAACCGTTATTACTTATTAGTTTAATGGTTGATTTAAAATCAGTTTTATAACTGCCCAGATGGAAACTATAAATTGACATTCTTTATAGTTATGAAAGACAACTGAGAATTCAATTATATTTTCAGTTTATTTTCTCTCAAATATTATTTCTAGTCATAAGATTTTAGAATGATAGAGATTCAGAAATAATTCAGTTCGCCAGACGATATCTAGTTAGTGTTGTTGTATCTTGAGAGACAAATGCTAAGCAATTCAGAGAATGAGTAACGAATTTATTTTAAGGACACTATAGTTATTACGCGCCTCAACACAAATAATTTGTTTTATTTTATTTTACTTGTTGCAAATTCTTTGTTTTATTATTGTAATCTAGAGAGTCTCCAGATTTTGATTTTGATTGTTACTTGTTCTTATTTTTATCGATTTTTCTAACAGGTTGTATATATCTCTTCATCGTAGCATGTAGAGTTCATTGATTGGAGTTGATTGATTGGAATACAATTCACCGAACTCTTAATGCAATATATGTAGCGGATAAGATGAAGTAATGGTTAATGTGCATCCAGATATCAATGTAATTCAAAAGTATACATCACTTATGCTTCAAAAGTTAAAGACAATGCATAAACTCTTAGGGTGCGTTTGGAATGTGTATTGGATTTGAAACGCTAAACTTACTTGGATCCATAATTGGTGCAATCCAGGAACTGGTGTAGTTTTATAGGTTATCTTTTACGAATTAAAAAAAAATTGCTGTGATTTTATTTTTTAAGAACTAAAACAAAAATACTAAAGTTATAATAATTTATAAAACTTAATTTAAAAAGTATTATAATTTTAAAGAATAGCTGCATATATTAACTAATTTTATTTTATTAAATTATTTAAAATTTATATTTAATCTATAAAATTATTTAGATTCATGAAACTCCTTTTCAATACAGTTTTATGGAGTACCAAACACAATAATACTATATATTTAATTAGATCTGATTTAATATGATATACGAAATGCAACTTTACTTTTATAAATTGTATAATTCTCTATTTATTTTAATGATACAAGTTCATGTCTCAATATACTTATAATAAAATCAAGAATACCTCTTTTCGTGTTTGAGATCTCTAATAAAATTGTCAACATTATATACAAATTCAAAAATAAATTTTTGTTGTGTCCAAGGTGCAGTATGTCAAATTTCTATATATATATATATATGAATCGGTGGACCTCTGGCATGTGTGCCCATTTTGGCATGAATGATAGAACTTATATGCCCAACGCACACGGTTAGGAGTCACATTAGTTCGAAGCCCACATATTTATTACATTCATTGACTCTTGTTCTACCTTTGCTTGTCTTGCAAGCACCATCCACAATCCACGCTAATATATGTAAAGTTGACCATTTCTTATTTTGAACCATTCTAGAATATATTTTGAAAAAGAAATTTCTATCAACTAAATTTATTGCATAATCCTTTATAGTGTAGACATCCAAACATATATGTAATATTTATTAAACTTAAAATCGAATAATCGGAAGTTCATTGAGATTTACTATCATTTTCATATTCAATTATTTAAATATATAATTTCATAATTAAAAGAAAACTTTTCATCTATAGTGTTAGAGGTCTACCAGAATCTATTAAAATCACTTATATTGTTTGAAAATTTGTTTTCATAACCCAAAAACATCTATTCACATTATATGAGGATAAACTTTTTCATACATGCTTGTAAAATATACAAATTCTATCACCTTAATATCAAACGATTTAAACTAGATATTCATTTGCTACAAAATCGAAGGAAAATGTAGAACTAAGGATCATTTTTTTTTTGTCTGAAAATTAAATAGTGTTGCTGATGACTGAATATTAAATAGTAATTGAAATCTGAAATCTAAATGATGAATTTGTTTTTTTTGATTTTTTCCTTTACTTTTGAATGTATATTAATATGGTTTGTTTTTTTTTTTTTTTAAAAAAATTAAAAATATCTGAAAACTAGTAATTTTATATTTATTATAATATAAACAATTATAATAAATTATTTAGTAAATACTAAAACACTTTTATGTATATATTAATAATAATTTTATTATAATTAAAATATGATTAATTATTATAGTAAAATATATTTTTTTAAAAATTATATATATAAATAAATTATTATAATAAAATAAAATAAATTTATATATTTAAATAATAATAAAACAAAATGACCTTAAATTGAAATACTATTATTATATATTTAAATAAAAATAACATTAAAAAGAACATTATTAAAATGAATTTATATAATATAAATTAAAATAAATTTAAAATTTATTATTTTGAGAAAGATAAATTTAAAATAACATATTTAAAAAGTTAATTTGATTTGATATTCAGTTAAAAATCAGTAATTATAATTTTTTTTAATAATTTTTGAATGATTCCAAGTAAATTGATTAATTAACCGAAAAATGATAAAAACAAACAATACCTTATCGTGCATGATAAGGTATTGAAAAGCACAAGCGACTAAAACCCTAGTGTGACTCACAAAAATATCTTCGAGACTTGCTTCACTCGCATGCGCGCACTCTTCACTTTCATCACCTCATCAACTTCCACTGGTCATCATTTCTTGTCTCGTCTCTCTCTGCGTCGATCCCACGCGCTTTCTCTCAACCGCCACAGTTCGCCGCCGATGGCCACCGCAACCGAGGAATCTCTCCGGCGAAACCTGGCCGAGAAGCTGTCGGCCGTCGAATCCCAAGGCAACGCCGTGAGGGCTCTCAAGGCCTCCAAGGCTTCCAAGCCTGAAATCGACGCCGCCATCGAATCACTGAACCGCTTGAAGCTGGAGAAAGCCTCGATCGAGAAGGAACTCCAGAGTGTCGTCAGTGGTAACGGCGGCAATAGCTCCGTTAACAGAGAGGCCTTCCGTCAGTCGGTGGTTAATACTCTCGAACGTCGTCTGTTTTACATTCCGTCCTTCAAGATTTACAGAGGCGTCGCCGGTCTTTACGATTACGGTCCACCTGGCTGCGCCGTCAAGTCCAATGTTCTCTCTTTCTGGCGCCAGGTACGCTTTCGAATTGGTCGAAATTGAAAATATTTAATGTTTGTCAAATTGAATGTGGAAAAAAATTAAATTTAGATGATAAGACATGTTTAATCGTAGTAATTTCATTATGTAGCATTTTGTTCTGGAGGAGAACATGTTGGAGGTAGACTGTCCGTGTGTGACGCCGGAGGTTGTGTTAAAAGCGTCTGGTCATGTTGATAAGTTTACAGACCTAATGGTCAAGGACGAAAAGACCGGCACTTGTTATCGTGCTGACCACTTGCTTAAGGATTTTTGCAAGGATAAGCTTGAGAAAGACCTTACCATATCTGCAGAGAAGGCTGCCGAATTGAAGAAGGTACTTGCCATCTTGGATGACCTCTCGGCTGAAGAGCTGGGTGCCAAGATTAAGGAGTATGGTATTGTTGCTCCAGATACCAAGAATGTGCTTTCCGATCCATATCCGTTTAATCTGATGTTTCAGACATCAATTGGTCCATCTGGTTTGGCACCCGGGTGAGTGTTTTGCATTTTTTGTTGTTTTTTAAATCAATATATTTGCTTGTTGAGAAAGTTGTTTGTCTCATTTAATTCAAATGTGGTGTTGTGGTTGATTTTTGTAAGTACTGGTGTTGTGTTTGTCTGGTGTAGGTATATGCGTCCTGAAACAGCGCAAGGTATATTTGTGAATTTTAAGGACTTGTATTATTACAATGGGAACAAGCTGCCTTTTGCTGCAGCTCAAATTGGTCAGGCATTCAGAAATGAGGTTTTAATCTTTTCTCTGAAACTGGATTTTATGTTTTTGATTTTTCATGGTTGCATAATTTTTTCTTTCTATTTTAAAATGGTTCTATTGTATAAATGCAAGTGAAAATATTATAAACTTTGCATACTGTTGTTGTATTGCAA
This sequence comes from Nephelium lappaceum, assembly GCA_021234005.1. Classification (NCBI taxonomy): domain Eukaryota; kingdom Viridiplantae; phylum Streptophyta; class Magnoliopsida; order Sapindales; family Sapindaceae; genus Nephelium; species Nephelium lappaceum. Next base: position 19,316,383 of record CM038007.1, read on the forward strand.
TTTCTTGGACTATTAATAGATAATTTTCTTGGTTGTTGAATTCATTGTACCTTCTCATGCATGTGTAGAGTTAACAAAATCTTGTCCTATATGTAGATTTCTCCTCGCCAAGGTCTTCTTCGAGTCCGTGAATTCACCCTAGCTGAGATTGAGCACTTTGTTGATCCTGAAGACAAATCTCATCCAAAATACTCAGATGTTGCCCACTTGGAGTTCCTGATGTTCCCAAGGGAAGAGCAAATGTCAGGCCAATCTGCAAGAAACATTCCTCTCGGTGAAGCTGTTTCAAAGGTTGGTTTTAATTGTTTTTAGTATGAGTGACCATATGTTTGGGTCTCTGGGCCTCTGGCGTATTCTCCCTCTGTTCCTGCATCCCTTTCTTTTTGCCGATGATTATAATATTCACTGTTTTTCAGGGGATTGTAAACAATCAAACTCTTGGCTACTTCATTGGGAGAGTATATCTCTTCTTGGCTTGCCTCGGTATAGATAAAAACCGTTTGCGTTTCCGGCAGCATCTTGCTAATGAAATGGCCCACTATGCTGCAGACTGTTGGGATGCTGAGATTGAGTGTTCCTACGGGTGGATTGAGTGTGTTGGTATTGCAGATAGATCTGCATATGACTTGAAGGCTCACACGGTAAGAAATCACTTTATATTTTCTGTGGAAGTTTTGTAATTCAATTCTTAGGGCACTTGCTTATTAGATCATTTTTATGCTAATTATTATCATGAGATGGTTCGATGTAGGTCAAGATTAGGAAATAGAGTTCTTATAGAAATATGATTTAAATTTCGTTAAGATTAAGGTTTTTAATTTTAATTAGTTTCAAATTAAGAAGTTAAGAGTCAATTAGGATTTCTAATTCTAGTAGTTTAAGACTAGAGTCATTAGAAAAGGGTTTGGTTTGTTTATGTTTAGTATGTTATTGATTATGTTTTTGAGTGATAATAAAGTTTATGTTTTATTTTTATCGTATCTTTATTCTTTATCGTTTCGATTTCGAAACAAAACTTTTGTTGCACTAAAATTAGTATTAGAGCGTGGTTTGCCCTCGGCTGATGGTTGAAATTGGTTTAAATGGACAACAAACTCCCGAAAACGAACACGCGGTTTGCGACTATCGAGCAGCGACTTGATGGGATGGGAAAAAGCCTTCAATGAATTGATGGAATAGACGAAATGCTTCGAAGTTTTCAGTAGGCCCTTTGAAGTTAGACGAGTTGCCGACGAGCGTCAACCTGACTTGCCAAGTGGTCGAACAGCGACTGTTGGCGAGGACGCCGGAGATGACAGCGGGCGACAGAGAGGCTAGAATCTAGATGGTCGTGACCCGCACGAACCAGATCTGGGTAGGAGAGACCACCCACGCATTTGTGTGATCCGTAAGGTGACTTGCGACCAAGCCTTCCCGACCTGTACACAAGTTCGATGGCCCTTCCAACCCTGCATGCAAGTTCGATTCATTGCCTAGAACCACGAAACCCGGTCAATCTATCTAGGAATCCATGGAATCCATGCAACCCGCTTCAAAACTCGAGAAACCTAGAGCTTCGCGACCTGTTTTGCAACCCTAGAATCCTAGATCGACATAACCTGACTCAGATCAGAGATAGAAGGGGTTGGAATTGGAACGGCGAGGGTCGGCGACCCCAGATCGACAGCGGCAGACCCCAAACCGATGACGAACAAAGTTGGTTTGAAGGATTTCATGATTTGGCAGCCATGACCCAACCTTAACAATACTAACCCGACCCGGTTCAAGTATATAAGAGGGGTAATCAAGATGTTTTTTTGTGGTATAACGGCCGAGAGGGGTAGACAAGTCGACTACGACAATGGTGGAGGTAGGTTTGCACCCGTTGGAGACTTTGATGATTTTTCAAGAGATGAGGATAATGCCAATATAGCCAACAACGCTTTCAAGAATGATCGCAATGCTTTTGGGAATGCTCAATATCGCCAAGATCGTTAAGATTACAAGATGAAGATGGACTCACCCACTTTTGATGGTCAATTACACATTGAGGGCTTCCTTGATTGGGTGTATAGCATTGAACAATTTTTTGACTATTCAGAAATCCTAGAGGAGCAACAAGTTAAGACAGTGGCGTATGAGTTGAAAGGAGGAGTTGTAGCTTGGTGGGAACAGTTGTAGTTTAATCGTCAAAGACAAGGAAAGCAACGTGTTTGAATATGGGCAAAAATGAAGCGATTGCTTAAACAATGATTTCTTCCTCATGACTACAAGCAATTCCTATATCAACAATTTCAAAATTGTCGACAGTTGAATAAGAAAGTTACAAAATACATTGAAGAATTCTATCGACTAAGTGTTAGGTGTAATTTGATGGAAAGTGTGGATCAGTAAATGACTAGATATATTGAAGGTTTGAGTTTGGCTATTCAGGATAAGTTAGTTCTACATAGCGTCTGGACGTTAAGTGATGCAATCAATCTAGCCTTGAAAGTTGAGGCTCAATTAAACCGGACAGTTAACAGGAGTCCGAGTAACTTTCGACCATACGTTCTAGATACTTTAGCCACTCTAGGAGAATTCACAACAATTGATAATAATGAGGACAACTCTAAATTCACTTCTGCAACTCAGACTTCAGAACAAAGATGAAGTGCAAGTGCTGCCCCTAACCGAGCAACTGATACCAAATCAACAACCACATTGAACAAATCCTAATCTCTATGCATGACCTAATTTGGGCAAATGCTTTAAGTGCAATCAACCTGAACATCTTTCGAATAACTGCCCTAATGGAAGGACTGTTAATTTTGCTGAGGAAGAGAAAATGATGGGCTACTCTGTAGGAGATGATGATTTTTACGAAGGGGCTAACTATACCGCTGGAGATGAAGGGAAAGCAGTTGTTTGTTAGAAGTTATGGCATGGCTGAGTCAAAACTCGAGTACAAGTTTTTTTCAATAGGGGGGGATTTGATGTAGAACAAGATTAAGAAATAGAGTTCTTATAGGAATAGAATTTAAATTTCGTTAAGGCCAAGGTTTCTAATTTCAATTAGTTTCAAATTAGGAAGTTAAGAGTAAATTAGGATTTCTAATTCTAGTAGTTTTAGGACTAGAGTCATTATAAAAGGGTTTGGTTTGTTTATGTTTAATATGTTATTGATTATTTTCTTGTGTGATAATAAAGTTTATGTTTCAGTTTTATCGTGTCTTTATTGTTTATTGTTTCGATTTTGAAACAAAACTTCCGTTGCACCATGGTTAGTATTTATTTAGTATAGTTTCTTGGATTTGTTCCATTTGTGTCAGTCGTGTGGTTCAAACAGCATAGTACTTTTGATGTCATGAATTATTTCTGTTAATTATAGTGCTCTAATTGGTTATTTGTATTTTATGTCTGTTATACTTGTATGTGCTATTTGCATGACATAATAAGATCATACACGCTTGCTATCCTAATAGTGATATACAACTTACCCATTAACCATTGATTGCCGTTGCTTAACAGGACAAGAGTGGTGTTGCTCTCGTTGCTCAAGAGAAGTTTTCAGAACCTAGGGAAGTGGAGGTACAGCTGTTATTGCCATCAGTAGTTGTATAAATATAATAATCAGTTTACTGTAGTTTTTCCTTTGGATAAATGATCAAATTTTTTTATGCATTTTGAACTCAGAAATTGGTTATAGCTCCTGCAAAAAAAGAGCTAGGTCTTGCATTCAAGGGAAACCAGAAGAATGTGGTTGAAGCTTTGGAGGTAAACAATATAATAGATTCTCTATTAATGATTCTGCAAGTTAGCAGTGCTGCTTGTTTGACTATAATTTATAAAATTTCTGTCATCACCAGGCAATGAATGAAAAAGAAGCTATGGACATGAAGGCCGAATTGGAATCCAAAGGAGAGGTGGAGTTTTATGTCTGCACTCTTGGGAAAAATGTGACCATTAAGAAGAACATGCTCTCAATTTCAAAGGAGAAAAAGAAAGAACACCAGAGAGTTTTTACGCCATCAGTAATTGAACCATCATTTGGTATTGGCCGGATAATATATTGCCTCTATGAGCACTCTTTCTACACAAGGCCAAGTAAAGCCGGAGATGAACAGGTTAAACGTGTTCCGTTTTCCCCCACTTGTGGCGCCTATTAAGTGCACGGTTTTCCCGCTTGTTCAGAATCAACAATACGAGGAGGTTGCCAAAGTTATTTCTAAGTCGTTAACAGTTGCTGGAATCTCACACAAGATCGACATTACAGGTTTGCCTTGAGACCAATAGTCTGTGTTATACTTTTACCTTATTTAAATGGTCTCATAAATTTTGTACTTATTTGGGTCCACAGGTACCTCAATAGGGAAGCGATATGCAAGAACAGATGAACTTGGTGTGCCCTTTGCTATCACTGTAGATTCAGCATCCTCAGTGACAATCCGAGAGAGGGACAGCAAGGATCAAATCCGTGTTAATGTGGATGAGGCAGCATCAGTTGTGAAGGATGTTACTGATGGACACCGAACATGGGAAGATATCTGGTCAAGTTATCCTCATCACTCCTCAGAATCTGCGGATGATTAGATTTTGAGTACAATGTCACCATCAGGCTTTGACATAACGAAGCTTTAATTGAATCCTAAATTCTCTTACATTAGTCAAGTGCCTATGATGATGACCAATGATTTGCCAAAAAGAAACACACACACAGATCTACTTATCACTATATGTAGCAAGAATTTGGCTATGCATTTTTGGAATTTTTTCATCTTTGGTGGTATTTTTGATTACAGGACCAATAAATTAGAAGTTGAACATGGCGTTCTCACGACTCTTATATATCTTTTTAGATAGCTTTTATTAACAAGCATTTGTCTATGCATTTTTGGAATTTTTTCATCTTTGTTGGTATTTTTGATTACAGGACCAATAAATCAGAAGTTGAATGTGGCAATCTCATGACTCTTATATATCTGTGTGGATAGCTTTTATTATCGTCTTTTGCTCCAATGATTTGTTATGTAAGAAGTTTATTTGGTAATTTTTTGTAACGAAGTTTTCAAAACTGATTTTATGCTAGGAAATGGTATTGGTAATGCAATTTGAAGATATGTCAAGTAAAATATGTCGATTTGTTAAAGTGAAACATATATGTGTGATATTTATGGGGAGAATTAAAGAGACTATATATGCAGTCTAGTCAATCCCAACACATGAACTCCCTCTTGCAAACGCCAAAAATAGGCGTGTACCTTGTGCAAGTAAGAGTAAGTGGTGATGCACAAAGTAAAAACATGAACTCTTATTCTTCATAAAAGTAAAAATTATTAAATTATTGTACATTTTATGCTGATTTTGTTGAGTTATTTTACTATATATATTGATACAATTAAAATTCATAAAACATAACTGTATGATTTAAGACACAAAATAAGAAAGTGCATTATGTCACAAGAATTGACAAGTCAATTTTCTATGTTGAATAATCCTTCATCACTCTCAGCACTTTTATCAGATGTTTTAATGTGCAAGGATACTGTAATAATTTCTTACAAGTAACAAATTAACTGTCAAGTGCCAACTTGATCAATTGTACCAAACTGTCATTTCGTATAACATGAGTTTATTTGAGCAATTTTGTTCTTTGACAGGGACTCTGATTGTAATTCGTCCTTATTTTTTTTTTATTTTTTCAAATGTGGATTGTTGACTCGATAAACAGAGCAAAAACAAAAAACCAGAACCAGAGGTTGGAGTGAAACCCTAATTTTTGTTTCATCAATCAACTAACAAGCACAAGAGGAAGAAGATGTTGAGAGTAACAGGGAGGAGGCTCTCGTCGTCTCTCTCGTCGCGAACCACCTCCGCCATCCTCTTCTTCAACAATCCTCTCCATCTCAACACCGCAGACGATCACTCCGTCTCCAGATCCAACCGCTCTCTCCTCCCTTTCTATGCCTCTTCTCTGTTTCCTTATCCAATCCGAGGTTCGACGACTCCTTCAATCTCTCTCCTCTCTAAATTTTCATTTTTTTGGTCGATTTGTTTATTGAAACCACGAAAATGCACGACTCTGTCTTGATCTTCACATTGGTTCTTCGAAGTCAATTATATTGATATCTGTTTCAAGAATTAGACTTGTTCAAAATAGATTATGAAGTTACAAGCTTTGTAGTTATTTTTGGCTGATTATGCTTGAAATGTCGATTCTGATACCTTGGTAGGCTATGATATGAGGACTTCGTATGGGTTTGTGCAAATGAAAGACTGACCAGTTGATTGTAATCGTTTCGGTTGTTGATGATATATTATAGGTGTTAGGTGGATATGTGGTGGTTCTAGTGTCAACATTGTTGTTTTTGTTTTATGGAAATTGGGTTGAAATGAGCGTTGCTGGATTTGTTGCTGTTTTATTTTAATTGTCCAAATAGTCTCTTGTTTTGTGAGTTTTGGTGTATATGCTAGGAAGATTAGTTGGAATTGAGTTTTGTAAAGTGACGGTAGTGGTAGGAACATATCATGTTTGTGAAATATGGTGGTACTGGGAAGATGTTAGGTTTGTATGTTGTAGTGACCAGTAGGGGTTAGTGATTGTTTTTAACAGACTGAAAGAAATCTGAACGGTGATTTTGTGTTGATATCCTATCGATGGATCATGGATGATGCTGTGTGATCATGTTAGGTCATAGGTGGATCCAAATAAAGATCACTGGATTTGTTTTTGTGTGAAGAATCTCTTACTGTATTTTAAGATTAGGTGTTTCTTTGAAGAAGAATAGTAATAATTAATTTTTGTGAACAAATGGTTGTTGTGGAAACATATTGGGTTCATTGCTTGTAGGAAGATTTTGTTCTACTTAAGCACTAGTGATTAGTGATCATTTCTGTCACTTGGCACATGATACAAACAAATGTGATGTTTTTGAATAAAGGATTACAAATTGACAATCATTTTGAGAAACATGAAGAGTAGGTTTCTTTTTAAATGAAGGCTTTGGATTTATGTAGAACTGAGGTCTGCAGGTGATGTATTAAACATCATTTTTCCAGAGTATCCAGTCGGTATACTTCCAAGTGCCAAGGACGGGAACACATGTTTGCCCTTGATAATAGTAGTGCTGTAACATGACTAACTGATGTCCATTTTTGTATCTGTGTTAAATTTTAGATGTGGATGGGATTCAATGTTGTGTAACAGCTGTTTTGTGCTTTTGGTTAAAATTTTCCAGGTTTCTCTACTGAAGCTCTCACTCCAAGACATGATGTGGGTTTGATATCTGATCTCCCAGCTACAGTGGAAGCTGTCAAGAACCCAACATCCAAAATTGTCTATGATGAGTATAACCATGAGCGTTTTCCACCTGGTGACCCCAGCAAGCGTGCATTTGCATATTTTGTCCTGTCAGGTGGCAGGTTTGTATATGCTTCCTTAATTCGTCTTTTGGTCCTCAAGTTGGTACTGAGCATGTCTGCAAGTAAAGATGTGCTGGCTCTGGCCTCCCTTGAGGTTGACCTCTCCAGTATCGAGCCTGGGACTACTGTCACAGTCAAGTGGCGTGGCAAGCCAGTTTTTATCAGGCGTCGTACTGAAGAAGACATTAAGTTGGCTAACAGTGTTGATGTCTTATCCCTCCGAGATCCTCAGGAAGATGCCGCTAGAGTTAAGAATCCAGAATGGCTTATTGTTATCGGTGTCTGCACCCACTTGGGGTGCATTCCTTTACCTAATGCTGGTGACTTTGGTGGTTGGTTTTGCCCCTGCCATGGGTCTCACTACGATATCTCTGGCAGGATCCGCAAGGGGCCAGCGCCATACAATCTGGAGGTACCCACTTACAGTTTCCTGGCGGAGGACAAGTTGTTGATTGGTTGAGCATTAATAAGGGGGTTATTTTCTGGAGCAGTAGAGTTACTGCTAGATGTCATAATAGATATTTTTCCTCCACAAGATGTCATAATAGACATTTTTCCTCCGCATGAGAGAAATTTGCTTCTGCAAATTATTTTGTTTTCTGTTTGGTGATTATGTTATGCTTTACATGTCAAGATATTCCATCCGCTGCTGATTTAGGACAGGATTCTGAGGTTTTGAATAATACAACTTGAATTTTGTTGAGAATTCTCAATTTTAATGGTACTACAATTTTGGTTGATATTACTAGTTATCTTAAAGCATTTCCTCATATGAGATTTCTCTGTACGTGGATGTTGATGTACTGATTTGGTGTTAGCTGTGAGGAATGAGGATCTTGTAATTGTAAGGTTGACATTCAGGCCAGTTGTCCACAATAAATATATTGATGGCAAAGTTGAAAGAGAACATAGAGATCCACACAAACAGGGTTGGGTTCTTACACCACAGTCCGCAAATTGGTTTCAATTCTAGTTGTCCTATTCACTTGCGTAAGGGCATTATTTTTCATACTTGCACATTCCCCCTAAGCCTCGTTGATTCGATTGTTGGGAAGGCAATGGGTAAATATGCCTAAATTACACAACAAAACATATAATATTTTAAATAGAAAAATAAAATGAATTTAATCACAAAATATAAGAATTTATATGGAAAATTTATATCATGAAAAAACAATGGTCATTAGGGCAAGGAAAAAAACAAAAATTACTATGTAAAAAATTATTACAATGTAACATAAGATTATTTGGTTCCAAAAAGTTCAATATCTTTAGAAAGTACCTTTTGATGCTCCCAAAGCAATCGAGAACCTATCAAAATAGGAAAAACTCATAACAAGCTTTTACAATGGTGAAAAATGATTCCGTCACCATCTTGGGCTGTGTGCCAGCATGTCTAATCTTGTTTCTAGTGCAGTTTTTAGCATTGGATTCTCGTGAACCTAAACTTTCCAATGGTACATCTAATTTGGCCCATTTGAACTCTAGTTGGATCACTTTTACTTCAATTGAAGTTCACAACCAAAATCCTAACATCAATCTCCACGACCCAATTAAACACACAAGCCATTTTCATTAGAACAAGTAGAAAGTCTTCAATAAGATGGTCATCAAATAATTACTTACTACATTATATTTATTCTTACAGCCTGCTTTGTTAAATATATCAACTATGAACAACCAAAATTTTATGTATGTGGTGGTGTTTTGTTGGACATATGTGGAATAACGTAATATTGGACATATCATACTCCAAAAAGAAGTTTGTGACAATTAAGGATGAGTTTCAGCTTTTGCCTTTGAAGTCTTTTCCTGATCATGGTTGGGGGCATCAAGGCCTCTACGTTTAATCAACTTAATTACTCGATAATATTAATGGAACAACTGGTAGCTATTGCATTAGCTGCATACAATCAAATGTACATCAATGTGCATGAATGGCCTTGGTAAATTAATTGTACCATTACAGTGGCTATACTCAATCCTCTACACCTACCTTTTTGTATGAATGTTGAGAGAAAGAGAGTTAAGACTAGCAATAGCGAAGCCAAGGAATGGCTTGTGCATTATATAAATCGTCGAGCAGTTGGTTTCAATGGCCAAATGCTCTTTACATAGTTCACGGCAATACAAAATGCATATATGATTTTGTGATTTTCATGTCTAGATCTTAATGTAAAAATACAAACTATAGAGCCGAGATAATGAACTCCTCATGTTGTGGAGCTAACAAGTTAGCAGTCCTGGATAGGAACTAGTGGCAGTTTGCCTCCGTATATATCTGGAAGCTGGCTCTCATCAATGTCTTCAAGCAATGTGGATTTCAATTTTTTCTTCTCAACAAAGACAATCTGCACAAATTTGGCGACCATGTAAACAGAGTTAGATATGCAGAGCTTAACCGAACTCGTTTCATTCCTTCAATGCAAAAATTACACTCATTTAGACGAGTTCCATGTTTGCTAAAATTGTTTAAACTAAAATGGAATGATGACAGTCAAGATGTATTATATTTCTTTGATCTACGTCTCTTATCTTTTCATTCATTTCTAGCAAATCAAATTAAGGCTTGGATAAGGCAATGGTTCTCATCACATTTAATTTTGTGGAAGTGTTTGCGTCAAAGTTTTACAATAAATGGCTTGATAAGCATGTAGGAATTGTTTTTTCCAAGTAAAAGCATTGCACATTTACCTTCTTTTTGGTATTACTGTCAATAAATGGGTAAACAACCTTCCAAGCAGTCATGAATATGTAAGGCGAATGGACAATAAATAATTTGCCTAGTCTCTCCGGATAGCAATCCTGCCATCACAATTGTCAAATCGCCCCATTAGTTTTTCCCGGCACAACAGAATGAGAAGTAGAGCTCTCCACTAAATTTGAACTTTAGTGAAGTAAATTAATAGTCTGACATATTTGATGGCATGGTGAAAGATAAAACCTGCAAGATTGATAGAGATGCTAGGTATCCCCGAATATCACTGTTGGTGTATCCCCATCCTTGGAGATCCCCGATGGCAATAAACTTTTCTTGTCCCCTTGGCATCCTGAGACACCAACAAAATATTCGACAATATTAATTCATCAGCTAAGCCGAATTAGAAAACGATAAATAATGATGACCTTGCTTTATCAAATTTATGAAGATACTGAAAAGAGAGCATTTAGTGTCAAGTAAAAGAATGCATGATCTAGGAGAGTAACGTTACACATCCCATCTTTATATCCCAATTTGATCTCAACTTATAAAGTGTCAATTGATGAATGAATACTCTTTAATGATTACGTATTTCACTTGAAAAATAACCATCACATCATGAGTTGGGATCAAATTAAGATACACAATGTGAGATGTCTAACATTATTGTTTCAATAATATAAAGGAACCACGGATATTAAAATTTAGATCAAGGACTTACTTAGCACATATTTTGTCAAGAGTGAAGACTACTAATCCTGCAAAAGAAAACAGAATAGAACACAAATATGACTAGTGTCACATGAACTTGCAAAAGCATGTTTGATTCTACAAGGCAGTTTTGGGAGAATATAACAAGAAAACAATAAAGTAGAGCATTTAATGTTTTGGAGTTACAACATACGCTTGAAGTCCTCCACATTTCCTTTGGAGGGGTAGTGTTTACCACCAAAGGCAACCACTATCGGACGTCCCTTCTTATCAAGACCTTGCATGCACACCTTGTTATCTTCAAGCTGATTTGAAATCTCTGACGGTGATATATAGCCATTAGGAACAAATGATCGCTTCCAGTTAAGGTACTTCAGGAATAGGGTAGAGGCCTTCTCGATATCTAAATCACGAGCCCGCAGAAATCTTCGGATCATAAAATCATCAACTTCCTGCAAGTCAAAAATTTCACATACACAAACAATGACCATAATGTCAGTGAAGTGGGTAATAACCAAACTCAATCATAGCTTGTCAAGTAAATGGGCATGCATATGTATGGGCCTTTGGAAGCAGAACTGAAGACTCTACATCTGTCTTAAACTTGACTGATCCTGAGGAGAGTTTTGATTCAGAAAACATCATTCGAAGTACTAATTCAATGACTACACTCACATTTAATCAGTCTACAAATTTAACTCAAAATATGGAGGGGTTTTCTACAGTAAACTCTACAAAACTTCTGTCCCTTCAAACAAAATAGTCTACACCAAATTTGTTTCTATTCCATCCTTTACGTTAAGAGTTGTTCTTAATGATGCGTCTCTAAGACAGTAAGACATATGTAAACATAAACCAAATGCAAGAATTGTAGTGCAGTTTGCAGTTTCCACTGTACTCCAGTCAACAATAAACCAATCTACAGTTCAATTTTTGCTAATATCCTTCTACATCAAAAACAGTTAAACTTGCTAACTTATCGATCAAAACCGAAAAAAAAAAAAGACGAAATTTACATGAGAAAACCAACTACTATAGACACCTCAACAAAATATGATAAATTGATATCATAATCAAAAAGGAAAACCATCAAATTCTCAATTATTCAACAATCTAAAGAAAGTGAAGTAAAGACAGGAAGAAAAAAAAGAAAAAAGCCTCCTTGAACATATAAACATAACATTTAGCAGAAAACCACAGAACCCTGATAAAGAAAACTCAACAGAAATTAGCATCAACATAGATAACATCAATAACATCATGAAAAACATGAAAATAATCAATCTTAAGTCAAGTAAAAAAAATACAACCTTGGCAGAGGGATCTTCTCTTTCTACAATGGCTCTCATAATACCAACTTTACTCCTCTCAATCTCATTGCTTTCCTCTCCATTCTCATGCACCACCACTGCTTTCGCCTCCTCACCATCTTTAGACTCCATCTCAAGTTACTTCCTTTTCACGATTTCTGCAATACCCAGATGCCCATCAACCACAGATCTTGCCTTTCTTATCAAATAAGAGAGGAAATTAAATGTAGGCGGTTGCAGTTAATGAGCTACCTGCTGATGGTCCCAAGTCAAAGGTATTCGCTCCTCTTTGAGAAGTGTTTAAGAAAGAGGATCAAACATGCGATAAAATAATTTATAAACAAGTAAATAAATAATCTTCATTTGCTTTGTGGATTTTTGTTGAAATTTTGTGGCTCCATTTTGACCGGCAAGCCTGCACTTCTGTTTCTCTATTCGTTTTCTACTTGAAGAAAAGTAGCTGTTTGTCAGTATTACTATTTTTGTATTTTTTTAAAATGTTAGTTATGGTGAGTGAGGCTCAAATACAAGTTATTATCAAATTTAATGAGAATATTTTACTATTAAATTATGTTAGACAATGCTATGAATATTATTTATTTAGTGACAATATGAAGGTGAGAATAGGCAAAATTTTTAGTTTTATTTGTACACCAAATTTGGATTATATCTTAATCATAAGGGAAAAATATATATGAACAATGTTATTATATTATATGACTAATTATTTAAATTATGTTGTTAGTTTTGATTTAAAGAAAGATTTTTAATTTAATTGTAGTTTTGGATCGTGTTAACCTTTTTTAGAAGACGTTAAAAATTATTTGTTGAATTTTTAATTAGAAACATGAAACATCATATGATAATAACTTAGCATATAGGTCGAGTTGTATGCTACCCAAGTTTCCATACAAAAATGGTATATTAAATGACAAAGTTGAAGACTGTATCTATTGCATGAACTAGATTACTAAGTTATTGCATGAAACTTAGGTAAACACATGATAGGTTAAAAGATCCAATTAAAAAAAAATTACCTTTTAAAAGACCATCAAACTCAAACAGATGTAATTTTGATTGAATTTGATTAAATGATCAGGGATAAATTAAAATTTAATCATAAAAGTTGTATATAATTATCGGTTGATAGATATTAAATAAAAATTCATTGAACTAAATTAATTAGATAACTAAATCCTTGAAATTTTAACAGGAGTTATATTGACAGTCAGAAGAATTTATTTATATAATTATTTGGTTCTTCAACTAATTATTCAAACAATTTAAATTAATCTAAGTTTTTTATTAGTAGACTATACATTATTCATTCAAATTAGATTAGAATTTATTATATATGTAAAAAGGGTAAATTGAAATGGATTTAATTGAGAATGTAATCATAAAATTTTCAAATTATTATTATGAAATTAAAGTAAATTTAATTAAATTCAATGGATCTAAACTATCCAACATATTTTCTTAGGAAAATCATCAATCAAGAATAAGAACTTAGAAAATTTATAAATTAAATAAAATAATAATTTTTTATTGAATAAACATGTAAGTGATGTTGATGAATTAATAGTTGACAATTTTTTAATGGATTATTTAACACAAAGTAGGTGTAGAAAATTGTACACATCTATATTTTAAGGGACACATCACACCTGAGCTTTGTAATTATTGAAATCATAACTAATAAACACCAATTATAGGGTGTCATCTACTCTACTCAACAGACAGATTTTTCTATCATTAAAAAATTACGTTGGTTTGTGTGTCAAAACTTTCACAAAGGAAAATCACACGGTATTTAAATTTGAGAGATTTGTGAAACCTCACCTAAATTTAATATTTTATGAGAAATTAATACTCTAACTTCAAATATAGATATTTTTTAATATATAATTAAAAAAAATTAATTAAAAATTTAAGACTTTCACCCCTATATCTATATATATATGTATATTTATATATATTTTTAAATATTAACACATTATAAATTTGAGGATTGCCAGGACTTACAAAAATAGACTACTATATAAATAGTGAATGTTGATATATTATAGATTCGAGGTTTGTTAAGATTTATAAAAATAGATTACTATAACACTACTCTTTATATTATATATAAATCATGAACTGGAAATGGTTAAATCAATTTAAATTCTTTAATTGACTCTATATTCAAACAAATTATTATGCATAAATCGTGGGTGGAGATACATACAACAACATGCATGGCTGCTGCTACGCACAAAATTTCACGATAAATGTCTAATTTTTGCTAGTTACTTTTAAGTTTGACGTGGGTTTCATTATGGGTCCCTTTGGTCGACCGGTTATTTGCGGGATAGGATTAGAAATTATCCATCCTACAAATCCAGCGTTTAGGAAAGTTTAGCTTCTCAAACCCAACTGGGCCCCATAAAATTTCCACCATAAGCAATATTTTGAAACAAATCAAGAATCCGTTCATAGGGGACTTTTCTTTAATGGTTTTTTTTTTAATTAATTTAATAAATTAATATTAAACATATTTAAAATTATAAATTCATTTAAAATATTTTTATAAATTAAAATCTTTTAATATTATTTAAAAATATATTATATTTAATTAATTTCTATTTTATTATTCATTATTTACATCAAACATATTTAAAATTCATTCAAATATTTTTATTTAAAAATTAATTTAATTTAGTCAAAACTAATTTAATCCAATTCATTTCTAACCGCATCAAATACATTATTGTATATATCCTATCAAATCTTATTTAATTTTATCTCATCTAATCTAATTTAATTATATCTCATCCAATCTTACACTTAAGAGATGACCGATGAGTCTGTAGAAGCCTGCGAAAGAACCAGATTTTACAAGTTTAATAAACGTGGAATAGTGTTATATAGCCAAAACCACGTTGTTTTGTTAACTAATCTAAAGAGATTTTGACTTGTCATCAAACCGACAAAACATGCACAGCTTTCATTTGAACTAACGTAACATTAATTGCTTTTAATATTTTGATGATTCTTCATGAAAATGTGAATCATCTTCGTTTCTTCAAGCAATTCCTCTACATGTTTACGTTTTCAATCCCCAACCTGGAAGGAAACCTCCATTTCTTTCTTCACAGCCTTGTTTTCTAAGTGAAAAACCACTCATCAACCAACTAATTCCCCGCATGCATGACGTTTCAACCATATACTTCTCTTCTTATATTACACACCCTGTCACTGAACCCCACTCGTGGCTCCTCCGATCCGATCCCCTTTTCATCTTCTGTTGGTTTTTTTTGTGTGTGGAAAGCAAAATGAGGACTTCTTCAATGTGGGTTGTGGCTCTTCTTGCCTTTTGTTTTGCTTTGAGGACTGCTGCTGCGCAGCAGAAAATAGATAGGATTTCTGGTATATATATTCTACCTACTTTTCATTGTCTGGTTTTGTTTTTGTGATATCATTTTTGGTTCTTGGGAATTACATATAATGAGTGAAAAGAGAAAAAATAAAAGTGGTTCTTTCATTAAGCATGTATACTGAACTGACTTCACCAGAAGTAGAGAATAGTTAGAGCTCTATTGCATGGTACATTGTGTCTTTATGTTGTTAGTTTTGATTCAAAGAAAGATTTTTAATTCAATCATAGTTTTGGATTGTGTTAACTTTTTTTTAAGGAAAATCACACGTTACTTAAATTTGAGAGATTCGTAAAACTCTCTCCTAATAATTTAATATTTCATAAGAAATTAATACTCTTAACTTCAAATTTAGATGATTTCTCAGTATATAATTAGAACTTTTGTAATAAAAAAATTGAATTTGTAAAGTGTTTTTGATATGCTTTCATAAGATTTTTACCTATATATATTTTTTCGCCAGCGGATCTATTCCTCCAGATCGCACGATCTGAAAGAGTTTCTCCAGGCCTGCAAAAGGAAGTTACGACTTCCTCCGACATTCCTCCGGCCGGCGAGACTTGGAGGACCTAGATCTCCTTAGAAGTTGCGGCTTCCTCCAAATGAAAGAAGTCAATTGCGTCCCATGAGGGCACCTTTACGATGGCCTCAATTTTTTTTTTTTTTTTAAATAAATTTTATTAAATTTTTGAAAATTAAAATTTTGTTGAAGTTGTATATTTTAATATATTATTAAATTTCTTTTATTGTTAATATTTTAGTTTTAATTGTTCAAATTTATACAATTAAAAAACTTTAATGGAAGCATTTTTATATATTGTGCTCAAAAATAACATTTGAATCACAAGCCTAAAAGCCCAAATAGAGAGTAAGGTGTAATGGAGCCCATCAACAAATACCACATCGGTAGAAACATATAGAAGTAGCTCGAGTTAATTAGCTTGCATAAAGGAGCTTGAGGTCGCTGTAAGGAAGTAAGTTGATCACAACATGTCATCAGTTTGCAATTTCCTTAACGAAGCAGAGTTCTAGAAATAAAAATGTTTCTATATTATGCAGAACATCACTTCAAAGAGAAAGCTGTCGAATTTGTATTTTGATTTGAATATTGATATACTAATTGTAGTTCTATGTAAATCAGGAAAAAAAATCTTAACATTTCCTATATTTTAGTAACCAAATCATATATAAACAAGGAAACTTAGCACTAAATAAAGCAGTGTTTACGCAATCTTTTGATATTACTTATATTATTTAAAATAATTTTATGAATTAAAATCTTTAAATATAATTTAAAAAAACATTATTTTTAATTAATTTCTGTTTTTATTATTTAATATTTACATTAAATATATCTAAAGTTAATTCAAATATTTTATTTTAGAATTATTTTAATTTAATATTAAATTAATTTAGTTAAATTCAATCTAATCTCAATTACACTAAACACGTTCTAGTACATATACAATCTAATTTAATCTCATCTCATCCAATCCTGCATGTTAATTATGAATTACACCTATTTTATGTAAAATTGGAAAGTAATTATTTGAAATCGGTAGCGTCTATCACATATATGAAAATTTACATATCTGTACATGGCACTGGATCTTAATGCGATGTGATATAAAAAGAAATCTCGGATGAGAAAGAAGGAAAAACGAAAAGTTGTCAGTATTTCTAAACCTCTAGTTACGTCAAAATATCCTCATATCAATCCTTACCATTCCTAGCTAGTCATTATCCACTAAGTGATCGCCTGCCTTGAATATAAGGTGGCAGTAGCAGACCTCTTGTCTGTTTCACAAAAATTTCTCCCACTTACTCTGATAATAACAATGGCGGTCACAAGCCCCAAGGTGAATTTTGCCGCCCTGAGAGGCTTTGCAAGAACTTTTAAATCGAAGTTGAAGGAAACCTTTTTTCCTGATGATCCCTTCGGCGGACTCAGGAATGGAAACCCTGCACGCAAGTCCTTGAAAACCTTGCAGTACTTTATTCCAGTCTTTGACTGGCTTCCCAAATACTATTTCAGTAAGTTGAAGTTTGATCTCCTTGCTGGTATCACCATTACCAACCTTGCCATTCCTCAAGGCATCAGCTATGCCAAACTCGTCAACCTTCCTCCCATCATCGGCCTTTGTAATCTAATTACATTTTCGTTTTCCATAGCAATGATCAGGTACCGTCAATAGTACTGTGTCACGAAAGCTTCGATCAATGCATTAAAATATCACTTATATATGCTCTGATAGAGAGATGATTGTTTTTGTTGCAGACCTATGATTTATGCGTTGCTGGGGAGCTCACAGCATTTAGCGGTGGGAGCGGTGGGAGCATGTTCACTGCTTATAGCTGAAACAATTGGAGGAAAAGTAAACTTTAAAGACGATCCAGACTTGCATCTTCACTTGGTTTTTACAGCCACCTTCTTCACTGGCATTTTACAGATAGCTTTAGGTTTTTTAAGGTCATTATCCATATCACATTCCATACGTACGTAGGTTAATTGTTATATTTTTATTAACTAATATAAATATATGTTACAGGCTGGGAATAGTGGTGGATTTCTTATCACATTCCACCATCGCTGGGTTCATGTCTGGAACTGTTGTGATTATATGCCTGCAACGAATGCAGGGCATGCTTGGGCTTCAACATTTTACTCCCAAAACTGACGTGGTTCACGCCATCAAAGCCATCTTCCACAACAGAAATGAGGTCTGCATCTTCTTCAAAATATAAAGGAAATATGTACCTCAATCATCATATAACCATTAGATTGAAAGAACATAAATAATGTAATGTTGAAATCAAAGCTATTCACTGATTTGTTTAAGTTAGTTTTAGCTCATTATTCGGTGTATCATAATGAACAATATTCATCTTTCAGTGTAAATTTATAGAGTATTCATTATAAGTGAAATTAATAATATACATTTTGTCTCGGGAGTGCTTTTTAGTCGGTCTGCTCTTCCTCATTTTCCTTCAATTCACTAGATACTTGGTGAGTGCTCTCACCTTATTACCAAGAGTGAGATACAAGTAAAAGTCTGAAACACAAAATTCTTTCATAATTTTGGTAATACATTGTGTTTTTTGGACTAATATAAATATAATAATGTTAAGTTTTTCAAATATTTTATTCAAACTCATATTTTAATGTAAATTGTCAAGATCTTGTAAATATAAGATATATGATAATTATTAAGATCTTAACAACTCACATACCACATCATTTTGGCATAAATTTGAATAAAATATTTAGGAAACTTAACATTACTCTATAAAATAATAGGTGTTTAGTAAAGTATTTTAAAAGTGATAATTACAGTATATAGTGTAATCATGTTTCAGTAAAGCATGTCAAGGTCCCTTTTTTTTCTTCATCAATTCTTAGCTTTTTTTAGAGGAAATTCTTAGCTTTTTTAAGAGTTATATACTGATTTTTTATTTTTATTTTTATTTTTTAAGTAAAGCTTACTGATTATTTCTATTATAATGAAATAAATATTATTTTTAAATAGTATTTAAAAAAATTACACGGTTATTTTATTTATTTTTATTAAACATTATTTGGTTAGAAATTTTGGATACTAAAAGGAGTAAAATGCACTCAATATTATTTATTTTAATAATAATAAAAAATAATAATATATGAGAATGGCTTAATCGTCATTGATGGATATAGTAATATTTATACAAAAAGGGTATCAAAATATAGAAGGAAATAAACTGAAGTATAATAAATGAAAAATCAATGTAATATTGCCTACATGAGAATCAATGAAAAATTAATGTAGCCAAAACACATTGCTAAGATTGTGTGACATTAATGTTATTGATGATTTGATTCCTTGATTGATGGAGGGAATATCTTACCTAATATATTTTATATATTATGCAGAATAGATAACACTTTTTCAATAAAATTATCAAGTATATCTATAATATTTTTTGAGCCTCACAACTTGTTTGGAAAATACAAATAATCAAACGATCAAATATTCAACTTTATTTTCCATTTGGTTCATTAAATTTTAATTAATTTATATAGTGTATTGCTTGAAGGTTGATATGTCCGTTTGCTATATAATTTTCTAATGGTTATATTTAATTAAATATAATATGAATATTCAAAATACTTGAAAACATGTCAATTTTTTAAAATGTTTTTTTCTATATTTATGAATTATTATTATTGTACATCACATATTTAGCTGAGTCGTTGTGCGTGTTCAAATAACTAAACTTTTTCTCCAAATTAAGTAGTTTCATGCATAACAGTTTATTATTATTTTTTGAAAATTATAGAGGAACAAGAACCCAAAGCTATTTTTGGTATCAGCAATTGCTCCTATGCTCAGTGTTGCAGTCGGCTGTATTTTCGCTTATGTTGCCCCACTAGAGAAACATGGAATCCAAATTGTAAGGCATCGACTTTTACTTGCTATCACGTACTTTTTCCACTGAAATTATTTCTTAATTAAAAAAAAAAAAACCTATTCCTGAATATTCTCTTCAAATGTGTTCAGATATCCATATTATTTTTTGCTCTCGCTTGTCAGGTTGGTGAGTTGAAGAAAGGACTTAATCCTTCTTCCATTAAATTTTTGAACTTTGATCGTGAGTATCTACCAGTTACCATCAAAGCTGGGTGTGTTACAGGCCTTGTGGCTTTGGCTGTAAGAAAACTGTTGTTACCGTCATTTTTCTTCATACTATCTATATATTTCTTTTATTTTAATTAAATTAATTAACAGGTGAAAATTCTCATTACGATATCTCTAATATTCCTCTCAGGAAGGAATAGCAATAGCAAGGAGCTTTGCAATAATGAAAAATGAACAAATTGATGGGAACAAGGAGACGGTAGCTTTTGGTTTCATGCAGATTGTCGGATCTTTCACTTCATGCTACCTAACAACTGGTATGTTCTTAAATTCCTACTTCTTCTTCTTCTTCTTCTTTTTTTTTTTTTTTTTTTTTTTTTCACATTAATTGATATTTTATTATTTACAAAATATATAAATATATGTTGTTCAGGACCATTTTCGAAGACGGCAGTGAGTTCCAATTCTGGGTGCAAGTCACAGATGGCAAACTTTGCGATGGCGATATTCATGATGCTTGTGCTTCTGTTCTTGGCCCCAGTCTTTAAATACACACCTCTTGTTGTTCCATCTACCATTATGATGTCTGCAATGATCGGACTTATCAACTATAAAGAGATTATTCACCTCTTCAAAGTTGATAAGTTGGATTTTTGCATTTGCATGGCCGCCTTTCTTGGTGTTTCTTTCGCTACCATGGAGACGGGACTCATACTATTGTTAAACCTATCACTCTTAACTAAAAGTAATGTTCTTTATTTAATTTTTATATCTAAATCAATACTCAAATGATATTATCATATAAAATATAAAATGATGCGATAATTAATGTAATATTGGTAATTCACATGCCATAATGTTTGGATATAGATTTGGATACAAAATTTAAAAAGCCTAGCATTATTCATTTACATAAACTTAGAATACAAGTTAACTCTATTGGCTTATATTTCTTTTGAAATTGCAGGAGGGACTTGCAATCCTCAGGGCACTTCTATATGTGGCAAGGCCTGCAACTTGTAAGCTTGGTAAAAGACCAAATTCAGAATTATGCCGCGATGTGGAGCAGTATCCTGATCCAACGGGGTCTCCAGTATTATTGGCTCTACAAATCGGCTCCCGTATTTACTTTGCAAATAGCAATTGCATTAGAGAAAGGTAATTTTTATTATTATTATTATTATTATTTTTTGTAATGATCACAAAATGAAAAAATATATATATATATATATGCATATGTGTATTTGTTGTTAAGGTCTTTCACAGATCTTAATTTGGGTTGAAATCTGGCCCTGTTAGGAGGGGTCTGGTTGCTAATTTGTTCTTAGGTGAACTGAACTGTGTGCAGGACTTTGAGGTGGATCCGTGACGAAGAAGCCGTATCAAATTCCAAGTCAAATACTGTGGACCAAGTTTTACTAGCTTCGTCGGGAGCTACAGTCATTGCCATGACAGGCCTCGAAACCTTGATGGAAATTCGCAGAATTTTGACATCAAGATCCATCAAGTTTGGAATAGTGAATCCGAGGATTGACGTTTTGGATAAATTGACATTGGCAGACTTTGGTAGACAAAATGGGCGACGACTCAGCGTTCTTGGCCCTTGATGAGGCCATTGCGGCATATCGTTTTTCGCTTCAATCCGCAAAGACAAGATGGTGCCACTTTTTAAGGCGTTTGTTTCATTTGGAGGGATCCACCCATACGTGCAAGAGGATGCGTTTTAGATTGGAGTCGGTTAAAATTGTGTACAATAATTTTCAAAAAATAAAAAATAAAAATAAAATTGCGTATGATATATATTAGAAAAAGATATCATAATCATCCGGCCCCATAATTGAAAAAGGCACCACCTTTTCTCTCAAAAAAAAAAAAAAAAAACCACCATCTTTTGTAAAGGATTGATCAAATAATGGATAGGTTAGGTCTTCTCCCGTAACCCTTTTTAATTAATTGTTAGAAAAATATCATAATCATTCCCGTAATTGAAAAAAGCACGGTCGCTCTTTGCAAGGAATTGATCAAATAATAGAAAACTAAACATTGGCTCCATTGTCAAACCTTTCACCAAGGAAAATCACATATTACATAGATTTGAGAGATTTATTAAAACCTCTCCTATATTTAATATTTTATAAGAAATTAATACTCTTAACTTCAAATTTTAATGATTTTTTAGTATATAATTAGTGGTTTTTTTTTAATTAAATTTTTGAACTCATAAAGTGTTTTTGGTATCCTTTCATAAGATTTTTACTTACATATATATATATATATATATATATTTTTACACGTTAACACATTATAGGTCTGAGGATTGACTATAGCGCTTCTCTCTCTTATTCTATATACATATACATATACATATATATATACATAATCATGAACTAGAAACGAAAAAATCAATCTAAATTCATTAATTTACTCTAATATTCAAACAAATTATTATGCATAATCGTGGGTGGAGATGCATACAACAACATGCATGGCTGCTGCTACATTTAAAATTTCACAATAAATGTTTAATTTTTGTTATTATTTTTAAGTTTGACATAGGTTTCACTATGAGTTTATTAAGAGTGGCGGATCCAAACATTTATATTAAAGGTACCATTTTATAAAAAGTAAAATAAAATAAAAATTTAAGATAAAAATAATTATAGTTCATATGATGTGTATTTTTTTTTAATTTGTGAATTTTATTATGTAAAACAATTTATAAAAAACAAAAATAATTCACATCAATAATTATGATTAAATCAAACCTATTGAGATTAAACTAACATTATATATTTTACTCTCCTAATACTGAGAAATATGTACTCTCACAATAAAAAGAAAGAATTTTCTATATCTATTGTTAAATACACATGATGAAACTTAAACTTTTATCACGAATGTGAAAAAAAAAATGTACTAATTAACTATTTAAACAATAAATGGATGTGTAATTCATACCTAGTTAAACATATTTTTATTTTTAAAATTTAGGTCATGATAACCTTTATTAGCTTAATGAGTAAACCTCATCAAATAGTCACTAAAAAACTAATAGTTTATGTATTAGCACTAAAGAATTAAAATAAATTCATATCATTCACTAAGTTATGAACGAGATATGAGAAAAACCTAAAAGATTGAAAAATTAAAAGAAAATTCGTCAATAATTTATATAACTATTATATAATTTATGATAAAAAAATAGTTCACAATAACTATATAGCTAGTAATAATTATTCATAGTTCGTGATAGGATATAAAGATTTATGAAGTCAAAACATGTTAAATTTGAAGATTGGCCCAGCTAGTAAAGTAATTGTGCTGTGGAGGTGGTAGAAAGTAATATACACCTCCTACCATCAGTTCGTTTTTATGTTTTATGAGTATATTCATTTTGAACCTGCATATACCAATTAATTTATATATTTAAATATCTACTGTTAACATCATAAACTTAATAAATTCTCTCCAAAATCCTAGAAGGGACATATGTCCAATCTGGGCCTAAGCTTTCCGTCCATGTGTGCTAGAAGCCCGCGCAAGCAACGGATTTTACAAGTTTTATAAACCTTTTTTTTTTTTTTTAAGCAGAGTTTTATAAACGTTTTTATAAACATGTAATAGTGTTACATTAGCCAAAACGACGTTGCTTTGTTAACTAATCTAAAGAGATTTTGACTTGTCATCAAACCGACAAAACAAACACAGCTTTCACCTGAACTAACGTAGCATTGCTATTAATATTTTGATGATGCTTCATGAAAATGTGAATCATCTCCGTTTCTTCAAGCAATTCCTCTACATGGTTTCGTTTTCAGTCCCCAACCTGGAAGAAAACCTCCATAACCATTTCTTTGTTCGTAGCCTTGTTTTCTAAGTAAAAACCACTCATCAACCAACTACTTCCTTGCATGACATTTCAACCATATACTTCTCTTCTTATATTACACACCCTGTCACTGAACCCCACTTGTGGCTCCTCCCTTTTCATCTTTTGTTGGTTTTTTTGTGTCTGGAAAGCAAAATGAGGACTTCTTCAATGTGGGTTGTGGCTCTTCTTGCCTTTTGTTTTGCTTTGAGGACTGCTGCTGCTCAGCAGAAAATAGAGAGGATTTCCGGTATATATTCTACCAACTTTTCATTGTCTGGTTTTGTTTTGTGATATCATTTTTGGTTCTGGGGAATTACATATAATGAGTGAAAGAGAAGAAATAAAAGCGGTTTTTTCATTGAGCATGTATATTGAACTGACTTCACCAGAAGTAGAGAATGGTTAGATCTATATTGTATGGTTATTTGTGTCTTTATGCATTGACGTACTGGAACAATTTAACCTGTGTGATATATATATATATATATATATACAAACTTTAGTATCTTCAAAAACAAGATATTATGATCATCACTATTTGTCATTGTCGTTGGCTTACTAATTGTTTGAGGTTAAAACTCAAGTTCTGTGATGAAATTGATCTAATCTGAGGTAGGAATAGTTGTTTGATGTTTAGATTATAGAGAGCACATGTTCATGTTGTGCAATCGAGTAGCTGTGTTGATTTATGTTAGGCATGTCAACTTCTTTTAGAATGTTTTATCTTTCAGTAATTATATCTGACAAAGTCAAGAAACTGGATTCTTCAACACATGTTTTGTTGGTTATTTTCCTAGCCAACGGTTTGGTCAAATGCATTTTTCACAAGTTGTTACTCTTGATTTTTCATAAAAATTCTATTTCTTTAATGTGAAAACCAATTTTGCTTTATTAATAAAGTTGTTGAGAGACGTGTAAATTTGAAAACCTCTTTTTAAGCAATTTGACTTGGTTGGGCTCCAAAGCATGAAGACTTAAATGTGCACCTTTTTATGTTACAGGAAGTGCTGGTGATGTCCTGGAAGATAATCCTGTAGGGAGGCTAAAAGTTTACATATATGAACTTCCTAGTAAATACAACAAGAAACTCCTTCAAAAGGATCCCAGATGTCTCACACATATGTTTGCAGCAGAGATTTTTATGCACAGGTTCCTCTTGTCCAGCCCCGTTCGTACACACAATCCCAATGAAGCAGATTGGTTTTATACCCCTTTATACCCCACTTGTGACCTTACACCCACTGGCTTGCCATTGCCCTTTAAATCTCCTCGGATGATGAGAAGTGCCATCCAACTTATATCCTCAAACTGGCCTTATTGGAATAGAACAGAAGGGGCTGATCACTTCTTTGTTGTGCCACATGACTTTGGTGCCTGCTTCCACTACCAGGTAACATTGTCATTCTCACTTGATGCGCTACAATTGATGATTAATATATGTCACACTTTTACCTTTGTTTTAGTGTACGCTGATTTGCTTGCAGTAACTTTTATTTTATTTTTTGGTGGATACTATATGTAGGAAGAGAAAGCAATTGAAAGGGGGATCCTCCCATTGCTCCAGCGTGCTACATTGGTCCAGACTTTCGGGCAACGCAACCATGTGTGCTTGAATGAGGGTTCTATCACAATTCCTCCATATGCTCCTCCACAAAAGATGCAGGCCCACCAGATTCCCTCGGACACTCCACGGTCAATCTTCGTTTACTTTCGTGGCTTGTTTTATGATGTGAACAATGATCCAGAGGGTGGTTACTATGCAAGGTAGGTCTTTCTAGAATTTTAGAGTAGTTCGAACCAAAATTAAATGAACCCCACTTTGTTATCAGTAAAATTTGACTAAACTTCCACAACTCCTAAAAAATATATAGAGAAAAACTTCAATGTATCTAAGGTGTTTGTTTTAACCATTTAAAATGATATCATAATTATATAAATCATTGATTTTATAGAATATTCATGCATTTACATAAGAGACTTATGCCACATGTTATGATCTTAAAGATATCATATGCCATATATGCCTTGGAGACCAAGTTGAAAGAAATCATCTAGTGTAGCAGAGGTGACCAACAAAGGACGTAAATAACGCTGAAATTTTCCTGGAATGTGTCCTTTTCAGTTGGTGGCCTAATAATAAAACATTCTGTGAGCCAACTTCATGCATATTAGGCATTTTAAGTTCTCTAAGTAGACTAAATACTTTGTATATTTCATAAATTCAATGTACTAGAAACCTTCTTGTAGCATTTGGCAATGGGCGTTGATGTGTGATCTTGCAAGCCTCTATATCTGAAAGTATCTAATCTGGTGTATGGCATTTTGTTGGATTGACAGAGGTGCAAGGGCTGCTGTTTGGGAAAATTTTAAGAACAACCCTCTCTTTGACATCTCCACTGATCATCCAACTACATACTATGAAGACATGCAACGAGCTATATTCTGTTTGTGCCCCCTAGGCTGGGCTCCTTGGAGTCCAAGGCTAGTCGAAGCAGTGGTGTTTGGCTGCATCCCTGTGATCATAGCCGATGACATTGTTCTACCCTTTGCCGATGCAATTCCATGGGAAGAAATTGGAGTTTTTGTAGCTGAGGAAGACGTTCCAAAGTTGGACACAATCCTTACATCTATACCAACGGAAGTAATTCTGAGGAAGCAAAGGCTTCTTGCCAATCCTTCGATGAAACGGGCAATGTTATTCCCACAACCTGCACAGCCAGGGGATGCTTTCCATCAGATATTGAATGGTCTAGCGCGGAAGTTGCCTCATGACAAGACTACTTACTTGAAGCCTGGTGAGAAGGTTTTGAACTGGACTGCAGGACCAGTAGGAGACTTGAAACCTTGGTAAAACATATGTGTTCTGTTCGTTTTCATGTTGTTGGTGAGGATTGTTCAAGTGTATTCTCTGATTGGTTTAGATCCTAGAATTGCATCAAGTTGTTGAGGTTGATGTTGGCCTACACCAAAATTTTTGATTTTGTAGAGATGATTATGTTATAGAAATACCAAATCTGGAAATGTAATTGATATGTTATAACTTACAACTTACAACACAGTTTTTCCAATTACAGCAGCAATTGCATCAATTGAACTCAATTATCAACAGGCTTTTCATTTTCATGGTTTAAACTGTTACGCATTAATTATGATGAACATTCTTAGAAACCAACATCTACATTTTATTGAAGGGAGAATGTTTGTTTGTCGAAAGTATTACACAAAAAAATAGATATTTATTGGTAAAAGATAGAATAACTCATTCTATTGATAATATTTAAACACAATCCAGTGAATAAGATATAATTATTAAATAAAAATGAAGTGTGAATATTTGTACTAGTAAAGACTGAATATTTTTAGTTGGAATACAAATAAATACAGGAAAAGTTATAGGAGTTTTCCTTGAGTTTAGGTTGAAAGATAGATGGATTTATTGACTCTTCATTTCATTTTATAAATGATATTTAAAAATAAGAGAGTTTAGAACTCAAAAACCTTTTACGTGGCAACAAGAAAGGTCTTACCAAGTCGACTAACTAATATGTAACATTAATGATTTCTTCTACTGTACATGATTTAAAAAAATTTCAAAAGATTTTAGGAAACTTACAACTAAAAATCCAGCTCTAGCTATATAATAAGAATATACTACAAAATAAAGATGGACATCTACCCATGACTTGGAATGAAGAAAAGTGGTTGAGCACACAAAGTTGGAACACTGCAAGATGGGTTGATCTTGATCTACAATTTTGACTTCTTGGTCAGAGTTCTTGATCATCTGACAATAATCTCATCAACGGTTGTGATTGTTAGGCACCAAACATCATGTGCAAAGGGTGAAGAGCAGGGAGAAATTCCTCAGCCAAAGTGCTATGGCTTTTTTGAGTCAATTTTATAATTGTGGGTTTTATGACCTTTTGGCTTTGGGTTAAAGTTGTAAAACATCTAATCAACGAGCATCTCTTGAGCTATAATTGTGGACGCCAGATAATGAGAATGGAACAACATTTAATATTCCAAAAAGGACGGGCCAAGTTGAAGCAATGCTGGCCCTTCACCTAAAATTTGACTGGACCATACTTTCAAGGTACCACCTACCACATGACATGCTGGTAAGATGATCCAATCCTATCTTATTTTATTTATGTAGAGATAAAAAACAGGAATATGCTTAGATCGTTTTAAATTCTAATCTCTTTAATTTAACATATATTATAGATTAATGCAAAATTTGGATATTCAAGAGAGGTTGTCCATTCTTTAAAAATATAAAGTTTTGTATCCATCAAACTTATCTATATTAAACATTATAACGTATAGTTTAAATAAATTCCGGTAATGGGAGAGAAGTTTCCAAATACTTATTCTTTTATGAACATGGTGAAATAAAGCTCTAACTCTCACCTCTAAGAAGGAAGAACATATTATATGGTTGGTAACTGTAGCTTTTAGTAAAGTTGAGATCCCGAATTTAAATTCTCCTTGTCAATTAAAAAAAATGGAGGAAGATGTGCATGATTGAAACAAATAACAAAGTCATCTATTAATAGACATGACCAAGCATCATAAGACTATCCATAATTCAGTTAAGAGTCCAAACTCAAAAGTGTCTTCATATTCCATGATAAACACCATTTAGTTTCGATTAAAATAGCCTGTTTAGCAATCTTGCCAAGTGTTTTAAAGATACTGTGAAACATCACTATTATCAATAGCTTAAATAATAGAGAATCCTAGGCATTTTTATTGTAACTTAATGCATGAATGTAAATAACAAGAAAGGTCAGTAAAACTAGTTTGGTGAGACGAAATTTGTTGGGCAAATTGACCTCTAGCTTGAAAACATATAAACAATAAAGAAAAAACTAAAAGACAGATTTCAACTGTTGCCCAATTCCCAGCTGAAATTTAGATTTTTTGGCCATAAATTCAGTTCACCTAAAAGTCTGATTAACTGTTTGTCAAAATGAAGCAGTGGCCTTAGAAATGAAGGTGACATTGATTGCTTATTTATTTGTCAGAGTCTCTTTAATTTTTGGAGCCATTTTGATTTCTAAGTTTGATCTTAAATATCTTACATATATTTTGATTTCACATCATGTGGATGGATGTTATAATCAAATGATTGTAGAAAAACTCCCCCACAAAACAGAACATATTGGCATTATTTTTGCTTGAATTCATCTGCCTTTTACAATATTTGTCATGTGATTGATTTGATTGCGATTTTAGGATAAATTGTTGCATTGAGTTAATATATCAGATACATTAGTATTATTAATTTAGAATCATGACTTCTTCTTGTTTTTAAATTGAGATTATTATCAAAACAAAAAGTTTGCTAGAACTATGCTTAAATGAAAAACTGTAAATAATTATGTTGTCTACTCTCATAACTATGGAGAGATTTACTAATATTTGTAGAGTGAGGTGAGATTTAAACTTCCTTACTAAGATATTTATATATATATATATATCCACTTAATCAAGAGTTGATTAACTATATAAAGTTGAGACTAAAAATCTAAACTAAAAATCATTTATACTTAATCTAAGTATTGAAGTAATATCATTATGTTTCTTGCTTGAGACATAATTTTAAAAACAGTTTGTCGGTTCATGAATTAAGAGTAAATGAATGACATGATTGAAATTTATATTTAAGTTAGGATATCTAACCCTAATAAGATATGTAATGAATGATTTGAATATATTTCTTTGTTTGTGAACTTATTAAAGGATCTAAGTTAATTGACTTGAATTTAAAAAAGAAATGAGTTACATTGAATTAAGTTTTCACAAAGGATATTATATCTGATATAGTTCAGCTCTAACCTCCATTATCATAATCATAAAATTACGAACAAATACATTATAATATAGAATAGAATTTACTAAATATGTTATTTAATCAAATCCAAACCAAAATCCAAATCTACTTAGGAATGAAACAAAACATTCATTCCCAACTACTAAAATTGCTCGAAATTTTTAATATAGAAATTTGTTACTCAGTCCTATCCAACCATTCAAATTCAGCAACTAAAAATAGTAAAAAAAAAAAAAAACCCTTAAAAAATAGTAGAAACAATATAGATAAAACCAATGTAGAACAATCAGTGTTTTTAAAAACTACTATTTAAAATGAAAATGATGTTTCCTAAACAACAACTTTTTAGATGCCCTTCAAAATAGAATGTGTTTCTTTTAATTATTATAAATTTAGGAGTTCGAGAGATAGTGACGTAACTCCATCTTGACAAATCTACTATTAGTGACTCAAAAAAAAAAAAAAAAGAAAAAGAAAAAGAAAAATATAATATTAGACACATTAATGTTCGTTAATAATCTTTCATTTTTTTTTTAAATAGAAAAATAATTCTACTAGAAGGATCCAAACGTACTTAGGTGAAAAATAGATTGAAAAAGAAGAAATCCAAAAAATGTGAAGAGTAGATATAGGGAATTTGTTTGCACATGCCCCTTCTTAATGAGTATACATCTCACATCCACCATAATTATTGAATTTAAATAATATGGTATATATTTTATAAGCATTAGATATAAATTAAATAAAGTTATAAATATTAAATATCATACGTATGAGTTTAATTAATTTAGTAGATGGATATGATATAATTATATAGTAATAATAATTCGTAAATTAATTATAAAAATATTTATCGAAAAATATGAAGGATTGTTATTAATAACTTTATTCGGTAAATAGCCAAGTTCTATACTTATATATATATATGTGGGATTTTCATTTCATACATAAATTCGGACAGATATGGATAGTCTTATTTCCGTTTGTTAACTTAATAAAACAGAAGAATTCGATGAAACAGAACCCATCTCAAAAAACCAAAAAACAAAACAGAAACACAAGTCTTTCTCAAAAACTGCTCCACCTGCCTGTTTGAAAGCTGTCTTTCTCATCTACACTTGCCTTATAATATCATTATTAATATTTTTATTTATTTACACATCAGACCTCTACAAAACCAAAACCCTTTCTAGTTTGTATCGTAGCGTGATCAAACACTTGAAAAAAAAAAAAAAAAACCATCTTTTCCTCTCTTCAATTCTCAGTCTCACCTACCCTTTTCTTGGTCTGATCTCTTCATGGCTACTGTTTCCAAGCTCTCCAATCCAACCACACCTGCTTTGTCTGTTGACTCCAGATCATCATCCTCTTCTTTGCCTAGAACCTTCATTGGTTTCAATTCGAGAACTGGCTTCACCTCCAAGTTTGCTTCTTCTCACTTGTCTCTCCGAAAGAAGCATGCTTTGAGACACCCTTTGGTGTAAGTTATCACCTTTGATTCTCTTTTTAGTGTACTTGTATGGTTTTGTTTGTGATCTTTAATGTTGTGGGAGCTTTGAATCATAAATTTTGTTTTGATATCATGTCTTTGTTGAACTCTTATAAACTCTTTGTTATTGTATATTTTGTCTTTGTTTATTTCTCCAAGAGGGAAATTTTCACTGCATGTATAGAGATCTTGGTAATCTCATTTCATGGTTTATGAGAATTGCTGTCTTGGGTTATATTTTAGATTGCATTTGATTGTAGAATAATCTGATAAGAAGTTGGTGGTCAAACAATGCCTGACAAGTGATTTTAGAAGTGATTGTTAGATGTTCAGCCCACAGTGAAGTCAAAATTTGTTGTCAAGTTGATTAGCAGACACTTTTAAAGTGGGAGATTGTTAAGCAAAAATTGATTAATCTACCTAATGGCGTAAGTTGGCTTGATCTTATGTTTATCGATTATGTTCAAGTGAATTTCCCAAAAGGGTTTTTCATTCTTGGATATTGATTTGATCCTGGTGTTCCTCATTGTTAAAGTTTACGCTTTTGGTTTCATGGAGTTTGGTATAATGTAGTTTTTGCATTATTCCTGTTTGCCATTAATAATTAGAGTGAAATTTTTTATGCTAAGTTCAACTTCATTTACAGTGTCAAGTGTTCTGCACCTGGTGGAAATGGTACTGCAGCAAAGAGAACAACTCTTCATGATCTTTACGAACGAGAAGGGCAGAGCCCTTGGTATGATAATCTCTGCCGGCCTGTAACTGATCTGCTTCCTCTGATTGCCAGCGGTGTGAGAGGTGTAACTAGCAATCCAGCGGTAATCTCTTCCATCTGTTTCTTTTGGTTTTCCTTAGCTCTTCTAATTAACTCAAACTTTCGATATTTGACTAAAAAAATCAGACATACGGACACTTATTATCTAGTTTACTTTTTACAGTTATGATCTTAGTGTATTGAGTTAATAAATTTGTGCTTGCAGATTTTCCAGAAAGCGATATCATCATCAAATGCTTATAATGATCAATTCAGGTGTTGCAACTGATCTATCTTCAAAGTATAACTACAGTTTAAATGTGATAACAAGATCGGTTGCATCGTTTGTCTGTGGTAGCCGTAGCCTAGTGGGTTCTAAGTTGGATGGGCCATTATGTGGATTGAACTGTGAACATATGATATCTTCTGGCCACAAAAGGGAGAACTAAAACACAATTTGAATGTGCTTTGGTTTGGTGGATTGAACTATTATAAATAGGCCAGAAAAATGTAATAGTTGACATTTGATGCAAAAGAGAAAACTTGAAATAAAATGTTCTGCCTTTTGATGTCTGGGATGTAAACTTGTCTTATTTAGTTTGCTGGTTAGTGGATGCTCAGGTATTTGGAAGTTGGATGGACTATTGATTTCTGTACTGAAATTTAATTTTTCTTTATGTTTTTAGCTGATTGTTCTTGTATTAATATAAAATTAATGGAATCTACAGAGAACTTGTACAATCTGGAAAAGACATTGAAGCTGCATATTGGGAACTTGTGATCAAGGACATTCAAGATGCATGCAAACTTTTTGAACCAATCTATGATGAAACTGATGGTGGTGATGGCTACGTGTCTGTTGAAGTTTCTCCTAGACTTGCTGATGACACTAATGGCACTGTGGAGGCAGCAAAATGGCTTCACAAAGTGGTCAATCAACCCAATGTGTACATTAAGATCCCTGCCACAGCTCCATGCATTCCTTCTATTCAAGGAAGTTATTGCTCAGGGCATAAGTGTCAATGTGACTGTAAGTTCATTACGTGAATCTGTTTTTCTTATGTTCCTTAATGTTTTGTTATTCCATTGAGTTAGTGGTTTGAAAGTGCAAGATATGTGCTACTATTGTAATGATCTTTGTTGTTAAATCACATTTCCTCTTGAAGTCTCTGATGCTAAGTTTCTGTTGTATGTATACAGCTCATATTCTCCCTTGCTAGATATGAAGCAGTCATTGATGCCTACTTGGATGGCCTTGAGGCTTCTGGGCTTAGTGACCTCTCCAGGGTCACAAGTGTTGCGTCCTTTTTTGTTAGTCGAGTAGACACCCTCATTGATAAGATGCTCGAAAAGATTGGAACCCCAGAAGCCCTTGATCTACGGGGAAAGGTAAGTTGAATTCAGTTACATGTTTTTACCATTTGAGGACTAAGATCCCAGAATGTCAAATTGTTCTCATGGTGTGTTAACTGTTTTAGGCTGCTGTAGCTCAAGCGGCTCTTGCATATAAGGTTTACCAGAAGAAGTTCTCTGGTCCACGATGGGAGGCTCTTGTGAAGAAAGGTGCAAAGAAGCAGAGACTACTGTGGGCATCAACTAGTGTTAAGAACCCTGCCTACCCTGACACTTTATACGTTGCTCCACTCATCGGACCTGATACGGTGAGTCATCCAAAAATCTTCATTTGTTGGTGGATATTTATTTATGAAAGAACAGCTTAATGTTGTCAACTCTCTAGAATTAATATGTTAATGTATACCCCATTTTTGTTGCCAACTCCCTTGCCGCAGGTTTCAACCATGCCTGACCAAGCTCTCCAAGCATTTATCGATCATGGTACTGTTTCAAGGACAATTGACTCGAATGTATCTGACGCTGAAGGAATTTACAGTGCACTTGAGAAGTTGGGAATTGATTGGAGTTACGTGGGGAATCAACTCGAAGTAGAAGGTGTAGATTCTTTCAAGAAGAGCTTTGACAGTCTGCTTGATACCCTCCAAGAGAAGGCAAACTCCCTTAAGCTGGTTAGCCTGTAAAAAAGGCACTTACTGTGATTTGTTTGCTTAATTTGCATTTGTGAGTACAATAAAACCAAGTGGGTTCCGTCGTGTGTCCTGCTTGTAGTTTGTAAGACAAGATATTTGTTATGTATTATAAAGTGGGTTAGTTTCTGCTTGTAGTTTTGACAATTTGCTTCTAGGTTTCTCCTCTTGTTTGCTTGCTTCTGACACAACATTGTGAATGAAAATCCCTTTCTTCCAAGGGGAAAACCTTAAATGGGACGGGTTTATAGCATCGGTCCTGCCCTGTCTAACTAGTTATAGTAGTTGGAATATAAATTTCGGGTACCTTTTCTCATAAATTGTTTAGATAATGTGATGAGATTATTTGTAGCAGTTGTGTTTATTATGGAATAATATATTGATGATGTCATAATGACAAATCATTATAAATTATTTGAGCAATTAATTTGGATGAGATTATGGCGATGTAGTATTACTCGATTTATATAAGAATGTGGTGGGATTTTATTGAATAAATGTATAATGTAAAGTTTAGGCTCTCATTGGTGTTTGGAATTGGACTAAAACTTTAAACGTTTGTTATTTGAATCCTTGATTTTCCAGGGCAAAACGCATTTGGATGCACAAGAATGAGTCATGCTATTATATTATACTTGAACTATGAGTATGGTCGGGGATAT
The DNA here is from genome assembly GCA_021234005.1 of Nephelium lappaceum. Lineage (NCBI taxonomy): Eukaryota > Viridiplantae > Streptophyta > Magnoliopsida > Sapindales > Sapindaceae > Nephelium > Nephelium lappaceum. Next base: position 19,351,171 of record CM038007.1, read on the forward strand.
TATTTTTTTTTTCATATGGAATATGGTTGGTGATGGCTTTCAACCTTTTTTTATTTTAATTTGTGGTGGATTTAAAGAAGTTACTACAATCAATCATATTCATCATATTTCAATATAGCAATACAAATAAATGGGAAGTTTTACCAATAAATATTTTAAAAGATAATTAAAAAATAAATAACTAACCATAATGTATAATCATGTAATAATAATATTCATCAATAAAATCTTACCATACACATAAAACGTGCTAATGATAAACTCAGCATCGTATCATTCTATTAGAATTTTTTTGTATTCTTGAATAATCCGATACTTAAATAAAAATTTATTTTTAAAAATCTTTCTTCTGTAACTGTCCTTAGTATTTGATGGTATACTCTCAAATAATAAGAACGAAATGAATTTAAAATAAATAATAATAATAATATTTCACATAGTATTAGGGACTGAAATGGAATTCTCTGGTATATATTAAAGTAGAGAGAGCTCGAGGGGAGTCCCACAAAATCTGAGGCCGTTATCTTACCGCGAAACCACGTGTCTCTCTCTCGCTTTCTCTCTTTCCGTCTCCGATAATAAAAAATTAAAAAACAAAAAAAACAAAAAAATCAAAAATGGGTTCGATTTCAGTTCTGGGATGTTCAGTGTCACAACAGTCTCTCAGCTATCCTGCTGTTATGGGAGCTTCAACTTTGGTACGTTGTCTTTTCTTCAATCTTTGTTTTTGTAGTGGTCGTATTATAAAGTTTTGATTTTGATTCCTTTTTTATTTTTTTATTATTATTTTTTTTACAGAAATGGAGAAGACCCTTTTCTCCTCTGTCTCTCCACCACCCATCTGGCTTCTCCAGTCCCATTTCGTGCGGTTAGTGCACATTACAAGTTGGAGTTTGATGCAAGTCTTGGAAACTGTTAAAATTAATTGCTAAAATCACTTTTACATAGTTCAAATTGTATTTTGATTTTTTTAGTTTTTGTGTTTTTGGTGGTGTTTGGCCTGAAAATTGATGAATTTGCTTTCAAAAAGCACTTGTGAGTATTACCTAGAGAAACTTTTACTTGAGAGAAGTCTTGGAAGTGCTTTTGGGTATTTGTAATAGCACTTTTTGAGGATTAAAAAGCTCTTGTGAGTGTTGTCTGGTGAAACTCTTGTTGCATACTTTTCTTAATAAACAATTAAGGAGAATAACTTAATGGTGAATAACTAAGAATTTACTTGCTTTTCAATCTCAAATGCTCTTTAAGTGATGTTGAATTATTTGTTTTGATATAAAGGGGTTTAACGTTTGTAGGTGAAAGTAGCTTCATGAGTAATGGGCAAGACGTTGAACGGAGAAGAGTGTTGATAATGTCCATTGGGTTGTTGGCTGGAGCTTTCTGGAATGCTTCCGTGGATGGAGTGGCCTGCAGCAGCTGAATTCACTGATAGTATTGTCCTGTCGCCCCTTTTGTTAATGCTGTTAATTTCCGGGTTTCTTTTATGTCTGTATGTACGCATATACTCATTCATTTATCTTTAGTAACCGATATTTAAAGATTAAGGAATCATGATGCAGTTGCATGTGTTGTTACTTCACTGCTGGTAGATGTGTAGCTGGTTTTGAAATTTGGAGTTCTTAAGTTTCTCAAAATTCAATAAAAAGGAAGTAAAAAACTTGGAGTATGCTGAGGGCTGCATTAAGATGATGATATGTTACCTTATAAACTTAGTCTAGTAGACTACTTAATCTTTTAAGATTATAGGTCACCAACCTACCTGATTTATGGTATTGTCAATACACATGTCTTCTTTGTTCTTGATTTATATGTTCGCTGTCTATAAATGCATCTTGTAAGGGAACTTGGTTGATTCAATGGGGATGGCTTTAGCATATCACTTGCTTCTTGGGGTGATAGAGTTGTGCAAATTTGTTAAGAATTAATGATCAATGTTTGAGACATATTATAGTTGCAAGGACTTACTGTTGAGACTATATTTTGAAATACAGTGCCAGCACTTAGGGGGAAGGATTATGGCAAGACAAAAATGCGGTATCCAGACTACACAGAAACAGAATCAGGTCTTCAATATAAGGTCACAGATTGGAATTTCCTTGGATGTTTAATACACAAGCATTTATGGTTTAATTTATTTATTATATTTTTAATCTCAAAACCCAAAAGAATGCAGGACCTGCGACTTGGAAGTGGGCCTACGCCAAAGATGGGACAAACTGTTGTGGTAAGGCAACATTATGCCTACATGTGAATATCTTTAAATTCGGTAACTATTGTGCCTTGAACAACATACCTTTTTAAGATGAGCGTAGTTTTGGACATACAATCCTTTTTGGTTTTTATTTATTAATGTGGCTTGTGGGATAGGCATTCTTCCTAAGTCTAATGCTTTCTCTTTTTTACTTTTATCACCCATCTCATGCACAAACATAAATTTAATTAAATCTTCCTCCGAGATTAATGTGAAGCGGTTCAATTGTCAGAACTCTTGTTTCGAGAGCTATCCCTTTAGGAATAGGCATTTTTCTTCAGTAAACTTTTCACTTTAAAAGCAAAAACAATTTACCTGAGAAAGAAGCAGAAAGAGTTGTGTTGTTTTAATAAAGCTCAACGTATCTTTCCATACAGCCGAACGGCCTGAACCTGCCTTACTTTAGATCATAAATAGATAGTTTAGAGAGAATTCAAAAAGAAATGAAACTAAAATTTGTCTTTACAGTTTGAGTTATAAAGTTATTAATTTGAACAAGTTCAAATTTCAAGAAACTAGAGGATATAAATTTTAGAATCTGGATTTTTCTGAAAGTTTTGATTATCTTATTTCAAGGTTGGAATTGTGTAAGAAAATTTTAATTTTCTGAATGTGTTTTAGGTTGATTGGGACGGTTACACCATAGGATACTATGGTCGCATATTTGAAGCTCGAAACAAGACAAAGGGTGGATCCTTTATGGTATGGGAAGTGTCTCTTTTTTCTTTTCAACACTGTCTGATAACACTAAATTAGTAATTTTCTGGTGCTTTTGCAATTTGCAGGGTGATGATAAGGACTTCTTCAAATTTAGACTAGGATCTCGAGAGGTCAGAAAACCTATGCCCTTTCTTAAAGATTAAAGACAGTTATCTTCTCGCTTATATAGGATTGAGAGGAGAATGCACCTTCAATATCTTCTTTGTTCAAGTTAAACTGTTTTTGATGTCTTTTTTCTTGGTTGACATCCAATCTCATTTGTGGTTGGCATGTTAGGAAAGAATCTAAAACTTTTCATATTAATCTTTTTCAACTTCTGAGATGAGGTCAGAACATACAGTGAATTTTTGAAGTGAAGTTACAAAATTAAAATTTGATTTGATGTGGAGGACAAATTTGGTCCTATAATTGTATAATATGATTCCCTTGCTCCTTAGCATGATGCTGATGTTTGAAATAGAGGCTTCTGATGGTACTGTCTTGTTCCCGAATTTTAGGTAATTCCAGCTTTCGAGGAAGCTGTTTCGGGCATGGCTCTGGGTGGCATTAGAAGGTGCTTCATCTGCTTTTCTGAAACATTTAAGCTGTTGTTATATTTGAATTAATAGATAAAAATGTTCACTTTATCGTAGATTCAGTTTGATCATATATAACTTAAATCCATTCAACATTAACTTCAGCTTTAGTGTCTGCAACCTGTGTTTCAACAAGAATGCATCATCTGGACTAACTGATGTAGAGGCCATAAAAATAAATGCTAGACCAATCTGTTTGAATGTTATCTTAGTTTCGAGTCAATCATAGCTCAGTGAATTAGTGCAGTATCATGATCTTGATATACTTCAAGGAACAAGCGGAACTCCTGAGCATTGTGATTGCTAGATATTTAGTAATCTTTTTCTTGATCTTTGACAAGAAATTTGATAACGATTGTGCTTTGTACCTCTAAGCACACATATCGTGAGCAAATTTGAAATTTTACTTCACAGTGATGCAGGATCATAGTGCCACCAGAACTGGGATATCCTGAGAATGACTACAACAAAAGTGGCCCAAGACCAACTACATTTTCGGTAATAATTAAGTCTTTTGATTTCTCTTGCATCATAGTTATGCACATATTATGCCAGGTGTTACGTTACTGTTTTTTTAACAGGGCCAACGAGCCTTAGACTTCGTGCTGAGGAACCAGGGTCTTATAGACAAGACTCTGCTGTTCGATATTGAGCTCCTCAAAATTGTACCAAGCTGATAATTTATGAACTTCAACATGCTTCATTATCACCATCTGAACATTGAGATTAGTTTTGTGCAATCGAAGGAGCTGAGAGATAACTAAACATGAAGAGAGCCGATTTGCAAATCATGACCATCACCATTTGAGGAATATCAAGGTTTTCAATTTATTTGTGCAGTCAGAGAGCTGTTCTGTTGTATATGAAATATTGTAGAAGAGCAGATACCCAAAATTCTGTCTAAGTATAGGTTTGATTGACCAAGTGTGTGTTTAAATGTTTTTCTATCAAACACTTGCATGTTTAAGAATAATTTTTATTGTTCCAAAAAAAAGATAATAATAAGAATAATTTTTATTACTAAAAACATACAATTATATTTAATAATTTTTCATTCTTAATAATACCTTTTCATTATTTGTTCATTTAACTTCATATTGACTTCTCTACTTTCTGTGTCTAATTTTTCAAAAACATTAATCTTTGCATTCAATTTTCTAGAAGTTAACAAATGAAAAATAACTCTAAAACACTACACAAAACATACATTTTCAAAGGATTTAAGAAGTCTTGTCGTATATGTGTGTATACACTATATCTGCAGATTCTTTAATACAACAATAGAACTTTAAAAACATTGAAAAGATTATTTGTATTTCGCAAGAACTTCCAAATAGCGGCATTACTACGCACTTGCAAACTAACTGGGACAAACTTGGGAATCAAAAAGTTGATGATTTGATTTGATTTCATAGTCTGGCAAGATTACTTGAAGATTTTTCAGAATATTCTGAATATCATATCAGGGTGTGTGTTCCAATGTTAAATAGATTCCTATATAATATAAATGTTAACGAAAGGTGTCTAAGCTTGTATTGAATCAATCAAAGCAAAAACTTGTACAAGACATGGAGGTCTGCATCATTTCCAGAGAAAACATCATACCATCTTCTCCAACTCCAAGCCATCTAAGAACCCATAAACTCTCTCTTATGGATCAAATATGTTCTGGTGCTTCCTTACTTATCATTCTCTTCTACAAAGGACCTATCAAGGCTACTTCTCATCACCTCAAAATGTCCCTCTCAGAAACTCTACTTCACTACTATCCTTTTGCAGGTCGCTTCAAAGATCATTTTTCTATCAACTGTGATGACTATGGTGCCACCTTCATTGAAGCTCAAGTAGCCAGCGGCATTTTTGAGGTACTTAAACAGCCAGACAATGGTATGTTGGTGCAACTACTGCCAAAAGAGCAACAGCATATGAGTAATCAAATGAACCTGGCTGTCCAGCTCAATCACTTCGATTGTGGTGGGGTGGCAATCTCTTTTCGCATTAGACATGTTGTGGCTGATGCAACTGCAGCTGCATATTTCATTAAAAATTGGGCTACAGTTGCTTCTGGTGGCAACCGTTTAAAGGATGTGATTTTTGATTGCACCCATATTTTCCCTCCACAAGATTTGTCAGGCTTATTGACACTAGAAGAAGTTAAGAGAACAGACCTTGATCAGTCAAGTGAATTCATAAAAAGAAGGTTTGTTTTCGAGGGTCCTAAGATAGCTGCTCTGAGAGAAAAGATAGGCAATGCAAAGACACGTTTTGAGGCCGTGTGTGCAGTCTTGTGGGGTGCTGTCATAGCAGCAAATAGGAAAACAGGGTGAAACATTTGTAGCAACAATTCCTGTTAACCTACGAAAGAGAATGAATCCACGGATACCAGATCATTGTATTGGAAACATCATTACAGTGGCAACAGCAAAATGCCAAGGGGAGGAGACAACTGACTACAACATTTTGGCAGGAAAACTTGGCGAATCAATAAGAAAGGCTAGTGAAGATGGCAAGTACTGCTTGTTGAATGCAACGGAAGAGGAGGGAAGAGAGAATCAGATGGGGGTTTTTGGTATTAGTAGTTGGTGTAGACTTCCATTTTATGAAGCAGATTTCGGGTGGGGAAAGCCTGTGTGGACATACGTTAGCCTGAACGGAAGGCGTGTTAATAACATTGCTATTCTTGTAGACACTTGTGATGGTGAAGGAATTGAAGCATGGATGGGATTGAGCAAACAAGATATGGCCATATTTGAACAAAATCCTGAAATCCTTGCTTATGCTTCTTTCAAAACAAGCATATAACTAGCTATATATCTACATTTTCACTTTCACAATAAGAACTTTTTCTATGTTGTGTGTTATATTAGATTAAATTGTAGCATCTTATGATGTTATAATTCCATGTTGGTGGTATATATACATTAACTTAATTGTAAAATGTCGCAACATTAATACATCATTTCATAATTAATGTAGTCGTTACAAATCATCATGTGGACAAAAAAATATTAGTTAAATTTGTGAAAAGTTTAGCATTATTCTTTCTTAACATCTTATGCTGAGCTGATTTTCAACACAGTTACAATTTTGAGCATACCAAATGAAGATTCTGATTTTGATGTTTGCAATTATGATTTGCCATTATTTACTTCTCTTGTAAAAGGTTGATAATATATTTAAAAAGAGAAGATTATATCTTATCACAAATCAAATGCCCCTAAAATGACCAAAAGATTCATTGCATCAAATTACGACTAACAAAATCTCAACTTGTGGGTTTGAAAACAAACAGAACCTAAATACTCTAAGAAGCTACCATGATGATCACAATTACATGAAAAGGGAAATCCATGATGAATAAAAAGAGAGATAATAACCTACCCAATAGAAATAAATAAAAGCACCACTGCACTTAAATCAACTCACAGTCTGAGGGCAAACATGCAGTAACCTTAAACCTCCTCAATGTTTCACTGAAGTTTTGAATCTAGTTAACAGAAAGCTCCCGGCGCATGTACCGAACCATCACCTTTCCTTTCACACCGACAACCATAGCATTCCAGTCGATCTCTGGGAAGGGTGATATCAACTCAAATTCGAAGTTCCTCAACAGATGGCTCCATATAGCCTTTATTTGTAGGTATGCAAAGGGTTCACCAAGGCACCCATGTCGACCACCACCAAAGGAAATATATGAGAAGGCCCCAGCTGCCTTGTCTTCCTCTCTTCCAACAGCAAATCTATCGGGATCATAACTGTCTGGATTCTTGTAGATATGAGGAAGCCGGTTGGCAAATGCTGGTGATGCTGCAACAATATGACCCTTTGGTATGTCGTATTCTTTTCCATCTCGGGTTGTCACACTAAAATCAGTGTGAGAGCTGCGAAGAAGCATGATCAATGGAGGGTGGAGTCTGAGGGCTTCCTTAATGCATCGATAGAGAACGTCCATCTCCGATAAGACATCATGATCAACCTTTTTTCCATACTTCTTCATCAGATTTATCTGCTCTTCCTCCACAGCAGATAGGTATTCCTTGTACTTGAGGAGATAGGCCCCAGTCCAAGTGGAGGTGATTGAGCTGGTGTGCTGCCCAGCAAAGAGTGCAGCAATAAGCAAGCCAGTGACCTCAGACTCAGTCGTTGGGCGACCATCTTTGTACTTTGAGTCAATGAAGCACTGCAACATGTCATTCTCTGACTTGCCAGCAAATTTACGGGAAGAGATGATGTCAGCAAAGATGGCTGCAAGCTTCTTGCGAGCCTTGTCCCGGCGGCGGTGAGCTGGGATGGGCAAGTACGGGAAAAGAACACTAATAGGGAGCATTCCGTTGTCAAGGTCGTGGAAGAGGGCAGAGACATCAGCAAAGAGCTTATCACGAACTTCCCGACCGAGGAGACATCTACTAGCTGTCAAGATAATCAGATGCTCCAGCTCATACTTTAGGTCAACCTCACCGCTGTCTCCCCATTTTGAGAAGTAGTCCTGCATGAATCCAGAAGGAAGACACGCAAGTAAGAACAGACTTGCTACATAATGAGATATGTACAACTATGTCAGAAATAAGAAAAACTTCAAATCACCTCAAATCCGAACTAACAACATTCATAACACATGAGAAAAATTCAATGCAAAGAAAATCCAAGTACAAAACGGCTCTTTCAGTAAGCTTAAAGTTGGACAGAAGATAGAGGTATGTTCAGAAGAGTTTCATTATCATGACGGCAACGGGGAAACTAATGCTAATTATCAAATCATGAATGATTGAAAATCATTAGAAACAAATAAGAGTTGTCATTTATACATGATTTAAACATCTTCCACTTAATATGATACATCTAATGCCTAATTGTCAGGAAGTAATGGTGTATATAGAATTATTAATATCAACTACACGTGTGTATGCCAGATGGATAAAAATGCCCACTCTTCCTGAGCTCATGCTTCGGTGTATAGCCAAGTGGTTTACTTGTACCTTGAAAGCGGTCCTCAATTTATAATTGTCAATAAAATAGGAAGGCCTACTCCAGCAAAATTTGTGCTTGTCCTAGGCAGTAACACAGCTGACATGATCCACATAGCCACATCAACGAGCTCTATATCACACAACATCATAACCATATACTAATTTTCTAATCAGCATAAAGGACACACCTATTATTTTGTAAATCTAAATGGCGAACCAACTTGCACACACAAATCCATAATAATCACAAAAATTCTCTCAACTTAGTCAAGCCAATACAATTCATTATCTATTTTCTGTTTAATGCAAAAATTTACTTCAACCTGACACATCATATTTATTAAAAGAAAGAAGTTGTATAAAAAGCAATGCAATAAGTTAGTTGAAGTCTCCATGTCTATTCAATAAATGATTTTCAGCAAAATTTGCAAGACATCATTAAGGCACATTGGCCCTGAAAACATCACATCAAACCATAAGGGTCATCTTTCAAACATCTTGAAAAAGACAGAAAATAATTTGAAAGCATAATAAATGACAGTCCAAAACATACTCCCATCAAAAAGTCCAAATAATTGTCCGGCAAACCACTTACCTCAGCTTCAGTAACCATCTGATCTACATAGCCCTTCAACTTATTGACTCTCAGGGCCTCAGTGAAGAACCGGAACTGCTCTTGCCTAATCGAATAATCGACATCAAACACCACTCCTGGCCCGAAAGTTGGCACATTGAACTGATACACTTCCTGCTGGCTAAGGTCTGTTTCGGGGGCCTTAAAGAAGTGAGCCGAAACCTCAGGTCCAATCAAGAAAGTAATTTTCCTGTTAACCAGGGTGACGGTGAACACACTCCCTAGTTTTGGATACTCCTCACGGAGCATGATAATTGGTCCTTTCAAGAACCGCACCAGCCCACCAATCACTGGCCAACCGTTAATAACAGGAGGCAAACGCTTACTAGATCTAGGCATTATAAGGGCAGACACCAACTTGGCCACCAAAATGGTCGCCACAATGAGCAGACCCACGTTGTAGTACTTGTTATCCACATCCATGATGCTCACTATCAAATATAATAACAATCAGATTCAACTACCAAACACAAATCAAAACAAAAACACATCACAAAAAACCCCATAATAGCAGGAATTCTAACAAGCCCAACAATGTAGTGACAGATCTAAGACAACACTTTTTCCAAACACAAAATCAATCAACCCAGAAATTTTTAGATCAAAATAAGCAATCAAAGTTGGAAAGTTGAGAGCTTTATAATACCTGATTGGAGATTCAAAATTGCAGGAGATTTCGAGGCTGAATCAGAGATAGATATAAACAAGAAAGGACAGAAATTTAGATAGAGACAAGTAGGATCGACAACATCCCAGTATTCATAAAATAATTTAACTGAGGATTTGATTAAAGTGAAGTGTTTTAGTGTTAAATGTGTGGTTTTTAAAGTGTTTGAGAGTGTCTGGTGTAGGACTGATGGACTGGTAATCGGCGGGTATCACCGTACCCGTATCCATACCCGTACTTTATTTCCATTACGTGTATGCGTATTCGTTAGTATGTATATTCATATCCGAATCCGTGGATAGAGCTGTAATCCCGGGACTGTGGGTCGAAACAGGGACTCCTGGGATCTGAGGAAAGAAACAGTGGGTCTGGGGTGGAGGGTGGTTTTGTCGTCCACGTGGCGGGTGTTGATTGGCGAAATGAATTGAGGACTCTGAAGAATCTACCGTCAACACGTGCCATTGCCAAGATGGAATCTAATGAGAGAAACGACAAAACGGCTTTAAGAGGATAATGTGAAGTAGAGAAAAACAGCACCGCCAACTGGCTGTGCTAGTGAGTGTCAGGTCCACCACCGATTTCTTCAATGTTTGTTATTTGGTCCTTGGTTTTGCAGGCTTTAGCTGGCAAAGTGGGTATTGGTCATTCTATTAAGCCAGATATTCGATCTTTGTATTTACTTCCTCCACGAATATTTTGTTAAAACGTTTCTTTCTGTGATTGAAAGCATTTTCCTGACTTTAATCTCATGTA